>CP092868.1:30404356-30628179 GCA_030710605.1 Cordylochernes scorpioides
GATCGATATATGTAAATAAATAAATTATAAGGAAATAACACGCCATACATATATTATAAACAAATCTATTAATCACAAAATTTTCTTTTTCAAATAGAATAAACTTTATACTCTACATAATGCGATTAAAAATATATTGGGTGGGCTTAGCTCTTCAATGGTGATACCTTTCACCTTTCAGTGGTTTGGCTAATTTAATTCACCAGACCGCGCTTTTTAGAGCTCCAATACTCTATTGGACCATTCTTCATAAGACGGTGAAAAAAAAAATTCAAGGAATATTTATTTAAAAAAAAAAAAAAAAAAACGCCCAACGTGGGGCTCGAACCCACGACCCTGAGATTAAGAGTCTCATGCTCTACCGACTGAGCTAGCCGGGCATGTCAATCAAGCCTCTAATGGCATTTTAATGGAGCTAATAACAGTCAATTTTTAGCATAAATATTAACCTTTCCAGTGAAGTATGCTTCAAACGTTCATTCAAAGAACGGAGGAATAATGTCAGGATAGGATGCGTCTCCTGACACATATTCATATTAAATGAATAATTAATAACATAGACCACGTGGCCCACATACCACAGGCTTCCGTGTTAAAAAAAAAAAAAAATTATAATCGCGCGCGATAAAAAAAAAAAACGACTCACAAGGTTATTCTCAATTTTGTATGACTTGGCAATAGGAGGAAGTTGGGTCTTCCTTCAATACCTTTGCGAAGTCTGCCTGAATGTAACAATGGCCAGTCAGAATTGTTGAGGTAAATCCATGTTTGATGTTTTGAAGCATTGAGAACAGTAAACACAAGGTAATAAGACCAAATCCAAATATATAAATAGTGTGTGATGTTTCGGTAACAACGCTGTTACCGAAACATCATACACTATTTATTTATTTGGATTTGGCCTTATTACCTTGTGTTTATAATCTATAATAAATTGTGCCTTATTTTATTTTTTGCTTATCCCTAGTACACGTGATACAGGCCATGATGATCATGGTGGGTAGAAGTAGGCGACTGCTTTTACTGTAAGTGCACCACATGTCTACACATGTGAAAAGCAGTTCGACTTTGCAATTACAAATGTGCCAGAGCCTCGTCTTGATTACTTGCAATCGCTGGTAGGGTTGGACTTTTGCAAGAATCGAGGCAATTTTGAAGCATTTTTTTTTTTAGAAAAAAAATGCTCAATGCGGGAATCGAATCCGGGTCGTAGCGGTCGAAAACCAACGGTTTAGACAATCCTTCTACCGACCCCCTATTGTGCCTTATCATTGAAAGCAGTAGTTTCGGAGTAGCAGCAAATCTTAATAGATTTCTAGTGGAGTCATCTTGGAGGTATTAGAGGTCTGTCCACATTTTATGAGCTATATGTTCTTTTTTTATCGCACGTAACTTAATAATTCACTCTCTCTCTGTCTCTCTTTAGAGGTAACCTGGATTCCTGGAGCCACGTACTAAAGTCGCCAACTACCCGGGAACTTAATAGATTAATCTTATATGGGTTCGAAAATCATATACACCTATCCCCCGATTTATACGGTAGATACGTTCCTGAGAAAAACGTGTAAATCGAGGGATAGGTGTATATTAAACTGTCAAATCTGAATAGGTGTTCGCCCCCTCATGAATCAGAGCCTCCCAATATTCTTTTCAAGATAGGTAGTATAGAGTAGAATATCGCATTTTAGTATAGTGCGATAAAAACAAAAAAAAAACTTATTTGGAAAACCGTGTAAAAGCGAAAACGTGTAAAACAAGTACCGTGTAAATTGGGGGATAGGTGTACTTTGGTTAGCGCACCCCATAAAACCATATTCTCTCTATATTAATCTTCACATCGAAAGGCATTTTCTTATCTGAAGAATATTTCTATCAATTTATCTCATGCCGATTCTTATCTGCTTTCACACGCTGTGACGTTTGTAGCATTCCGGGTAGATAATTGTCCTCTTCTGAAGACCTGAGATATATTGAAACCTGGAAATTTCTCATTTCCCTTCCACTTTTGAGTTCGTTAATATAATCACTTCAAAAATAAACAGATGTCGCTAACTATCTCCGAAGATTTTATTAAAATTCAATAGAGAGATATTTATAACCCAGGAAGCACAGAACACCAACTACCCGGGAGTCTACAGCTCACCATTATGGACTAATGCTGAACGCTTTTACCCGTGTCCTGTTTTGATTGCTGAGTTGAACCAGTTGACCAGAAATTTCCATGCTGAGGTTGAGTCTGGCCATAGATGTAGGGTTGAGGTAAGAGAGAGATATTCATAACCCAGGGAGCACAGAACACCAACTACCCTGGTAGTCAGCTTACTAGTATGGACTAGTGCTGAACGCTTTTACTCGCATTCTAACTTGATTGCTGAGTTGAACCAGTTAACCAGAAATTTCCATGCTGAGGTTGAGTCTGGAAGTCTGACCATAGATGTAGGGTTGAGTTGAGAGATATATTTATAACCCAGGAAGCACAGAACACCAACTACCCCGGGAGTCCAGCTCACTAGTATGGACTAGTGTTGAGCGCTTTTACTCGCATTCTAACTTGATTGCTGAGTTGAACCAGTTGACCAGAAATTTCCATGCTGAGGTTGAGTCTGGAAGGCTGGCCATAGATGTAGGGTTGAGGTAAGAGAGATATTTATAACCCAGGGAGCACAGAACACCAACTACCCTGGTAGTACAGCTTAATAGTATGGACTAGTGTTAAGCGCTTTTACTTGCATTCTGACTTTATTGCTGAGTTGAACCAGTTGACCAGAAATTTCCATGCTGAGGTTGAGTCTGGAAGGCTGGCCATAGATCTAAGATTGAGGTGGGTCATTCCAAGCAGGATAGCTGTTTGTATCCTATGTCTTAGGAATGCTGGACAGCTGAAGAGAAGATGATCGACTGTCTGTGGTTCTTCTGAAATTCAATAAGTTTCTTAAAACTTAAATAGTAATCATTTTTAAAAAATCTTTGATATATGGCAAGTTTTTATGTAAGCAATAGTTACTCAGAAATTATTTGAAAGATTTTATTTTATTTTTTCTTTTTCAAATACAGTTAAACCTGTCTATAGCGCCCCCTTTAAATAACGCCTTCCTCTCTATAGCGCCCGATTTTAAACATTAAAAGTGACCTGTCTATAGCACCCTATTTTGTAAATGTTTTACATTAAAAGTGATCAGTCTATAGTACCCCTTCTCTATAGCACCTTATTTTGGTGAGTCCCAAGAGGGGGCGCTATAGACAGGTTTAACTGTATATAGCTAGGTTTTAGCTATCTAACAAATCATTGATTTTTTTTTTCAAAAGGTTTTTTTCTACACTATTAATAAAAAGAAAAAGAGTAAATATTATTTTAATATCTTATGAACATCATAAAAATTATTTACAACTAGACAGGTGACCCGGGCTTCGCCCCGGGATTGACCCGTGTGCATATCTACCCGAGTGATATATATTTAGATTTTTTAAATAATTGTTTGTTATTAGCATTATATATTTGTTTGCATCAGCATAATTTAATCTAATCTTTGATAGGGGGCGATGTTCGTGAGCTAAGTAAAATAATTTGAATATATAGTTTTAATAAATGATTTATATATATATATTTTAAATAGCCTATCGTCTTCCCCGTATTTTTTTTTTTACCTAGGTATGGAAATTTTGGTTTGAATTAGTGAAATACTGCAAATTTGTATACCGGACATACAAACAAACAAACATACAAACATTGATTTTTATATATATAGATTCTACAGGTAAACTCCGTATAAATTAGTATAAAAGTATAACAAATCTAAAGTTTTGCGGAGGAGCCTCTTTTATATTGTATAATAAAAGAGGCTCCTCCGCAAAACTTTAGATTTGTTATACTTTTATATATATAGATATTCAATACATAAAAATATTGGTAATTCAGGCTTCTAACATACGTTTACAATCTCTCTTTTGAAGTAATCCGGATTCCTGGAGCCACGTACTAAAGTACGCTAACACCAATTTCTACATAAAATATATTTATTAAAAAAAAAAAACAGAATATTTTAAAATGTATTACTACACACAAAATAAGCGTGTTTTAATGATTAAGTGTTTTAATCTCACTCTCTCTCTCTCAACTGGGTTACCTATAAATTTTTGGTTTTAATCTGAAGAAACAAAAGTGTTATTTAGATTTTTTTATTTTGAGAAGAATAAGTATTATAATTTTATAGCTTGAAGGTATTTTATATAGAGGTATAAATTATCAAAGATTTGAAACAACTCTCTCTCTATATTATTTCTGATAGTTATAAGAATGAATAACAAGAATTCCCAATGCCAAAAAACCCACAGGATTGAAGATGTAAGACCTTTTCTAAAGAAATCCAATGATATAATCATTTACAAGATAAATGAATCAGGTATCGTAAGGAACGCCATTTCAGAAGACCATTCAATATCATCTGAAAGAGAAGATAGTGAAAATTCGTCTGTTATTGAAGATTCCAGTGAATATGACAATCATGATACAGCATTAACAAGTTCTTCAATGTCAGAAATGACTATAGAATCGCCAGTACAAGAATACCAACAAACTGAATGTGTCTCTCAAAGATCTTTCGATTCAAATACTAATACTGTAAATGAAGTCCATGAAGTTCAAACTAACCATCCACTTTATCCAGCTATAGCATCATCAATTTTTAGATCTCCAATTTTAGCTAACAATTTGAAATTCAGGAAAAAAGTTATGGAATCGAAAAAACTCAAATTAAACAAAAATAAAAAAAGTAAATCTCCCAAAAAAGATAAATCGAAGAAAAAATCAAAATACGATATTCTAAGTATAATTGCTGATTCACGTAGTGAACAACAAAATTAAAACAATCAAATAGATAATATTCAAGACAATTCTAACAATGATACAGAAATGGAAATAGAAGATTTGTCAACCAACTTGAATCATCAGATGGAAATAAAGCCAAAAGAAACTAAAAATACAAAACATCAAACCCAAAATGCTAATCAAATAGATAATACTCAAGACAATTCTAACAATGATACAGAAATGGAAATAGAAGATTTGTCAACCAACTTGAATCATCAGATGGAAATAAAGCCAAAAGAAACTAAAAATACAAAACATCAAACCCAAAATGCTAATCAAATAGATAATACTCAAGACAATTCTAACAATGATACAGATATGGAAATAGAAGATTTGTCAACCAACTTGAATCGTCAGATGGAAATAAAGCCAAAAGAAACTAAAAATACAAAACATTAAACTCAAAATGCTAATTGTTTATTAACTCCTTATATAATGTTTTCATCTAGATTGTCTATCGAAAATTTGATGAGTGTACCTAATAAATTAATAGAATTTGGTAAAAAATTTAGAGCCGTTTTAAAAATTTAATAAATTACTTTAAATTTCAATCGAATCATTTATTTTCTGTTATATATAAATACTGTGTAACCTCTTTTATTTATAACCATACTATGATTCAACATTTAATTTAATAAAAATGTTTTTTTTTTTCAAATTCCAATTAGTCTATTTTTATTTTGATCTAACCTATAATTAATAAAAATGTCTCCCCTCCGTCATTTTTGTTTGTTTTTAAAATTTAACTGTTATATTTCCAAACCTACTTTACTTTAATCGAAATTTCTGACCCTTTGTAGGGTCTTGAATATATACAGTAGACGTCCCAACTCATTTTATTGAATTGATTGAAGGAAGCTTTCAGACAATTTCCTCTTCAACTAATTAAAACGTTCTATAACTTGGGTTATATAATCACCTGGAACAAATTCACAAAAGCGCGAAATCATAAGGAGAAAGGTTTATTTAAAACAAAATGGTAAAACAATAAAAAAAAAATTCCAAAGAAAACATACATACATTAGAACCTCTCTGTAAAGGATAACACCTAATTGCAAAGCCAAAGTGTCCTTTAGAGAAAGGTATCCTCTTACCCAGAGAGTTGCTAAATAGTAAAAATGGTAATTTTGCAAATTAAAACTATTCTTTGTAGAGAGGTGGCCTCTAGCGCGAGTGTACTCTCATGGAGCTTCTACTGTATATGAAAAAGAAAACAAATGATCAGGTGTTGATATTAAAAAACAAAAATGCATTACTTGACCGTTCACATGAGAATTTTAGACGACGCTTTGCCATTTAAAACGTTCATGTGAGTTGTCAGGATATGCCTTTTTGTTTTTTATATATACACACTCATGGACAAAACTTTTTTTAAAAGGAGACAGAGGCAATTTTGTCCACACTTTGGTTATCTCATATATCTTTAATAAAGGTCACTGTAATATCTTTCAGAGTTATTGTCTGAATCCCGATATACATGCTAAAAGGTACAACTTCCTTAAGTTTTGTCAATGAGTGTATCTAGTGTGTCTTCAATAAAGGTCACTGTAATATCTTTCAGAGTTTGCAAATATAGATAAAGAATTCTTCCTGAATTGAAATTAGACGAAAAACATGGTGAAGGAAGACGAGTTTCTTTTATTGATGCATAGGTGCAAGCTTTCGGGTAAAAACCCTTCAACAGGCGAGCAATCAAGCGCGACTTATAAGAACGGTTTTTACCCGAAAGCTTGCACCTTTGCATCAATAAAAGAAACTATTCTTCCTTCACCATGTTTTTCGTCTAATCTTTCAGAGTTATTGTCTGAATCCCGATATACAAATGTACAACTTCCTTAAGTTTTGTCTAAGAGTGTATATAGTATTATGTAGTATTATTCTCTTAAAAATGTGAACAAAAATAGTACTAAAGTGAAATTTTAGTGTGATCAAATGGATAAATTAAGAAAAAGGCATCAAGAAGGTTCTATTGTATAACATAAAGTTGCGGGAAGATGATATTCATGTACCAAAAAAAAAAGCACCTCTCTCTTTTAATTGTGCATCAGAACGATGCATTGTTTATCACCCTAGTAAACAACTTTAAAGAAATTAAAGGGAGATGTGCCTCTTTTTGGTACATGAATATCATCCTCCTAAAATTTTATAGTGTAATCTTGCCTGAAAATCGGCCCTTACCACTTCACCAGCTTAAACACCTATTTGGTAAATTTGACCGATTTCATAACTCCTCTCGTGATGTTATGAAATCGAAGCCACCCCTGTACTGATAAAGACTTGTGGTGTGTCGATTTATTAGTCCAGCGATTTCCCAGAAAGTATTTCAAAGTTAGTGTTTTATTGGTATTACTTATTAGCTACATTTTTAGAAGAAGACAAAGAGGACAATACCCTAGAATGTCTATTCTGGTTCTCATTGACTTCCGCTGATCTGCCGCGCCGCGCAGCGGTGATCATCTCTTATTTCATGGCCCCGCTTGTATGTTTGCCTATACGGCGTGGTCTGTCATCCCAGCAGGCTGAAAGGAAATCTCTTGGCCCCCACAGGCTAAAGCCCGAAACCATGGTATAGAGTTTGGCTTTTAGTCTGAATTTGTCAAAACTGGTGTTGCGTGGATCGTTCTTTATCATCACTGGTAAAGTTTTTTACTAGGGTGATGTACAGTGTCATCGTTCTGATTCATAATTGAAGGGATAAATGCCCATTTTGGTTCATAAATATCAACATATATAGTCACGACCGTCTTTCCTCAATTCCTCATCGCTGTCACGGATGCGCGCGCATCATCATTATGATCATTATCTTCTATAGAAGCTTCTATCTTTATAATTATGTATATTTACAAAAAGTCAATTCGCTCGCGCCTCTAGCGGTGAAAATGAGGGGTAATACCAGCTGACCTAATGTACATGTAAAGTTTGGAGCGGGACGTTTCACAAGAGTGACATCCACGGCTCCAATTTATAATTGTAACAAATAGTATTTGAATAAAAACATTCAATCGGGTAAAACACGGGCGTTGCCCGGGTCATTCGGCTAGTATGTATATATAGTTAAACCTGTATATAGCGCCTTCCTCTCTATAGCACCCGATTTTAAATACGTAGTACAATGCGATTTACATTAAAAGTGACCTGTCTATAGCACCCTCTCTCTATAGCACCCTATTTTGGTGAGTCCCAAGAGGGGGCGCTATAGACAGGTTTAACTGTATATGGCTAGGTTTTAGCCATCTAATAAATCATTGATTTTTTTTCTGAAGATTCTTACTTTCACTATTAATAAAAATAAAAAGAGTAAATATTATTTTAATATCTTATGAACATCATAAAAATTATTTACAATTTTCAATACCTTAAAAATATTGGTAATTCAGGTTTCGAACATACGCTTACAATCTTTCTCTTGAGGTAATCCGGATTCCTGGAGCCATACAATAAAGAGAAAATATCTTTATTTACGGGGCTGCTAACCAAAATAAATGATTTTTGAGCCCCAATGGCCGCGTAAAGCGGAATATATAAAACCACTATGACCAGGGTGGAGAGGCTAGGGACAGGATCTCCGTTAGGGAAGAGGCAGGTTAGGCCGGATTGGGTCCGCAGAATGCCATATACTAAAGTACACATGCACAAATTTCTACATAAATATATATTTCGATAAAAATAATCCCTTGAATCAATATTAAAATAAAAACATAAATCCTCCAGGGAAAATATTCTTTTAAAAATATTTTTATTTAAAAATATCTCGAGCTTTCGGGCAAGTAAGCCCTTCTACGGGAGACACTATTTTACATCCTTAATATGCCAATAAAATAATATTTAAACTTAAATAAAGTCCTTTAGTTGTTTATATTTGTTTTTAGGCATAATCAACGAGGGCTTCTATTGCGCGTGCTTCACTTAGAGGTTATGGGGTGGGCTCAGGGAATATAATGTTAAAAACATAAATCCTCCAGGGAAAAGATTCTTTTAAAAATATTTTTATTTAAAAAACATTATATTCCCTGAGCCCACCCCATAACCTCCAAGTGAAGCACGCGCAATAGAAGCCCGCGTTGATTATGCCTAAAAACAAATGTAAACAACTAAAGGACTTTATTTAAGTTTAAATATTATTTTATTGGTGTATTAAGGATGTAAAATAGTTTCTCCAGTAGAAGGGCTTACTTGCCTGAAAGCTCGAGATATTTTTAAATAAAAATATTTTTAAAAGAATCTTTTCCCTGGAGGATTTATGTTTTTATTTTAATAAAATATATTAATTAAAAAAAAAAAACAGAATATTTATTTCAAAAAGTATTACTACACACAAAATATGCGTGTTTTAATCTCACTCAACTGGGTTACCTCTAAGTTTTTTTTCTCTGTACGCTCCAGGAACCTGGGTTACTTAAATAAAATATAAGTTTTTGGTTTTAATATAAAGAAACAAAGTTATTTAGATTTTTGTATTTTGAGAATAATAAGTATTATAATTTTATAGTTTGAAAGTATTTTATAAAGGTATAAATTAGCAAAGATTTGAAATAACTATATTATTTCTGATAGTTATAAGAATGAATAACAAGAATTCCCAATGCCAAAAAACCCATAGGATTGAAGATGTAAGACTTTTTCTAAAGAAATCCAATGATATCATCATTTACACTATAAATGATATAAGGAACGCCATCTCAGAAGACCATTCAATATCATCTGAAAGAGAAGATAGTGAAAATTCATCTGTTATTGAAGATTCCAGCGAATATGACAATTATGATACAGCATTGACAAGTTCTTCAATGTCAGAAATGACTATAGAATCGCCAGTACAAGAATACCAACAAACTGAATGTATAGCTCAAAGATCTTTCGATTCAAATACTAATACTGTAAATGAAGTTCATGAAGTTCAAACTAACCATCCCCTTGATCCAGCTATAGCATCAGCAATTTTTACATCTCCAAGTTTAGCTAACAAATTGAAATTCAGGAAAAAAGTTATGGAATCGAAAAAACTCAAATTAAACAAAAATAAAAAGAGTAAATCTCCCAAAAAAGATAAATCGAAGAAAAAAACTAAATACGATATTCTAAGTGCAATTGCTGATTCACGTAGTGAACAACAAAATCAAAACAATCAAATAGATAATACTCAAGATAATTCTAACAATGATACAGAAATGGAAATAGAAGATTTGTCAACCAACTTGACTCATCAGATGGAAATAAAGCCAAAAGAAACCAAAAATACAATACATCAAACCCAAAATGCTAATCAAATAGATAATACTCAAGACAATTCTAACAATGATACAGAAATGGAAATAGAAGATTTGTCAACCAATTTGAATCATCAGATGGAAATAAAACCAAAAGAACCTAAAAATAAAAAACATCAAACTCAAAATGCGAATTGTTTATTGACTCCTTATATAATGTTTTCATCTAGATTATCTATCGAAAATTTGATGAGTGTACCTAATAAATTAAAAGAATTTGGTAAAAAATTTAGAGCCGTTTTAAAAATGTAATAAATTACTTGTAAATTTTATTCGAAATATTTATTTTCTGTTATATAGAAATACTTTGTAACCTCTTTTTATTTTAACCATAGTATTATTCAACACTTAATTTAATAAAAATGTTTTTTTAATTCCAAATAGTCTATTTACTTTAATTTAACTACATTTCATAAAAATGTCTCCCCTCCTCCCATTTTGTTTGTTTTTTAAATTTAACCGACTAATTCCAAACCTACTTTAAGCGAAATTTCTAATCCTTTGTGGGGTCTTGAATATATACAGTAGAACCTCCCTGTAAAGGATAACACCTAATTGCAAAGCCAAAGTGTCATTTAGAAAGAGGTGTCCTCTTAACCGAATAGTTGCTAAATAGTAAAAATGGTAATTTTTCAAATGAAAACTGTCCTTTGTAGAGAAGTGTTCTTTAGCGCGAGTGTCCTCTCATAGAGATTCTACTGTATATGAAAAAGAAAAAAGAAAACAAATGATCAGGTGTTGATATTGAAAACAAAAAATGTGCATATCTTGACAGTTCACATGAGAATTTTAGATGGCGCTTTACCATTTAAAACGTTCATGTGAGTGGTCAAGATTTTCCTTTTTATATATATACTTGACGGGTGACCCGGGCTTCGCCCCGGGATTGACCCGTGTGCATATCTACCCGAGTGATATATATTTAGATAAGATTTTTTTAAATAATTGTTTGTTATTAGCATTATCTATTTGTTTGCATCAGCATAATTTAATCTAATCTTTGATAGAGGGCGCTGTTCGTGAGCTAAGTAGAATAATTTGAATAGATAGTTTTAATAATTAATTTATATATTTTTTAAAATAGCCTATCGTCTTCCCCGTATTTTTTTTTTACCTATGTATGGAAATTTTGGTTTGAATTAGTGAACTACTGCGAATTTGTATACCGGACATACAAACAAACAAACAAACATTCATTTTTATATATATAGATATACACTCATGGACAAAACTTTTTTTTTTAAAAGGAGACAGAGACAATTTTGTTCACACTTGGTTATCTCGTGTATCTTCAATAAAGGTCACTGTAATATCTTTCAGAGTTATTGTCTGAATCCTGATATACATGCTAAAAGGTACAACATCCTTAAGTTTTTTCCATGAGTGTTTATAGTATTATTCTTAAATTTCAACGTTTCTTGCTTTTCCGTTCGTCGGTTAAGAATTTTTGCTTAAGAATATTGTTACAATTTGACTATCAATGTGAAAAAATAGTAAAATAGTGAAATCGTACTATAGCTACTACTAATACCATACCATATTTTGGTGAGTCCCAAGAGGGGACGCTATAGATAGGTTTAACTGTAGTACGATGCGATTTACATTAAAAGTGACCTGTCTATAGCACCCCCTCTCTATAGCACCATATTTTGGTGAGTCCCAAGAGGGGACGCTATAGACAGGTTTAACTGTAGTACGATGCGATTTACATTAAAAGTGACCTGTCTATAGCACCCCCTCTCTATAGCACCTTATTTTGGTGAGTCCCAAGAGGGGGGGCTATAGACAGGTTTAACTGTAGTACGATGCGATTTACATTAAAAGTGACCTGTCTATAGCACCCCCTCTCTATAGCACCTTATTTTGGTGAGTCCCAAGAGGGGGGGCTATAGACAGGTTTAACTGTAGTACGATGCGATTTACATTAAAAGTGACCTGTCTATAGCACCCCCTCTCTATAGCACCCTATTTTGGTGAGTCCCAAGAGGGGACGCTATAGACAGGTTTAACTGTAGTACAATGTGATTTACAATAAAAGTGACCTGTCTATAGCACCCCCTCTCTATAGCACCTTATTTTGGTGAGTCCCAAGAGGTGGTGCTATAGACAGGTTTAACTGTAGTACAATGTGATTTACATTAAAAGTGACCTGTCTATAGCACCCCCTCTCTATAGCACCTTATTTTGGTGAGTCCCAAGAGGGGGGGCTATAGACAGGTTTAACTGTAGTACGATGCGATTTACATTAAAAGTGACCTGTCTATAGCACCCCCTCTCTATAGCACCCTATTTTGGTGAGTCCCAAGAGGGGGGGCTATAGACAGGTTTAACTGTAGTACGATGCGATTTACATTAAAAGTGACCTGTCTATAGCACCCCCTCTCTATAGCACCTTATTTTGGTGAGTCCCAAGAGGGGGGGCTATAGACAGGTTTAACTGTAGTACGATGCGATTTACATTAAAAGTGACCTGTCTATAGCACCCCCTCTCTATAGCACCTTATTTTGGTGAGTCCCAAGAGGGGGGGCTATAGACAGGTTTAACTGTAGTACGATGCGATTTACATTAAAAGTGACCTGTCTATAGCACCCCCTCTCTATAGCACCCTATTTTGGTGAGTCCCAAGAGGGGGGGCTATAGACAGGTTTAACTGTAGTACAATGTGATTTACATTAAAAGTGACCTGTCTATAGCACCCCCTCTCTATAGCACCATATTTTGGTGAGTCCCAAGAGGGGACGCTATAGACAGGTTTAACTGTAGTACAATGTGATTTACATTAAAAGTGACCTGTCTATAGCACCCCCTCTCTATAGCACCTTATTTTGATGAGTCCCAAGAGGTGGTGCTATAGACAGGTTTAACTGTAGTACAATGTGATTTACATTAAAAGTGATCTGTCTTTAGCACCCCCTCTCTATAGCACCCTATTTTGGTAAGTCCCAAGAGGGGACGCTATAGACAGGTTTAACTGTAGTACGATGCGATTTACATTAAAAGTGACCTGTCTATAGCACCCCCTCTCTATAGCACCATATTTTGGTGAGTCCCAAGAGGAGGCGCTATAGGCAGGTTTAACTGTATATAAAATAATTTTAATAATAGAGCAATCTATAAATAGATCTTTAGTTAAAAATCATATATTAAATCAAAATACGTTGTTGTACTTTGAAAATGGTTGGCGTTCAGCTAACTGAAATTTTGATAAATAAATTATATTTTGAGCCAATATATGCCTTCTTAATTAAATACCACAAAAACAACAACAAAAAGTTTCATTAAGACCTTTTAGTCCTATACAGGAAAATAAATTTACTTTTATTATATCGTTCATATGAGATTAAATATAAATAAATAAATAAAGAGAGATTTCAGCATTTATTCCAATTTGCTTACTCACGATGGCAATTTAATTATTTGGAACTCTTTTTTTTTAGTCATATCTTCTATATATATAAAAATCAATGTTTGTATGTTTGTTTGTTTGTATGTCCGATATACAAATTCGCAGTAGTTCACTAATTCAAACCAAAATTTCCATACATAGGTAAAAAAATACGGGGAAGACGATAAGCTATTTTAAAAAATATATATAAATCAATTATTAAAACTATATATTCAAATTATTCTACTTAGCTCACGAACAGCGCCCTCTATCAAAGATTAGATTAAATTATGCTGATGCAAACAAATAGATAATGCTAATAACAAACAATTATTTTAAAAAATCTTATCTAAATATATATCACTCGGGTAGATATGCACACGGGTCAATCCCGGGGCGAAGCCCGGGTCACCCGTCTAGTTTTATATAAATACAGTCACAATGAATTAGTTCTGGGCGACGAAAAGAAGTAACTACTGTAAAACCTGTCTTAGGAGTTTCTTTCCATTAGGTTCTAAGACAAAAATACCCTTACAGACACATTGACCCCTAAGACAGGTTGAATAACCTAACTACACGTAACCTAGACTTCAGGAACTTACAGAGGGTTGAGTAAAATTAGTTACCATTAACCTAAAACGTTTCTTTCTTATGCAAATTCAACGATGCTCTTAATATAGGATAGTTAACACATTTAGCTTTTAGAGGCTTGAAAACTTAGAACTCTCTCTCTCTCTCTCTCATGGGGACTTTTGTAATACTCGTTATCACTACCGTGACAATATTGTCAGGAGGACAGAGTATTCCCTCTTATCTAGACTGGACGGACAGGTCGGGGAAAACAGTGGCGCCACATGGAAGGTAGAAAAACTCAGTTCTCCTCTCTTGTTCTAACTGCTGGGTCGATTTGGCTCATGTACATAGTAACTCTTATTTTATATTTGAAATCTTTCTTATAACTAACTAAATAAATATTTAAAGTAAAAAAAATCAAATAGGCTTCCGAATTACTTTGGCGTTACTGTTTTCCCCGACCGGTCGGTCCAGTCCAGATAAGAGGGAATACCAGGAAACTCTGTCCTCATAACAACATATATGCACATATATCATTGAATAACCTTATTTATTTTTATATTTATTCATCTATATATTTCGTTCTGAAAATAGAGCAATCCATACTTAAATCATTAGATAGTAAAAAGGCATATATTTTATTCAATCCAATATATGCCTTTTTACTATCTAATATATACGAGTATGTATTTAACCTAATCGTATATGGCATTGTAATAAAGTATTTTTAATCTCAATCTCTCTTTCCCGCGGTGGGCGACACCACAATGACGAAATTGTATATATTTTATATATATGTATGTACATACACTTATCACTTATTTTATGTACAGTAGAAACTCCCTATAAAGGACAACACCTAATTGCAGAGCCAAAGTGTCCTTTAGGGATAGATGACCTCTTACCGGAGAGTTGCTAAATTTTAAAAATGGTAACTTTGTAAATGAAAACTGTCCTTTGTAGAGAGGTGTCCGCTAAAGGTAGGTTCTACTGTATAACCTTATATGAATACACCTATCCCCCGATTTACACGGTAGATACGTTCCTGAGAAAAACGTGTAAATCGGGGGATAGGTGTACACAGAAATAAAAATAAAATGCATTGACAGGTTAAAATATGTAGTCAGCACATAAGCTCAGGATTCCTCGTGAGATGTGTACACAACGCATGTGTTCAATCACAGTAGCATTTAGTATAGTGCGATAAAAACAAAAAAAAAAAACTTATTTGGAAAACCGTGTAAAAGCGAAAACGTGTAAAACAAGTACCGTGTAAATCGGGGGATAGGTGTATTGTAATAAATTACGGTTAAACCTGTCTATAGCGCCCCCTCTAAATAGCGCCTTCCTCTCTATAGAGCCCGATTTTAAATACGTAGTACGATGCAATTTACATTAAAAGTGACCTGTCTATAGCACCCTCTCTCTTTATAGCAACCTATTTTGGTGAGTCCCAAGAAGAGGGCGCTATAGAGAGGTTTAACTGTAGTTTCAACCTCAAACTCTCTCTCTTTTCTCTCTCTTGATATACACCCATACCTCGCTTTGCGTCGGGGTTACGTTCCTAAAAAACACGACGCAAATTGAAACGACGCAAAGTGAAAATATGTGAAGGCGCAATCAAAAACAAAGGTGTTTCCAAGACTCGAATCCAAAACAACGCAACTTTGAAAATCTAACGACGCACAGTGAAAAATCTGTAAAAATTAAGCAGCGACGCAACTTCGAAAAAAAACGCAAAACGAAACTAGGCAAAGCGAGGTATTGGTGTAATCCTGAAGCATATCGGGTTACATGAAGAAAGAGATCAGAAATAAATTATGTTTATTCATTATGCGCGATGAGTCATCTTGATAAGTCTTAATATTTTTATCTAGAATGACAAATTCTATTATGGTTAATAGGCTAGTTGGAGACTTATGGAACTACAGGAGCATGGGTTCACCAAATAAATAAACACAGGTCGGGGAAAAGAGCTTTAAGAGGATTTTCTCTCCTACCTTTGTTTCTTCCTCTTTAGCGTATAGGTCTTAATTCACCCAGTTGTTCAGTAGAAGCCATCAGATCCATTAATTCACTTCGAATATCACACACAAGCCTTTATTAAGACATTCCGTCTTATACAGACTCCTGTTAGAAATGAATCTAAAAAGAAATGAGAAGCAGGGGAAGAAACTGAATCTTCTCTCAGAAAAGAGAAAAAGAAGAAAAGGAAAGAATATCTATGTACAAAAGACTATATACATCGTTTTTCATGCATAGAACACAGTGAAGAAGTAGACTATTGAGTAAATGGTTGCATCTTGTGAATAAAAATATTTCCACACAGTTCAGTTACTTTGTTAAGTCTTTTTTCCTCCTTGCAGTCTTGAAAAAATTGAAGAACTTTAAAATAGCTGACCCATTATCCATCAAGTCCGAAAGAAAGGAATACAGCGAAAAGTGTGGATGAGCAGCTCTATCGCAAAAATTTTCTCTTTCAATTGTGAGAGAAGTACATTCAAATATATAGTGTTCCAGTTCGGATATTTTATTCCTTTGGCAAAGTGGACAAAACATGTCCTCTTTATTTATATTTTTTATGTGATTTTCCCGGTAGAAAACAAGAAGTATTCTTATTTGAGCAATGAATCACTTAGCCGGCAGTGGAAGATTGGTTAGTAAATAATTTTCTGCGGCGTATGTGTATGCAGGTATAGTGGGGGTGAAGTTTCGAGTTGAGAGTTGCTTCGAATATCACTCGCAGTTTTATAAAATTTGATATATTGTGTGGCGAAGAAATAATTTATTATTTAATTTAATTATTCAACAAAAATATTTGAAAATCATCATTTAGTTGCCTAGCTTGTTTGCTCGATATTCTCTAGCTGTAGATAGTTTGGTTGGTTTGTTAATATTTGTCGACAGGTCGTGGTGACGTCATCAATAAATACTTTCACATTTCCAGATATACAAAGACTTGATTTCTACGCTACAATCTATATATATAAAAATGAATGTATGTGTGTCTGTTTGTTTGTCCTTTATGCCTGACCAAACCACTCATTGGAACGCCATGAAACTTTGGGAAGTTATTTAGTATAGTACTGGGAAGGTTTCTAGCAAATAAAATTTTTGAAATAACTTTTCGCCTAAAAGTAATCAAGATAAATATTCTAATTCATCTGTTATAATTCAACAGTCTGCTCTAAATATTATCATGATGATACGATGATTTTGTAATGTATAAAATTAGGAAAGACAAAATTCAGGATGACACGACAATTTATTTGAGACAAGAATAATGATACAATTCCAAGGCAAGATACTATTCCTTTAACTTCCAATTACCGAGGGAACCAATTAATGTTGATTTTATTCAACTTATCGAGTATTTTTCAAGGGACCGGGAAAAAATGTTCACTTTATCGAGAGATTCGTTAGACAAACCTTTACTCGGGTAAAACCCGGGCGAAGCCGGGTACATCCATACAAGAATAATGATACAATTCCAAGGCAAGATACTATTCCTTTAACTTCCAATTACCGAGGGAGCCAATTAATATTGATTTTATTCAACTTATCGAGTATTTTTCAAGGGACCGGGAAAAAATGTTCACTTTATCGAGAGATTCGTTAGACAAACCTTTACTCAGGTAAAACCCGGGCGAAGCCGGGTACGTCCGCTAGTATTTAATAGAAAAAGTCAGCCAGCACAGTATTTAGCCAGTTATACATTTTTTGAGAGAGTCGTGGGTTGGAAAATTATTGAAATATCTTAAAATATGCTCTTTTTTTCAAACATATTTGACCAGAATCCTTGTCTCGACCTTAGCATGGAAGTTCATGGTCAACTAGTACAGATCAGAAATCCACTCAGGACGCGATTAAAAATGCTGCTTGGCATCTAGTGAGATGGACATCCCGGATAGTTGATGTTCTGGGCTCCAGGAACCTTGGTTATAAATATCTCTCTCTTACCTCAATCCTACATCATTGGCCAGACTCAACCTCAGAATGGAACTTCCTGGTCAACTGGTTCAACTCAGCAATCAAGTCAGAATGCGAGTAAAAGCGCTCAACACTAGTCCATACTAGTGAACTGGACACCCCGGGTAGTTGATGTTCTGTGCTCCAGGAACCTGAGTTATCTATATATTTCTCTCTTTGAAAGAATTAATAGACTTATTGCAATATATTTTGATTTTGATATTTGGAAAGACGTATATCAACATATATAGTCACGACCGTCATGGGTTCTGTCACGGATGCGCGCGCATCATCATTATGATCATTATCATTATCTAATGATAATAATAATAATTATAATAATTATTATCCATCCATTATATATATAGTCACGACCGTCATGGGCCGGCCGGTTCTGTCACGGATGCGCGCGCACAGGGAGGTCACGTGCTCGCCGGCAGCCAACGGGCGCGCGCCGCCGGCATTACGTTATAGATTATAAACACAAGGTAATAAGGCCAAATAAAAAAATAGTGTGTGATAAGGCACAATTTGGATTATCTACTTATATAATTGCCTTATTCTCTCTGTGTGAAGTTCACGGATAGATTTTGGTCAGAATGGATAAAATAAAAAAAGTGTCAAGGGATGGGAATCGAACCCACGACCTTCCGCTTACCGGGCAGATGCCATGACCACTAGGCTACCCTGGACATATTTTTCCGTTCACATTTTTATTTTTATATTTTCAAGACACACACAGTTTGGGGCGGGACGTTTCACAAGAGAGACATCCACGGCGCCAATTTATAATTGTAACGAATAGTATTTTAATTAAAACATTTTTAAAATATATACGCACTCGGGTAAAACCCGGGCGTTGCTCGGGCCATTCGTCTAGTCTATATATATAAAATTGAATGTCTGTCTGTCTGTCTGTTTGTTTGTTTGTTTGTACTCTATAGATTCAAAAACCATACATCCAATCGCCGTGAAATTTTGGGATATTATTAGGTATATCACCGGGAAGGTTTTTGAAAAATAATTTCATGAATATCTTGAATATCCTTAGAGTTACTTGCAGATTTGTAGATTTAACTCGCAAGCAGCGCCCCCATTGTGACGATGATAACAAGTTTTCTTATCACTAAGTTTGTTATCTTAAACATTATTTATCAAAAGTAAGATTATCTCAGGATGACACGGCAATGTGACACGGGAAAAAATGTTCACTAGATAAAACTATGATTTTCTATATGATATAAAAAGCCAACAATGAAGAGTGAATGTAATATAAAAAGCCAACAATGAAGAATGAATGTAAGATAAAAAGCCAACAATGAAGAGTGAATGTAAGATAAAAAGCCAACAATGAATAGTAAATGTAATATAAAAAGCCAACAATGAAGAATGAATGTAAGATAAAAAGCCAACAATGAAGAGTAAATATAATATAAAAAGCCAACAATGAAAAATGAATGTAAGATAAAAAGCCAACAATGAAGAGTAAATATAATATAAAAAGCCAACAATGAAGAGTGAATGTAAGATAAAAAGCCAACAATGAAGAGTAAATGTAATATAAAAAGCCAACAATGAAGAGTGAATGTAAGATAAAAAGCCAACAATGAAGAGTAAATGTAATATAAAAAGCCAACAATGAAGAATGAATGTAAGATAAAAAGCCAACAAAGAAGAGTAAATATAATATAAAAAGCCAACAATGAAGAGTGAATGTAAGATAAAAAGCCAACAATGAAGAGTAAATGTAAGATAAAAAGCCAACAATGAAGAGTGAATGTAATATAAAAAGCCAACAATGAAGAATGAATGTAAGATAAAAAGCCAACAATGAAGAATGAATGTAAGATAAAAAGCCAACAATGAAGAGTGAATGTAATATAAAAAGCCAACAATGAAGAATGAATGTAAGATAAAAAGCCAACAATGAAGAGTGAATGTAAGATAAAAAGCCAACAATGAAGAGTAAATATAATATAAAAAGCCAACAATGAAGAGTGAATGTAAGATAAAAAGCCAACAATGAAGAGTAAATCTATATATATAAAATTGAATGTCTGTCTGTCTGTCTGTTTGTTTGTTTGTACTCTATAGATTCAAAAACCATACATCCAATCGCCGTGAAATTTTGGGATATTATTAGGTATATCACCGGGAAGGTTTTTAAAAAATAATTTCATGAATATCTTGAATAACCGTAGAGTTACTTGCAGATTTGTAGATTTAACTCGCAAGCAGCGCCCCCATTGTAACGATGATAACAAGTTTTCTTATCACTAAGTTTGTTATCTTAAATATTATTTAACAAAAGTAAGATTATCTCAGGATGACACGGCAATTTATTTGCGACAAGAATAATGATACAATTCCAAGGCGAAGATACTATTCCTTTAACTTCCAATTACCGAGGGAACCAATTAATATTGATTTTATTCAACACATCGAGTATTTCTCAAGGGACCGGGAAAAAATGTTCACTAGATAAAACTATGATTTTCTAATGTAGAAAATTAGGAAAGACAAAATTCAGGATGACAAGGCACACAGGGACCGGGAAAAAATGTTCACTTTATCGAGAGATTCAAATTTTCGAGTTTCAAATTATCAAAATATATCTTTTTTATTTTTTAATAAGTTTTTAGAGAATTGTTTTAACAAATGTTCGCTAGACAAACCTTTACTCGGGTAAAACCCCGGGCGAAGCCGAGTACGTTTTATAAGTTTAAAGAGAATTGTTTTAACAAATGTTCGTTAGACAAACATTCACTCGGGTAAAACCCGGGCGAAGCCGGGCGGGTCCGCGAGTATAAATATAGACCAATTATATTAGAACAGTTTAATAAAGTAGAAGCTCCATGAGAGGGCACTCACGTTAGAGGACACCGCTCTACAAAGGATCCTCTGCAACTAGATGTTCTTTAGAGAGAGGTTCTACTGAATCTTAATGATTTACAATTAGAGAGTTTATAAATATATATATATATATTTTTTGAATTTTGAAAGTAAATATATACAGTTAAACCTGTCTTTAACGTCCTCTCTTGGGACTCACCAAAATAGGGTGCTATAGAGAGGGGTAACGCTACGGTAACTGTGAACAGGGAACTCTGAAATGTGTCTGACTAACAAGGCAATGATACCCCCCATTCCATGGAACAACAAAATCCGAAATTGACGATCCATGCTACTGCGTCCGAGGAAGCCGACACGCTGGGGCCTGCAGTCCGAGGAACCAGTGGGAAATAAGCTACGAGGACCCATCTTACAATTAAACATATATGGAACACAGAAGAAAATGGAAGAGCTGAGTAGACTGCTGTATTGGATAAGACACCACCACTACCATCATCAGACAAAAGAATACATAACATCACAAACTATTAATTTATTTGGATTAAGACTTATTTTCTTGTAGCTATAATCTATAAACTCAGAAGCAACTATGCAAAGTAAGTTTCCAAATTTTTAATCGAAGGTATTTTTACACATCATTGGACTCCACATTAATAGCGACAGAGGTTCGCAATTAACCAGCAATTTGATTAATTAGGTGATGAAAATGTGCAAGATTAAATAATGCTTCAATTTCGGCAAGAGCCCCTGACACGCGAAGACTGAATCACCAGCTACAAGGAAAGCTACAAATAAATAAACAGAATAATTTTAAAGGTGATTACTTTATTATTTACTTTTTTATTTGTCTTACTCTTCTTCTTTCTTATCGCCATTCAATCATATTAGGGTATCAAGTTGTGACCGTTGATGGTGTCTGTTTGACAACCATCATGACTGGGTGAAGTAGAATGCATCTGCCTTTGTCATTAAGACTGGGAGCACTACTCAGTGGCAGGCCGACTTAGCTCCAAAAGAAATGACCACCTCTGACATGAGGAAAAGACACCATGTGCACAGCGGCTCCTAACATGGAGTACAAACGCTGCTCATCCTGTATCATTGGATCAGGAGCCTTTACAGGGTACTATCAGCCGGGCCAGCTGAACCCAGGTTTTTTAGTGAGCTTGTTACTGCTCCCCCTCCTTCTTTTGTATCTGGGGTTGGGACCGGCAAAGGCGGAGTTGTGTTACTAATGGAGACCTGCTCAGGAAACGTATATAAAACTCTAAGAAGGAGGAAATAAAGGTGGATGACCCGGAAAAATGCAACCCGGTGTAACAATATTGAGTAATAGGTGAAAATGATGTGTGATTAATATATATATAATAAGCAGTTTATTCACGTTTATTTATGTCGAGTAGATTTCAAAATATGAGATAACTGCTAACTGTGTGTAATTCGAACTCCTGGGGCCACGTACAGAAGTCGATGAGATGAGGCTTTTCCGTCTGACTACGACCAAATTCCAGAGGTCATTGACACTCAGACCTCCTGACTAAAAGAATAGTTTTCCCATGAAATATTTAAACAAGTTTAAAGAGTAAGATCTAAGTATAAAATCAAGTAATGTTTTCTGTAACTTCAAGTCTTAATCCAGAAACTATATTTAAAATATAAACTTCTAGTTTATTTAGGCTTCGAGAAGTCTTGAGTCGCCGGGAAGAAGACGCGGAAACTTGCTTGCTTGTACTGAAGGTGGCATTGGTCTGGATCGGATGTCTTTACAATCATCTATCATGTACAGAAATAACCTTTATTGAACAACACCTGGAATAGACATCCGATCCAGAACCAAGGCCACCTTGCTTGATGCTGCTGGACTTGAAGGCGATAGGTAACGACGGAGTCACAGCACGGCGACGACGGAGTCCCAGCACGGCGATGGAGTCCCAGCACGGCGACGACGGAGTCCCAGCACGGCGATGGAGTCCCAGCACGGCGACGACGGAGTCCCAGCACGGCGACGACGGAATCCCAGCACGGCGATGGAGTCCCAGCACGGCGACGACGGAGTCCTAGCACGGCGACGACGGAGTCCCAGCACGGCGATGGAGTCCCAGCACGGCGACGACGGAGTCCCAGCACGGCGATGGAGTCCCAGCACGGCGATGAAGTCCCGATTCCCAGCACGGCGACGACGGAGTCCCAGCACGGCGACGACGGAGTCCCAGCACGGCGACGACGGAGTCCCAGCACGGCGACGACGGAGTCCCAGCACGGCGATGGCGGAATCCCAGCACGGCGATGGATTCCCAGCACGGCGATGAAGTCCCGATTCCCAGCAAGGCGATGAAGTCCCAGCACGGCGATGAAGTCCCGATTCCCAGCACGGCGACGACGGAGTCCCATTACGGCGATGAAGTCCCGATTCCCAGCACGGCGACGACGGAGTCCCAGCACGGCGATGAAGTCACGATTCCCAGCACGGCGACGACGGAGTCCCATTACGGCGATGAAGTCCCGATTCCCAGCACGGCGACGACGGAGTCCCAGCACGGCGATGGAGTCCCAGCACGGCGATGGAGTCCCGATTCCCAGCACGGCGACGACGGAGTCCCAGCACGGCGATGGAGTCCCGATTCCTAGCACGGCGACGACGGAGTCCCAACAAGGAATCACGACGAGGAAAATCCATTTTGAGCAATCCCACCAAGTTGTCCAGGAATGGATGAGATCAGATTGGCTGGTGGAGTGGAGTCGGTTTCAGATTCGTGCAGCAGCAGCCTGGTACAGTCGACACGGTGACAGCTCCAGACAGATTGACCGAACACCTCAGTGAACAAGCTCACTTCAGAATTGATCCAAGCCACCAACTCCATTGTTGCCACTCTGCCTTCTAACGGCCTCATTAAACAATTAGTAGGTCATCCCAGTGAGGCTGAAAAACAACAAAATATGATTAAGATTTCTTTAAAGATTGAACTATATGTGGTCTTCTTCTTTCTTATCTCCACTCAATCATATTAGGACATCAAGTTTGTAGAGCGTGAGACTTTTGATGGTGTCTGCTGGGGATGAGTAGAGCTCATCAATGGATGAGTCAATAATGTGTTTTAGGGTTGCAGGTTGAGAATTGCACTTAGTACATTTTCGTCTAGTTGGGTGGAAATTTCCTAGCCTTCAGGGAAGGAGGCCAAGAGCTCCAGCCTTTGCCAGAGAGTCTGCCAGCTCATTTCCAGGAATTCCAACGTGAACTGGAAGCCATTGCACTGTGACTGAGCTGTTGACTGGGAGTCGGTGTACAGATTTATCGATGGTCATGAGAAGAGGTTCTTGACTGATAATGACTCTATATGGTAATCATTAATATTTAAATCTTATTTTGTTTAAAATTAGAGATTTTTTTTAACGTTATTCTACAAAAAATTCTCTTCCTCTTTAGTATCAAAGGAAATTTTCGACCAGAAGAAAATTCTTTATTTTCACGTTCTGATGGGCATCATCCACAAACCTCGTCAGGATTGAAAATAATTTAAGACTACGACGGGAATAACCGTATTTATAACAAACAAGCTGACTGACCCGGGCAACGCCCGAGTTTTACCTGAGTGCTTATATATTTTTAAAATGTTTTTATTCAAAAATACTATTCGTTACAATTATAAATTGGCGCCGTGGATGTCACTCTTGTGAAACGTCCTCCTCCCTCCACACACCAATCCCCGTTGCGCCGTGGGGAACACGTGGTCACTGCACACGTCCTTGACATTGTTGACAGAGTTACTGCAGTGAGGCGCTGCTGGTTGCGAGTGAAATAGGGAAAATTTGTTACTAATTTGCTAATAATTCCAAGAATATTTGAGATAGAAGCCTGAGATTTTGCCTATAAGTTTTTTCCTGATTCAACTCTATATAATGTTAAAATTTCAGCCAGATTAGTTACGTATTGTTAACGTGTAAAACCGACAAACATACATACACTGACTTATCTATATAGGGATAGGTAAAGTTTTATTAATTGTAACAACATAAGCTTTTGTCTTTTTTTTTTTTTTTTTTTGAATTTGCAAATTTTAATTACGTCCTGATTTGATCACTGAGTTGAACCAGTTAACCAGGAAGTTCCATGCTGAGGTTGAGTTTGGCCATAGATATAGGGTTGAAGTGAGATATATTTATGACCCAGGGAGCACAGAACGCAAACTACCCATGGAGACCAGCTCACTAGTATAAAATAGTGCTAAGCGATTTTAATCGCGTCCTGATTTGATTGCTGAGTTGAACCAGTTAACCAGGAAGTTCCATGCTGAGGTTGAGTTTGGCCATAGATGTAGATTTGAGATAGGTCAGTCCAATAAGTACCTCTAGGAACCTGATTTATCTAATTTTAATAAATAAACATACTTTCTTGATAAGGATCAGAGCTCATTTTAAAACAATAAAATTCATAAAAAAAAAAAGAAATTCTATAATATATAATATTTTTTTCGTTTAATATTTAAGAAAAAAATTAGTATATACAGTTATCAGAGTCATCAATAATCAACAATCAATAATTCTGTCACCGTTTGCTTTTGTGAATGGAATAAATACCCAAATATGGTTATTTCTTTAAGCATCGGTGGTTCAGTGGCGAGAATGCTCGCCTGCCACGCGGGCGGCCCGGGTTCGATTCCCGGCTGATGCATTTTTTTTTTTACAATTTTTAAAACTCATTTATATTATTACTAGCGGATGTACCCGGCTTCGCCCGGGGTTTTACCCGAGTAAAGGTTTGTCTAACGAACATTTGTTAAAACAATTCTCTATAAACTTATTTAAAAAAAGAAGATATATTTTGATAATTTGAAACTCGTAAATTTGAATCTCTCGATAAAGTGAACATTTTTTCCCGGTCCCTGTGTGCCGTGTCATCCTGAATTTTGTCTTTCCTAATTTTCTACATTACAAAATCATCGTTTTATCTAGTGAACATTTTTCCCGGTCCCTTGAAAAATACTCGATAAGTTGAATAAAATCAATATTAATTGGTTCCCTCGGTAATTGGAAGTTAAAGGAATAGTATCTTCGCCTTGGAATTGTATTATTATTCTTGTCTCAAATAAATTGCTGTGTCATCCTTAGATAATCTTACTTTTGATAAATAATCTTTAAGATAATAAACTTAGTGATAAGAAAACTTATAGATAAAAAAACTTGTTAACATCGTCGCAATGGTGGCACTGCTTGCGAGTTAAATCTACAAATCTGCAAATAACTCTTAGGATATTCAAGATATTCAAGATATTATTTTTCAAAAACCTTCCCGGGGATATACCTAATAATATCCCAAAATTTCACGGCGATTGGATGTATGCTTTTTGAATCTATAGAGTACAGACAGACAGACATTCAATTTTATATATATAGACTAGCGGACCTACCCGGCTTCGCCCGGGGTTTTAGCGTCAGCTGACCTAATGTACACGTAAAACGTGTTTTAACAGGACATAGAAAAAAATATGGAAGAGATATTTGTCGCATTTTTAGCCAAGAAAAATTAAAATTGACAGGTTCTGGGCAAAAATAGTTGTTTTTTTTTTAGTCAGAAAATGATTATGACAATATTGCTGTATCATATTTGATTATCAGATACAAAATTATATCCGGAAAAATTCCAAAAAGCAGAGACCACGGGTGAAGCCAGTTCATTTTTAGTATGCAGGAACAAAATTCTAACAGAAAAACATTCATTCGAGCAAAAGACACAAAGCCAGATCATCTCTGTTGTATTCCAATTGATTACACACAGCGCTCAACGTTAATTATTATTTAATTAACTACAAGGTAAAGGGATTATATATAGATTAAATAGTAAACATGGAGAAAGAGAATGTCAGCGCGTGGCGACGCCGCAGGTTAGGGTTGCATCAACAGGAAGTGACGTCAGCTCCAGGGTTGCCGAAGCCAACCGTCCGCCGCCACGGTCAGCAATCTCCTCCCTCGAAGTGACCTCCTATTCATGGATCACTTCGCCGCTTAAGAGTCTCGAACGATGAAGTTCGTGTAGGTTTCTCCCCAGTGGCTTGGTCAAAATGTCCGCTAGGTTTCTTCCACTTGTAACGTAGTCCAGTTGAATCACACTTACAAAAAATTGGGGCAGAGTCTTTTGGTAGTTCTGTTAGCTCCCAAACTTTGTGCTTTCTCAAGGATTCCAATTCTTCTTCGATTGCTTCAAGCCAATGCTCAGCTTTAGGGCCTTGAATAGCTTCTTTATACGAAGTAGGATCTCCCTTATTTACTTCAGTACTGAGGAGTGCAATTGAGTTCTGAGCATTTCTCTGGTTCCTTAGGATCATTGGATGAGATCGAGTAGGAGAAGGCTTCACAGTATCTTCATTATGGCTGTCCTCTTCTGTAGGTATCACGTCTTCTTGATCTAATAAAGACACTGGATTCTCTTCAATCTCCCGTTGAGTCCCATAGCTGTAGTGTTCAACTGATGGAAGCACCTCCCGGTTGCTGTCGTTCCTCGATACATCACTCTCTTTGAAGACACAGTCCCGAGATTCCACCACTTTCTTCATCTCAGGAATCCACACTCTGTAGCCACGTCCTCTGAGTGCATATCCAACAAGGTTACCTTTGACAGCTCTTCTTTCGAGTTTGGATTTACGGACTTGTCTTGGAATATGGACAAATACTTGACAGCCAATAGCTCTTATGTGTTTAAGACTAGGCTTGTTCCCTGTCCACAGTTCATATGGCGTGCTTACACCATTGTGATTGTTGAGAACTCTGTTTCTGACATAGGCTGCGGTGTAAGTCAGCTCCGCCCAGGAAGCCTTTGGCAGACCACTTCCAGATATAGTGCTCCTGACAAGATCTAGGAGTGTCCTATTCATTATTTCTGCCACACCATTCTGTTGGGGTGTATACGCCATAGTGCGTTCATGAACTATTCCGACGCTCGTGCAGAAAGTGTCCCATTCTTTAGAACAAAATTCCAAGCCATTATCCGTACGTATTTGTTTTAGTTTCCGGCTGGTTTGTTTCTCAGATTCTTGAATCCACTCTTTGACTTTTTCCAGGGTTCCGCCTTTGTTTTTCAGGAAAAATACACTTGTATATCTCGTAGATTCATCAATGATTGTTAAGACGTACTTGGCTCCTCCCCAGCTCAATACGTCGAGTGGACCCATCAAGTCCGCGTGCACCAAGTCCAACGGCATGATTTCTTTTTTATCCTTGTGTGAGTGTTGAAGGAATGGCAGACGGTAAGACTTGCCGATCAAGCAGTCTTCGCACTTTTCTGGCTTTGCCGGGCTGCAATCAAGTCCTCTTACGCTTTGGTTCTTGGCCATCTTTGCTATCGTATATGCATTTACATGCATCAGCCTTTTGTGCCAAAGTTCCAGTGTAAGCTCTTCCTTGCATTCAGATGCAAGAGAAACACGATCATTCTGATCTATCGGAGAGGATAGAGTAGTCTGGACGTAGTAAAGTCTACCCAACTTCTTTTCCTCTATCAAGAGTTTACCTTTCATGTCCATAATGTGGCAACCACTCTTGGCGAAGACAACTTTTCTACCGTTTTCTATCATTTGGAGTACAGACAGAACACTGTGACACATATCTGGAACATACAAGGTGTTCTGGGCAACCATATTGCTGGCATCTCCCTTGTGTCCAACAATATTGGCACTGACAGTACCGATACCACATGCTTCTATAGAAGAGTCATTCGCAATAGTGATGGAACTCATATTGCTTGTGCACTCTTTCAGACATGTGAAGTAATCTCTCTTGGGAGTCATATGGTGCGTCGCTCCAGAATCTATGATCCAGGTCTCGGCGGTAGCTCCAAACAAAATGTTGCACATTGCCGACATATTTACGCCTTTGTTTTGGTCAAACCACTTTGGTCTTTGTTCATTCTTTCCTTTCTTCCTGCATTCCCTTGCATAATGACCTTTACCTCCACATTTGAAACAAACAACCTTTGCTTTAAATTGTTTTTCTGTTTCAATGGGCTTCGAAGAGGCATTAACGACCATGGCACCCACATCTTTTGGTAGATTTGACGAACGCCTTTCTGCTTCTGACAACAGCCGTCTTTTAACTGTGGCGGTCGTGAAGTCTGAATCAGGCAAGTTACATATGGTTGAGACAACGGTGTCCCAATCCTCTGGTAATCCACCCAAAAGCACCATAGCCAAATCGCCATCATCAATTTTGTCGCCAATTTGGGCCAGTTCGTTTACTATGTGGTTTATCTTCCCCATATACCCTTCCATATTGCTGTGCTGAGTCAACCTTTCGCCATATAACTGCCTTTTTAGATGTACGGCTCGATATCTACTATCCTTTGGTGCGTATAATTTTTCCAGTTCCTCCCAGACCTCTTTCGGAGTATTCAAATGTTGAACATGCAATTGTTGTTCATCATTAATCCCGAGGCAAATTTTTGCAAACGCCTTACCCTCCCGCGACAAAAAAAGTTTTGTTGCAATAAGGTCACTAGGGTCAGGCTTAGCCTCTCCTGGATTGATCAAAGTCCACAAATCGTTTTCGATTAGAACGAGTTTCATCTGGAAGCTCCAGCTGGAGTAATTAGCACCCTTTAATTTTGTAATCGTTGTGTTTGCCATTTTACAAAATATTTGGTAAGTAGAAAAAAGGATGATCCAAGTAATCAAAGGAAATTTGGTTACTCACGTTTTAGGCCTTGCGCTTCTTCAGTCTGACGTTTTAGGCCTTGCGCTTCTTCAGTTTCACCTTTTAGGCCTTGCGCTTCTTCAGTCTCATAATCTTTGTTGTATTCCAATTGATTACACACAGCGCTCAACGTTAATTATTATTTAATTAACTACAAGGTAAAGGGATTATATATAGATTAAATAGTAAACATGGAGAAAGAGAATGTCAGCGCGTGGCGACGCCGCAGGTTAGGGTTGCATCAACAGGAAGTGACGTCAGCTCCAGGGTTGCCGAAGCCAACCGTCCGCCGCCACGGTGCAGCAATCTCTTTATAAAAATATCGCTTCTCAGACACAAAGTTTGGAGCGGGACGTTTCACAAGAATGACATCCACGGCGTCAATTTATAATTGTAACGAATAGTATTTGAATAAAGCATTTAATCGGGTAAAACCCGGGCGTTGCCCGGGTCATTCGGCTAGTATATATATAAAATAGAGAAATATTTATAAACCAAAGAGAGTGAGATTCCTTGAGTATATAAAGAAATTAATGTAATTAAAATTAAAATTAAAAAAATAATAATTAATTAACAGAATAATATTTTTAATCTTCAAAATTTATCATCATAGTTTTCCGTGTTCAAGTTGTTTTGTTAAAAAAAAAAAAAAACACCCTAAAAGTTATTTTTTTTTATATCGTTTGATTAAAAAAAAGTTTAAAATATTTACTTTGTAATTTATATAATGAATAACAATAATTCTCAAGTTCAGCAAAGCCTTTTAAATGGGAATGGGAATATTTTTATGCAGAATAATGGTGATTCAAATAATTGTAATATGGCCGATTTGTGTCCTATGATGCCAGAATTAACCAATAGCTCAGCAATACCCCAAACTAATGATAATCCTACTCATATTAAAATTTCTTATCCAAATTATGTAGATCATAACATAATGCCGTCAAATTCTTCTATGTTAGCATTTACCAATGGAATACCAGTTCAAATCAATAAGCAAATAGTAAATTGCAATAATACTCCAATGACCTACACTTCAAGTACTCCTATTGTAAGTAAATATATCCATAGCGTATCTCCCCACGTTCATCTTGATCTTTCAAATCGTTGTGTAATACCAAAAGTCAGTAAGGTAGAATTTAAGGCACCTACTAGAAGTTTAAAGACCTTTAATCTGATTAAAATTAGACGAATTCCGATACCAGCAGGAATTTATTCTAAAGAAGAAATTGCAAATTTGGCTAATAATTCACCTTGTACTATAATAAATATAAGAAAACCTAAGAAAAATAAAAAAAAAACTATAGAAATGAAAGTTGATGATTTATCAAAAAATTTGAATCGGCAGATGACGTTAAATCCAGAATTGGTCGTTAACCAAAATTCTATGGAAGATCAAGTCCAAAGTGATCCTTCAACAGAACCTTCATCTAGTTCTGAAGCAGATTTCACTAGCCAGGATTTAATCGACTATATACAAAAAGATGCAAGCCTACCTAAAGAATATAGAAAGTCAATTGAAGAAATCGAAAAAGAATTACAGGCCAAGATTTTCAAATAAGTTGAATAATTTGTACGATATATATAAGTAAAAAAATGTATACACATAAATAAATGTGTAATTAAAAATGCATATATTGAATCAAAAAATAATTTATATACCAATATTTTAGTTGGCTGAATGCCAAACTTTTTCAAGGTATTATAACGTATTTATTTATATGTAAACAACAAACATAAACACGTTGTTATGTTTTGAAAAAAGGTTTTAAAAATCAATACATTTCGACCAGTAAATATTATTTTATTCTTTCAACGTTTCAACAAAAATCTTTAGTCTTCGTCAGGAATAAATAAAAATTAAAAGCATTTATCAAAGCGTTAAAAATGATTCATCACTTTTTTTTTGCTGAAGTCTCTTATGTCGGCTAGACAACCTCTAACTTCATGAAAAAAGTTGGCATTCAGCCAACTTAAATATTTTAGTAAATAAATTATATTTTTGATTCAATATATGACTTTTTAATTAAAGATTTATTTATGGATTTCTCTATTTTAAAAATAAATATATGTATTTAATCAATTTTTTTTGTTTATTTGTATTTCAGTTTTGATAATAATCTCTATATTTAGAACAAAAACATGCTATTTTTATCTCTAATATTTTAAAAATTTGATAACATTGTTTATATGGTGGTATCCTTATATTTTTTAACTATTGTAAATGCATACATTTTCTCTCAATAAAGTGTCATATTTAAAGAAATTTTTAAACATATATGTATACTTACCAAACTTCTATAAAACTTTTTATTTTTATTTTTTAATCATCTCTCTCTCAAACTATGTCTTATAATTCAACAAAATAAGTTTTAGGTTGTACAGTTAAACCTGTCTATAACGGCCCCTCTTGGGACTCACCAAAATAGGATGCTATAGAGAGGGGGTACTATAGACAGGTCACTTTTAATGTAAATCGCATCGTACTACGTATTTAAAATCGGGCGCTATAAACAGGTTTAACTGTTCATGGTAAACGGTTTGCGGATTTCGACAAATTAGAAGGAAGAATCAAATATAAATAGAAGGTTTAACTGTATATTTACACACAAAAACATTTATTAAGACACACAGGTCTTACAGAGGATTCTCCTTGGGGTTACAAGACGGAGAAACCTATGAAAGTGGGAGATATACAAAGGGGTAAAAATGGAGAAAGATTATATACACATGATAAATATATACATATTATTATTTGAATGATCCTATGGAAAATAAGAATATGGATTTGGAATTTTTTTTTTACTTTGTATTACTTGTTTATTTTATACATAAAACAAACTTTGGATACGCTCCAGGAGTCTGGATTACCTATATGTTAAAACAAAATTAAACTGCCATTACTGCGAAGAAAAAATATTGGAAAGTCTTGGTTTATCAGTGGTAAACCTTTTCAGCGGTTTCGCCAATTTAATATATCATCTGAAATTCCATCCTTTCGCTCTTCCAATATTTTTTTCATCTTAATAAGGATGTTTTAAAATAGATGTTTGTTTTATGTTTAAAAGAAACATTTGTGGTTAATGTTTTCATTCTCCTTATAATATTTTATAATAGATTCTTGAAACATTTTCTTCTCCAGGTTCTTTTGTTCCATCAGAACTTTTACTTCATTAAAATTATATTTTTGGAGATTTGTTTTATTTAATACTTTGAGGACGGTTTAATTTCAGAATGCATGGTTCTCTGGGCTTGATTAAAATCGAGTTGTTTGTAAAAAAATTACATAAAAAAAAATCCTTTCAAAAATGCAATTTTCATTATAATATAATCTATAGAGTTTGAAATAACTAATAAAAATTTAAAAATTATATAAAGTGTGACGTGATAATGCAGTTAAACCTGTCTATAACACCCCTTCTCTATAGCACCATATTTTGGTGAGTCCCAAGAGGGGGCGCTATAGTTTAACTGTATATTGGAAGAAGACCAAATCTGTTACCATTGGATTATATATTGGATTGAATAAAATATTTATTTGTCAATAATCTTTTATTCAATTCGAAATATGCCTTTTTACTGTTGTTGTTGTTGTCGTGTCCAATGAAGAGCCTCAGATGTCCCCATGCATCTCTATCACAGCAGCAGCAATGTCTACTATCTTGCTCTTCATTGTAAAATGGGTGCCGTTGCCACGTTAGTCACCTTGGAAACGACCCAGAATTTGGTCAAATATTCCAAGGGTCCAGGGGGGACCGCAGGAAGGTGTGGTCGGACTTCTCCCCCCCTTATGCCTTTTTACTATCTAATGATTTAAGTATGGATTGCTCTACGAGGGGTGTCCCATAAGTCGGTGGCCCGACTAAGGTCTATATGGTAAAATTTATTAGTTTCTAATATTTCGTTCTCATGGTCGGGCCACGGATTTATGGAACACCCCTCGTATTTTCAAAATATAATCTACATAGTTTGAAATAACGAATAAAAATATATAAAGTGTGTCATAACAATATATTTGAAAGAAGACCCAATATGTTACCATTGACAAAGTGAAGATCAAAACGTTATCCATTTTATTTATACATATATATCCATCCTTCCAATACCAAAGATTCTAGAGAGAGAGATGGTCAACCATCTAGAAATCATCAATATATGCCCAGTTTCCTTGAAAAATCTTCCAGGAAATAAACACACATACAGTTTTATTAAGGTCACCAGTCTTATACAGATTTACAGGAAAGAGGCATAATTGGAGCTCCTATACTCCAGGCATGACATAACCTAACAGCCTCCAGGTTCGACGTATGTCCAGTGGTCACTCCAAGAAATAAACACACACATACAGCTTTATTAAGACCACCGGTATTATACATATTTATCACAGGAAGAAAGCACATTTGAAGCTCCTATACTCCAGGTATGACAGAACCCAACAGCCTCCAGGTTCGACGTATGTCCAGTGGCCACTCCAAGAAAAACACACACACAGCTTCATTAAGATCACCGGTCTTATATAAATTCACAGGAAGAAAGCATAGATGGAGCTCCTATACTCCAGGCATGACATAACCCAACAGCCTCCAGGTTCGACGTATGTCCAGTGACCACTCCAAGAAATAAACACACACATACAGCTTTATTAAGACCACCGATCTTATACAGATTTATCACAGGAAGAAAGCATATTTGGAGCTCCTATACTCCAGGTATGACAGAACCCAACAGCCTCCAGGTCCGACGTATGTCCAGTGACCACTCCAAGAAGTAAACACACACATACACAGCTTCATTAAGACCACCGGTCTTATACAGATTCACAGGAAAGAAGCATAGATAGAGTTCCTATACTCCAGGCATGACAGAACCCAACAGCCTCCAGGTTCGACGTTTGTCCAGTAGCCACTATAAGATATAAACCTACTTGTCCTTACCTTATGAATTGGACTTCCATTCTTACCTATTGTAATCAAAACTTAGTTCTGAAGGATAATCTTGTTAGTTGCCAATACATCAGTACACTCTAGGATCTTTTGGTTTTATTTTTATCTACAACAGCAAAACCTGTTTTAAGTTACTTTGGAAGATAGGGGTAGCCTGGGCGATATTCATATTTCTTTTTAAAAAATAGATACTTCGGCCAGTTAAAGAGAAAATCAAACTTTAACTAGCCGAAGAGTCTATTTAAAAAAAAATTAAGTAATCTTATTTTTAAAGAAACAGGCTAAAGAACCTAAAATCCTTACTCTAAATTCCTAAAAAAAACGCCCCTTAAATAAAAGTCAATTTAAATTACCATTATTTATTTAATAGGACAGGTTTTTAATGCGTGTATTTGTATTCATATCCATGTGTTTAAAAATTTGAGCTATTAAACGAAAGTAAAAAAAAAAAACTATATTAACTAAGAAAAAAGGAAGCTCTTCCGTCAAAAGAAAAAAAAAAGAAGTTTGACCATCTGTTGGCTTATTAACTACAACGCTTTGGGTTGTTAGATCGTCTTTTGGATTTTCTTTATTAAACATAATATTTAGGCTAGAAGATAACTCAAGCTATTGAGCAAAATACTCTTTGATGGACATAAAAATACACTCATAGATAAAACTTAAGGAATAGGGAAGTTTTTGATGTCGCCTGTGATCTATTTTTATACCTTTTTTTTAAGAGAAAGGCAATTTTGTTCACACTTTGGTTATCTCGTGTCTTCAATAAATATCACTGTTGAGTAAAAATACTGATACAAGGTATTATTTTTTTGAAAGGTCATTGTGTATCAAATATCTTTCAGAGTTATTGTCTGAATCCTGATATACATGCTAAAAGGTACAACTTTCTTAAGTTTTGTCCATGAGTGTATATAGTGTGTCTTCAATAAAAGTAACTGTAATTTCTTTCAGAGTTATTGTTTGAATCCCGATATACATGCTGAAAGGTACAACTTTCTTTAGTTTTGTCCTTGAGAGTATATAGTGTGTCTTCAATAAAGGTCACTGTAATATCTTTCAGAGTTATTGCCTGAATCCCGATATACATGGTAAAAGGTATAACTTCCTTAAGTTTTGTCCATGAGTGTATATAGTGTGTCTTCAATAAAGTTAACTGTAATAGCTTTCAGAGTTATTGTCTGAATCCCGATATACATGCTAAAAGGTACAACTTCCTTAAGCTTTGTCCATGAGTGTATATAGTGTGTCTTTAATAAAGGTCACTGTAATATCTTTCAGAGTTATTGCCTGAATCCCGATATACATGGTAGAAGGTATAACTTCCTTAAGTTTTGTCCATGAGTCTATATACATTTGGTTATCTCGTGTGTCCCAATAAAGGTCACTGTAATATCTTTCACAGTTATTGTCTCAATCCCGATATATATGCTAAAAGGTACAACTTCCTTAAGTTTTGTCCATGTTGTGTGTGTGCTTGCTTTGTATGTGTGTGTGAATGTATATTTAGATGTAAAATTAAATAAATAAGTATAAAATATCTTTCAATTCCAAAATAACTTTATTAGGTACCATTCGAAAAAGAGCAACCTAGCTGATGTTATTTACAATGAATATTATGTACAGGTTATTTACATATAAAATGTATTCACATGGTTAAAGTCTTTAATAAATAAGGATAACAGAACATTTTAGATAAAAGAACATTCTAATTCCAAGATCCCATACCACAAGACTCTAACTTTTTATTGCTACATCCTTTTTCGTTTTTATCAATTGTCTGTGTTTGTTATCAATTGATTGATAAAATATCTTAATTAATATGCCATAAACTATGTACAAACAAAATTAAATCATTCTGAATATTGAGTAATCCGTAAGTTTTACACTGATGAACAAAAGTTAAGGAAGTTGTACCTTTTACCATGTATATCAGGATTCAGACAATAACTCTGAAAGATATTACAGTGACCTTTATTGAAGACACACGAGATAACCAATTGTGTATACACTCATGGACAAAACTTAAGGAAGTTGTACCTTTTAGAATGTATATCGGGATTGAGACAATAACTCTGAAAGATATTACAGTGACCTTTATTGAAGACACACGAGATAACCAATTGTGTATACACTCATGGACAAAACTTAAGGAAGTTGTACCTTTTAGAATGTATATCGGGATTGAGACAATAACTCTGAAAGATATTACAGTGACCTTTATTGAAGTCACACGAGATAACCAATTGTGTATACACTAATGGACAAAACTTAAGGAAGTTGTACCTTTTAGAATGTATATCGGGATTGAGACAATAACTCTGAAAGATATTACAGTGACCTTTATTGAAGTCACACGAGGTAACCAATTGTGTATACACTCATGGACAAAACTTAAGGAAGTTGTACCTTTTAGAATGTATATCGGGATTGAGACAATAACTCTGAAAGATATTACAGTGACCTTTATTGAAGTCACACGAGGTAACCAATTGTGTATACACTCATGGACAAAACTTAAGGAGAAGTTGTACCTTTTAGAATGTATATCGGAATTGAGACAATAACTCTGAAAGATATTACAGTGAACTTTATTGAAGTCACACGTGATAACCAAGTGTGAACAACCTCTGTCTGCTTCAAAAAGACGTCGGGCGACATCAAAATATAAAATTTCCATGAGTATATATGATTGATTATCTATATTAAAGAGGTTTTATTACGACGTTTTTAACGTTTCTTTTTGTACTTATTCCGGGCAGAATAATTTTCTATAGGGATATATCTACTTAGATATTTAGATTTTTTTCCAAATCCATATTTTTATTTTCCATAGGATCATTCAAATAATAATCTGTATATATTTATCATGTGTATTTAATCTTTCTCCATTTTTACCCCTTTGTATATTTCCCACTTTTATAGGTTTCTCCGTCTTGTAACCCCAAGGAGAATCCTCTGTAAGACCAGTGTGTCTTAATAAAGGTTTTTGTGTGTGTGTGTGATATTTAGATTATTTTTAAATACAGTAGAACTACCTCCCTGTAAAGGAGACCTAATCTAATTGCACCTAATTGGAGAGCCAAAGTGTTCTTTAGGGAGAGGTGTCCTCTTACCAGAGAGTTTCTATACACGTGTATAATAAAAATGGTAATTTTGCAAATGAAAACTGTCCTTTGTAGAGAGGTGTCCGCTAATGGGAGGTTCTGCTGTATATCTTTTGTTAGCCTTTAATAGCAGAGGTTTGAAAACTAGTTTTTTATTTGAAATACCAAATTTCAATGTAATTTTAATCTCACTTGTGTCCCTTGTTAACTATCCCAAAGTAAAAAAAAAAAAAAGGTGTAGGGGCAGGCTGAAATTGACAATTCACTGGTTGAAATGGATTTGTGTAAGAAAAATCGAATCTTTGAAAGTTTTGAAAAAAAAAAAATTGTAAATAAAATAAAATTGATCGTTAAAAAAAAAATGTTCAGCAAAATTAGCGTAGGAATCTAGAATGAATGTACACCTAAAATTTTCTCGGCTGATGACCCAAAAGCACTTCACCCACATTACACACAAGATAAGATTAGAACAGCATCAAGTAGCTTGCTCTTCAAAAAAAAAAAAAAGCTTTCGATAAACTTGCACCTGCAGCTTTCGTCACTGAAGTGTCTCTTGTTCCATTTTTTTTTTCTCTCTCTAGTTAAATAAAAAAAAAAAAAGCATCCCAGCCGGGACTCGAACCCGGGACCTTTGGATTAGAAGTCCAACGCGCTATCCACTGCGCTACTGGGACATATGAAATTATCTTTATAATAAAATTTAATATATTTTTTTTACAAATAGAAAAAAAAAAGATTTATTTTAGCTAACGATTTAAACACGAAGAAAAAAAAAAGTACAAAAATGTTGATTCATAACTAGAAATTGCTGTTTAACAAGAGTTATTGTTATTGAAGATTACACTCAGCAAAATTTTTATCATTTTTGAACATAACACTAATTAACGTAAGATTTTGAGCTATATATATAGTTATTCTTTCTTCAAACATTTTATATTCTTAACAGCATATTATAAAATTACATTTTCTGTATCTAATCTCCTTTTTCAACTTGAATCAAGTGTCTTTAAATTGAGATTTTTTGGGGCATATAGAATGTAGGCATTATACTTAATAGATTTTGACAGAATGCTCGGGCATTTAGGAATGAATGTACTCTTCTTCTTCTTTCTTATCTCCACTCAATCATATTAAGGTATCAACCTTGTAGAGTTTGTTGATGGTGTCTGTCGGGGAAGAGTAGAGCACATCAATGGATGAGTCAATACAGTCAATAATCTTCAATTAAAAAGGCATATATTGGATCAAAATATCATTTATTTCACCAATATTCCAGTTGGCTGAACGCCAACCTTTATCAAGGTGTTATAACATTTTAAAGTGTGTCAACAACAAACTCAGCGCCACACTTTAAAATGTTATAACACCTTGATAAAGGTTGGCGTTCAGTCAACTGAAATATTGGTAAAATAAATGATATTTTGATCCAATATATGCCTTTTTAATTAAAGATTTATTTATGGATAGCTCTATTTTCAAAACAGTCAATAATGTGTTTTGGGGTTGCAGGTTGAGAATTGCATGAATGTACTAAAATCTATAATGGTTGCTGTGGTGAACTTTAGAATATTGAAAACTGAGAATTTGAAGAATAAATGATTGACTGTTAATTCTATTGGAGAAGTGGTTATCAATAAACGACATATCAAGTTTTTTTTTTTTTTTTTGCTCAAGAGCTGCGGTAATTTCCTGTGAGATAGCATAGCGTAAACATCATTTTCTCTTTAGTTTCCCATCCCTGGACACTTTTATTTTTCTGTTCAACATTACTCTTCACAATTCATCCTTTCATACTTCATCCCTAAGGTTAGAAATAATCGTTATTTCTCCTCAAAATAAATTTAGATTTTGCGTTCAAAAGAAACACATGCGGGATAATTTTCAAATGTCGTTCTACAATTATTTCCTCTCTTGATGTAACCCGGATTCCTGGAACATGTTAAAGAACATGACTTCTGGAGCTGATATCTTATCAGAGATTCTGCCATGTCATGAGGAGTCTTTCAACCCAAACAGAATATCTGATAAGATCTACACTCAGGGAAGTCTTTGTTGACGCCGGTAGCATCTCCAATTTTTTTTTAGCAGGGATAATTATAATTTATTTATTTTTTTTGCATGTAGAGTTCACCTAAAGCGAATGGTACACGCGAAAAAAATACATTGTTATTGATGTCGCCGGTCATCTACTTTTTTTTAGGGAAAAAGAGGCAATTTTTTTCACACTTGGTTATCTCGTGTATCTTCAATATAAAGGTCACTGTAATATCTTTCAGAGTCATTGTCTGAATCCCGATATACATGCTAAAAGGTACAACTTCCTTAAGTTTTGTCCATGAGTGTATATAGTGTGTCTTCAATAAAGGTCATTGTAATATCTTTCAGAGTTATTGTTTGAATCCCGATATACATGCTAAAAGGTACAGCTTCCTTAAGTTTTGTCCATGAGTGTATATAGTGTGTCTTCAATAAAGGTCATTGTAATATCTTTCAGAGTTATTGTCTGAATCCCGATATACACGTTAAAAGGTACAACTTCCTTAAGTTTTGTCCATGAGTGTATATAGTGTGTCTTCAATGAAGGTCACTGTAATATCTTTCAGAGTTATTGTCTGAATCCCGATATACATACTAAAAGGTACAACTTCCTTAAGTTTTGTCTATGAGTGTATTTAAAGCGGGTTTTCTCTTTATTGAATTATAACACGAGTATCTTTCAGATCAAATGCCTTTCAACACACCTTAAAACAAAAGACAGATATGTTAAGAAAGAGAATATGGTTTTACGGGTTACTAACCAAAGTGACCGATATGTTAAAATCTGCTGAAGACCACTTAGCCCAAAATGGCTCCCTGGGCCATCGGTACTGGAGCTGCCCTCACATCAGGCCACTCGTCCGGGAGGCATTCAATATCATAGGAAGGCCCCCTGACCTCCAGTCCTGGATCTTCGGGACAGGCCTGATAGAAGACGATCTAGCCATCCTCGCATCGGTGAAATCAAGAATCAACCGATACTTCATCCAGGTCGGACTGGGCCAGACCATCGATGTCATCACCTGGAGGAGGACACTATCACGGTGGGGACCAGGCTGATTGTATATAGTTCTCTTGATCTTTTTATTGTAAATATTGACTAAGAAGTCAATCAAAGTGTTCTAATTGTCAAATTGTCACTTGCCCCAAAAGCTATCAATGTATAATTCAATAAAAAAAAAAGAGTTTTAAATCCTATTAGGAAGACCTATACAAGAACCCAAAAACTATAGTAGAAAAAAATTATTGCTTTCAACCATCATGGCCTGATGTAATCTTACCCATGGGATAATAATAATAAAAACTATTTCTTATCTATATATAAATAAAAATGAATGTTTGTATGTTTGTTTGTTTGTATGTCCGGTATACAAATTCGCAGTAGTTCACTAATTCAAACCAAAATTTCCATACATAGGTAAAAAAATACGGGGAAGACGATAGGCTATTTTAAAAAATATATATAAATCAATTATTAAAACTATATATTCAAATTATTCTACTTAGATCACGAACAGCGCCCTCCATCAAATATTAGATTAAATTATGCTGATGCAAACAAATAGATAATGCTAATAACAAACAATTATAAAAAAATCTTATCTAAATATATATCACTCGGGTAGATATGCACACGGGTCAATCCCGGGGCGAAGCCCGGGTCACCCGTTTAGTGTTTATATAAAAGGGCGTACCTGGATCTGTAAAGGAAAAAAAAAACAATTTTTTTCTTAAAATATTTCGAGAGATTGTTAAAACTGGGTCTTTTAGCCTTAAGCTAGGAGGAATGAGACAAATTGTAAGGCATTCATGATTTGATGAAAGATGCTGTTTCCATCATTCCATTCCAAAGAGGGAGCAATCTCTCGAAATATTTTGAAAAAAAAAATTTTTTTCTTTACAGATCTAGGTATGCCCTTTTATATAATCTTAATTAATGGATCGCCTTTTGCCTCAAACTATTTGTTATGTACTCTTCTACCTAATATTCAATAGGTAGTGTAGTTTCTATTAAAATAGATTGTATGCTACTGAAAAGTTATATATTTACATAATATTTTATTATTACAGAATTATCATAAGAACTAAAAACATTATTATTATTATTTATTTAGGTAACCCGGATTCCTGGAGCATACTAAAGTCGCCAACTATCCGGGTTGGTTTTTAGACTTCACGTCTAATGGTGGCAGCAGACATCGAGTCCGACTTCCAAGTCGTTCCGCCAAGAGATCAACACCACAGAGGTCCGTACGTCTCTTGACCTCACGGACAATACAGCAGCTTTCATTTTGTCTCCTCTCTAATTGTAAATACGCTGCTGTATCACCTCATAAGCATAAATAAATAAAAGCAGACATCCAGTTAATCAGGTGTCGCCAGGCTGACTTGTGCTTGGGGATGTTCTGCAGGTCTTCAGGGGCAAATATATTTATTCCTAGGAGGGGGGCTGTTTGGAACCTATGAAGGTGGTAGGTGGGACATCTGAAGAGAAGGTGGTCGACAGTTTGGTCTTCCTCGTGGCAGTGTGGGCAGGTAGGATCGTCTCTAGATAAGTTTGCAGCATCGGCTTTGACAAAGCCATGACCTGTGAGGATTGTGGAGGTGGTGCCACAAAATTTTATTTTGGGCAGGATCGCCATGAGAGTGTTTGGGAATGCAGCTATTCTCCTGAGGTTTCTTGTGGAGTGATCTGTGACATATAATTCCTTCCAGAGTTGGAGTGAATACTGTTCGCTGCGGGCTCGAACAAACTTTTTGGATAGAGTGGAGTAGGATATGGGCAAGTTTGAATCAGCTGCTGCCTTGGCTAATTTATCTGCATGCTCATTGCCCTCTATGCCGCTGTGGCCTCTAACCCAGCAGAGCTGTACGTTTAAATAGTTTAGATTGCGAACTATCTCAGCTATGAGTGAGGTTTTTGGGAGTTCTGAGTTACAAATGGCATGGAGAGCTGCCAGGCAATCAGAAGCGATTGCGAAACATGAATATCTCACGCTATATATTGATTACATCACCCAACAACAACCAAGTCCTTGGTCAAAACCATATATACGACACTTGTACATATTATATATTACACTATTAGAAGAGAAATTTGATATAAAGTATAAAATAAGAATATAAATATGCGTTTCCAATCTTACGAATTCTCCTGGCGACCAATGGCTACCAATACTGTAGATGAGATTTGTCTATTTAAGTTTTAAATAGATTTTCAATGTATGTAGCCATGATAGATTCCATTAGAAGAGAAAATTTCTATAAAGTATAAAATAATAATATAAACAGTGTGTTTCCAGATTTACGAATTCTCCTGGCGACCAATGGCTTCCAATACAGTAAATGAGATCTTCTCTTAAGTTTTAAATAGATTTTCAATGTATGTAGCCATGATAGATTTCATTAGAAGAGAAAATTAATATATAGAATAAAATAAATGAAGTTTCCAGGGTTAAGTTTCTTGTACAACTTTTTATTTTCAAGCTTTCGGACTTGTCAGTCCTTCAACAGGATTATCACTTTAACAATTTAATATTAAATACATTTTTATATACACGTTATCTTATACATATTTTTAATACCTACTATATAATGAGAGAAAAATATTCTACACTATTTCTGTTTGAAAATCAAAATATTTTGAAAATATACGTGCGTGGTGGATGGATGATACGTGCTGGTTGAACGATATCTCGAGACTTCAAATTTAATTTAATAAATTCGTGAACTATTGTGTTATATATATACAAGAGCGGATCAGGCGGCAAAGGCTGCAGCACATTCTAATCTGCCACTATCCTTTACCACCCTCCCAAAGAGCGTCGCGCGCGGTAAAAAAGAACAGATAGCCCTCAAAATGTGGACAGACCTCTACATCCAAGATTACTCCACCAGAAATCTACGAAGATTTTCTGCTACCCCGAAACTACTCCTCCAAATGCTTCGAAACATCAAGCATGGATCTACCTCCACAACAATCTTGACCGGCCATGGTTACATTCAGGCAGACCTTGCAACGGTATCGAAAGAAGACCCAATTTGCCCCCACTGCCAAGATGAAGACCAAACCGTAGACCACCTCCTCTTCACTTGCCCAACCTTCCAATACCAAAGATTCCAGACAGCCACTCTCCTAGGTATCACCAACATATGTCCAGCATCCCTAGAAAATCTCCCAAGAAAGAAATCTGCCTGGCGACACCTCATTAATTGGACTTCCACTGGCATTGTATACAAATCCAAGAAGACTTAGGTCAGAAGGACATCCCGGGTAGTTGGCGACTTCTGTACGCTCCAGGAACCTGGGTTACTTAAATAAATAATAATAATATATACAAGAGTGCCTACTTCTATGGGATAATATTTGATCATATTGTTTCGTATGTTTCTGATATTTCAATGCATAATATAAACAGTAGAAATATTTTACTCTAAGTCAAATTGTCATAACAAAAGGCGGTACCCTTTAATACCAAGATGACCCCGTTATATCTGCAACAACCCGGAAAATAGGGAGTTGACTTTAATAGTTTCTCGTACAAATCAAACACTCGACAAAAAAAGTCTGAAGTGTGGGGATAGTTGGAGAATGTGACTGTACAAAGGAAGGAGTGTTAAGATAGCAGAAGCCAGATGTGCAGGTGTCTGCTGACGTCTATATATAGATGTGGTGTAATGGCATATTTCAACTGGTGCTTGACTGGGCTGATGGTGGTACAGACCTTCGTTTCTTTTTTTTTTCTTTTTTTTTTCAGCATTTGAGAGAAAGAATGAAGCTACTTTATTATAACGTGTACATAGAAGATTATATAAGTTTTTAGATAAAAATACTATCCCATAGATGTAGGCATTCTATATACAGTTACGAGCGTCATTCCTCATCTCCTAATCAACTCTGTCACCGTTTGCTTTTTTTTTTGGAATGGCGCCCTCCTATTGGTTGGCTACGATCACGCCACCTTTGCCCCCCCACCCCCCATCATGCCTCCCCCACTCGCTTTTTCGTTTTTGTAACTATTGTGTTGGAGCGGGTCGCTCCTTAAATAAATGCATATATTAGTTAATAACTAAATGGAATCCTCTCTTTCTTTTTCCCAGTATGAGACGCCTACGGAAGCCAACAGTACATAGACAGATAAAGCACATAGGCTATAGTTATTAACTAATATATGGATTTATTTAAGGCGCCAATTTATAATTGCAACAAATAGTATTTGAATAAAAACATTCAATCGGGTAAAACACGGGCGTTGCCCCGGTCATTCGGCTAGTTCTTCTATATATACCACAATAGTTCACGAATTTATCAAATTTAATTTGAAGTCTCGAGATATCATTCAACCAGCACGTATCATCCACCATGCACTGTATATCTTCAAAAACTTTTTTTTTCAAACTGAAATAATGTATTATATTTTTCTCTCAATATATAATAAGTATTTAAAAAAGTATGTATATAATAATGTGTTAACACAAAGCAATAACGCGCCATCTATACATATAAAATGAAAGGATTTAAAAGCACGAATGTTTCTTTTATACATAATAATTTGAATATTTGAAATATTTGAATGTAATTCTACTGTCCTATAAGCTTATGTCCATAGTTTTCTTGAAAACCATTTCTGAGATTCTACCCTTCAGTGCTGCGTATATAAGCAGAATCGTCCAATACAGTATTAGAGCTCCAAGAAGCGGTCTGGTGGATTAAATTGGCGAAACCGCAGGGAGGGTTCACCACTGATGAGCCAAGCCCTCCCAATATATTTTTTCATCGAAGTAAGAGCAGTAGAAGTTTGTATTAAGTATAAAAGAAACATTGTGCTTTTAAATCCTTTTATTTTATATAATGTGTATATAAAAAATGTATTTATTATTAAGTTATTAACGTGATAATCCTGTTGAAGGACCGACAAGTCCGAAAGCTTGAAAATAAAAAGTGGCACAAGAAACTTAACCCTGGAAGCTTCATTTATTTTATAAAAAATAAATGTATATTTGAAAAAATAATAATATATAATGATAAATTTATGAATAAATAAATTAGATAATAAAAAGGCATATAGAATTGAATAAAATATTTATTTACCAATATTTCGGTTGGCTGAACGCCAACCTTTATCAAGGCATTACATTTTTGTATAAACAAACTCAGCGTCGCATAGTGTTATAACATAGTGTTATAATAGGGAATAAATTAATGTAAATATAAATTTATATGGTTTAGCCTTAAATAAATTGACGCGTCATTCTGAAGTTTGTATTTCCTAATTATTCCTAGTTATTGTCTGAATCCCGATATACATGCTAAAAGGTAGGACTTCCTTAAGTTTTGTCTATGAGTGTATATAGTGTGTCTTCAATAAAGGTCACTGTAATATCTTTCAGAGTTATTGTCTGAATCCCGATATACATACTAAAAGGTACAACTTCCTTAAGTTATGTCTATGAGTGTATGTTTGTTGTTTAAAATAATAATGATAAAAAAAGTTAAACGAAAGATTAACAATAGAAAAAAATAATAATTTTGGCTGAAATATTTAACTTTCTTTTTTCTTTTAGGTAAAGAAAGAGGCCCTTCTTCAAGGTCGTTTGTTGATCTCTCTCTCTCTCTCTCTCTGGAATTCTGTCTGGTTGCTACTGTAGTTGCTGGGAAGATAATCTGAACAAATATGGTAGCAATGTCGAAAAATGACAGGGTATACACTCATGGACAAAACTTAAGGAAGTTGTACCTTTTACCATGTATATCGGGATTCAGACAATAACTGTGAAAGATATTACAGTGACCTTTATTGAAGACACACTATATACACTCATGGACAAAACTTAAGGAAGTTGTACCTTTTACCAAGTATATCGGGATTCAGACAATAACTGTGAAAGATATTACAGTGACCTTTATTGAAGACACACTATATATACTCATGGACAAAACTTAAGGAAGTTGTACCTTTTACCATGTATATCGGGATTCAGACAATAACTGTGAAAGATATTACAGTGACCTTTATTGAAGACACACTATATACACTCATGGACAAAACTTAAGGAAGTTGTACCTTTTACCAAGTATATCGAGATTGAGACAATAACTCTGAAATATATTACAGTCACCTTTATTGAAGACAAACTATATACACTCATGGATAAAACTTAAGGAAGTTGTACCTTTTAGCATGTATATCGGGATTGAGACAATAACTCTGAAAGATATTACAGTGACCTTTATTGAAGACACACTATATACACTCATGGATAAAACTTAAGGAAGTTGTACCTTTTACCAAGTATATCGAGATTGAGACAATAACTCTGAAAGATATTACAGTGACCTTTATTGAAGACACGAGATAACAAAGTGTGCATACACTCATGGACAAAACTTAAGGAAGTTGTACCTTTTAGCATGTATATCGGGATTCAGACAATAACTGTGAAAGATATCACAGTGGCCTTTATTGAAGACACACGAGATAACCAAGTGTGACCAAAATTGCCTCTGTATCCTTCATAAAAAAATAGACGACCCGTGACATCAGACTCTTCACTTCCCTAAGTTTTGTCCATGAGTGTAGCTTATAAGAAGCCTATACAGGTAAACCTGTCTATAGCGCCCCCTCTTGGGACTCACCAAAATAGGGTGATGTAAAGAGGAGGTGCTATAGACAGGTTTAACTGTAAAATGTTTAAAATCGGGCGCTATAGAGAGGAAGACGCTATTTAGAGGGGGCGCTATAGACAGGTTTAACTGTAAAATGTTTAAAATCGGGCGCTATAGAGAGGAAGACGTTATTTAGAGGGGGCGCTATAGACAGGTTTAACTGTAAAATGTTTAAAATCGGGCGCTATAGAGAGGAAGACGCTATTTAGAGGGGGCGCTATAGACAGGTTTAACTGTAAAATGTTTAAAATCGGGCGCTATAGAGAGGAAGACGTTATTTAGAGGGGGCGCTATAGACAGGTTTAACTGTAAAATGTTTAAAATCGGGCGCTATAGAGAGGAAGACGCTATTTAGAGGGGGCGCTATAGACAGGTTTAACTGTAAAAGGTTTAAAATCGGGCGCTATAGAGAGGAAGACGTTATTTAGAGGGGGCGCTATAGACAGGTTTAACTGTAAAATGTTTAAAATCGGGCGCTATAGAGAGGAAGACGCTATTTAGAGGGGGCGCTATAGACAGGTTTAACTGTAAAATGTTTAAAATCGGGCGCTATAGAGAGGAAGACGCTATTTAGAGGGGGCGATATAGACAGATTTAACTGAATATATAAATTTCGATATTTTGGTCAAATAAAACAACTGTTTAATAGATAAGTCTATTTCCTTTGTTTCACTGCTTTGTTCTTATGCATACCTCTGGTGAATCCTGTATAGGGTCAGTGACCCTAAATAAAGGCTTTTGTTGTTGTAATAGATAAGTCTTGTATGTGTTAAGGAATTGATGAAAAGCCTGTTGCGCTTGAAAGTTAACTATTATATATATAGTCACGACCGTCTTTCCTCATCGGCCTCTGTCACGGATGCGCGCGCACAGGGAGGTCACGTGCTCGCCGGCTCCCTCGAGCCGGATTTGAACCAGCGACCTAAGGATCACCGTTGTAACATCTACAGTCGGGTAAAACACGGGCGTTACCCGGGTCATTCGGCTAGTATTTTAATAAAAGAGATGGCGTCTCTAAGTGTTGTGGAATTAATTAAAAAAAAAAAAACTAATATCGTCGATTATAATATGATTTTATCATTATTTGGGTAGACGAGTTGTCTAAACCATTGGTTGTTGACCTTTATGACCCTGAATCGAATCACGCATTGGGCACTTTTTTTCTAATAAAAAAAAAAAAAGCTCCAATGGTACTTTATTCTAGCAAAAGTACAACCCTACCAACGAGAGTAAGTATTCAAATGTGGGGTCTCTGGAACACTTGTAAGTATTACAATACAGTACTTGTAAGCAATACAAAGGTCGAACTGTTTTTAACATGTTTAGACATATGGTGCACTTACAGTAAAAACAGTCGCTAATTCTACCCATCATAATTATCAATGCCTGTATCATGTGTACTAGGAATATTAATAAAAAAGTATGATAAATCATAATCTGCTTTCTGAAAACTCATAGAAAATAAGATTGTGTGTGTTAAAATGTGTATTGATTAATTCTGGATTAAATACGAGCGTATTCAATTGTTCGGCTTTCGGAGCCTAGCAATATAGATCTCAGGTGAGGATCTTATGTTAAGAGAGGAATGTGCAGAGTGTTAAGTGATAACAATAGAACAATACATGTGTCCCAGTAGCGCAGTGGATAGCGCGTTGGACTTCTAATCCAAAGGTCCCGGGTTCGAGTCCCGGCTGGGATGAATATTTTTTTTTTATTATCCAGTACCTGAAGTGAGTCAAGGGAGGGAGTCATTGCTGACCGAGGAAAAGGCCTAAAAATACTCTAATTGCCTTCACATGTGTTGCTACGACAGGTGCTGTTTTAACACTTGCACTGACGGCAGTATAAGTAGATTCTAGCATAGGATTGAGGGAGGTTTTTTTCGACAACCACGAATTGAGAAACATTTTTTCAACTTCAATAACTCATATTCCTTCATAAATTCAACCTTACTCAGTGAATGCATATGAACTTGGTTCATTCAGTATATAATAATTTTCATAATTTTATAAATAAAATATATGAAAAATGTTTTGTTTATTTTCTAATTTCATTCTTTGAATAGCTTCCTAGTTCCAAAATCATTTTACTAGGTGCCGCTCAAAAAGAGAAACCTAGTTTATGACATTTACAACAATGAATAATATGTGAGGGTTATTCATATGGAGCAGAATTAAGGAAGGGTTTTTTGACAACCACGAATCCATATTGAATTCCGCATTGAAAAACATTTTTTTCAACTTCAATAACCCAGATTTTTTCATAAATCCAACCTCACCCAGTGAATGCATGTGTACCTCGAGGGGGTCAGTGTAAGGATGATCTAAACCGTTGGTTTTCGACCGCTACGAACCGGGATCGAATCCCGCAAAGGGATTTTTTTCTAATAAAAAATAAATAAATAAAAAACCGCTCCAATGGCTCCCGATTCTTACAAAAGTCAAACCCCACCAGCGAGTGCAAGTTAGAATATCGTTTAAAAATATATATGAAAACGGAGCTGACTAGAATACATACCTCAGTTCTTATATAAAATAATAATAATAATAAAAAACTTATACCTAAACAACGGATTTGTTTATTATAGAATTTAGGTCAAGCACCGGTTCTCTCCTGCCAAGAGAACAACAGTCTTTGATTTCCAGACTCAAGTCTGGTCATCTACGGACAATGCCTTTCCAGAATGGTTGCAAGGTTTTCCCACTATGTACTAAGTGCAATTCTGAACCTTCAACCCCAAAACACATTATTGACTGTATTGACTCATCCATGAGCTCTACTCTTCCCCAGAAGACACCATCAACAAGCTCTACAAGCTTTACAAGCTTGATACCTTAATATGATTGAGTGGAGATAAGAAAGAAGAAGAAGGTCATTTATAGCATGTATATCGGGATTCAGACAATAACTCTGAAAGATATTTAATATACAATGGCCTTAATTGAAGACAGAGATAACAAAGTGTGAACAAAATTGCCTCTGTCTCCTTCAAAAAAAAAAATAATAATAGACGTCAGACAACATCAAAATATAAAACTTCCTAAAGTTTTATCCATGAGTGTATTTTCAAAGAGTGGAAAATTGAAGAATTAAGGAAGCGAAACTACATTGTGGACGATCACCATCAAGAGTATTTACCAAAGGAACTGAATTTAGCAAATAAAAAGAATGACCACGACATTCGGCGATTCTATTAATCTCCTCTGAACGGTAACTGCTATTTATATTTTGAGGTTTCCTAATCATCCATTCTTTACAGCTTGGACAATTTTGGTACGAAGAAAGTTAATTGGCTTTTCTTGGATAAACATCTCAACGTCGTGGATTTTAGTTTTCCTGATATATTGCCTTTCTTATAAGATTTAATAGTATCATCTTAATAAAAAGAACATCTGAATCAAAATTCTTGAAGAGCGTGCTATCTAGACAGAACTCGTGTAAACCTTAAATACCTCCAAACGACACACATGATTACTTTTAATTACCAATTCGAACAATAAAAAAGTCCAATCCGACAAGAAAGAACTCATGGTGCGTGTTTAACGCAACGCCAACTGTCCAAACAGCCAGCCGTTGGATGGGCTGAAAGGGTGAAAGCCAGATGGACAATCCAATTACTTCTTTCTCCAGAAAAAAGGCTACAAAGAAAAATGAAGGATTACAATAATTTTTTCAAGATGTTTTAAGTCCTGGTGAGACATCTCATTTTGTCGTTGAATTGCTCATTGTTGGTTGGATTGTGCCCTTAAGAACATTCTTAAATGGTTGTTGCCTCTTTGCTTCTTTTTTATTACATAAAAGTTTATAATTAGAGGAAAATTTGATATTCATTAGTAGATGGTTGCTGATGGGTTGAAATTGGCGTTCATTAGTATATGGTTGCTGATGGGTTGAAATTGGCGTTCATTAGTAGATGGTTGCTGATGGGTTGAAATTGGGGTTCATTAGTAGATGGTTGCTGATGGGTTGAAATTGGCGTTCATTAGTGGATGGTTGCTGATGGGTTGAAATTGGAGTTCATTAGTAGATGGTTTATGATGGGTTGAAATTGGCGTTCATTAGTAGATGGTTGCTGATGGGTTGAAATTGGCGTTCATTAGTAGATGGTTGCTGATGGGCTTAAATTGGCGTTCATTAGTAGATGGTTGCTGATCAGTTGAAATTGGCGTTCATTAGTAGATGGTTGCTGATGGGTTTAAATTGGCGTTCATTAGTAGATGGTTGCTGATGGGTTGAAATTGGCGTTCATTAGTAGATGGTTGCTGATGGGCTTAAATTGGCGTTCATTAGTAGATGGTTGCTGATCAGTTGAAATTGGCGTTCATTAGTAGATGGTTGCTGATGGGTTTAAATTGGCGTTTATTAGTAGATAGTTGCTGATCAGTTGAAATTGGCGTTCATTAGTAGATGGTTGCTGATGGGTTGAAATTGGCGTTCATTAGTAGATGGTTGCTGATGGGTTGAAATTGGCGTTAATTAGTAGATGGTTGTTAAAGAGGAAAACGTTCAAATTTGCATATATGGGAAATACGCCGTTAAAGAAGCAAATAAGGAGTGGTTTATACTTAAAATTTGAAACTTCCCTAGTTTTTTTTTTTTTTGGTTCATGATGTATATAACATTGGCCGTATAGACTCCATGAGGTCCGATGTAATATAACATAGCGGGATGGTGGAAATAGAATTAATATTTGCATATTTACACAAGAGTATTTCTACTGGCTTCTCCTGCACAGGTTAAAAACACGTAAGTCTTCGGGGGGAATTCCATGTTTTTTTTCAATATAGATGATAAAAAATATGGTGTCAATACATTTCAGTAATGGATTTTTGTTCTTTTTGTGTGATTTGCTGTTTTCCAGGATGATATTTAAAATACTGGATATGTACAGCGATTGGCGCAAAATAATAAGAGAGCAATTAAAAAAAAAAGAATTTATTCAAGAACCATTGTAAATGTGTTCACAAATAATAAACAAAACTATAATTGAGCTAAAGCTAACGAAAATATACAAGGCATCTATTAATAAAATCATACATACACAACCAATTATGTAATTATAATAATTATGTCAATTGAGAGATTGTTTACATCCAGAGACTAGTTTCTGAGAGAACACTCTCACTAGAAGACACTTCTCTACAAAGAACAGTTGATAAAAAAAAAGAAATATCATTTTTCGTTAAATTTTTTTTTTTACCTTTTTGAAATTTCTTATCAAAATATTTATATATTTTACCGAGTTTTACATTCAATGTTTGAACGATTACATCCAGGGTTAACGCGATATTATCTGTTATACTATTTGCATATCCTTTAAAAAAAAAACAGTATTTGAAAACAATAAAAACTTTCCAAAACACCTTTCTACAAAGAACAGTTTTCATTGCCAAAGTTACCTATTAGAAACTCTCCAGTATGAAGACACCTCTCCCTAAAGGGCACTTTGACTCTATAGCTAGGTATTATTTTATATAAAAAAAAAGATCTACTGAAATAACTTTTAAAAAATACGGATAAAAAGCCCTTTAGGAATAAAAAAAAAAAGGAGATTTAGAATCATTGAAGATATAAAAAAAGAAGAGACAGATATAATGAAAGCAGAAGAAAAACAAATTGGAAAAGATCAAGAGGGAAATAAATGGCAGACGTGTGAAGCAGGCAATCATCACAGAGGCCTGTTGCCAAATCACTGAGAGAACCTCCCCATTTTGTTACCATTCAGAATAAACAAGAGGCCTCAAGAGAAATGGCGAAACGTTCCGCGACAAGTTTAATTATAGCCACGGCATCTTAAGACAGAAGCCGGCGGGGGAGTCGAAAGCCTGCCTCGAACCCCTTAATTTCAGAATTACGGTCGACAGATGGTATGCGGAGGGATGCTACACCTGAGAGGCCCTTTTTAACATCGGAAATGCAATTACGTCACGCTTCATTGGCAGGAAGTCCGCCACGTGTCTTCACCTGCCGTGGAACGGAAATGACGTCTATATTCGTCTGGTAGACTGACAGCTGGTCAACGGTATAGAGCAGACAAGTCCGGTAGAATGACATCGAGGTTGTCAAAAGTACGAAACAGACTGTGAAGAAGCAAAGTCGAATAGATCTAGTTCACATCTCATCAAGTTATAGAGGCAAGCCGTGTACTTTTCAAAGATCTAGTTGACTGAGAGCTCAAAGTATGGAACAATGATCGGGTACAAGTCCGGTAGAATGACATAGAGCTTGTCAAAAGTACGAAACAGACTGTGAAGAAGCAAAGTCGAATAGATCTAGTTCACAACATCTCATCAAGGGTACAGAAGCAAAGCCGTGTCAGAGATCTGGTTGACTGAGAGCTCAAAGTATAGAGCAGATCGGGTACAAGTCCGGTAGAATGACATTGAGCTTATCAAAAGTACGGAACAGACTATGAACAAGCGAAGTGGGTCTAGTTCACGAAATATCAACAAGGGTATAGAGGCAAGACTGTGTACTTGTCAGGTCTGGTTGAATTAGAGCTGAAAGTATAGAGCAAAGATCGGGTACAAGTCCGGTAGAATGACACTTAGCTTTTTAAAAGTACAGAACAGACTATGAACAAACGAAGTGGGTCTAGTTCACGGAATATTATCAAGGGTATAGAGGCAAGGCTGTGTACTTGTCAGGTCTGGTTGAATGAGAGCTGAAAGTATAGAGCAAAGATCGGGTACAAGTCCGGTAGAATGACACTTAGCTTTTTAAAAGTACAGAACAGACTATGAACAAACGAAGTGGGTCTAGTTCACGGAATATTATCAAGGGTATAGAGGCAAGGCTGTGTACTTGTCAGGTCTGGTTGAATGAGAGCTGAAAGTATAGAGCAAAGATCTGGTACAAGTCCGGTAGAATGACACTTAGCTTTTTAAAAGTACAGAACAGACTATGAACTTCATTTTGTCTCCTCTCTAATTGTAAATACGCTGCTGTATCACCTCATAAGCATAAATAAATAAAATAAGACTATGAACAAACGAAGTGGGTCTAGTTCACGGAATATTATCAAGAGTATAGAGGCAAGGCTGTGTACTTGTCAGGTCTGGTTGAATGAGAGCTGAAAGTATAGAGCAAAGATCGGGTACAAGTCCGGTAGAATGACCCTTAGCTTCTCAAAAGTACAGAACAGACTATGAACAAGCGAAGTGGGTCTAGTTCACGGAATATCACCAAGGGTACAGAAGCAAAGCCGTGCATTTGTCAGAGATCTAGTTGACTGAGAGCTGAAAGTATAGAGCAAAGATCGGGTACAAGTCCGGTAGAATGACACTTTGCTTTTCAAAAGTACAGAACAGACTATGAACAAGCGAAGTGGATCTAGTTCACGGAATATCAACAAGGGTATAGAGGCAAGGCTGTGTACTTGTCAGGTCTGGTTAAATGAGAGCTGAAAGTATAGAGCAAAGATCGGGTACAAGTCCGTTAGAATGACATCGAGTGTCAAAATTATTAAAAATACTATAAACAAGCAAAGTGTTTGATAGGTATAGTTGACAGAATCTCATTAGATACCTAATCACAGACATGGTAAAGGGCTATACATAAATCAGGTCTAGATCACAAACATTTGATAAAAGGAATTAGAACAAACTTTGTTCAAGTCATACTCTTGGTAGACTAGGTTTACAGATATTTTAGAAAAGAACTAGAATAAGATTGCACTGGTCATGTCTGGTATGTACCGTAGAAAGACAGGATATTCTTGTATAGTAAATTATCAGTGAGCACATCACTGATGGTACTCTGTGGACAGTAGAAGTTTGTTTTATGTATAAAAGAAACATTCGCGCTTTTAAATCATTTTATTTTATATGTATAGATGGCGCGTTATTGCTTTGTGTTAATTTATGCCTAACTGGCCTTGTCTTTATAGTTTGCTGAAGAGCATTGCTCGAAGCAAATATTTGAATGTAATTCTACTGTCCTATAAGCTTATGTCCATAGTTTACTTGAAAACCATTTCTAAGATTCCATCCTTCAGTGTAGCATATAAAAGCAGAATGATACAATACAGTATTAAAGCTCTGAGAAGCGGTCTGGTGGATTAAATTGGCGAAACCGCTGGGAGGGTTCACCACTGATGAGCCAAGCCCTCCCAATATATTTTTTCATCGCAGTAAGGACAGTAGAAATTTGTTTTATGTATAAAAGAAACATTCGCGCTTTTAAATCATTTTATTTTATATGTATAGATGGCGCGTTATTGCTTTGTGTTGACTTATTGTAATATATATCCATATGTAAACTTATGTCTGATGCCTCTCTGCCGACCACGAGGCAAGATCAATGTCTTGCCCAACTGCCAGAGAGCTAGAGCTGCAAAGTTCTAGTTCTACCGCCTTCTTCCTGCCTCCTGACCTCCGCGGACCCAATCCGGCCTAACCTGCCTCTTCCCTGACGGTGATCCTGTCCTTAGCCTCTCCACCCTGTTCACAGTGGTTTTATATATTCCGCTTTACGCGGCCATTGGGGCTCAAAAATAATTTATTTTTGTTAGCAGCCCCGTAAATAAAGATATTTTCTCTATGTCTGATGTCAGCCTAAAGGAAATAAAGACTTTTCTTTTAATCTTTCAAATACTTCTTGCTGCTTAACGTCTACTAACAAACACGAGAACGTTACAATGTCTGTAAAGTACTGTAGAAAAACATATGGTTAAAGAAAAAAAAAAAGACTGTACACAAGTCAGATTTGATAAACTCTACATCCAAAAGATACGTAATAGTAGACGACAATTCCTATCAAAAGCAATACTTTTTTTTTTTTTCAGAGCAACTTGAAAATTTATGTTCTTTTTCTGATATAAATTTGATTTATGACAATACTTCTAGGTTTTGTTCACTTTTATTGTCTCAAAATCACCAACTATGTGGCTTTAGAGTTTATCATTCACAAAAGATTGGCCTGTTGCTGATCAATACCCATGGTATAGTGCATCCAGCAAGATTGAAACACTGTTTCATACCAGGAATGGTGGGATGATTAGGAAGGAGAATAAACCACAGTACATAAAATGATGTTTCAAGTTAAAAATACAGAAGTATATGGACATTACATTTTCAGTGTATGATCAAAGTTCAAGTTACAACTCATCCATGGTGATCCCTGGAGACGTTGGATAAATCCATTAGACCATGTCACTGGTATTACAACCATACCAATATGGGGACACGGATTCCATAACTCGCAAGTCTGAACTCAAGACGATTCTAAGCTCCCCTGATAGGATCCAGACGTACCTTCGGAGAAGGCCTCGTCTGGTGTATATATTTTCTCTACTATTTTAAACTCTGTAAACTCTCTCTTGACCATTGACTATATGTTAATAAACTGTTTTTTAATTGTCATACCAATATGAAATTGCGAAAATGCTATCTTCAGGATTTGGCATAAGGGAGAACAACGGATAAAGAAAAAAAAAAGGATGGAAAAGTTTAGCTTGAAGGATATTCATCTATTACTATAAATTCATCTGTCCCCCGTTAACTAGACGCTAAAATTGGCTTAGCTACTTACCAACTAAACACCGCCTATGCCGGTCCCAAGCCCGGATGAAAAAGGAGGAGGGGGAGCAGTAACAAGCTCACTAAAAAAACCTGGGCTCAGCTGGCCCGGCTGATAGTACCCTGTAAGGGCTCCTGATCCAGGGATACAGGATGAGCAGCGTTTGTACTCCATGTTAGGAGCGGCTGCACATGGCGTCTGTTCCTCATGTCCGAGGCGGCCATTTCTTTTGGAGCTAAGTCGGCCTGCCACTGAGTAGTGCTCCCAGTCTTAATGACAAAGGCAGACGCATTCTACTTCGCCCAGTCATGATGGTTGAGATAAGAAAGAAGAAGAAGATCAACTAAACACCTCTTTGGAAATATCAAAAAATTCAATGAACCCCGCTTGGGTCTCATAAAGTCAAAGCCTGCCTTAGACTGACGAGAGCCATTAGCCTGAAACCATGGTCTCCAGGTGAATACAGTTTACCAAAGCCGGTGTTGTAGCTTTGTCACCTACATAAGTTTGCTAGTTTGCGAAGACGGTCAAAATATTGCGCTTAGTTTTAACATCTATTTTGACAGTAGGGGTGACTTCAATAGAAAAAAAAATAATAATTCTTAAGAATGCCTTTGTTATCATCAAAATTACTAAAATGTGTAATGTTAAAAACACAGGGAAACTTACATGAAAGACCTATCAGATGTGCGAGTATCTTCTTGAGAGGACGCTTGGTTAAAAATGGCATTTCCTGATCTATGGTAACTTAAGATCACTTCTAGGAAGAGATCATAATTATCCATGTTTTTGAATGGTAACAGGTACTAATTTAGATCATGTTATTCTATAAAACAATTTTGTATATAAGAGGGCTTAGTTCTTTTACTACTTACTATCAAACCTCCCTTTGAAAATTAAACGATTTATTGCCTGTCAAAGGATTCTATGGCTTCTTTTCCGCGAGGATATCACGGGATTTTGGAACAGCGACCCTTTAAATTGTTACTTCTGCAATGCTGTCATCCAAGACAATTTGGTCCACTATCTATTCTATTGCCCATTCCTATAGGAAAAGAGACTGGAAATTCGAGAAATTTCGGGGCTAACTCACTACAATGAACAGCATGTATATAAACTTTTTACTACTCTCCTGCTGGATAAAACATTTGTTTATAAATATTTTAAATTGTTCAAGGCGATTGATAAAATGAGGGAAGAAGTGCTCAACTCCACAGACATCGGCTGATTGCTCCCCCTCCCCTCTAAATTGCTTTTCCTCCTCACTCATGTACTTGTATAACCTTTGTTGTTGCTTAGTTTTTCTAGGTTGATAACACACATATATACAGCTTTATTAAGACCACCAGTCTTATATAGATTCATCGCAGGAAGGAAGCATAGATAGAGTTCTTATACTCCAGGCAGCACAGAATCCAACAAGTCTTCAGGTCCAATGCATATCCAGTGGCCACAAATTCCACCGTGCATATGACAAGGTTAGCGTATCACTGAAAAGACGAGTGTGGAAACAGCCGCGTTCTACTCTTCCATTTCTTTATCCAAATGGACCACGACATTCGGCGATTCTATTAATCTCCTCCTAACGGTGACTGCGGCCTTGTAGAATTTATATAAACCAAAGATAAGACCTTGATAAAACATCATTGTATTTATCTAGCTATATATCATCCAGTTACATATCATCCAGTTATATAACAAACACAAGAATCGAATCAACAATGGGAATTGTTAGCGATTCCTTTATTTTTGAAAAGAAAGGAGAATAACAGCACAATCTACTGATTGTGGTAAGATGGTAAACACAGACACAAAAGCCTTTATTAAGACATTTAGTATTATACATGGAATCCACTGGTAAAAAGAATAAAACAGTAAAAGCTAATCATATTCAATGTCAATAATGAAAAAAATATAGAATTCTTTAAAATAAATACACTTTTTACAATTATTTTATTTCCAAAGTGCTATATCCCGCAAGGGATACTTGCGCCAAACAAGGAGAAAAGTTTATTTACATAAATTATTTACATTATTCAACGCATGAAAACATTAGAGATCCAGATTTTGTAGAAAGTTTAGAATGTATTTACAAAATGAATTAAACTTTAAATATGATTTTTTATCGGAAATCAAATCGTTAAGTTCACAAACAACTAGTTCATTCTTCATTCTATAATCTTGAAATGCTGGGCAATCGATCAGTAGATGTCTTGAGGTTTGTTCCTCAATACTACAAAAGTAACTTGAATTCTCCACTGCCTTTATTCTATTTAAAAAAACTTTTGAAATTTCCATGGCTTGTAACTAATTGAGTATTATAAAAATTTGGACGAAAGTATTTAGGGATTTCTTGGTAAAAAAAGCTTAAGAAAGTATTATTTGCTTCGTTTTTCAGAACATTCATTCTTGATTTTAGAAAAGTACCTATAATTCCTGGAATAAATGGGTCATAACTTTAAAAAATGATTTTTTACGCCTTGCCAAACTTTTTGCCAAATTTGTATTTTTCCTGACGAGGACTAAAGATTTTGGTCGAAATGTTGAGAAAATGGAAACAATTTTCTGGTCAAAAAAAAAAATGTTTTTATTTTTATTTTAAAGAACTATGAATTTTGGTCAGATAACCTCTATCTTCAATGAAATTTATATACAGGAAAACTTAATTAAGTCAATGAGAAAAAATAGTTCAAATGTGATATTGTACTGGGATAAGGTGCATAAATTAAGAAAAAGGCATCTCCTTATCATGCAACTGAAAGTTGCTGATGGCTTACGCCATCTATCGGAATAAATATCAACTATTCTCGTTGATTTTTAATCATTCCAGAATTGGCCAAATACCCATTTAGCGTGGACTCTCACGCAATTCTAGCCTTAACTAACCGTTTCATGATTTTTCAGGATGCCTAAATGATCAATTTTTTTGGTCGTTGAGATACAGCTTGCATCACGCTGATGAGGGCCAACAGCCCGAAACGCGTCCGTGGTTAGCTTTTCTTGATTAATCAAGAATGGGTATTTGGCAAATTCTGGAATAATTAAAAATCAACGAGAATAGTTGATATTTATTCCGATAGACAATTAGACAATTAAAATAATTTTATTGACATCTTGTCAATACATTCAAAGTGCACAGTCGGCACTATTTAAAAAAAAAAAGATAATATGCATTATATACACTATGTACAATGAATATGGCGCCTCTGCCAGCGCTGCAGAGTTTGGTGGAGAATCGCCAGTGGGTCTCCAGCGACATCACACATTTCGCAATCTACGAAGAATACGTAGATCGCGTACTTCGCCACCGAGGAGATGGTGATGGCGTGGTCCTCGATACCAACTGGACCAACTTTATTCCGATAGATGGCGCAAGTCATCAGCAACATTCAGTTGCACGATAAGGAGATGCCTTTTTCTTAATTAAGACAATCAAGCTCACATAAATAGATTTGTCTGGATCAATCCGAAAAAAAGATATTTAAGATGGTTAAAACATGCATCACCAACAATTCTTCTCTCACTACCACCTGATATAAAAACCGCAGGTAGAAAAAGCCGCCAGCCTTCACAGGTGGAATATTGAGCAATAATTTAATTGTCAATTTGACGAAAAACACAGAATTTCAACAGATGTCATTATCTCGGCATGCGAAATCTAAAAATACTCTAAGTTTTCCAGTTTTAAAATTTTATAAAATTCTAACGTTATGTATTCTTTAAATTTTCTTTTTTCTCTATTTAAATGCAATACAAACTTCTTTAAACATCTCCTTTAAAAAATAACAAATGCCAATCCTATCTTTAAAAGGCTAAACTTCGTTGTTCTTATCAATTTTCTTTAATCAATTTCTTCCTAGATTCAACTCTTAAATTCGGTAAGTTATTCACATTTAGGAAACCAAAATTCCATTTGCATTAAAATTCGAAATCTTAAATATATCGGCATGTTTAATTAAAAAGGCATATATTGGATCAAAATATAATTTATTTTACCAATATTTCAGTTGGCTGAACGCCAACCTTTATCAAGGTATTATAACATATTTAATGTGTGTCAACAACAAACTCAGCGCCACATATCGTCAACAGAATTAAGTTTTAAAAATATTTTGTTATATTCAATGGGAAGAAAATTTTTTTGATATATATATTTATTTAGGACAAAATAATAAGGCCTCCGAGGTTGTGTTTCTTTTTTAAAACGTTTAATAATGCTCAAGCTTTCGGGTATGGTGGCCCTTCTACAGGAGCAACGCAAAATATTTTGCGTTGCTCCTGTAGAAGGGCCACCATACCCGAAAGCTTGAGCATTATTAAACGTTTTAAAAAAGAAACACAACCTCGGAGGCTTTATTATTTTGTCCTAAAGATTTCACAGAGGTTATAATATCGGAATATATATTTATATTATGGACAAAAATATATATATTTTTGTAAAATATGGGTGTGAAAATATCAGCATGTATGTACGGTTTCAAATTGTAGAATTAAAGATGGTTAAAATGTCAGATATATAGTTTTTGGTCATGAAAAGGATCTAGAGATTTGGATTTAAAATTTTGTAGAAAGAAACTTATCCCTTGAAGCCTTGAAACTTATCCCTTGAAGCCTTGAAACTTATCCCTTGAAGCCTTGAAACTTATCCCTTGAAGCCTTGAAACTTATCCCTTGAAACTTTGAAACTTATCCCTTGAAGCCTAATATGTTTTCACTTTAATATAGCGAGAATACTATTTACAGTCTTAAAAAAACCACGTTCTGACGTTTGAGGCCAAAAACTTAATATGTACACTGTGTGACAAGGAAATTACTGAAGAACTCCCCCATTACCTGCTTAATTGTACAGCCCTTGATGCAGAAAGGAAAGCACTATATCAACAAATTAAATGTACCAACACTTCACCCTACGTATTGCTTTCAAAAATATCAGCAAACAAATCTAAGGCAATAGCTTACTATACATTTTTTAGATCATCATTATGTAAGGACCAGTCAACAAGTGAATGACTTTGAGACGAAGAGTAAAGCCAGTTCAATTTCTATGTAAAAAACACAAGATGATTATTACCTTACCCAATTGGGAGAATCTGTATGGGGCAAGTGCCTAATAAAGGCTTTTGTGTGTGTTTTGTTAGTGTTTTCACTTTAATATATATATACATCTTAAAGAACATTATTCAAGTCTATTTGAACCCAGTTCAGCTAATCAGAATAATGTCCGAGAAAAATATATAGCGATAGAATTGCTTAATTTTCATAAAGCGTTAGAGAACAAGGTAATCTCTAAGAACTAAAATTACAGAACAATTGTTGACTTTGCTTAGAATTTTTAATGAAACTGATTCCAATAATTATTAATTAAACATTATATTTATTGATTTACAAGAGAGAGAACAAAATATAAAAGGGAAACTAATATTAAACAAAGGAACTTTTTATCTTTCGGTTAGCGCCTATTTACCTGTGAACTTACACACACTCTGTGGAACAATTAATTAATATATATACAACAACGATTTCCTTCCATAGTTAATTTGTATAGTTATGTATAGTTATGTTGAATACTTTGATTTTTACTTTTCATTTTCTCTTATCTCCTTTGTTTATGTTTCTTTTTTACTTTTCTCCATGAAAATGATTATGTATGGCGAGTCCTTACAGGACGGAAATGTCCTAATAAAGCTGTTGTTGTTGTTAATATTGATACAAAGGGAATTATTTTATTTTTTATTATTTAATTAACATCCTATAACACACACACACACAAAAACCTTTATTAAGACACACAGATCTTACAGAGGATTCTCCTTGGGGTTACAAGACGGAGAAACCTATGAAAGTGGGAAATATACAAAGGGGTAAAAATGGAGAAAGATTATATACACATGGTAAATATATACAGATTATTATTTGAATAATACTATGGAAAATAAGAATATGGATTTGGAAATATGGATGGAAGAAGTGGAGAGCGAAAAGAGGAAAAAAAAAAAAAACAGGTATTTACATATGGAACATACATATAATGGAACAAGTCAATTTAAGCTCTTCTGCTCACACAGCACAGGTGGACCATGGATTTTTTTCAAGAAATCAACATCCTATAACACGATATCCCAAAACTCAAGGATATTTGCGTCAATACATTTCTAATAGCATATCAAATTGGTTATATACATGGAGAAAGGTCAAGGAGAAAAAAGACAAACATACAAAAGCAATTCTGTTGAAAATATGTTGCCTATAATTTTGTGTAACATTTTTATTTAATATTTAAAAATATTCCTTATTGATTTTAAAATTTTAAGTATGATTAAAATTTACAATTATAAATTATATTCTATGAAAGAAGATAAACAACGGAAACAAAAAAAAGTAAAAAAAGAAGAACAGGCAAGAACAGATACTTTACGTGGCTCTTATATATCCTTTCTTTTAATTTTATATGTTAATAAATATTTTAATGATTATATAATTGACGTGATCCCTATCTTCCCATTTAAACACCCACAAAAAAACAACAAATTCTCTCAAAATTTCCTTCATTCACTTTCCCAGTTCAAAATATAGTTGTTTATATATCTACAAAATTGATTCAAATTTTTAAATGTTATTTTCTCATCTATGAATTCATGTAGCTGTCCAATGCCACCAAATTTTCTTTCCATATAATCTCGAAAAATTGGGCATTCCGAAAAAATTATTGAGAACAAAAAAATGTTTGCTGAGAACAAAAGCAAACTTTTTGTAAAGTATAATGATCACTCTATACACTTATTTCAGACATAAGAAAGCAGGAAATATTACTCATATGCCAAGGACAATAAAAAATGTCACATTGTGGTATCTATTATCAAAATACTTATAAATACTTTTTGTTGAAAAAGCCATCAAAAAATTACCATTAATAAAAAATGTCACTTATTCTATTCCAGGTATCTTTCTTCCTTTATGAGTGGTGGAAATGACTTCAGAGGAAATTGGAACAATGTGTCGAAAGCTGGTATAAGAGAGGGGGAGTGTAGGCCCTAATCAACTTTCTCTACTGCGGTGCTCCAAATTGTCATTTTGAAGGAAACCACCTGCCGGTAAACCAATTGTAGGTTGGAAGTGTGACCACCTATTTATTGATCCAATTGTATTAATTGTAGGGACAGGTGGACCGTCAACGGATATCCCATGTCAGCGCACCTGCTTACATCGCAGCTCTGACCGTTGGGCGACACATGGAACGGCGTCACTGGAAGAGAGAGAGAAAAAAAAATGAAATTAAAAAAAAATATATATATATATAGTTAAAGCTGTCTATAGCGCTCCCTCTAAATAGCGCCTCCCTCTCTATAGCGCCCGATTTTAAATACGTAGTACGATGCGATTTACATTAAAAGTGACCTGTTTATAGCACCCCCTCTCTATAGCACTCTATTTTGGTGAGTCCCAAGAGGGGGCGCTATAGGCAGGTTTAACTGTATATTATATTAATGATCTTTAAAAATAAATGATCTGGTGAAGACTATTGACTGGTTTATTTGTGGTAACCTAGAGTCAAAGTTTTACAAAAATTAATAGTAATAGAAATTTGAGGCATCTTATATGTAGATTACCTAACTTAACTAAACAAAAAATAAAAAAGATCAAATATGTGAAATAAACTTTGAGAGAATAATTACAAAAACCATAACAAGACTCAGAACAAAACACTACAAAGAATGACAATACATCCAGATGGCACAAGAACCTATAGAACATGTAACAACTGTCCTGGTGCGGAACTAACACCTACTCACATATTCTCATGCCCAGCAATGGCCGCAGCCTTGCAGAAAATTGACATGGACCCAGAGCAGCAGTTTTACACACCCAAGATAGTGGATATTGCGACTGCTGTGATAGAGATGCATGGAGACATCTGAGGCTCTTCATTGTACACAACAACAACCTAACTTAACAAAAAATACGGCCAATTTACATGAGAACTCTCGCAGTCCATCGGTGGCGGAGTCTTTCCCGCGGTAGGCCCCACCAATGAAGACTGTATATATTTTATATATATGTATTTTTATCAATTATTTTGTTATCTATCTATATATATAAAAATTAATGTATGTGTGTGTGTGTGTCCTTTATGCCTGACCAAACCACTCATTGGAACGCCATGAAACTTTGGGAAGTTATTTAGTATAGTACTGGGAAGGTTTCTAGCAAATAACATTTTTGAAATAACTTTTCGCCTAAAAATAATCAAGATAAATATTCTAATTTATCTGTTATAATTCAACAATCTGCTCTAAATATTATCATGATGATACGATGATTTTGTAATGTAGAAAATTAGGAAAGAAAAAATTCAGGATGACACGACAATTTATTTGAGACAAGAATAATGATACAATTCCAAGGCAAGATACTATTCCTTTAACTTCCAATTACCGAGGGAACCAATTAATATTGATTTTATTCAACTTATCGAGTATTTTTCAAGGGACCGGGAAAAAATGTTCACCTTATCGAGAGATTCGTTAGACAAATCTTTACTCGGGTAAAACCCGGGCGAAGTAGGGTACATCCATACAAGAATAATGATACAATTCCAAGGCAAGATACTATTCCTTTAACTTCCAATTACCTAGAGAACCAATTAATATTGATTTTATTCAACTTATCGAGTATTTTTCAAGGGACCGGGAAAATTTTTTTTCACTTTATCGAGAGATTCGTTAGACAAACCTTTACTCGGGTAAAACCCGGGCGAAGCCGGGTACATCCGCTAGTTTATATATATTAATTCCTATATTTATCATTATATAATCATATTTATTCATATTTATATTTATTCTGTATTTAACCTTATATAATCTTATATGGACATTGTAATAAATTAGTTTCAATCTCAATTTCTCTCTAGCAAAAACAACAATTGATCTTTTTATCTACACAGCGCCATCTGGACTTCTCGGCATCACAGAGTTCATCTATGAAAAAATAAAAAAGCATTATTCATAAAAATACAATTTTTTTTGTAATATATAGTATCTTACTGACATCATAAAAGTCAGTGGATAGATGAAATAAAATATATCACACACACAAAGCTTTATTAAGATCACCGGTCTTATACAGATTCACTACAGGAAGAAAGGAAGCATAGATGGAGCAAATAAAATATATATAAAAGAAAGATTAAATATATATATAAAATAAAAGAGGACACTATATACAGTTATGTACAGTCGAGGAGACAACGACAAAGAGTCCTCCTCCAGACAGTAAGGATGTTCTCCCCTCATCTCAAGGCACAGAGAGGCACTCTACAAGCTTGATACTTAAATATGATTGAGTGGAGATAAGAAAGAGAAGAGATACCGATAGATAGTGGAATACCAAGACCGAAGTCTGTACACCAAATATCGATGTACAATAAATATGTACGCTCATGGACAAAGGAAGTTTAATATTTTGTGTCAAATCAAAAGTTTTAGACAAAAGAAAATGACGAAGAATATATAAATATAGAAGTTTCAGCGTTACTAATACAATATTTAATAAAGATGGAAATTTAATATAAATGGCGTCAGGTTTTGACGTTTATTTTGACGGGAGAGATGCCCTATGCTTCTATAGAATATTTAATATATTGTAATGTAGAAAATTAAGAAAAACAAACCTCAGGATGACACAGCAATTTATTTAAGGCACAAATCAACATTTTAAAGATATAAGTTAAGAATTGAGGGAAGTTTTCAGAATAGCAAATGTATAAATAATATAAATATAAAAAATTAATAATCTTTACATAAAATATAATATATAAATACTTTGTTACAATATAATAAATAAAATAATTTCTCCACTATGTACTAAGTGTCAACCTGCAACCCCAAAACACATTATTGACTGTATTGACTCATCCATTAATGAGCTCTACTCTTCCCCGGCAGACACCATCAAAAGTCACAAGCTTTACAAGCTTGATACCTTAATGTGATTGAGTGGAGATAAGAAAGAAGAAGAAGATAAATAAAAGGAAACATCTCCCTAAAAAAAAAGTAAAATGAAAGATACATTTTAAACACTTTTTTTTTCATCAACGTTTATTCAATTGTTTATTAAAATATTCTTCTGCAATTTAAAAATGTGTTTGACTTGTCAGATATCCTGTAAAACATGTCGGCCATGTTATCATTTATCATCATCAATCATAATCATCATTGTTCAGACAATTGGTTCGCTCTGGGGGGGAGAAGATAGCTCCATCTCCACTAGTTTCTTATCTTTCATAACCCCTAGTGTGTATTTAATTATTTATTATTTTACAGAATATTTTATCAAGGTCTTCTTTTTGATTTATATAAATTCTACAAGGTCGCAAGTCATTATTCGGAGGACAATTTAAACAATTTGATTGATTCCTTTAATCAAATTTTACAAAGGTGGAAAAATAAAAGAGTAAAAGTGCATATAAAGTGTAGGGGAATATATATATATAGTTGTGTACAAATGTCTTCAGCAAGGAAGGTTTCCCCACCTTGAGAGAGTCCTCCTACAGACAAGGTCTTCTTGTACACTTCTCAGTTCCGCGCCGAGGAATCATTCCTCGGATTCCTCCATCATTCGGAGGAGATTAATAGAATCACCGAATATGGTCCGCATCACTGTGGTCCATTTAACTATTGATATAGTAGCTAAAACTTAATTATTTTACTCACAAAACAATTCAGATTCAGTTACTCTTTCAATTTTCAAGGTCTTTTGGATAAATCACAGGTAAATATCAGTTCAAGTTTAAATACACAATACGGTACAATTTTAAAGGAAAGATTATAAGAGAATTCTCTGGAATTGAATATGACGTTGACCTCTAATTCGACTTGTCTTTCTTTGACTTAGTGAAATACCAAAAAGGAAGATGTTACATCACATGATTATTCTTTATACAACAACAAAAGGCTTTTATTAGGGCCCATTGCCCTGTATGGATTCGCCATACAACAACAAAAGGCTTTTATTAGGGCCCATTGCCCTGTATGGATTCGCCATACAACAACAAAAGGCTTTTATTAGGGCCCATTGCCCTGTATGGATTCGCCATACAACAACAAAAAGGCTTTTATTAGGGCCCATTGCCCTGTATGTATTCGCCATACAACAACAAAAGGCTTTTATTAGGGCCCATTGCCCTGTATGGATTCGCCATACAACAACAAAAAGGCTTTTATTAGGGCCCATTGCCCTGTATGTATTCGCCATACAACAACAAAAGGCTTTTATTAGGGCCCATTGCCCTGTATGGATTCGCCATACAACAACAAAATAATACAGTAATTTTTTTCTCCCTTTCCCCTTGTGCACGTGAGCCTTTGTTTGGAAAGGGATTTATTTACACATATGTTTTAAAACTTTCCTCATTACCTCTTTTGTGTATGAATCTATTTATAATTGATCTGTAGAAATTATAGAGTTCTATTGCTATATTTTTCTTTTCTGAAATAGTTCTCAGCGTCTTCAGTGGGTTGCTAAATCTCCAGAAGGGGTTTTTAGGAGTTTTTTCTCTTTCTTCACCTAAATATTTGCATTCTATGATATAGTAGGAGATTTCATCATATATCATATTTCCACAAATCCTGCAGTGAATGTTTTCCTTTTATATGAAAATATTCTTTATAATTTCCATCAAAAGATCGTGTGTTAACACAAGATCCCTTCCATGTACTAAATGTATTGTTACATGGTGTTGAAACTTTATAAGGCAGGCTCAGCAAACTTTTGAGTCAGAAGAATAAAAAATTACAATTTACAAAATTTCCAAGTTTTTAAAGAGCCACACTTTTTTTCTTCAAATTAAAGATACTTCGGCCAGTAAATCTTTTTAAAAGAACCGGTTCTGTCCTCCCAAGAGAACAACAGTCTTTGATTTCCAGACTTAAGTGTGGTCATCTACGGATAATGACTTTCCAGAATGGTTGCAGGGTTTTCCCACTATGTACTAAGTGCAATTCTCAGCCTGCAACTCCAAGACATATTATTGACTGTATTGACTCATTCATTGATGAGCTATACTCTTCCCCGGCAGACACCATCAAAAATCTAAAGCTTTAAAAGCTTGATACCTTAGTGTGATTGAGTGGAGATAAGAAAGAAGAAGAAGAATATTTTTAATATAATAGATATATATTTATTGACCGAAATATCTTTAATTTGTAGAACTATGAATGCTGGCCATGCAGCCTCAATCTTTACAATGATTTATTTGATGCCATTTGATTTCCCAACATGTACAAATATTATATTCGCCGGTTCCAAAATAACTTTACACCTATCCCCCGATTTACACGGTACTTGTTTTACACGTTTTCGCTTTTACACGGTTTTCCAAATAAGTTTTTTTTTTTTTTTGTTTTTATCGCACTATACTAAATGCTACTGTGATTGAACACATGCGCTGTGTACACATCTCACGAGGAATCCCGAGCTTATGTGCTGACTACATATTTTAACCTGTCAATGCATTTTATTTTTATTTCTGTGTACACCTATCCCCCGATTTACACGTTTTTCTCAGGAACGTATCTACCGTGTAAATCGGGGGATAGGTGTATTAGGTACCGCTCAACAAGAGCAACCTAGTTTATGATAATTGAAACAATGAATAATATATGAAGGTTATTCATATATTAAACAAAAGGTTAACACGGGATTAAATCCCGGTTCATGGCTGTAAGGAATGGAGGGTGTTACCTACTTGTCCATCGACTCTGTATATATATATTCTTGTTCCAAAATCACATTATTAGGTACCGATCAAAAAGAGCAACCTAGTTTATGATATTTACAACAAAGTGAAGGTTATTAAGTATGCTATGCTATGCTAAGCTATGCTATATTAAGCATATTAAGCAAAATGTTAACAGGGGATTCGATCCTGGTTCATGACTGTCGGGAATCGAGGATGTTACCTACTCGTTCACCGACTTTTTAATGTAAATATTATATGAATTGATTTAAATTTCATGGACATTAATTAAACAATTAAAAGATTTCGAGAGATGAGTTTATTTTTATTTTAAACCATCTAAAGATTTCGGATATCTCTGTCCTTCTACAGGAGAACATTTAGAATCAATAAAACGCTGTAATACAATTCATTATATATTTTATCCTGTAGAAGACCAGAGAAATGTCTGAATGCTTGAGATGGTATTTGAAATAAAAAGAAACATATCTCCTGTAAACCTTTTTTAATTGTTTAATACACAAATATTGTCATATAATACAATATAATACGTCTTATGATTGTAAAACGACATTTGAAAATTATCCCGCATGTGTTTCTTTTCAACGAAACTTCAAAATTTAATTTTAAAGAGAAATAACAATTATTTCTAACCTTAGGAATGAAGTATGAAAGGATGAATTGTGAAGAGTAATGATAAACGGAAAAATAAAAGTGTCCAGGGTTATTGTCATGTTTAAAATTAGGAAACATTTTTTTTTTTTTCATATTGTAATGATATAGATTTATCAATATTATTTTAGTCAAAGCAGAACTAACGTTATATATTTTTAAAGTATGTAGAAAAAGCAGAAAAAGAAATACATATCAGGATCTGTCGTTGCATGCAGCCTTTCCATAAATTAGGAAAGATAAACTTCAGGATGACACAGCAATTTATTTAAGGCAAAGAACAAATCAAAATTTAAAAAATACCAGAGAGATACAAAAAGGCAAACGTTTATAAAATAATAAAAATTTTATTATAATATTATGATATAGTTAGATGCCAAAATGTAAATATTTAGTTTAAAAATTGATAAAAAATAATATGTATTATAAAAGATTTTTTCAATATTGAAAAAAAAAAAAAAAGATACAAAAAATAATAATAACGAAAAAAAAAGGGGGGAACTAGGAGGGTCAACTTAGGAAAGGCTTGGCACAGTTCTTTATCCATTGTTGTGGAAAAGAAGATAAAATAGAGGAAGTCAAAGGGAAGAAAAGAATGTGATGACCCAAACGGCCCCATTTACGAAATAAAATAATAAAAAAAATGACCGAATCCTTCCCGAAGGTGAAAGATAGCTTGAAAATGTCGGTCAGTGGGGGGGGGAGGGGGGGGGGGAGATCTTGAAAGGGGGTCGATGGTGCGACCTTGGTCTGAATACACCTGTCGTCCACCCCCACTGTGGGTCACCATTTCTTTGTCCACTTTCCCACCTGTCCATCACCACTACTGTTAGCCATACATACCCTCAGGAAGGAGAAATGTTTATTCTTGATGTGGCTTTGCCACGGAATTTATCGATTTATGAAAATCAAAGTGACAAAAGTTACCACTAACTTTTGCGGGTTAACACACAAAAATGGAATAAGCTAGGGCCTAAATTAAAGTACCTTAATACACAGAAAAGCGTACACTCAAGAATACAACACTAACAACAAAAGGGAGATAAAACAACTCACGATTTTTTAAATAAAATTTAAAAAATACTTAGCTTTATTATAGCGTTGGGAGGGATCGGACTGGGGACACAGGGATGCGAAGAGAACAGCCAGACACGGAAAAACCTCGCAGAAAAACACTTTAAGTGTCTCCACACCAATTCTCTACGCTCTGGGCCCTTCTCGCATTCCCTTAGTCCCCTCTTATATACAGACATGGCCACATTCGTCCAATGAGAAGGAGTGAGAGATTGGTTCACCAACAAACGAAGACAACATTCTTCCCTCTAAAACCTGATCAAAAAAAAAACTGAAAATGTTTGTCAATATATAATTTGACAAAAGAATAAAATCGTTAAGACAACTATAATCTATCACACACACACACACACACACAAAAGCCTTTATTAAGACACACAGGTCTTACAGAGGATTCTCCTTGGGGTTACAAAACGGAGAAACCTATGAAAGTGGGAAATAAAAAATGGAGAAAGATTATATACATTTGGTAAATATATACAGATTATAAGAAAGAATAAAAAATAAGAAGAATAAAAAAAAAATCAAAAAAAGAGAAAAAAAAAAAATTTTTGGAAATATGGATGGGAGAAGTGGAGAGCGAAAAGAGGAAAGAAAACAGGTATTTACATATGGAACAAGACCATTTAAGCTCTCACACAGCACAGGTGGGCCATGTAAACTATAATCTATCTATTCACCATAGAAGAGAAATAACACAAGTCGGGGGGAAGAGGTTCTTTATATATCATTCAATATCACTTGGAGACAATTGACGACATAGTTTTATTGACCTCTTGTCAATACATGTTAAGTACACAATCCACACTATTTATGTGATCATGAGAAATTTACAATGAGGATGAGAATAGAGAAAGATTCATAATATTGTTACATCGTACCCCGACGCTATTCGTGTACTTTGTCTACTCAGGATGCACCAAAGATACACATGTGAATTCGAAGGGATTGCAGCTAAAGTTAACGCTTTATTATGTCTCACTAACAGAAGTAATACAATGAGTTGGACTTGCCTTCAACCACCCCGTCAGAAGTATTCTTGGCGTCGTGGATGTCACTCTTATGAAGCTTCCCGCTCCACACTATTCAAGTCCAGCCTGGACTACACCGCCTTGTAGGCCGCTCCGATGTCAGGCTCTCCTGGCACCGCTTTACAGGATCATCCACACTCCCGGAGGCAAGTCGCCACGTCTTCTCCTTGCCGTTGATGTCACCAGACTCTGTCCTCCCCCACACAGGAATGCTGCTTTTAGCGCCTGCCACATGGCAGCGGGGGCCGCTAGAGTCCACCTCTCTTTCGCCAACTTTACTCTGGTATCTTGGCCTTGTCATCCATGTAAAAATATCAAAAAGAATGAAGTAAGACAACGAAAATCTCCCCATTTTCTATAGAAGAAGAAACATATCCCCGACTTGTGTTTCATTTTCTACAATAAAATCATTAATTGTTATATTTTTGCCTCAGCAATGAACAACGAAATCTACGTTTCTTTGTAGATCGCGAAATGCGTGGTGTCGCTGAAGACCCGCTGGTGATTTTCCACCAAACGCTGTAGTGATGGTCATCTTCTTCTTCTTTCTTATCTCCACTCAATCATATTAAGGTATCAAGCTTGTAGAACTTGAGACTTTTGATGATGTCTGCTGGGAATGAGTAGAGCTTATCGATCGATGAGTCAATACAGTCAATAATGTGTTTTGGGGTTACAGGTGGTATGTAGATGGGATGTAGTGATGGTAGATTGTACATATTCATCGATTTTCCACCAAACTCTATAGTGATGGTCATCTTCTTCTTCTTTCTTATCTGCACTCAATCATATTAAGGTATCAAGGTTGTAGAACTTGTTGATGGTGTCTGCTGGGGATGAGTAGAGCTTATCGATCGATGAGTCAATACAGTCAATAATGTGTTTTAGGGTTACAGGTGGTATGTAGTGATGGTAGATTGTACATATTCATTGTATATATCGTTAAGAAAGAGGTTGCCTGGCCGGCATTCATATTTATATGATAAATAGACACTTCGGCCAGTTGGAGTTTTTTATTTTCTCAACGTTTCAACAAAAATATTTTGTCTTCGTCAGGAGAAGTAAATAAAAATAAAGCATTTGGCAAGGCGTTAAAATTTGTTCTGAGGTTGTAAGGGCGTTCTCACGTGATTTTTCGAATTTAGTACAACATCTAAAGCGCGAGTCAAAAACAAATATTAAACTCGTCAAAGACTATGATCTTGTAAATAAATATATTTTACACAAATAAATTTACTGACAATGCACTTCTTTTAAATATCATCAAATATTATCGCAATTTTTTTTTATCATCTCAATGATATTTTAAAGATCATATTTAAAAGAATCGCATTGCTAGTAAATTTATTTGTGTAAAATTTTAACGATAGATGGCAATTAAAATAACTAAAATGAATATATAACAATAAAATTGTAATCAAAAATAAATAAATAATATACTGATAATAATAGCAAATATTTCATATTATTGTATATAAATTTCTAACTATTATGTACAATTTATATCTAGCCTTTTTACCTACTTTAAAATTTAAAAATGAAGTTATTTGTTGCGGAATATCTTCAAATGTATTTATAGTTCTTGTCCCTATTTCTCGTGATGCACAAGTTTAAAAGGCGAGACATGGTTGTAATGGTTGCAAGGTTTTCCCACTATGTATGTACTAAGTGTCAACCTGCAACCCCAAAACACATTATTGACTGTATTGACTCATCCATTGATGTGCTCTACTCATCCCCGGCAAACACCATCAACAAACTCTACAAGCTTGATACCCTAATATGATTGAGTGTAGATAAGAAAGAAGAAGAAGAGAAGTCGAGACAGACATGATAATTAATAGAGGCCCAGCTAACTTAGAAAACTATCATTCAAAAGGAAGTCAATTACAAATCAAAAAGGTTTCGCTACCCAAATATGAGAGTAACAAAAAGAATGATGACAGAAAAAAGTTGAACCGACACATTGTCAACAAACTCGTAACTGTGCAAAAGACTTTATTCCTTTCATCTCACTTCTCAACTTCCTTGTGCGGTTCAAAGTCCAGTTTTCCTCTTCACATTCTGTCTTTCTTTCCGGGCTAATTGGCCATTTCAGGCATGGTCTTCTAGCCCCCCTCTTCACAATCCTTTAAACTACTCCATCTATATAGAAAGAACACATCTCCCATCAAAATAGACGTTAAAACTATGATTCATATACTTTCTATTTCTTCTTCTATTTGAGCCCATATGAGAATCCATTGTAAGACTGAAGGTCTTTGTGTGTACACTCATGGACAAAGCTTAAGGAAGTTGTACTTTTTAGTATGTACATCGGGATTCAGACAATAACTCTGAAAGATATTACAGTGACCTTTATTGAAGACACACGAGATAACCAAATGCGAACAAAATTGCCTTTGTCTCCTTCAAAAAAAAAAAAAAAAAAGATAACCGGCGATATCGAAGGATCTCCACTTGCCTAAGTCCATGAGTGAATGTTCTGATATGTTGAACAAGCCATCAACTTCAAGTTGCATCATTTGGAGACCCTTTTTGTTTGTTTGAAATTCTGATAATCACAGAATTCATTTTGGCGAAAATTAATTCATACGAAGATAATTGCACTTGATTTTGAATTAAAACTTAAACGCGATGCATAGTTTTACCATTACAAAGAGTGCTCATTAAAATAAAATTCATTATATGTGCAAATATTGTAAATTCAGTCAAGGACGAAACTTAAGGAAACAGAGGTAGAGTCTTTGATTTCCAGATTTAAGTCTGGTCATCTACGGATAATGACTTTTCAGAATGGTTGCAAGGTTTTCCCACTATGTACTAAGAGAAATTCTTAACCGGCAACCCCTGGAACACATTATTAACTGTATTGACTCATCCATTGATGAGCTCTACTCATCCCTAGCAGACACCATCAACAAGCTCTACAAGCTTGATATTCTAATATGATTGTGTGAAGATAAGAAAGAAGAAGAAGAAGAAGAAAAAAAAGGCCGAGATTGTGTGAACATTTGGTTATCTCGTGTCTCTTCAATAAAGGTCACTGTAATATCTTTCAGAGTCATTGTCTCAATCCCGATATACATGCTAAAAGGTACAACTTCCTTAAGTTTTGTCCATGAGTGTATATAGTGTGTTTTCAATAAAGGTAACTGTAATATCTTTCAGAGTTATTGTCTGAATTCCGATATACATGCTAAAAGATACAACTTCCTTAAGTTTTGTCTATGAGTGCATATAGTGTCTTCAATGAAGGTCACTGTAATATCTTTCAGAGTTATTGTCTTAATCCCAATATACATGCTAAAAGGTAAAACTTCCTTAAGTTTTGTCCATGAGTGCAAGTTTCAAATAACTTTTCTTTATTCAAGTAATAAATCTACATTGCGGAAAATTTTCCTCTTTGTACAGAAACTGTCAACCAGATTTCTTTGAAGGTATTAAGAGGGGGGTGTCGTCAAAGAATTTGTCGCGTTTGTCAACTTGACGACCTTGTTTACCCCACTTTCGTCTGCTTTTCTTTGATCTGTCGTCTGACAGTATATTCCCATGGAACATCTGACAGACGCAGTTTAAAGAAAGAAATATTATGGGAATAAAAATCTTGAGGAAATTCTCTTCATCGAAATATAAATCACTTTTCATCTAAGTTTTCCTGTATATAAAATTCATTATTATCATTAAATTTAATTAGTTTTTACTTTTTATATTTTCACTAGACGAATGGCCCGGGCAACGCCCGGGTTTTACCCGAGTGCGTATATATTTTAAAAACGTTTTAATTCAAATACTATTCGTTACAATTATAAATTGGCGCCATGGATGTCACTCTTGTGAAACGTCCCGTTCCAAACTGTGTGTTTTAAAATGCTTTAATTAAAATACTATTCGTTACAATTATAATTTGATTGTATAAAAAACATATTTTCATTTAAGTATTGTACTTTATATAAAAAAGATTAAATAATTGTGCAAAACGGTATATTACGATATATAAACATCAAAAGAAATAATGAGCCTATCGTTCAAATATAAAATTCGAATAAATATAAATGAGATACTAAAAATTAAATACCTATTTAATAATTATCATATTTTATTCTTATATTAAAATATTTATTATTTTATTCTTAACTTTATGAACGGAAAAATGTGTCCAGGGTAGCCTAGTGGTCATGGCATCTGCCCGGTAAGCGGAAGGTCGTGGGTTCGATTCCCATCCCTTGACACTTTTTTTATTTTATCCATTCTGACCAAAATCTATCCGTGAACTTCACACAGTGAACTTCACACAGACAGAATAAGGCAATTATATAAGTAGATTTTGATTTTAGACTCCTTGGTAAATTTATATAGGAGAAATTTATTTTCCTCGAATTTACCCAGACTAATCTGTTTATTAGCTTGATTGTCTCAAGTCTTCCTGTATATAAATTTAATTATTACCATTAAATATAATTAGCTTTAAAAAAAATCACTTTACGAACTTTTTTTTTAAATAATGTATTGATGAGATAGGGATGTACTACTCAGATGGTTTATTTGGTGCAGTTCTGGGCTCGTGGTCCAGTCCAGAAAGGTCATGATGTTTGGGGTCTAGCTGGGCCGGTTGTAGGAGGGGTTGGAGCTGTAACTGGACATTTCTAAATCGCCTGGTCAAGATCCAAACAGGACGAATATTAATTTATTACTGGCACCTTGTATTTAACACATTGCTGTTAAATGGTGTTTTTTTAAATTTATTTCGTCTCAATTTACAGGTGTTACATGCGAGCACAGCTCGCGAGTCACCTTATCCTGGCTATTTACACATGGCGAGTTGGTGGAGTAGAGGTGGTCCCCCCGGACCTTGCAGGAGGGCAGCTGTTGGGCGATGAGCTCTTAACTAAGTGTCAGGGCCGGGTCGTCGGAATCGGGGATTGATATCTCCTTTATTTTGTAGAATATCTTGTATTGTTGGATTATTTGAATTTTGCATTTGAAGGTATAATTTCTTAACGGAAGTTTGGTACATATCTTCTAGATCGGGTTGGTTCAAGTCCTCCTTCAGTATATTGTTTGATAGGTTGAATGGAGTTCCTATACTTGTCCGAAGGCAGATTCTCATAAAATGGTGGTCAATGGTCAAATACAATTTATACTCTTCATCTCAGTGATGCCGTTTCTCTGATAAAAATAATTAAATAAAAAATAAACAAAAATTTAAATAATTTTTAATGGTCACTTGTACTACAGGTCGACTACTTGTCGAAGTTCGAATACTTTGATATAGTAGATCTTCTTATTATAGAAATTTATTTTTTTATCTCATTGTATAGTTTTAAAAGGTCACGGAGACTGAATTCATGGATCAAATTAACAATCTTTGCAAGATTGGCATATAGGACATGTTTTAAAATTACAAAATATTTTCTCACAATGAGTTTCTTTTTATTTCAAAACGCTAGCTTTCAAAGTGATAATCGCTCTTCAACGGGCTTAATAAAAACATCGACTATATCCTACAAGAAATATTTACAAAACATACGCGCGCAGCGTGGATATTTACAACTGTATAACGACGCGCGTATGTTTTTGTAAATATTTCTTGTAAGATATAGTCGATGTTTTATTAAGCCCGTTGAAGAGCGATCATCACTTGAAAGCTAGCGTTTTGAAATAAAAAGAAACTTATTGTGAGAAAATATTTTGTAATTTTAAAACTTTTTTTCACAATTTTATCATGAATATAGGACATGTCTTGAGTCTTCCATACATTCTAGAAAGTGGTCCGAAGAGACTTCTCTAGTCTTACAGATGATACTCTGTGGAAAGACACCATCCTGGAAAAGGAGTGGTCTTATATGACCAGTCTTGAGCCTGGAAATATAGGTTGATGCCTGTCGGTACATCCCACATTCCAGAATTATTGACATTTAGTACACATACAAAGCTTTATTAAGACCACCGGTCTTATACAGATTCACCACAGTAAAAAAAGGATCAGATTGTCTTTTGTTTAATATTGCTATCGAAAAAGACATTTAAAGAAAAACAATCAAGACCTGAAATATTTTTAAATTCTTCTAATACTTCGAAAAAATTCAACAAGATCGTCTAAAAGTGCATGAAATTACTGCAAATTGGAAAATTTCAAATATTACTATGCTACTTACACGAAGATCAATTACCTATTCAATTACATAGGAAGAAAGGAAGAATAGATAGAGCTCCTATACTCCAGGCAACACAGCACCCAACAACAGCCTCCAGGTCCGACATATGTCCAGTGGCCACACATTCCTTCGTCCATACTTGAAATTTAGTACACACACACACGCAAAGCTTTATTAAGACCACCGCTCTTATACAAATTCACCATAGGAAGAAAGGAAGCATAGATGGAGCTCCTATACTCCAGGCAGCACAGAACCCAACAACAGCCTCCAGGTCCGACGTATGTCCAGTGGCCACACATTCCTTCATACATACTTGGCATTTAGTACATACACACACACGCAAAGCTTTATTAAAACCACCGGTCTTATACAGATTCACCACAGGAAGAAAGGAATCATAGATGGAGCTCCTATACTCCAGGCAGCACAGAACCCAACAACAGCTTCCAGGTCCGACACATGTCCAGTGGCCATACGTTCCTTCATACATACTTGACATTTAGTACAAGTAGATAAATGTTTTTCTTGGGTGTTAAAGAAGATATTTTTTTTATGTGATCTGTCTTTAGAGAAGTAAGATGTGGATAAAGTTCCTTCTGTTTAGATTGGTAATGATGGTCGGTGGAAGGATGGTCTAAACCGTTGGTTTTCGATCGCTACGACCCGGGATCGAATCCTGCATTGGGCACTTTTTTTTTCTAATAAAAAAAAAATGTACAAATGGCCCCCGATTCTTGCAAAAATCCAACCCTACCAGCGAGTGAAAGTAATCAAATGGGACCCTGGAACATTTGTAAGTGCAAAGTCGAACTGCTTTTCACATGTGTAGATATGTGGTGTACTTACACTAAAAGCAGTTGCTAACTACCCACCATGATTATTGTGACCTGTACCACGTTTACTTGAGATGAATTAAAATATAAATAATTTACTGCTGTATATTTGTTACTAGCCGAATGACCCGGGCAACGCCCGTGTTTTACCCGACTGTAGATGTTACAACGGCGATCCTTAGGTCGCTGGTTCAAATCCGGCTCGAGGGAGCCGGCGAGCACGTGACCTCCCTGTGCGCGCGCATCCGTGACAGAGGCCGATGATGAAAGACGGTCGTGACTATATATAGGGATAATGTTTTATTTAGTAGATTCTATTTAGATTAATTCTATTTAGATAGATTACCACGTTATTGCCACTTATTTAATTAAAAAAATAAAAAATAATTATATCTGACAGGCAGTTATACGCTTCAGGAACCTGGGTTATAAAAATATCTCTCTAATAATTATATATATAAAGTATTACACACATGGGCGCTCAAAACTTATGGAAGTTTCATATTTTTATGTCTTTGGTCGTATGTTCTTTTTTTAAGGAGACAGAAGCATTTTTTTTGAAAATAGAGCAATCCATAAATAAATATTTTATTAAAAAGGTATATATTGGATCAAAATATCATTTATTTTACCAATATTTCAGTTGGCTGAACGTCAACCTTTATCAAGGTATTATAACATTTTTAAAGTGTGTCAACAACAAACTCAACCTTTTGTTCACAATTGGTTATCTCGTGTGTCTTCAATAAAGGTCACCGTATATCAAATATCTTTCAGAGTTATTGTCTGAATCCCGATATACATGCTGAAAGGTACAACTTTCTTAAGTTTTGTCTATGAGTGTATATAGTGTGTCTTCAATAAAGGTCACCGTATATCAAATATCTTTCAGAGTTATTGTCTGAATCTTGATATACACGCTAAAAGGTACAACTTCCTTAAGTTTTGTCTATGAGTGTATATAGTGCGTCTTCAATAAAGGTCACTGTAATATCTTTCAGAGTTATTGTCTGAATCCCGATATACAAGCTAAAAGGTACAACTTCCTTAAGTTTTGTCTATGAGTGTATATAGTGTGTCTTCAATAAAGGTCACTGTAATATCTTTCAGAGTTATTGTCTCAATCTTGATATACATGATAAATTAAATTTTGTCAATAAGTGTATATAATATAAATAAAAATAAAATATTTTTTGTATTTTTGTGTGTTTTAGGCATATTTTTATGAGATTTTGTGTATAAAATATTAGTATAGTTTGACCTACACAGAATTTCATTTTAAAAGAATAAATAAACTTGTCACAATTCTCCTGTGATTGATATAAATTGCGTTTTTTATATACTTTTGAAATTCTTATAAAATCTTGAATCAAAATTCACTCATTGACAAAAATTAAGGAAGTTGTACCTTTTACCATGTATTGATTCAGACAATAACTCTGAAAGATATTGCAGTGACATTTATTATGACACACGAGATAACCAATATACACTCATGGACAAAACTTAAGGAAGTTGTACCTTTTACCATGTATACCTGGGTTCAGACAATAACTCTGAAAGATATTACAGTGACCTTTATTATGACACACGAGATAGCCAGTATACACTCATGGAAAAAAAAAACTTAAGGAAGTTGTACCTTTTAGCATGTATATCTGGGTTCAGACAATAACTCTGAAAGATATTACAGTGACCTTTATTAAAACACACGAGATAACCAATATACACTCATGAACAAAACTTAAGGCAGTTGTACGTTTTATCATGTATATCGGGATTCAGACAATAACTCTGAAAGATATTTGATACACAATTGACCTTTATTGTAGACACACGAGATAACCAAGCGTGAACAAAATTGCCTCCGTCTCCATCAAAAAAAAAAAGAATAAAAATAATAATAGATAAAATATTTTCCACAAAGAATCTATTATAAAATTCACCTTAAAAAAAATTAAGTATACAATAAATTCTTAACACACTATATTAAAAAATCAAATATAAAATTATATATATTAATAGCATTGTTTAACATTTTTCATCTTTGAAATGCCATTTTACTTTTGTACAATTTAGACGGCCATTTTATCAATTTGTAATATATTAATAAGGGACAATTTGGATTATAATTATTGATGGAAGAGAGATATCAAGTTGTCTGGGACTGCCACATAATGGCAGATTGCTGCTGGAATCTGTCCCGCGACCTGCTGGAATACATTTATAAGAGAAAATCAAAAAGGTTGAAATTCATGAAGGATTGACTGTAGAATTTTACTTTTTTTCTGTATAGATTCTGTTTTCTTATACTACAGTAAATAAAGTACCTTTTGGTATGACGTTCTCAGTTTTTATTTGCGTTCAATGTCATTTTCGTACCGCTTATATGGATTGATGTACCACATTGTGGCCTAAATATGTATATGTTATATCTCTAAAAATTGATGAGATACAACAACAACAACAACAAAAAAGCCTTTATTTAGGGTCACTGACCCTATACAGGATTCACCAGAGGTATGCATAAGAACAAAGCAGTGAGACAACGGAAATAGCGATATATAGAGTAAAAAGAGAAAGAAAAAAAAAAAAAAACAAGAAGAAAAAAAAAAAACAAGAAAAAACAAGAAAAGGAAAAAAAAATAATAATAAGAAAGAGGGAAGCAAGAAATCAACACAAAAAGAGTAGCAGTAAGAAAGTGAGGAGTGAGTATCACTTGGCCTTCTTCTGAGATATGGACTTGTGGAAACCATAAAACGCCGTAGCAATATACTTATTCTGGGTCATATTGTCAATTATTGATGGAAGTGAAGCACAGAGTTGCCCAGTTTTGAGCATAAGGGTTCTTCTTTCTTCTTTCAGAGCAGAGCAATCAAAAATATAGTGAGTGATTTCATTTTGTAGTTTTGAATTACAGAAGGTACAAGTCGGGTCCTCACCGCAGAGCATCTTGGTGTGGTTTTCTCTAAAAAAACTTGAAAGTATTCTAACTTGTGCGAGTAGTCTTACAACCGGGAAAGGAAAATCCCCTAAAAGGTATCCCTCCGTCATGAAAGATATGTGAATGTCTTTGTAGTGAGAGTATAGCTTAGATTTATCCATTCTTGTAAGGTCGTTTTGTATAGATTGGTCTGCCGCTGTTTTTAAGAGCCCTGTAATCGCGCTCCTCAGCGTTTCAGGGTCATCACAGGAAACAAGTGCAGGGGATCCATTATCGTTAAGCAGATTAGTGAGCTTTTTAATGAAACCGATGGGTGTGCCCGAAGCATTAGAGAGTTCCCGTGTTCTATTAAAACATATACGTGGCAATCTGTCACTGCTCATATTCAACACCCGCAGCCAATACTTCAGGGTTAATTTTAAGGCTGTTACACTCAATGAGATACGACCGGTTTCTAATCTGATTAGGTAACCTGGAGTGTATCTGGGCAGATTCAGGAACCTACGGATAAATATGTCTTGTATATTGTCCAGTAAGTCTTTATGCTCTGTTGCCCATAATGGAGCGGCATACATCAGGACAGCTCTCACTATTGTATCAAAGAGTTTGGTTGATAAATTTATTGACTTTGCTTTTGATTTTATTAATATTGGGTGTGTGGCGTTAATTGCTGTAAGTGCTTTTCCTTTAAAGTAATTTGCCTGGTGAGTAGTTGTTATTGTTGGTGTCAGAGGAAATCCCAAGTATGTATATCTTGAAGTTATTGCTATGGGTTTATCATTCCAGAACCATCTATCCTTATTTGAGGGTTTACCTCCATTACGGAACACCATAATCTTTGACTTGGACTCATTTAGTGTCATTAAGTTCTCATCGAGATATTCTTTCAGTATTTTGATCTTCTTTTGGAGGTTTATCCTGGACTCACCTATAATTGCTATGTCGTCGGCGTACAGCAATAAATGGATATCTCCAAATTCTGGCAAATTTACACTCGGCAGGTCTGAGTTATTATAAATTTCGATTAAGTCCGTGATAAATAATATAAATAGCAGTGGGGAAAGTGGTTCTCCCTGGAGGACTCCCGAGTTTATCTTAATACTTTCCGTAAATGATCCCTTCCATCTGATAGCTATAGTTGCTTGTTCGTAGTAACTTTTGATCGTACTTATGAATTGGTAACTTATGCCTAGGTTGTAAAGTTTTTTCCAAAGTAGTGAGTGGGGTACAGTATCAAATGCCTTCCTTAGATCGACAAAAAAGACATATAGTTTTCCCCTCTTTTTTCTTAATGATAGTTGGATTAAAGTAGTTAGTGTAAATATGTGGTCAATACATGATCTTTCTTTTCTAAATCCCGCTTGGTTTTCGGGTATAACCCTTCTTCCTTCGACCCATTCCTCCAGTCGTGATCTTAGGATTGATGTGAAAAGCTTTGATACATTGCTAATCAGTGCAATACCTCGGTAGTTGGAGGGGCTGTTCTTATAACCATTTTTAAAGATTGGGTGTATAGTGGAATTAGTCCAAATTGCTGGGTATTTTCCAGTCGTCATAACACTATTGTAATTGATGAGATACATAAAAACTAACATGATATTGGTGATCAGCACCTCAAATTAAGTCAGAAACTGATTAGTTATCAAAAACATCTTTTTCAGTGTAGATCATTGTTATGAATATTAAGCACTTTTGTTGGATTTAGCTTATTATCAACAACAACAACAAAAAGCTTTATTGAGACATTTTAGTTTTATACGGATTCTCCAAGCACGGAAATGTAGGGTACATACAAGAATAACAGTAATAACAACAACAAAAGTCCCTGTTATGACCCTTTGGTCTTATACAGCTTCTCCAAGTAGAAAAGGGTATATACAATAGTTCCAAAATCAGCAATGTTATTTACAATGTGTCAAGTGGGAGAGAAAGGGCTTTCTGGGAAAGCTATACATAAACCAACGACCGAAGACAACACAGTTTATTGGCATCTTGTAAAAATATAGGTAAAAGTGCACATTTGGTCTTATTACCTTGTGTTTGTAATTTTGTGTTAAAAGCACTGAATTGTACATGCTTTACTTGTAAATTGTTGTTTACTTTTCAATATGTAAATAGATTCCTGTCCTTTACCCTTCGAAGAATTTTAAATGACTATACATAAAGGGAACCTATGAAAGAAAGCGGTTATTGGTATTCCTCTTAACAACATGTGAACAGGCTCTTTATATTTTCTTTAAGACGCTATAAATGATAAAAAAAAACTTTCCGTTCGCCCACTCTGCATTATTTTAAAAACAAAACTTTTAAAGCATTGGTGAATAGTTCTGAAACAAGGAGCGTTGCATAAATATCGTGAAATGCCTTTAAAAGTCTAGTATACCTTGAAAAAAAAAAAAAAAAGAAGAAGAAATCATCAAAATATAAAAAGGGTAATTTTAAGAATGATCGGTTAGCCTCTCCGTCTAGTGTCCTTCCGCTGATGAGCGACTTGTTGAATAATTCCAGGACGTAAACAAGACGGAGGTCGCGCCACGAGGTCATCGGGGCAAGCTTTTGTCGCGCAGGCACAAAGGGGCCGGAAACGGAAGTCGCCCCATTTTCTTGGGGGGAACAGGTGCTGGCAGGATATGTGGTGTAGTGACCTACCGTGGGTGACGTTGGTCTACTGTGTCGGTGTACCGAACTACCGTGGGTAACGTTGGTCTACTGTGTCGGTGTACTGAACTACCGTGGGTGACGTTGGTCTACTGTGTCGGTGTACTGAACTACCGTTGGTGACGTTGGTCTACTGTGTCGGTGTGCTGAACTACCGTGGGTGACGTTGGTCTACTGTGTCGGTGTACTGAACTACCGTGGGTGACGTTGGTCTACTGTGTCGGTGTACTGAACTACCGTGGGTGACGTTGGTCTACTGTGTCGGTGTACTGAACTACCGTGGGTGACGTTGGTCTACTGTGTCGGTGTACCGAACTACCGTGGGTGACGTTGGTCTACTGTGTCGGTGTACCGAACTACCGTGGGTCACGTTGGTCTACTGTGTCGGTGTACTCAACTACAGTGGGTGACGTTGGTCTACTGTGTCGGTGTACCGAACTACCGGGGGTGACGTTGGTCTACTGTGTCGGTGTACCGAACTACCGGGGGTGACGTTGGTCTACTGTGTCGGTGTACCGAACTACCGTGGGTGACGTTGGTCTACTGTGTCGGTGTACCGAACTACCGTGGGTGACGTTGGTCTACTGTGTCGGTGTACCGAACTACCGTGCGTGACGTTGGTCTACTGTGTCGGTGTACCGAACTACCGTGGGTGACGTTGGTCTACTGTGTCGGTGTACTGAACTACCGTGGGTGACGTTGGTCTACTGTGTCGGTGTACCGAACTACCGTGGGTGACGTTGGTCTACTGTGTCGGTGTACCGAACTACCGTGGGTCACGTTGGTCTACTGTGTCGGTGTACCGAACTACCGTGGGTGACGTTGGTCTACTGTGTCGGTGTACTCAACTACCGTGGGTGACGTTGGTCTACTGTGTCGGTGTACTGAACTACCGTAGGTGACGTTGGTCTACTGTGTCGGTGTACTGAACTACCGTGGGTGACGTTGGTCTACTGTGTCGGTGTACCGAACTACCGTGGGTCACGTTGGTATACTGTGTCGGTGTACCGAACTACCGTGGGTGACGTTGGTCTACTGTGTCGGTGTACTCAACTACCGTGGGTGACGTTGGTCTACTGTGTCGGTGTACCGAACTACCGTGGGTGACGTTGGTCTACTGTGTCGGTGTACCGAACTACCGTGGGTGACGTTGGTCTACTGTGTCGGTGTACCGAACTACCGTGCGTGACGTTGGTCTACTGTGTCGGTGTACTGAACTACCGTGGGTGACGTTGGTCTACTGTGTCGGTGTACCGAACTACCGTGGGTGACGTTGGTCTACTGTGTCGGTGTACCGAACTACCGTGGGTGACGTTGGTCTACTGTGTCGGTGTACCGAACTACCGTGGGTCACGTTGGTCTACTGTGTCGGTGTACTGAACTACCGTGGGTGACGTTGGTCTACTGTGTCGGTGTACCGAACTACCGTGGGTAACGTTGGTCTACTGTGTCGGTGTACTTAACTACCGTGGGTGACGTTGGTCTACTGTGTCGGTGTACCGAACTACCGTGGGTGACGTTGGTCTACTGTGTCGGTGTACCGAACTACCGTGGGTGACGTTGGTCTGCTGTGTCGGTGTAGTGAACTACCGTGGGTGACGTTGGTCTACTGTGTCGGTGTACTGAACTACCGTGGATAACGTTGGTCTACTATGTCGGTGTACCGAACTACCGTGGGTGACGTTGGTCTACTGTGTCGGTGTACTCAACTACCGTGGGTCACGTTGGTCTACTGTGTCGGTGTACCGAACTACCGTGGGTCACGTTGGTCTACTGTGTCGGTGTACCGAACTACCGTGGGTGACGTTGGTCTACTATGTCGGTGTACCGAACTACCGTGGGTGACGTTGGTCTACTGAGTCGGTGTACCGAACTACCGTGGGTGACGTTGGGCTACTGTGTCGGTGTACTCAACTACCGTGGGTGACGTTGGTCTACTGTGTCGGTGTACTGAACTACCGTGGGTGACGTTGGTCTACTGTGTCGGTGTACTGAACTACCGTGGATAACGTTGGTCTACTATGTCGGTGTACCGAACTACCGTGGGTGACGTTGGTCTACTGTGTCGGTGTACTGAACTACCGTGGGTGACGTTGGTCTACTGTGTCGGTGTACCGAACTACAGTGGGTGACGTTGGTCTACTGTGTCGGTGTACCGAACTACAGTGGGTGACGTTGGTCTACTGTGTCGGTGTAGTGAATTACGGTGATTTAGAAAATTAATAGAATACAAATATTTTTGACTGATGACCAAGAATATTATAGAATAAATATGTTATAATTAGATAAAATATTATATTATAAATGTTCTATGTTACTTTCATCTAATCCTTACATTGATACTGCCTTCGAAAATCTATCGAGGAACTTCACTATTGAGAGTATCAAGCATTAGTCACAGTTACATACATGCTTTAAGGGCTGCTGTTTCTCATTGCTTCTTTTCCACAGTTACATACAACATATTTATATACATATATACATACTTACAACAGCAGAGCGAACTACAAAAACAGAAAACTCTAAATTATAGGAAGTTATTAGGTCTTCTTTCCCAAGGTAGTTCATATCGAGGAATCTCATTTCAAACATAGCAAAATCGTTCATTTTATCCTTAAGTAAATAAACATTATCCCCATGTAGAAGGAAGGACATTTAAACCCCCGAAAACTAGAAAAAAAATATATAAAATAAATTTATCCCTGGATAAAGAGAGCACAATTCCATTTAAACATTGAAACTTTTTTTTTTCCGAAAGGATCTTTCTGAAATAACCTTCTGATACACAAACATACTAACTGAACCAACGATGAATTAACGCGTAAATTGTTCATAGTTGTCATTATGATGATCACACAAGGAGACTTTAAAAAATATAGGAATTTTTATAGAAAAATATTAGAGTCATATAGAAATAGGCCAAACAACACAGTTTTAAAATTGTATTTATATTGTAACAAAGTATTCATTAATTTTATTATTTTTATTAACAGAGTGGTCATTTTTATGTTTATATTTTGCTACTCTGTAAACTTCCCGCTTGGCTTATCTTTTGTTTACCTTTAATAGTTTGTTCTTGCCTGAAATAAATTGTTGTCTCCTCCTGAAGTTTTTGTCTTCCCTAATTTTCCACGTGGCAATATTTTTGTGGGTTTAGTTCGCAATACTCTAGAAGCTATAAACCTATACATGTTACTACCCGCCTATTATTTTTAGCCATCTAAAAAAGTTATCAACTTGACACATCTCAAAGAACTATAAAATTGACCCATCTTAAAGAATTACAAACTTGACCCCTTCAAAGAACTACCAACTTAGACCCATCTCAAATAACTACCAACTTAACCCATTTCATATAACTGCCAACTCGTACCAAAACATCTCAAAAGAGTGCCATTTTTTAATCTCAAGGAAGTTCCAATTATCAACTTGTATCCATACCAAAGAAATATCAACTTTTACTCATCTCAAAAGAATACCAACTTTTTTCCTTCAAGGACGATCCAACTGTACCGTGTATCCATCCCTACTGCCAAAAAAAAAAAAAAAAAAACACCAGTGGCCGTCTCAGAGGCCGTCCAAGGTGACATATAGGTCAGCGACAGGTTGTCCCCATTCTGACCTTCCTGATTTGCTGGCTGACCTGTCACCCAACCCGTGTATCTTCCACCTACCCTTGTTGGCTTTCGTACTTCTATCTCTGACAAAGTACCATCAGATCTTCATACCGCCTATAACTTTATTAGGATAGATCCTACTGAAATGGCCGGTATAATTTCAATCAAAAGATTCCACATCAAAACATAGTTCTCTATTAAATTTTGCTCTAGCTTCCGAATTTTCTTTCATTTTTTCATATTCAAAATAAATTTCTTGGTATCCATCAATGGTAAATCATACGAATAAATTCAAGTTATATATGTTCATTTTATTTGAGTAATGGTTACCTAAAATTAGTCGAAAAAAAAAAAGAATAAATAATATTAATGTAAAGGATTTATTTTCATTTTCGCAAAAATTCGAACAAAATTTCTGCTCTTCAACATAAAAATACAAAGTATATGCCCATTGAAGAGCAGAAATTTTCCTCGAAAGCTTGCGAAAATCAAAATTAAAATAACCTTTTACCTTAATATTATATATGTTCATCAAAAACAAGCAATTAGTTTAAAAAATATATATTATTAGTATTAACAGAAATTTAGCGTATATTCAAATAAGTAAAAACATTCTGTTAACACTGTTTATTCAAATTTATCATAAAAGAATTCTTTAAATCACAATACAAATATATATCACAATCATTCTTATGATGCGAAAAAAATGATTTCATAATAATAGACATATTACAAACTCCCAATAAGGATATAATAAAAAAATCTCATCCCGTTAGTGCATCCGACAAGTGGGTTTCGGAAACATAAAAAACAAGGAAGACCATAGACTTGAATGGTTAAAAAAAAAAGAGGGTGAAAGCAACCTGCACTAAATTTTCGGGGATGTCAAAATCTTCTTTTTCCGGGTAAAAAGGGCCTTTCCGCTCTCCTCCCCTTCGGAAATGACGTCGATGGGGATCTTTTTTTGTGTGGTTCCGTCGTACGAGGAAACATAGTGAATTAGTTGGTCGTTACTTGAGTGACATATGGTGGACTTGGCCATTTCCTTACTTATGTCTTGATAGATTTGTTGATATTGTCTTTGACATGTTGATTTCATCTTATAATTGGTTGGAGTGCTATTGTGTGTGAAGAGATTTCTTTATAAATTGTTATAGGTATTCTTCAAGAGAGAATTCTTATATAAAAAAAAAATGCTATAGGTTTCTGGAAAGAATCCATAGGTTTCTGGAGATGATTTTCTGGGTTTTGTAGAAAGGTTTCTGGAGTGGGGTTTCTGGTTTCTGGAGATAAGTAGGAAGAGATTTATTTTATACACTGTTATGGGTCTCTCTTCAAGAGAGAGAATTCTAATATCAAACAAATGCCATAGGTGTCTGTAGATGAGTTTCTGGTTTCAGTAGATGAGTGGGAAGAGATTTATTTATAACCTATTATAGGTCTCTCTTCAAGAAAGAGAATTCTGATGCCAAACAAATGCCATAGGTTTCTGGAGATGAGTTTCTGGTTTCAGTAGATGAGTGGGAAGAGATTTATTTATAACCTATTATAGGTCTCTCTTCAAGAAAGAGAATTCTGATGCCAAACAAATGCCATAGGTTTCTGGAGATGAGTTTCTGGTTTCTGTAGATGAGTGGAAAGAGATTTATTTTATAATCTGTTATGGGTCTCTCTTCAAGAGAGAGAATTCTAATATCAAACAAATGCCACAGGTTTCTAGAGAAGAGTTTCTGGTTTCTGGAGATGAGTTTCTGGTTTCTGGAGATGAGTGAGAAGAGATTTATTTTATAAACTGTTATAGGTCTCTCTTCAAGAGAGAGAATTCTGATATCAAACAAATACCATAGGTTCCTTGAGATGAGTTTCTGGTTTATGGGAATGAGTTTCTGGTTTCTGGAGATGAGTTTCTGGTTTATGGGAATGAGTTTCTGGTTTCTGGAGATGAGTTTCTGGTTTCTGAAGATGAGTGGGAAGATATTTATTTATAAACTGTTATAGGTCTCTCTTCTTCTCTCTCAAGAGAAATCTGATATAAAACAAATGCCATAGGTTTCTGGAGATGAGTTTCTTTATAAAACGTATTCTCGTGCTTTCTGCTCTCTTCTACAGGAGTACATAGAAATATAAAAGCTCGATAATACGTTCAATAAAGATAAAGAACTCACACACACACACACACACACACATCTCCAGAAACCTCTAGCATTTGTTTGATTAATATCCAGGAAATTTAAATTAATTGATTTTGGAATTCTAATATGTTGATCTTTTTCTTTAGGATTGTTGAAGTGTGTTATTCTTTTGATGTGAGATTCTTAATGAAGAAGGGAAAATTTATAATTGTGAATTCTGATAGGTTTATTTTCTTGTCAGTATTGTTGTGCAGTGTTATTTTCTTGGTTTCATTATTCTTTTTATATATTTTTTATGTTTCAAGTTATTATGAAGACCTGATGTTGCTGTTGTCGTGTCTAATAAACAGTCTCATATGTTTCCGTGCATCTCTATCACAGCAATGTTCTCTATCTTGGGTGTGTAAAACTGCTGTTCTGGGTCCATGTCAATTATAATGACTTCTTGTTGTTGTCGTGTCCAATGAAGAGTTTCAGATGTCTTCGTACATCTCTATCACAGCAATGTTCTCTATCTTGGGTGTGTAAAACGGCTGTTCTGGGTCCATGTCAATTATAATGACTTCTTGTTGTTGTTGTGTCCAATGAAGAGCCTCAGATATCTCCATACATCTCTATCACAGCAGTGTTCTTTATCTTGGGTGTGTAAAGCTGCTGTTCTGGGTCCATGTCAATTATAATGACTTCTTGTTGTTGTCGTGTCCAATGAAGAACCTCAGATGTCTCCGTACATCTCTATCACAGCAATGTTCTTTATCTTGGGTGTGTAAAGCTGCTGTTCTGGGTCCATGTCAATTATAATGACTTCTTGTTGTTGTCGTGTCCAATGAAGAACCTCAGATATCTCCGTACATCTCTATCACAGCAATGTTCTTTATCTTGGGTGTGTGAAGCTGCTGTTCTGGGTCCATGTCAATTATAATGACTTCTTGTTGTTGTCGTGTCCAATGAAGAACCTCAGATATCTCCGTACATCTCTATCACAGCAATGTTCTCTATCTTGGGTGTGTAAAGCTGTTGTTTTGGGTATATGTCAATTTTCTGCAAGGCTGCTACCATTGCTGGGCATGAAAATATGTGGGTAGGGGTAAGCTCCACACCTGGACAATTTTTGCATGTCCTATAGGTTCTTGTGCCATCTGGATGTATTGTCATTCCTTTGTAGTTTTTCATTCTTAATCTTGTTATTGTTTTGGTAATTCTTCTCTCAGCGTTTACGTCGCATATTTGATCTTTCCTTATCTTTTATTGAATTATCTTGTGTTTTGCCAAAGCATCAGAATCAAATGCTGTGAAGACCTGATAAATTGAATATATTTTTAGTATTGCTTAATTCTTCTTGTCATAAATTGTGTTTCAAGTTACATATTAAGGAGACCTATGATAGGTTGAACATGTTGTCAAAATTGTTGTAGTATTATTATTTGCTAATAATATTGTTTAATTATTCTTAATTGTAAATTTATAAATGTATGTGATTTTGCTGTCCTCAAATCTTATGTCCATAGTTCATCTAAAATACCCATTCAAAGAGTCTAGCATCAGTATCACCATAAAAGGAAGATCGAAAAATGCAATATAACAGCGGTATGGTAGATCAAACTGGCGAAACTGCTGGAAGGGTTCACCACTGATGAGCCAGGCCCTCCCATTAATTTTACATTGCAGTGAGGACAGTATAAATTGTTTATTTTTAAAAAGAATCATACGCGTCTATAATAGTTTCGAATTTTGATTCTTAATTGTGTTTTAAAATATCAAGGAAACCTGATAGGGTCGATTTTCTTATCATAATTATAAATTTCAGAAGCTTCTTCCAATAATTCCGTACATCAGGCGACTTACTGTTGCTATTTTTAAGGAAAAATTCTTGAAAAGGATGAAAAGGGGGTCACTGAAATGTTGAAATAAATATTTAAAGAGTTATAGCCATTTATTTTAAACTTTATTATAAATCCAACCTGTAAAATGATATCTTTCAAGTACACCTATCTCCCGATTTACACGGTAGATACGTTCCTGAGAAAAACGTGTAAATCGGGGGATAGGTGTACACAGAAATAAAAATGAAATGCATTGACAGGTTAAAATATGTAGTCAGCACATAAGCTCGGAATTCCTCGTGAGATGTGTACACAGCGCATGTGTTCAATCACAGTAGCATTTAGTATAGTGCGATAAAAAAAAAAAAACAAAAAAAAAAACTTATTTGGAAAACTGTGTAAAAGCGAAAACGTGTGAAACAAGTACCGTGTAAATCGGGGGATAGGTGTATTTTTTGGTCTCACGGCATAGTGTTAAGTCAAGAATCGACTGCACCTTCTTAAAGATGAAGCGGTCAGATGATGGAGACAGAGGAGAGGACATTGATGATGACAGATTGTCCCATCAAGAAGCTACCGAGATGTCCGTGCCAGATGGTGAACGGGAAAGCTTGCTCCCATTTGACCCTCTAGGTGGCAGGTAGCCTTCAGAAAATCTGGAAGACCAAGGCCATCTTCTTGTCGACCTGTGAAAAAACGATGTAATATCTTGGTCAGTTAAAAAAAAAAAAAGATTATAATTTCCTATCTTTAATTAAAAAGGCATATATTGATCAAAATATCATTTATTTTACCTATATTTCAGTTGGCTGAACGGCTTAACATATTAAACATGTTATAACACCTTGATAAAGGTTGGCATTCAGTCAACTGAAATATTGGTAAAATAAATGATATTTTGACAATTGACAATTTAAACAATTTAAGAGTAAAAGGGCATATAAAGTGTAGGGGAATATATATACAAATATCTTCAGCAAGGAAGGTTTCCCCACCTTGAGAGAGTCCTCCTCCTAAATGATATTTTGATCCAATATATGCCTTTTTAATTAAAGATTTATTTATTGATTGCTCTATTTTCAAAACAATTTCTATCTATTACGTTAACCTTGACGTATGTACGTTAATTACAAATTGAACCATATCACTTACTTGTTATTGTATTTATAGAAGATACAATCCTGATTACATTTTGCCAAACACTGGTTTAATGTCTAAGTTGTGATAAATGAGAAATATAAACTTCATTATAAAGATGATACCGACAAAGTTTACTTTGTACGGGTTAACACAAAGGGCCTAAAATAATAGTAACTAAAAACACAAAAGCATACACTCAAAAGTACAAAAAAAAAATAAAAGAGATAAATAAACTTACAATTGGTTAAATTAAAAAAAAAAAAAAAAAACAGTACTTATCTTTATTGCTGCTTAGGTAGGGATCGGACCGGGGTTACACAGGGAATGCGAAGAGATCACCAGACACGGATAAAAAAACGAAGAGAACACTATAAGCGTCTCTACACAAAACTTTTCACCATACTGGCCTCACGCATTCCCTTAAACCCCCTTTATATTCAAACATGGCCACATTCGTCCAATCAGAATGCTTGAGAGATCGGTTTACTTATCTGATAAAAGGCGTCCTGCCAAGACACACATCTATAGGTACTTCCTGGGGAGCTGGGGAACTGAGGAGTGTTCAAGAAGACCTTGTCAGGAGGAGGACTCTCTCAAGGTGGGGAAACCTTCCTTGCTGAAGACATTCGCACACAACTATATATATATATTCCCCCTACACTTTATATGCCCTTTTACTTTTTTATTTTTTCTCCTTTGTAAAATTTGATTAAAATAATCAATAAAATTGTTTAAATTGTCTAATAAAAACAATGTTCTTCGCACTAAAGAAATAGGATAAGATAAGCGTGCAAATATTTGTCAATATAATTTGACAATACTATTAAATCTTATAAGAAAAGCAATAAATCAGGAAAACTAAAATCCATGACGCTGAGATATCTATCCAAGAAAAGCCTATTAACACACACACAAACACACAAACTCACACACAAAAGCCTTTATTAAGACACACAGGTCTTACAGAGGATTCTCCTTGGGGTTACAAAACGGAGAAAGTGGGAAATAAAAATGGTGAAAGAATATATACATATGGTAAATATATACAGATTATAAGAAAGAATAAAGAAATAAGAAGAATGAAAAGCCTATTAACTTCCTTAGTACCGTAATCGTCCAAGCTGTAAAGAATGGATTAGATATAGAAGATTCTTCTCAGTAAGATATGTAGCGATTTAATAAAATGAAAGAAGACAAGTTTCTTTAATCATTTAACGACGCAAGCTTTCGGGCAAAAACTCTTCAACAGGCAAGCTAAAGCATAAATACGACACTATGAAGCTTGCCTGTTGAAGGGTTTTTGCCCAAAAGTTTGCGTCGTTAAATGATTAAAGAAACTTGTCTTCTTTCATTTTATACACACACACACACACACACACAAAAGCCTTTATTAAGACACACAGGTCTTACAGAGGATTCTCCTTGGGGTTAAAAGACGGAGAAACCTATGAAAGTGGGAAATATACAAAGGGGTAAAAATGGAGAAAGATTATATACACATGGTAAATATATACAGATTATTATTTGAATAATCCTATGGAAAATAAGAAAAAATTGGAAATATGGATGGGAGAAGTGGAGAGCGAAAAGAGGAAAGAAAACAGGTATTTACATATGGAACATACATATAATGGAACAAGTCAATTTAAGCTCTTCTGTGTTCACATTTCTTTCATTTTATTAAATCGCTGTAAAGAATGGTCGAATAGGAAACCTCTAAATTCTATAAAAATTTCCCTTTGTGTGTATTAATATTGAGTAAAATTAATCAGGCCTCCAGGTAAAATTACCTTTTCACAGTCAAAGTGTCAAAGTAACACTTTTCCCTGAAAGTCTGATTAATTTTACTCAAGCTTCTATATATAAATAACAATCACCGTACGGAGGAGATTAATAGAATCGTCGAATGTCGTGGTCCATTTGGATGAAGAAAGTGAAGACTAGAACGTGGCTGATTCAAAGCTAGCCTTTCAATGATACGCTAACCTTGACGTATGCACGAAGGAACGTGTGAACACTGGACATGCGTCGGACCTGTAGGTTGTTGTTGGGTGCTGCGCTGCCTGGAGTACAGGAGCTCCATCTATGATTCCTTTCTTCCTGTGAATCTGTATAAGACCGGTGGTCTTAATAAAGCTGTGTTGTTGGGTGCTGTGTTACCTGGAGTATAGGAGCTCCATCTATGATTCCTTTCTTCCTGTGAATCTGTATAAGACCGGTGGTCTTAATAAAGCTGTGTTGTTGGGTGCTGTGTTACCTGGAGTATAGGAGCTCCATCTATGATTCCTTTCTTCCTGTGAATCTGTATAAGACCGGTGGTCTTAATAAAGCTGTGTTGTATGGTGCTGTGTTACCTGGAGTATAGGAGCTCCATCTATGGTTCCTTTCTTCCTGTGAATCTGTTTAAGACCGGTGGTCTTAATAAAACTGTGTTGTTCTGTAATTTTCTATCCATGCGTAAGCCAGCTCGTACAGACCATGTTATATCAGTCTATAAATGACTTGAAGGGAAGAGAGATTCTTGTATAGATCTCGTTCGTAATTAGCTTTTACTTTTCTCTTGCAGATACTCCGTGGTAAATCCAGGTATAAGAAATTTCTTTTCCTCCAATTTACCAAGACCAATCTTTTTATTATTTTGATTAGTTTTAATTAAGTTTTCCTGTATATAAATTCCATATTACCATTATAAATGTGATCAATTTGAAAAATTAAAATAATAACAAATGCACACATGTTCCCTACATTTCTACTCGGAGAATCTGCATGAGACTGAAATGTCTTAATAAAGCTTTTTGTTATGAAAATTTGAAACTATTATAGACGCGTATGATTCTTTTTAAAATTAAACAATTTATACTGCCCTTACTGCATTGGAAAAATTAAAGAGAGGGCCTGGCTCATCAGTGGTGAACCCTCTCAGCGGTTTCGCCAGTTTAATCTATCATACCGCTGTTATATTGCATTTTTCGATCTTCCTTTTATAGTGATACTGTTGCTAGACTCTTGGAATGGGTATTTTAGATTAACTATGGACATAAGCTTTGGAGCTAGCAGAAATACATACAAATATAAATATATAATATGCCTCGAGCAATCGCTCTTCCGCAGACATCAAATTGAGTCTTTTATTAGAACAAAGCTTTTTGTTGTTGTTGTATATATCTTGTTGGTTTAAGATGTAGCACTGTAGGATGTTTTCAGGAGAGGTTTCAACATCTTGACTTTTCGTGCAAGTATGGAAAAATGTTTTGCTTTGTTGCCAAAGTGGATCATTTCTGTGTTAATTGTCTTTAGGCGAAAAATGAGGGTCATATCTCTTCTGTCTATATTGGCCATTAGTTTTTCTTCAGGAATGGTGGTACCACAATTCCAATGCTGTGAGGTGTCAATCTTCCAGGTTCTGTTGAAAATATTTTTTCAATTAGTTCCTAGTATTTTGTAATCTTCCTCTACTTCTTTCTTATCTCCACTCAATCACACTAAGGTATCAAGCTTGTAAAGCTTGTGACTTTTGATGGTGTCTGCCGGGGAAGTGTAGAGCTCATTAATAGATGAGTCAAAACAGTCAATAATGTGTTTTGGGGTTGAGAATTGCACTTAGTACATAGTGGGAAAACTTTGCAAGCATTCTGGAAAGTCATTGTCCATAGATGACCAGACTTAAGTCTGGAAATCAAAGACTGTTGTTCTCTTGGGAGGACAGAACCGGTGCTTGTTCTTCTTGTTCTGTACCAGTCATGTGTAGTAGTCTTGTTTAGTAGATGTTAGGAACATTGGATATTCTCTCTTTCTTCTTGTATCTTTGCACATAACAACGATACGTGAAAATTTTGCGTTTCAAGATTTTTAAAGACATAAAAATTTTAAAAAATGAGTTCATAAACTATTTATTTTTATTTAAGAAATGAGGAATTTTCGGATCGATAGTTTGTTTCCTCTGCATTAGGCGCACATATTTCAATATGGCGCTTGGTTGATTAATAAATTTAAAAAAAAATCGATGTTATTTCTTCATTATTCTCTTCCATTCCATCATGTGGGGAAATGATAGAAATTACTTCTGGTATGGAAAGGTGCGGGAAAGAAAGAAAAAAAAATGGGTACGAGGCCAGTGACATCAGCAGGTGCATGGTTGGGTGACCCTAATATTTCTAGGCGTGTCACCAAGTGTCGCGATGTCACCTTTCTCACAGAGACCTACTGTCAAATACCATCTTCCAATTCGGAAGGAGTTATTCAGAAAACAATATGAAGAGCCCGTTACAGATGAAAACGATTTAGTGTCAAATACCATCTTCCAATTCGGAATGAGTTGTTCATAAAACAAGATGAAGACCTTGCTAAAGATGAAAACGATTTACTGTCAAATACCATCTTCCAATTCGGAAGGAGTTGTTCAGAAAACAAGATGAAGAGCTCGTTACAGATGAAAATGATTTACTGTCAAATACCATCTTCCAATTCGGAATGAGTTGTTCAGAAAACAAGATGAAGACCTTGCTAAAGATGAAAACGATTTACTGTCAAATACCATCTTCCAATTCGGAAGGAGTTGTTCAGAAAACAAGATGAAGAGATATTTAAAGATGAAAACGATTTACTGTCAAATACCATTTTTTAATTCGGAATGAGTTGTTCAGAAAACAAGACGAAGAATTCGTTAAAGATGAAAACGATTTACTGCCAAATACCATCTTCCAATTCGGAAGGAGCTGTTCAGAAAACAAGATGAAGACCTTGTTAAAGATGAAAACGATTTACTGTCAAATACCATCTTCCAATTCGGAATGAGTTATTCAGAAAACAAGATGAAGACCTCGTTACAGATGAAAACGATTTACTGTCAAATACCATCTTCCAATTCGGAATGAGTTATTCAGAAAACAAGATGAAGACCTCGTTACAGATGAAAACGATTTACTGTCAAATACCATCTTCCAATTCGGAATGAGTTATTCAGAAAACAAGATGAAGACCTCGTTAAAGATGAAAACGATTTACTGTCAAATACCATCTCCCAATTCGGAATGAGTTATTCAGAAAACAAGATGAAGACCTCGTTAAAGATGAAAACGATTTACTGTCAAATACCATCTTCCAATTCGGAATGAGTTATTCAGAAAACAAGATGAAGACCTCGTTAAAGATGAAAACGATTTACTGTCAAATACCATCTTCCAATTCGGAATGAGTTATTCAGAAAACAAGATGAAGACCTCGTTAAAGATGAAAACGATTTACTGTCAAATACCATCTTCCAATTCGGAATGAGTTATTCAGAAAACAAGATGATGACTTCGTTACAGATGAAAACGATTTACTGTCAAATACCATCTTCCAATTCGGAATGAGTTGTTCAGAAAACAAGATGAAGACCTTGTTAAAGATGAAAACGATTTACTGTCAAATACCATCTTCCAATTCGGAATGAGTTGTTCAGAAAACAAGATGAAGACCTTGTTAAAGATGAAAACGATTTACTGTCAAATTCCATCTTCCAATTCGGAATGAGTTATTCAGAAAACAAGATGAAGATCTCGTTAAAGATGAAAACGATTTACTGTCAAATACCATCTTCCAATTCGGAATGAGTTGTTCAGAAAACAAGATGAAGACCTTGTTAAAGATGAAAACGATTTACTGTCAAATACCATCTTCCAATTCGGAATGAGGTGTTCAGAAAACAAGATGAAGACCTTATTAAAGATGAAAACGATTTACTGTCAAATACCATCTTCCAATTCGGAATGAGGTGTTCAGAAAACAAGATGAAGACCTCGTTAAAGATGAAAACGATCTAATTATCTTTTCTTTCTTTTCCATGAATGGCTATTGAGTTGATTCTGGTAACGTTCAGTTACACGATAAGAAGATGTCTTTTTTCTTTGTCATAATCTCCTCTATGTTACTATACACATTTCATCTTTCATTAAAGAAATTCTAAATACAATTTAACTTTAATATAAAGAAATAACATGCCATATTTATATAGGAAATGAAATCCCAAAAACATTTAAGCAAGATTTTTTTTTTTAATACAATTTTACGCAAATAAATTTACTGGCAATGCGCTTTTTCAAATATCATCAAATATGATCTCTACAGACCTTACTGCAATGATATGAGTTATTGAATGAGAGGGCTTCGAAACCGCTGAGAGGGTTCACTACTGATGAAGCCCTCTCACTCAATAACTCATATCATTGCAGTAAGGTCTGTAGAGATAATATTTGATGATATTTAAAAGAAGCGCATTGCCAGTAAATTTATTTACGTAAAAATTTTAACGATAGATGACAATTAAATTTAATTTTTATATACAATACAAACTTCATCGCAGAAAGGATAGTAGAAGTTTGTTTTGTGAATAAAAGAAACATTCATGTGTTTAAAGGATTTCATTTCCTACAATATAACTTTGATTAACAATAATCAGTGTCAAAATTCGAAACTATTATAGACGCGTATGATCCTTTTTAAAAATAAACAATTTCTACTGTCCTTACTGCAATGTAAAAATTAATGGGAGCGCCTGGCTCATCAGTGGTGAACCCTCCCAGGGAAGGCATCTCCTTATCGTGTAACTGAAAGTTGCTGATGGCTTGCGCCATATATCGGAATAAATATCAACTATTCTCGTTGATTTTTTAAATATTCCACAATTGGTCAAATAACCATTCTTGATTAATCAAGAAAAGCTAACCACGGACTTGTTTTGGGCTGTTAGTCCTCATCAGCGTGGTGCAAGCTATACCTAAAAAAAAAAAAAGAAGAATCATACGCGTCTATAATAGTTTCGAATTTTGATAACAAATGGCGAGCTAATGCATTCTAACAATCTGTGTGCAAAAAAAAAAAGCTATCATTAACAGTGTATCCACTCAATCAAGGAAACACCTCTATAGGGTGAAATATAACCAATCATTATAGCAATTTTTAATATAATAAGAGATTTATTCTAATTGATTTTAGTCTGAATTAATTGACTTCAAATTTCCGGAATTTTTATACATAATTTATACTGTTCTGAATATAGAGCAATTCATAATATAAATATATATTTAAAAATAAGGCTTATTTTGGATTGTAATAAGATTATTTATTAATCCGATATTTCAATGGACCAATCTTCCATCTTTTACGAGGTATTTTGCCGTGAATACTGTACATTGCTACAAGAAAAAGGAAAAATACAAAAAGCTATCTAACTAATAAAAGAATTTAAGAAACCTTTCTAAAACTCTACCAAAAGAGTTACCTGTAAAAAATACCTTAAAATAATACAAATTTTTTGGTTCATCATTCCAGTACAGTATGCTATAGTTCTAATGGAAATATTATATATATAAGAATTTTGACGGTAGTATATTTATCTATAAAAATTAAGGTTACCTCTCCCCTCAAAATAGACGTCAAAACTAGACACCATCTATTGACCGACATTGCAAACTAGCGAACTCAGATCGTTGACAAAGCCACAACACCAGCTTTGGAAAACTGAGAAGCGTCTACCTAGAGACCATGGTTTCGGGCTAATGGCCCTTGTCAGTATAGGGCGGACTTTATTACATTCGGTTCCAAAATCACTTTATTAGGTACCTCTCAACAAGAGCAACCTAGAAAGAGGGAATCATATATCGCCGCAACTCTTTATATAGTGTACACTATAGTTAGCTGAAGAAGGGCTTGCCCGAAAGCTTCCTTAATCGCGTTAATAAAAAGAGTTGCGGCGATATATGATTCCCTCTTTCTAAATTGTCGAAATCCGCAATCCGTTTACCATGAAGAGCAACCTAGTTTATGATAATTGCAACAATGAATAATATGTTAAGGTTATTCACGTATTAAACAAAATGTTAACGTGGGATTCAATCCCGGTTCATGGCTGTCGGGAATCGAGGGGCCCTCGTCAATCTAGGGCGGATTTTATTCCATGAGATTTACAAGGGATCTAATGAAATCTTTAAAATCCACCAAAGAGGTGTTTAGATGACAAAGCGGCTAGGTCAAGTTTATGGCCAAACATAGATGGAAATTTTTCTGGGTGAATTGATAGGAGAGATGACCTTTATTTTTGATAGATCAATATCCTCCCGGCAAAATTTCCATCTATATTTTAGCCATAGATTTGGCCCAGCCACTTTACCAGCTAAACACCTCTTTGGTAGATTGTGAGGATTCTATTGGATCCCTTGTGAATCTCAGGAAATAAAGTCCGCCCTAGACTGACGAGGGTCATTAGCCCGAAACCATGGTCTCTAGGTGAACGCTTCTCAGTTTACCAAAGCTGGTGTTGTGGCTTTGTCACTAAACCGAGGCGGCTAGTTTTCGGCGACTGTCAATAGATGGCGTCTAGCTTTGACGGGATGTTTATTTTTTTTTAATACTAGACGGGTGACCCGGGCTTCGCCCCGGGATTGACCCGTGTGCATATCTACCCGAGTGATATATATTTAGATAAGGTTATTTTTTATAATTGTTTGTTATTAGCATTATCTATTTGTTTGCATCAGCATAATTTAATCGTTGATAGAGGGCGCTGTTCGTGAGCTAAGTAGAATAATTTGAATATATAGTTTTAATAATTGATTTATATATATTTTTTAAAATAGCCTATCGTCTTCCCCGTATTTTTTTTTACCTATGTATGGAAATTTTGGTTTGAATTAGTGAACTACTGCGAATTTGTATACCGGACATACAAACAAACAAACATACAAACAAACAAAAAACATACAAACATTGATTTTTATATATATAGATAATATAGCCAACTTTATGAAATTCTCAAATTTTGGATTAGAATATTCAAAAGAGGATTGTACATTGTTTAAAATAAGGTAGGTTATGGTGAAGAGACCACGGCTTCAAGAGAAGACAGGTTAAGTAGTTATCCAAAGTTGGATCAAGTGAAGGAAGAAGATGAGTTCAAAGAGAATAGATAAGAAAAAAAAAAGATCAATAAGTTGAAATGTTTAGAGAAGGGAAAGGAAAGAAGAGATAAATCAAAAATAGGAAGATACGAAAGAAAAATTGCATGTCTAGAAATCAAACAAGTGAATGAATGAATGCGACCATACAGTCTAATTCCAAGACGAAATAACTCGAGACGATATCAAAATCCGTAACATGTGAAGGAAGGCAAAGTGGAGACAAGTAAAGGAACAAGTGAAGTGGCCATACAGTCCAATTCAAAGACGAAATAACTCGAGACGATATAAAAATCCGTAACAAGTGAAGGAAGGCAAAAGTGGGTACAAGTAAAGGAACAAGTGAAGTGGCCATACAGTCTAATTCCAAGACGAAATAACTCGAGACGATATCAAAATCCGTAACAAGTAAAGGAAGGCAAAGTGGAGACAAGTAAAGGAACAAGTGAAGTGGCCATACAGTTCAATTCAAAGACGAAATAACTCGAGACGATATCAAAATCCGTAACAAGTAAAGGAAGGCAAAGTGGAGACAAGTAAAGGAACAAGTGAAGTGGCCATACAGTTCAATTCAAAGACGAAATAACTCGAGACGATATCAAAATCCGTAACAAGTAAAGGAAGGCAAAGTGGAGACAAGTAAAGGAACAAGTGAAGTGACCATACAGTTCAATTCAAAGACGAAATAACTCGAGACGATATCAAAATCCGTAACAAGTAAAGGAAGGCAAAGTGGAGACAAGTAAAGGAACAAGTGAAGTGACCATACAGTTCAATTCCAAGACGAAATAACTCGAGACGATATAAAAATCCGTAACAAGTGAAGGAAGGCAAAAGTAGGGACAAGTAAAGGAAGCGACAAGTGCATAATTCACTGTTAGAAAAAGCCAGAAAGGTAGGCAGGATTTCCTGAGGAAGCCGCAAGGTGGATTTCTCCCCGATGGGAACAATTTTTTATTCCTTCCACTGTACCTCCCCCTCGACAATCCTTCGGAATCCGACTGAGGCGATGAGATCCCCTTCAAGGCGCCCTATTTCTACCTTATAATGTGTGATGTAGACAATTGACAATTTAAACAATTTTATTGCTTCTTTTAATCAAATTTTACAAAGGTGGAAAAATATAATAATAAAAGGGCATATAAAGGGTAGGGGAATATATATATAAAGTTGTGTACAAATGTCTTCAGCAAGGAAGGCTTCCCCACCTTTTGAGAGTTCTCCTCCAGACAAAGTCTTCTTGTACACTCCTCAGTTCCACGACGAGGAAGTACCTATAGATGTGTGTCTTGGCAGACGCCAATGTCTGCTGTAGAGATAGAAGGTTTGGCTGAAAGACTTCAATGATATTGAACTAGAATTATTCGATCCCCGTTAAATTTCTTCTCTATATAACCTCATTATAATATAGAAATATTTATCGAATATTACATCTACAAGTATCAATATCCACTCATGGAACTTAAGGAAGTTGTACCTTTACCATGTATATCAGGATTCAGACAATAACTCTGAAAGATATTACAGTGACCTTTATTGAAGACACACTAGATACACTCATGGACAAAACTTAAGGAAGTTGTACTTTCAGCATGTATATCGGGATCCAGACAATAACTCTGAAAGATATTACAGTGACCTTTATTGAAGACACACTATATACACTCATGGACAAAATATAAGAAAGTTGTACCTTTTAGCATGTATATCGGGTTTCAGACAATAACTCTGAAAGATATTACAGTGACCTTTATTGAAGACACACGAGATACACTCGTGGAAAAACTTAAGGAAGTTGTACCTTTAAGCATGTATATCGGGTTTCAGACAATAACTCTGAAAGATATTACAGTGACCTTTATTGAAGACACACGAGATACACTCATGGAAAAACTTAAGGAAGTTGTACCTTTAAGCATGTATATCGGGATTCAGACAATAACTCTGAAAGATATTACAGTGACCTTTATTGAAGACACACTATATACACTCATAGACAAAATATAAGAAAGTTGTACCTTTTAGCATGTATATCGGGTTTCAGACAATAACTCTGAAAGATATTACAGTGACCTTTATTGAAGACACACTATATACATTCATGGACACAAATTAAGGAAGTTGTACCTTTTAGCATGTATATCAGGATTCAGACAATAACTCTGAAAGATAATACAGTGACCTTTATTGAAGACACACGAGATACATTCATGGACAAAACTAAAGGAATTTTTAGACCAACTTCGGGATGAGACAACATTTTATTTCAGGCAAGAACAAACTATGAGTGATGAACAAAAGATAAACAAAAGAGGGAAGTATACAGAGTGTATAGCGAAATATAAACATAAAAAAATAATACTCTGCTAATAAAATAATAAATACTTTGTTACAATAAGATAATCACCGAGAGAAAAATTAGAAAGTGAAAAGTTATCTGTAAATATTGAAAAAGGATCTTCAATATTATTTGTTGTATTTATTATTGTAAACAAATTGTTTTAGAGATTGTGTCGCGGTGTCGCAGAGAGAGAGAATTCTATGACGACACAGGAGGAACAATGCCAGGCAGCTGGGACACCTGTTGATGGAGCAAGGGTTGAGGACCTTTCTGTCAGGTCATTGCCGCTCTGACGACAGCTTCTCATTGGTCATCTGGTCCTCATGATATCATAATATATTGATGAAAACTGACTCTTTCTTTCTACTTTTACTCTAAGAACTACTTCTCTTTATGTAATTTTTTCAGTGGTATTGGGTATTCTTCCTGAAACATTGGTGATCTTGTCGTGATATCATGATGTCTTGATGAAAACTGACTCTTTCTTTCTGCTTTTACTCTAAGAACTACTTCTCTTTATGTAATTATTTCAATGTTATCTTGAAGATAGAGGCTGCCTGGCCAGAATTCATATTTCTTCAAAAAATAGACACTTCGGCCAGTTAAAATTTTATTTTTTCACGTTTCAACAAAAAAAAAATTGTCTTCGTCAGGATAAATAAATCAAAATAAGCATTTTGCAAGGTGTTAAAAATTGTTCTTGAGATTGCAAGGGCGTTCTCACGCAATTTTTAAAATTTAGTCAGATATATGAGAGAATAAAACTTTAACCAGCCGAAAGTGTCTGTTTTTAAAATAATTCTTTCAGTGTTATTGTGTATTACGCCTTTAACGACTGAAACATTGGTCATCTAGTCACGGTATCATTTAGTCTTGGTGAAGTCAGGCTCTTTCTTCCTCCTTTTACTGATAACTACTTGTCATTGTGATTATAGAAAAAGAAAAATCACCAAGGATAAGTATCTTATATTTAATGTTTACGTTTCAAGCTTTCGGGTATTCTACAGGAATAAGAACTAATGAATGAATCTAGATTGATCAACTGGTTATATAATTACATAAATAATATTTACATACCTGTTTTTAAGATTAGAATTATTTAAAAAAATATACAATTAGATGTAAATGAGGAGAATTCCGCTTTTAATGACTGCAACATTGGTCTTCTGGTCGTCATGATATCATGATGTCTTGTGTGATGAAGGCTGGCTCTTTCTTCCTACTTTTACTCTGAGAACTACTTGTCATTGTGATTATGTAATTCTTTCAATGTTATTGGTTATTCTGCCTTTAACGACTGAAACATTGGTCATCTGGTCATGATATCATTTAGTCTTGATGAAGTCTGACTCTTTCTTCCTTCTTTTACTCTGAGAACTACTTCTCTTTATGTAATTCTTTCAGTGTTATTGTGTATTCCGCCTTTAACGACTGAAACATTGGTTATCTAGTCATGATACCATGATTTCTTGATGAAAACTGGCTCTTTCTTCCTTCTTTTACTCTGAGAACTACTTCTCTTTATGTAATTCTTTCAGTGTTGTTGTATATTCCGCCTTTAACGACTGAAACATTGGTCATCTAGTCGTTATGATATCATAATATATTGATGAAAACTGGCTCTTTCTTCCTTCTTTTACTCTGAGAACTACTTCTCTTTATGTAATTCTTTCAGTGTTGTTGTATATTCCGCCTTTAAAGACAGAAACATTGGTTATCTAGTCATGATATCTTGATGAAGACCGGCTCTTTCTTCCTACTTTTAGCCCGAGAACTACTTGTCATTGTGATTATAGAAAAATAAAATCACCAAAGATGAGTATCTTATATTTAATGTTTATCTTTCAAGCTTTCGGGTATTAACGTCCCTTCTACTGGAATAAGAACTAATGAATGAATCTAGATTGATCAACTGGTTATATATATACATATATAATATTTACATACCTGTTTTTAAGATTAGAATTATTAAAAAAAATTATACAATTAGATGTAAATGAAGAGAATTCCTCTTTTAATGACTGCAACATTGGTCTTCTGGTCGTCATGATATCATGATGTCTTGTGTGATGAAGGCTGGCTCTTTCTTCCTACTTTTACTCTGAGAACTACTTCTCTTTATGTAATTCTCACAGTGTTATTGTATATTCCGCCTTTAACGACTGAAACATTGGTCATCTAGTTATGATATCATGATGTCTTGATGAAAACTGGCTCTTTATTTCTTCTTTTACTCTGAGAACTACTTCTCTTTATGTAATTCTTTCAGTGTTATTGTGTATTCCGCCTTTAACGACTGAAACATTGGTCATCAAGTCATGATATCATGATGTCTTGATAAAGTCTGGCTCTTTCTTTCTACTCTTACTCTGAGAACTACTTCTCTTTATGTAATTGTTTCAGTGTTATTGGATATCCTTCCTTTAACGACTGAAACATGGGTCATCTAGTCATGATATCAGGATGTCTTGATTAAGTATGTCTCTTTCTTCTTCCTTTTACACTAAGTATTTTGATAACTAATTCTCATTGTGATTATGTAATTCTTTCACACAGAGAGATAGAGTCTTATTTGATATTCTTCCTTTGACGACTGCAACATTGGACACATGGGCATGATATCATTTAGTTGTGGGGGCCGAGAGATTTCCTTCCAGCTTGCTGGGATGATATACCACGCCGTCAACAAACATACAAGCGGCGCCATGAAATAGGAGATGACCACCGCTGCGCGGCGCGGCACAGCGGCGGAAACCAGAGAGGACCAGAATAGACATTCTAGGGTGTTGTCCTTTTGTCTTCCTCCAAAAATGTAGCTAATAAGTAATACCAATAAAACACTAACTTTGAAATACTTTCTGGGACATCATCGCTGGACTAATAAATCGACATACTGTCAAATTATATTGACAAATATTTGCACTCTTATCATATCTCAGGTTTTAGAGGAAAGAATTTTGTTGTTTATTTGTTGAGTGAACTGATCTCCCACGTCATTGGACGAATGTGGCCATGTTTGTACATAAAAGAGGGTTGAACTGGAATGCGAGGAGTCGTGGAATGGTGTTCGAGAGGAGACGCTTAAAGCGTTCTCTGTGTGCTTGTCTCGTGATCTCCTCGCATACCTGTGTAACCCCGGTCCGCTCCTTATCAACGCTGCAAATAAAAGATAAGTACTGTTTTTATTTTATTTAACAAATCGTGTTTTTTTTTTATTTACCCCCTTTTTGTTGTTAGTGTTGTACTCTTGAGTTTACCTTTTTCTGTGTTTAAGTTACTCTTACTGTAGGCCCTAGTTTATTGCATTTTGTGGTAACCCGTACAAAGTAAATTTTATCAATACTGCATAGTCTTGATGAAGGCTGACTCTTTCTACTTTTACTGATAACTACTTCTCTTTATCTAATCCTTTCGATGTTATTGGATATGCTTCCTTTAACAACTACAACGTAGGTCTTCTGGTTATAACAGATGGAAGTGTTCTTTTATCAAAGAATCTGCTTGGGTTGAAAAACTCCTCATGGCTTAGCCCGATATGTCAGTGTTGGAGTTTATTTTATTATTTTTAATATTACTCTGTAAATGTTTGTATTATATTTGACCAGGAGTGACTGGTCACGTGTGTGTATTCTAGTGTATATATAGTGTGGTTGAAAATAAAGTATGAGTGTGTGAATAGTTTTCTTGGTCGTGCTTCTTTCTCTCTTTGGCTAAAGGTTGGATTCACCATTAGGGTGTCATCTTGGGTAGTTGGAGTAAATACAGTCCTCTAAAGAAACGGCCATATTTCAGCTGAGGAAAAGGATTCCTTAACAGTCAGTCTCTAATAAGAGATCTCTTCCATGATATACCCGATTTAGCCATGTTTTTTACTATGATTTCTCATAGGGGACTATACTGTATCATATATGTGCTTATTAAAATTTTCAAATATATTGTGTGTAACATAGTATATTTATTAATTTTATTATTTTATTAACAGGCCATTTTTTATGTTTATATATTGCTACTCTGTAAATTTCCCTTGTGGCTTATCTTTTGTTTACCATTCATAGTTTGTCCTTACTTGAAATAAATTATTGTCTTCTCCTGAAGTTTTTGTCTTCCTTAATTTTCCACGTGGCAATATTAAAATACTAAAACTCTTTGTGAAAAATAGTACAAAAGTGAAATTATACTGAAAACAGGTGGATAAAGATAAGATCGTGTAACTCAAAATTGCTGATGGCTAGCGCCATCTATCGGAATAAATATTAACTAATCGTTGATTTTTTTAATCTACTTATATAATTGCCTTATTCTGAAGCTCACGGATAGAATGCGCGCCCATTGGCTGCCGCCGGCGAACACGTGTCCTCCCTGCCCCCCTCTAGAAAACCCTGTTATCAGCTGTGTGATACATACACCTGTCTATAGCGGCCACTCTAGACAACCCTGTTATCGGCTGTGTGATACATACACCTGTCTATACAGACCACCCTGTCTATAGCGACCACCCAAGACAACGTTTTTAAAATATATTCGCACTCGGGTAAAACCCGGGCGTTGCCCGGGCCATTCGTCTAGTTATTACAGAATTATTCATTGATTAATCAAGAAAGGATGTTTAGCCAATTCGGAAATAATTGAAAAAATCAACGATTACTTGATTTTTTATTTTGATAGTTAGCGCAAACCATCAATAACTTTTTGTTGCACGATTAAGAGATGTATTTTTCTTAATTAAAATTCTTGTTTTTTTTTTCTATTTGTCTGATTATGACGCTCACGCCATTAAATTATTAACTTATTGAATGTTAGATATAGAAGATTTTCTCTTCTCAGTAAGATATGTAGCGATTTAATAAAATGAAAGAAGAGAAGTTTCTTTAATCATTTAACGACGCAAGCTTTCGGGCAAAAACTCTTCAACAGGCAAGCTAAAGCATAAATACGTCACTATGAACGTAGATATTAATGGCTGAAGTGAATATTAAGTGAATTTTTAAATGTTATTTTCTCTGTTTAATGACAACAACTTTCATATTAATCACCAGATTATAACATCATCAACATAGATGGTACTTTTTGATTTGTTTATAGAGAACTGCGATATCCTTTTGTTTATCACACATACACAAACCTTTATTAAGACACACAGGTCTTACAGAGGATTCTCCTTGGGGTTACAAGACGGAGAAACCTATGAAAGTGGGAAATATACAAAGGGGTAAAATGGAGAAAGATTATATACACATGGTAAATATATACAGATTATTATTCGAATAATCCTATGGAAAATAAGAAATAAGATTTTGGAAATATGGATGGAAGAAATGGAGAGCGAAAAAAGGAAAGAAAACAGGTATTTACATATGGAACATACGTATAATGGAACAAGTCAATTTAAGCTCTTCTGCTCACACAGCACAGGTGGACCATGGCTTTTTTCAAGAAATCTTTAGGAGATTTTCCAGGAAAATCCGAGTGTTCAGAGTTGTAAGGTAAACACCGTTTTATCGGTGTGGGGGGTTGGCTTATCGTACCTGACCAAATCCTTTTGTTTATCTAAATCTGTCATAACTTTACATTTAAATATGTCGAAAGTAATTTTATTTATTTATCGAATAACAAATTTAAATATCTCAATATATAATACATCTCTCTCTCTTTGGGTTCCAGTATATTAGCGAAGAAAGAAAGACATTCTTCTTAAAAGTAAACGACAGCCAACTTACCTCAGTACAAAGTATTTTAACCAGCGCCATATCAAGTCGAATGGTTGCTCTGTCCCTGTATAACTTTTACAAAGCAGTAAGTTGGAATTAAGATTTATCATTTTATACTCCACTACATGATGGTGATTGATCATCATGAGGATACCGTTGTAAGCCGGCAATGAGAGAGGAGAATCTGTATAAGACTGGTGTCTTAATAAAGACTGTGTGTTTGTAACATATAGAGGACATACTACATGATGGTGATTGATCATCGTGAGGATATCGTTGTAGGCCGGCAATGAGAGAAGAGAATCTGTATAAGACTGGTGTCTTAATAAAGGCTTTGTTTTTGTAACATATAGAGGACATACTACATGATGGTGATTGATCATCTTGAGGATACCGTTGTAAGCCGGCAATGAGAGAGGAGAATCTGTATAAGACTGGTGTCTTAATAAAGACTGTGTGTTTGTAACATATAGAGGACATACTACATGATGGTGATTGATCATCGTCAGGATATCGTTGTAAGCCGGCAATGCGAGAGGAGAATCTGTATAAGACTGGTGTCTTAATAAAGACTGTGTGTTTGTAACATATAGAGGACATACTACATGATGGTGATTGATCATCGTGAGGATATCGTTGTAGGCCGGCAATGAGAGAAGAGAATCTGTATAAGACTGGTGTCTTAATAAAGGCTTTGTTTTTGTAACATATAGAGGACATACTACATGATGATGATTGATCATCGTGAGGATATCGTTGTAAGCCGGCAATGAGAGAGGAGAATCTGTATAAGACTGGTGTATTAATAAAGGCTTTGTTTTTGTAACATATAGAGGACATACTACATTATGATGATTGATCATCGTGAGGATATCGTTGTAAGCCGGCAATGAGAGAGGAGAATCTGTATAAGACTGGTGTCTTAATAAAGACTGTGTGTTTGTAACATATAGAGGACATACTACATGATGGTGATTGATCATCGTGAGGATATCGTTGTAAGATGGCAATGAGAGAGGAGAATCTGTATAAGACTGGTGTCTTAATAAAGGCGTTGTGTTTGTAACATATAGAGGACATACTACATGATGGTGATTGATCATCGTGAGGATATCGTTGTAAGATGGCAATGAGAGAGGAGAATCTGTATAAGACTGGTGTCTTAATAAAGACTGTGTGTTTGTAACATATAGAGGGCATACTACATGATGGTGATTGATCATCGTGAGGATATCGTTGTAAGCCGGCAATGAGAGAGGAGAATCTGTATAAGACTGGTGTCTTAATAAAGGCGTCGTGTTTGTAACATATAGAGGACATACTACATGATGGTGATTGATCATTGTGAGGATATCGTTGTAAGCAGGCAATGAGAGAGGAGAATCTGTATAAGACTGGTGTCTTAATAAAGACTGTGTGTTTGTAACATATAGAGGACATACTACATGATGGTGATTGATCATTGTGAGGATATCGTTGTAAGCAGGCAATGAGAGAGGAGAATCTGTATAAGACTGGTGTCTTAATAAAGACTGTGTGTTTGTAATATATAGAGGACATACTACATGATGGTGATTGATCATTGTGAGGATATCGTTGTAAGCCGGCAATAAGAGAGGAGAATCTGTATAAGACTGGTGTCTTAATTAAAGCATTGTGTATGTATTTATTGAGTAACACCAACAATTATTTCGTCAAATTACCCCTCATATTACCATCTGATATCCTTGAAGATTATTTAAAATTGATATTTATAGTTAAGGTACAACTGTAATTCGAATATATATTTTTTGTACTTCTTCTTTTAAGCTATTTTAATATTTGAATATTCTGATGATTGTGAAATGGTACTACAAGGTTGCCTCAAAAGTTTTTTTCTTATTACTTGGCGAATAATAATATTACGGCGAATACATAATAATACAATTACTTTATACATAATACAAAGACATTATATATAACGGCGAATACTATTATGGCGAATGATATTGGTATTTAATTTTTTTAAAGTGTTTGCGAACTTTTAAGACAACCTTGTATATGGAGCAAGGATTTTTTGTTTTCATCATTAAAAAACAACTTCACATTGTCCTTATACTCATACATCATATATATCCATTATACTCACATTCTATATGTAACTTTTACACAATATATAGTTTCACGGTAAAAACAGCCTAGCTAAAACCTCTACTCTCTCTGTCTGCGAACAAAAGTGATCTTTTAATGAGGCATGATTATAGATTTTTACAAATAAAACACTCATAGACAAAATTTAAGGAAATTGTACCTTTTATCATGCATATCAGGATTCAGACAATAACTTTGAAGATATTTGATACATAATGATCTTTATTGAAGACATACGAGATAACCAAGTGTGAACAATAACTCTGAAAAGATATTTGATACACAGTGACCTTTATTGAAGACACACGAGATAACCAAGTGTGAACAATAACTCTGAAAGATATTACAGTGAGCTTTATTGAAGACATACGAGATAACCAAGTGTGAACAATAATTCTGAAATATATTACAGTAACCTTTATTGAAGACACACGAGATAACTAAGTATGGAAAAAATTGTTTCTGTCTCCTTCAAAAAACAGAACACCGATGCAATCAAAGACTTTCTACCACCATAAGTTTTGTCTATAAGTGTAAGAAGATGTATTTGGGAATGAAGGTGTTTACTACGATAATGTATCAGAAGACATCCTGTCCAACTTCCTGCGTGCGTCTGTTGATTATACCCCCACCCCAGGGGCACCACTCAGGGACTCTGAATGTCCGGAAAGGGGCCTTTCCGGCGCGTGGCGTGGCATATGGGGGTCACCTGGTCCGGAACCTCAGTCAGGACTTCCCCGACATTAGGGGACATTGAAGGAAAGACTTCGAACAATGGGCTCTTACACTTAGCTAGACACATTTCCCTTCGCGGACTGTAATACTTTGTAAACAGGATTCTAAGTGGTTTTAAGCTTTTGAATGAAAGTATCCTGCCTGGGTTTGAAAAATAAATAAAAAGGAAATAGGTTTTTGTTTTTAAAAGAGTTCTTGATGTATAAAAATGAAAATGGAGATAAACATCATCCACAATTATTAATAGCATTGAGTAGATAGAGGCAGAGAAAGCTGGAATAACATAATTCATACCAACTAGGTTTCCCCGAGAAAGGGGAAATTAGGTAGATTAGATTTTGTAAAAGTCTTCAGAGAATTTTCAAAAGTTAACCCAAGTACCGTTAATGAATTTTAGTCTTACCTTCATTGGAGGCATGCAAATATGTATAATTGCAGCAAACATTTTAATTCTAAAGACTTCGTCCAATCCGAAAAATTTTGTGGTAAAACCTAGCATTTAAACCTTGGAAAAAATTGACCTTCTATCTATTGAAATCATATAAAATGAAAGGATTTAAAAGCACGAATGTTTCTTTTATACATAATACAAACTTCTACTGCCCTTACTGCGATATAAAAATATATTGGGAGGGCTTGGCTCATCAGTGGTGAACCTTCCCAGCGGTTTCGCCAATTTAATCCACCAGACCGCTTCTCAGAGCTCTAATACTGTATTGGATCATTCTGCTTTTATTTGCTACACTGAAGGGTGGAATCTCAGAAATGGTTTTCAAGAAAACTATGGACATAAGCATATAGGAAAGTAGAATCACATTCATTACATTTTGTATATGTATATTTTGTATATATTTATTGTATTATGTATAAAAGAAACATTCGTGCTTTTAAATCCTTTCATATTTTTATGTATAGATGGAGCGTTATTGCTTTGTGTTAATCTATTGAAATGTTACCCTTGAAACCATTTCTAGAGTTTAGATAAGGTTTTAAAAAATTAATAATTAAATATTTATGCTAATGTTGAAAATATATCTTTACACTCTCACACGCACGAACAAAACTTAAGGAAATGGAAAGTCTTGGAGACAGAGGCAATTTTGTTCACACTTGGTTATATCGTGTGTCTTCAATAAAGGTCACTGTGTATCAAATATCTTTCAGAGTTATTGTCTAAATCCCGACATACATGATAAAATGTACAACTTCCTTAAGTTTGTTTGTCCATGAATGTATTTCAATGGCGATTGATTAACTATTTTTCTGTGTTATAATGAATAATCAATAATTATAAAAACCATTGTAATATCAAGAATCATATGTTGGTGCATATCTGTTAGCTCCGAAGACCATCTCATTCTTATCAAGGAGAATGCTAACCATATATTTATTGGCTCTGGAATTCCCTCTTAGTCAATAGAAATGCTAATCGTGTATGTGTTTAGTCCGAAGACCATTCCATTCTTATCAAGGAGAATGCTAACCATATATTTATTGGCTCTGGAATTCCCTCTTAGTCAATAGAAATGCTAATCGTGTATGTGTTTAGTCCGAAGACCATTCCATTCTTATCAAGGAGAATGCTAACCATATATTTATTGTGGCTCTGGAATTCCGTCTTAGTCAATAGAAATGCTAATCGTGTATGTGTTATCTCCGAAGACCATCCCATTCTTATCAAGGAGAATGCTAACCATATATTTATTGGCTCTGGAATTCCTTAGTCAATAGAAATGCTAATCGTGTATGTGTTTAGTCCGAAGACCATTCCATCCTTGTCAAGGGGAGTGCTAACTGTATATGTGTTGGGTCCGAAGACCATTACTTCTTTGTCAAAGGGAGTTCTAACTGTATATGTCCTGGTCCTGTACCTAGTCCTGGGGAACGAAACCGTCTATGTATTGAGTCCGGAATTCATTCCATCTTTGCCAAGAGGAATGCTGTCCATATATGTATTGGCTATGAAAACTTCATCTTTGCCAAGGGGAATGCTGACTATATATGTGTTGGGTCCGAAGACCATTCCATCTTTGTCAAGGGGGATGCTGACTATATATGTGTTGGGTTCGAAGACCATTCCATCTTTGTCAAGGGGGATGCTGACTATATATGTGTTGGGTCCAAAGACCATTCCATCTTTGCCAAGGGGGATGCTGACTATATATGTTGGGTTCGAAGACCATTCCATCTTTGTCAAGGGGGATGCTGACTATATATGTGTTGGGTTCGAAGACCATTCCATCTTTGCCAAGGGGAATGCTGACTATATATGTGTTGGGTTCGAAGACCATTCCATCTTTGCCAAGGAGAATGCTGACTATATATGTGTTGGGTTCGAAGACCATTCCATCTTTGCCAAGGGGAATGCTGACTATATATGTGTTGGGTTCGAAGACCATTCCATCTTTGCCAAGGAGAATGCTGACTATATATGTGTTGGGTTCGAAGACCATTCCATCATTGCTAAGGGGAATGCTGATCGTATATATGTTGAGGCCGAATACCATCTTTGCCAAGGAGAATGCTGAATATATATGTGTTGGGTCCGAAGACCATTCTATCCTTGTTAAGACCAATGCTGATGTATCAAGTCTTAAGACCAACCGATTCTTGTAAACGTAACTGTCCGTATATTTCATGTCGGATTCAAAGAGCTTTCATTCTAGTCGAAATAATCACTAACGATATCTTCTCTTTTTCTCCCAAACTTTGTTAGCGAGGATAAAAGAGACGGATAGCCTTGGAATCAAGCCGAGATGTCCCAAGGCAGATAAAAAGCCACAGGAAATACAGTGCAAGAACACCGCGCACTTGTAGCTATTAGCCGGGGACCTCCACGAAGCGGTATAGAAGGACCTTCCCCGACAGGATGTCGCAGTGTCAAAGGCTTGGCGACCCAGATCCGGTAGGCGTCCTTGAGCACTTGTCGCGCGGAAGTCCCCAGGGGGCCTCCTCCCCTCCCTGACCTGAGACATCTTCCTTCCTGCGACCTTCCATAAGCAGTGGATTACAAAGAAGTGTAGAAAGGGTGGGCACACCTAAAATATAAGGAGGATCATCCTCTTTTCAACCAACGCCTCTTCAGCTTTTGTATCGAAGGGACATTCTTAAACCGAGGCCATATCTTCGTATCCTTGTCTTTCTTTCAACAAGAAACGGAAAAGAAAAATTTGTCCAGTATCTACAACATTATTTGTGTTACTCCTTAATAGAGGATACTCAATAAAGTCTCCAGATATGTAAAATCCTGTTTACAATTCTGTAAACGCCTTTGTAGATGGCTTTTCTTAATTTATCAATAAAATAGGTTGGCCAAATAGCAGGGAACAGGCTAAATCAACGTTTAGTTGGTTTCTGTTCCACCAGATGGCGCTCTGCCATCTAAAAAGCACATGTGCTTATGGTTAGGATATGCCTTCTTTGTTTTTAATTCTGTATTTAAATTAGAGAAAACTTAATTTTCATAAGAGTCTATATAAGTTTTTATAAAATTTAAAACTTTTTCCTACATATTGAATTCAAAATAGATTCGTCAACATTTAAAGTGCAATGTGCTTGTAAGTGCAAAGTAGAACTGCTTTTCACATGTGCAGACATGTGGTGCACTTACAGTAAAAGCAGTCGCCAACTTCTACCCACCATGATTATCATGGCCTTTACCACGTGTACTAGGAATAATAATTTCGAAAACAAAAACTATCAAACACTCAGTAAAAAGACCCACCCTATTGAGATAGTTCAGTAAAACTACCTCCCCGTATACCAAAATCCAATTGTGATAGTCACTATACTCAGTGTCCACCAAGACATCTAAGATGGACACAACAAGGATATCAAGACATTCCGAGGGTGAAAAAGACCCACCCTATTGAGATAGTTCAGTAAAACTACCTCCCCGTACACCAAAATCCAATTGTGATAGTCACTATACTCAGTGTCAACCAAGAGATCTAAGATGGACACAACAAGGATATCAAGACATTCCGAGGGTGAAAAAGACCCACCCTATTGAGATAGTTCAGTAAAACTACCTCCCCGTACACCAAAATCCAATTGTGATAGTCACTATACTCAGTGTCCACCAAGACATCTAAGATGGACACAACAAGGATATCAAGACATTCCGAGGGTAAAAAGACCCACCCTATTGAGATAGTTCAGTAAAACTACCTCCCCGTACACCAAAATCCAATTGTGATAGTCACTATACTCAGTGTCAACAAAGGTATCTAAGATGGACACAACAAGGATATCAAGACATTCCGAAGGTAAAAAAGACCCACCCTATTGAGATAGTTCAGTAAAACTACCTCCCCGTACACCAAAATCTAATTGTGATAGTCACTATACTCAGTTAAAGGTAAAGACTCTTCTAGTAAGGTATATCAATTAAGAAAGATCAGAAGATGAGTTTCTTTTATTGTATGAATGCTACAAGCTTTCGGGCAAAAGCCCTTCGACCCAACCATTCACTACAAAAATATCTCCAACCTACACCAGAGATTGGTTCTGGAATCCATAGTTTCATCCAAGCTACACAGCATAAATAGAAAAATTGACATCCCCGCAGCCTACACAAACTACATTTAAACCTCCCACATGTTTATTTCAATAGCCCAAACCACGCGCCGTCTCGTGGTTTCAGACTGCAGATTTAATATTTACTTTTCTCAAAAAACGGTCTTCTGTTAAGATTAACATATATAAATCGTTATCTTTCTTAGTATAGTTATATTTTTGCCTGTCGAAGGGCTTTTGCCCGAAAGCTCGTAGCATTCATACAATAAAAGAAACTCATCTTCTGATCTTTCTTAATTGATATACTATACTCAGTGTTAACCAAGGTATCTAAGATGGACACAACAAGGATATCAAGACATTCCGAAGGTAAAAAAGACCCACCCTATTGAGATAGTTCAGTAAAACTACCTCCCCGTACACCAAGACATCTAAGATGGACACAACAAGGATATCAAGACATTCCGAGGGTAAAAAAGACCCACCCTATTGAGATAGTTCAGTTAAACTACCTCCCCGTACACCAAGACATCTAAGATGGACACAACAAGGATATCAAGACATTCCGAGGGTAAAAAAGACCCACCCTATTGAGATAGTCATTAAAACGTCCGACCTCCAGGCAAAGTCAGGGCACCTGTTTGCAAATTTGGCCTCGATACTACCGTCCGGTTTGGTTTCATCTAATTTTTTATTCCATTTGCCCCCATTGCAGCGACTACATGCACTCTGAATCTCATTAGATCTACCCCACCCTGTTTTCCTGTAAAAGATACCTACACATATGAATAAAAATAAACAACAACAACAATCTTTATTTTCTGCACCCCATATTTAACAAGAATAATGTGGTCAGGATGGATATCATACTCGCGGTCTATTACGAAGAAGAAATGAAGCGCCTCCTCGGGCTACTCACGCCTGAAGACAAAATTATTCTCGACAAATTCTTCGTCATTATCATCAAACATGTTCCGAACATGAACTCCTTAAATGGCAGGGATCTGTCTAGATTCAAGGCGGCTTTAAGCTCCTGATCCGGACGTGCCCTCGGAGAGAGCTACGTCGATTGTATATATATCTCTTTTCATTCCTACCAATATTATTACCTTATAACTCCCTTTGAGTGTAAAGATTGACGGGATGTCGAAAAAGTTGTTTAATTGTCAAAAAAAAAAAAACAAGCTTTATTAAGACCTTTTAGCCTTATACAGATTCTCCAATCAGAAATATATGCAAATGCACATAGTGAGAATAGAGTACGGAATTTATCATTCTTACATATAATCTAACTGTATAGATTGGTTTTAAAATTACAAAATCCGATACCAAGACTGTAATGCTACTTACATAGGTGGAACAGGAAGATCGATACAAATTAGACTTAACGAACACAGCAGAAATATCAGAACAAAAGACCAACGTTCTATGATCTATCAACATATTGCACAGACCGGTCACCAATTTAACATAACAGAAACGAAACGCCACTACAAAAATATTAAGAACAAATATCCAAGGTTACTCTTAGAATCTCTCATTTCCAATGAATATAACAGCATAAACAGGAAGATAGATTTAATATCACAATACCTTAGATATCTCAGAAGAAATCAATAGATCAATTTTATAGGTTCTGGTTGCCCTAAAATGTAAATAGATATATTCCATTACATTGTTAAATTACATATCAATTTTAAATTTCAGTTGTAAATATACACGCTGCGCGCGTTTGTATTTGTAAATATTTCTTGTAGGATCATGATGTGTATTTCACAATTTCATCATAGTGTGACGAAGAAATAATTTATTATTTAATATTATTCAATGAAAATATTCAACAGATTATAAAAATATATATTACTCTTGTCGTATATTTATATTTTAATTATATAATACTAGACGGGTGACCCGGGCTTCGCCCCAGGATTGACCCGTGTGCATATCTACCCAAGTGATATATATTTAGATAAGATTTTTTTTTATAATTGTTTGTTATTAGCATTATCTATTTGTTTGCATCAGCATAATTTAATCTAATCTTTGATAGAGGGCGCTGTTCGTGAGCTAAGTAGAATAATTTGAATATATAGTTTTAATAATTGAGTTATATCTTTTTTAAAATAGCCTATCGTCTTCCCCGTATTTTTTTACCTATGTATGGAAATTTTGGTTTGAATTAGTGAACTACTGCGAATTTGTATACCGGACATACAAACAAACAAACATACAAACATTGATTTATACTCGTTTATATAAATAATATTGTATATAATATATTAATTTAATAATACTATTAAATCCACAGATTATTATTCTGCGATATATATTGTATATATAATAACATATAATTTATCATCATATAATTCGATTGTTAACTTGTAATTATTAAGCTTGCATCTAATACGGTGTAATATAATAAAAGCCATTTAAATAAATAAAGCCTAAAATATATTTCTACTTTTAAATCAACCTAAATACACCACAACTCTGTATTTGTAAAATCATCTTTAAAATATTTCTTTGTTTGCTTGTTTAAGATTTCCTAGCTGTAGATAGTTGGTGGTTAATTCGTTAATAATTGTCGACTAGTCGCTGTGACGTTATCAATAAATACTTTCACATCTTCAGATATACAAAGACTTGATTTCTACGCTACAAAAGATTGGTTAATTGCAGTTCAAATAACCATTGGAATGTTTCTTTGTAAAATTAGGAATCAATATATCCAAAAAGCTATAATAAGTAGGTGTTATTTAGTATCTCTGTTATGCTTTTTACCAAACCGAAATTCTGTTAAGGTTGATATAAGATAAAGAACAACCTTGATCTTTTGGAGAACGTTGAACTTGACCTAGGAACACAGGATTTCCTGAACGGCATGTCTTATCAGTAAGTCATTAACGGCTTAGTGGGATCCTTAAAATATCTCTTCGCTGAAATATCAGAATATAACGATCACGTAAGGATTTACACGGTAGGATTAAAAATTTCCCAAAATTTAAAAAAATAAAATATAAAACAACTTTTGAAAAATGTAAAATCAATTTTAATGTAAAAAACAAAGAACTAAACTACAATTTAATTTAGCAACGCCAGTAAATGCGCATGCGTAGTTTTCATTTTAGGCATATTTTTGTTGTAAGTATTTAGCTCGCATCGGTTTTTGCAAAAGGTTAATTGTGGCCAGGTGTTTTTTTTATTAAAAATAGATTTTGGTGATATTTTATACAAAAATGTTTATGCTAAACCCTTCCTTTCTTTTTTCCTCCTTATTTGATACACTGTAAATAACAATTATCCGGTATGTAACCTATATTTCTGTGTGCTTGGAGAATCTGTATAGGACTAAAAGGTCATAATAAAGCTTTTTGTGTTGTGGGTATTTAATATTTTAAGAAAAAATAGTTGTTTTATTTTATTGAAGTTTGTAAAAATATTTTATGATGTAGAGGGCAAAAGATTTTGTTGAGACATTTCAGAGACTGAGGTGTCTTTTTTTCTTTGCAAAAAAAATGAATAGTACAATTTTTTACTAAGTTTGTCTATTTATTATTTCTTAGACTGTGAATTAACAAGAGGTTTATTTGGTGTAATTTACTTAATGAATTTTTAGACTGAATTAACGAAGTTAATTTGTAAATTTTAACCTTCCATTTTTTATAAACCAATTAAAAATGTTCTTGACTTACATTCATGGACAAAACATAAGATAGTGGAAAGTCTGATGTCACCGGTGGTCTGTTTATTTTTTTTGGAAGGAGACAGGCAATTTTGTTCACACTTGGTTATCTCGTGTTGTCTTCAATAAAGGTTACTGTGTATCAAATATCTTTCAGAGCTATACACACACAGCTTTATTAAGACCACCGGTTTTACACAGTTTCACCACAGGAAGGAAACATTGATAGAGCGCCTATACTCCAGGCAGCACAGAACCCAACAACAGCCTCCAGGTCCGATGCATCTCCAATGGCCAAAGAATCCATCATGTATAAGTTAGCATATCTTTCAGAGTTATTGTCTGAATTCAAATATACATACAAATAGGTACAACTTCCTTAAGTTTTGTCCATGAGTGTATCTGTCAGAGTTATTGTCGGAGTTCTGATATATATGCAAAAGTTACAACTTCCTTAAGTTTTGTCCATGAGTGTATCTTTCAGAGTTATTGTCTGAATCCCGATATACATACAAAAAGGTACAACTTCCTTAAGTTTTGTCTATGAGTGTATATGTCATAGTTATTTTTTGAATTCTAATATACATGCAAAAAGGTACAACTTCCTTAAGTTTTGTCCATGAGTCTATATTTCAGAGTTATTGTCTGAATTCTGATACACATGCAAAAATGTACAAATTCCTTAAGTTTTGTCCATGAGTGTATCTGTCAGAGTTATTGTCTGAATTCTGATATATATGCAAAAATGTACAAATTCCTTAAATTTTGTCCATGAGTGTATCTTTCAGAGTTATTGTCGGAATTCTAATATACATACAACTAGGTACAACTTCCTTAAGTTTTGTCCATGAGTGTACCTTTCAGAGTTATTGTCTGAATCCCGATATACACACACACAAAAAGGTACAACTTCCTTAAGTTTTGTCCATGAATGTATCTTTCAGAGTTATTGTCTGAATCCAGGTATGCATAAAAAAAGGTACAACTTCCTTAAGTTTTGTCCATAAGTGTATCTTTCAGAGTTATTGTCTAAATCCCAATATACATACTGAAAGGTACAACTTCCTTAAGTTTTGTCCATGAGTGTATCTTTCAGAGTTATTGTCTGAATTCTGATATACATGCAAAAAGGTATAACTTCCTTAAGTTTTGTCTATGAATGCAGACGAATGTCACAGCATGTGTTCAGGAAATTTCCACAATATCACCCTGTTTAGAAGTGACTGTCGCAATTTTCTGGTGACACCTGTTACCACTTTGAGCTATTAATAAACAACTGCTCTCTATCTTTCTATATGTACAGAACGATCTAATGTTCCCTATATTCTCTATTTACACTATATTATATCATAAGGCGATTACATATGCCATCTATGTATAAGATCACAGGTCTTATACAGATTCACCACAGGAAGGAAGCATAGACAAATTGACAAATTAAACAATTTTATTGATTCTTTCAATCAAATTTTACAAAGGAGAAAATATAAAAGAGTAAATGGGCATATAAAGTGTAGGGGAATATATATACAAATATCTTCAGCAAGGAAGGCTTCCCCACCTTGAGAGGGTCCTCCTCCAGACAAGGAGGGGGTCTTCTTGTACACTCCTCAGTTCCGCGCCGAGGAAGTGCCTATAAATGCGCGTCTTGGCAGACGCCAGGATGGCCAGGGCGTCATCGTCTAGGTCATGCCCGAAGACCCACCCCTGCAAGTCAGGGGGCCGCCCGATGATGGTAAATGCCTCCCTGATGAGAGGCCTGATGTAGCGGCAGGACCAGTACCTGTGAACCAGCGACAGGTCGCCGGACCCACAGGCGATGCAAGACTGATGTGCCGATGCTGGATGGGCTGGATGGGGCATGGCGTGCAAAGCTAGCCTCACTGCCACGTCCGCGTTGTGCCCGGAGAAGGCGCAGCGCCGGAGCGACGACCAGCCGATGTTGATGGGTAGGTTTATATTTTCCTCCCACCTTCTAGCGAACTGGATGATGGGCAGGGCAGTCAGGCGTGGACGCTCTAAGATGCGACGGGCAGTTCGGGTGATGACTCGCAAGAACGGCGTAGTCGTCCCGCGCAGCACTACGGCCTGGCCGATGGCGTTTACTCGGTAGGTCCCGCGTAGATTTTCGTCGATAAGACGACGGCAGAAGCTGGTCAGCGACGCGGCGTCAGCCAGGGCGCAGCGCGTAGGCCGAGTGAGGGGAGGGGCAGGGCCAGCGAAGTCCCCAATGCAGGCATTGACCCACCGGGTAGGAGCGAGAAGGTCGGGTGGCCGGAGAAGGCGGCAGCCACCTATGATGGGGAGGTTCAGGAGTTGATGTGGTGTAAGCACAGAGTGGTCTAGCGTGAAGATGTCAGCGACCGCCTCCCAGATCTTAAGAAGCCGGAGACGCCGTGGCGAGAGCCAGGACCTGGATGGAGGTGGATATAGCCACGCATCGCTCTCGACCAGCCAAGAGTAGGCATTACGGTTTCCACGCAGTGCGGCCTGCACGCCCTTGAAGCACGACAGCCGCAGCTGGGTCTCGATGTCGATGAGGCCGAATCCTCCAAGAGAGACAGGTCTCGCCAGGACGCTACCAGGAAACCAGGCGGTGCGCTCCGGCCCCCAGATGAACCGCGCAAGACGTGCCTGGATCTTGTGGATAGTACGGTCGGTAGGCAGGTAGCCGTGGATGTGATGGACCACCGAGGAGAGAACCAAGGAGTTGGCCGCTCTGGCCCGGCCGACGAGAGAGAGGCCGCGGGTGTAGGGGGACCACCTCGTTATAGCAGCTTCGAGCAGGACCAGGATATGTCTTTCTTGGGCTGAGTTTTGATTTCCTGGCGTCACATTGCAGCCCAACACCTTCAGTTCGACCGACGACCAGGAGATGCCGAGTGGAGCGTCGTTGCGGGCACGCCAGGCGCCGCACCATAGACCTTTGCTCTTGGTGAAATTTCCCTTTATGCCGGAGGCGCGCCGGAAGTTCTCGAAGATGGAGGTCACCACGCCGAACTGTTCCTCACTGCGGATGAGCAGGACGATGTCGTCGGCGTAGGCGAGGACATTACCGGGGCCGAGAGCTTGCTCAAGGCGACGTAGGAGAGGGCTTGTGGCGAGGCTGAACATTGCGGCGCTGATGGCGCAGCCCTGTCTCACACCATTCAGAAGCAGGAAGGGTTTGGTGTGGAGGCCTCCGGCTCGGACTGTCGCGTCCGCTCCGGAATAGAGGAGGAGAAACCACCCGATGAAGACCTGTGGCAGCCGCAGCGAGACCATCAGGGACACCAAGAAGCCGCGGTCTAGGGTGTCGAAGGCAGACTCGAGGTCGGTGGAAATGACGGCCAGCGGCGAGCCGGTCCTCACAGCCGCGTCGACCTCGTCGCGCACACGCGAGATGTTCCAAGAAGGGGACCTACCGGGAACGGCGTAGGTCTGGCACTGAGGTACCAGAACCGGAAGATGGGGCCGCAGACGCCGGAGGAGGACATTGCCCAGGATCCGGTAGTCCGTCGTGGGGAGCGAGATAGGCCTGTAGCCGCAAAGTCCAGGGCCGCCGTGAGACTTGGGGACCAGGCAGATGGTGCTGCGCCGTGTCGATGTAGGCAAAACCCCGGCGAGTTGGGAGGCCTCGTAGACGCGCTTGAGAGCGTTGACGAAGAAGTCCTCGTAGGCCATGTAGAACTCGCAGGGCAAGTCGTCCCATCCGGGGGCCCTTCCGAGCGGCAGGCGGCGGATGGCGGTGGCGATCTCTGTCGCGGAGATCTCGGAGCGGAGCAGGGGATCGTCATCTTCGAGGATGAGGAGGGTCGTTGTCCCCTGGATGAATTCTGTAGCGGCGTTGGAGTCGCACGACTGGCTGGCGAAGCGGCGTTGTAGGATAGAGTAGACCCTGCGTCGTAACTCCGTGCCTTCGATGATGTTTCCTTCTTCATCGCGGAAGTTCGTCCTTGCAGGCCGGCACATACGAAGGGTGTGCCCAAGGTTGGGCAGTGATGGATAGTCCGCTTCCGTCGACGCAGCTTCGAGCCTGGCCTGCAGGAACCGCCTGGCCCGGACGATGTGGTCGTCGTCAGCGACGCGAGGGACGTTGAGGGATCTCACCTCTGCCAGCAGGTCAGTCTTGATTGAAGACCAGCTTCTCCACAGATCTTCGCCGGTCATATCCGCGATTGCTGTTGAGGTTCTTTCGATGATCGTTGCCAGATGTTCGACAACGAGCCCCGAGCGTAGCATTGCAGCCACGCAGGGTTGTCGAGGTGAAGGAGGCACTCCGAGCTGAAGAAGGACAGCTCGATGGTCCGATAGCCTGTAGTGGATGGTACTGTACTGGACAACACGATCCGAGAAGCTCGAAGGGAGAAGGATCCTGTCCAGACGAGAGGCGTCAACACGGCTCCCGTAGCTGGCCACTCTGGTTGGAATGTGAGTGGCGTCGAAGAGGATGGCCACATTGACGAGGGCTGTCTGATCCAGTAGCTCGGAGAGGGCCTCCACCGAGCCGGATGCTGTGTCGTTCGTGCTTTCCTCGTTGATGTTGAGGTCGCCCAACACCCACGAGTTCTCCTGGACCGCGGTGGCTGCGATGATCTGCAGCTGCTGGTGCCGCTCGCGAGGAATATGAGAGAGGTGGCAGTTGATAACGCTCACTTCCTGGCCGTGGACGTCGAGGGAGACGATGGAGATGTGGCCGGGCCACAGGATGCGCTGCCCCAGGACTGCGACCCCCGGGGCGAAGATGCAGGCGAGGCCCGAACCCCTGATGGCTTTAGGAGGCACGACTGCGGCGAGGTAGCCTAGGCAGAGATCTTGAATAGTGTCCAGGGACGAGGTGTTGGTCTCCTGGACAAAGGCGACGTCTATGCGATGTTGTCTCAGGAAGTGGCAGAGCTCAATGCTCCTCTCGCGAGCGGCGAGCCCGCGGACATTGATGGAAGCCAGACGGAAGCTCATTGGGAGCTCTTCGTCTGGGCCCGAACGGCCAGGAGGTGATTATAGAGAGCTGTCTGGGTAGCGGGCAGGCAATCCAGCAGCTTTTGGGAAACACTGTGGAGCCCGATCTTTTGGGCTCTCCCCATCTTCTCAAGGAGGTTATGTAGGCCAGGGACTGAGACTAGGGCTTCCATGATTTCACCCTTATCTAGACCAAGATGTTCTGCTTCTTCAAGGGGGGAGTTGGGGATGCTTTCGAGCAGCTCCTTTAGTTGCTGCCGAGTTTTGGGTCCGCCTCTAGAGGGTATAGAGACCTGGGTCTCATCTTCTTTCCCTGAGATGGCCTCAATTTGCACGAATTAAGTTTTGTCCTGCTGAGGGGCTGACTTTTGTGCAACCGCAGGAGATGGAGTAGATGCAATAGTGCCTGAGGTTACCGCAGGAGCAGTAGCCAACGCATTGGCATTGGGTACCCCTGAAGGTAGGGGAGTGTCACCGGTCGCAGCACATCATCAACGTATCGTTGGGCCGTCATAGTGCCCTGAATACGAAGTAAAGGTGACCTGGAATCATACGCGATTGCGCCCCAAACCATGATTCCACGTTGTCGCACGGTGGGGCGTTCCACAATTGCTGCCGGATTGGACCTTTCTCCACGTCGACGCCACACGCGTACACGGCGACTATCACTGGACAAGCAGAAACGCGACTCATCTGAGAACACGACCCTGTGCCATTCCGTCATCCACGTCGATCTAGCCCGGCACCATTCCAAACGTTGGCGCCTATTCGGTGGGGTCAATGGCAGTCTTCTTAGCGGACGGCATGAGTGCAAGCCATTAGCAACCAATCGACGGGAAATGGTTCTGGTCGAGATGGGATGATCTAGGGTGTCTTGCACATGTTGCAGGATGGCGGTACAAGTGGCTTGTGGGGCCGCCACTGCTTGTCGAAGGATACGCCGATCCACACGTGCTGACGTCACTCTGGTTGCACCGACATTCCTATAAATTGCCACATTTCCTTGTTCCAACCATCTTCTCCACAGTCGGTGCACCGTGGACGCACCAAGGTGTGTATCAGCTGCGATTTGACGTATGGACCAACCTGCCCTTTTCAGTCCGATCACCATGCCCCTCGTAAAAGCGTCTGTCTGCTTGAACTGCCTCCGTTTACGATGACCTGGCATTCTCTGTTATTACACGTGTCTTTTTACACAAGAACAAAATTTCTACAATGATTTTCCTTGAAGAAATAACGACACGAATACTGTCCTTTCTGCAAGTTCCTTCCCTTATATCTTACTCCATGTGCGCACGAGAGCTGCGCATTTTACATCATTTGCATAACTCGGTTAGGCGCGTCTACCCTGAAATTTGCATAATTTTCTGGTCACTATTTCTTGGTGTTCCATTTTAAATGTCACGCAGTGTATAAAGCAAACTTCTACTGTCCACATTATTTCATCTCAGAAAGGACAGTAGAAATTTGTTTTATATTTAAAAAGAAACCTTTGTGTTTTAATGGTTCCAATTTTGACTATATGATTTTGTTCACACTTGGTTATATCGTGTATCTTTAATAAAGGTTACTGTAATATCTTTCAGAGTTATTGTCAGAATCCCGATATACATGTTAAAAGGTACAACTTCCTTAAGGTTTGTCTATGAGTGTATATAGTGTGTCTTCAATAAAGGTCACTGTAATATCTTTCAGCGTTATTGTCTGAATCCCGATATACATGGTAAAAGGTACAACTTCCTTAAGTTTTGTCCATGAGTGTATATAGTGTGTCTTCAATAAAAGTCACTGTAATATCTTTCAGAGTTATTGTCTGAATCCCGATATAGATGTTAAAAAGGTACAACTTCCTTAAGTTTTGTCCATGAGTGCAATATAAATAAACCAATTCTATATCCCAGTATAAAATGGCATATACAAAAAGATCATATTACAATTAAAATATTTCAAAGGAGCAATCTATGAAATGCTATTGTTAAACAACAACAACAACAAAAAGTTTTATTAAGACCTTTTAATCTTATACAGATTATTCAAAACAGAAATGTAGGGGTCATGCAGGAATAACAGTAATAAAATCATTGTTATTATTAAAATTTATAAATCTAATCACATATATAATGGTAAAATGAAATTTATATACAGGAAAACTTAGTTAAGACAATCAAGCTAATAAATAAATTAGTTTGGGTAAATTGAAGGAAATTTCTTATTAATAAATATACCACAGAGTCTCTGCAAATGACAAGTAAAAGCTAATTACATTTAATATTAATAATGAAATTTATAGATATTTTTAAAGGATAGATTTACTCAATACTTAAAAAAAAGTAAAGTTTTAAATATCTGAAAAAAATCTTTTTTTTTTTTTAACGAAAAAAGACATAATGCATATCGATATAAGTCATGTAAATCATTTGGCAAAAAATTCCAATTGATTCTCTGAGGAAGGTAAAATCAGAATCTTCTAAACATCAAAATACCTTTTGACTACATGCTCCAAGTATAATTAGATTATTTTTAATTGCAAAAATAGATGAATTACTTGTAAAAACGAATCAAACATTCCAAAGCTTTTTCCCGTTTGGAATTCCATCATTTTTCCATTCTAACTTTTATAATACCCAGTTTACAACGAACCATGGAAATTTTAAGGGTTTTTTAGCAACAATTTAAGCGGTTGAGGACTCTAGCTGTCACTGTGACAAGGAAATCCAGGACTCGAGACACCTACTGTTGGAATGTCCACTCTTCTTTACCGCTAGACAACAGACAATAAATAATGTTGTAGATCTATATCAATTTGTAAATAGCAGAGAGAATTATCACTGGTGTAACTATTTTTGTAAATATATTTATGATTAAAGGTAAAGACTCTTCTAGTAAGGTATATCAATTAAGGAGGATCAGAAGATGAGTTTCTTTTATTGTATGAATGTTACGAGCTTTTATATTTAAACCTCCCACATGTTTATTTCAATAGCCCAAACCATGCGCCGTCTCGTGGTCTCAGACAGCAGATTTAATATTTACTTTATTCAAAAATCGGTTTTCAGTTAAGATTAACATATATATAAATCGTTATTTATCTTTCTTTGTATAGTTATATTTTTGCCTGTCGAAGGGTTTTTGCCCGAAAGCTCGTAACATTCATACAATAAAAGAAACTCATCTTCTGATCCTCCTTAATTGATATATTTATGATTATCTTTCTAACCTGAAAGGTTCAGGTTTCTAATATATCTTATTGTTTATTTATTATTATTGATTTATATTTATGTATAATATGTTTATAACTGCTTCTGTTTAAAAATGTAAATCGATGCAATTATCCCTAGTCGGGATATCGCGTTTTGTGTGTTGAAATAAAAACTGGCAGCTAAAATAAATGAGGTAGCTCGAAGCGTTTCACAATAAAATGTATTTATTTCTGTAAAAAATAGAAACTTTGGCCAGTTAATGTTTTATTTTCTCAACGTTTCAACAAAATCTTTTGTGAAAATTCGAAACTATTTTAGACGCGTAAGATTCTTTTTGAAAATAAACAATTTTACTGCCCTTACTGCAATGGAAAAATTAATTTATATTATTATATATTTATAATTGTGTGTAATTCTACTGTCCTCAAAGCTTATGTCCATAATTCATCTAAAATACCCATTCCAAGAGTCTAGCAAAAGCATCACTATAAAAGGAAGATCTAAAAAATGCAATATAACAGCGGTATGATAGATCCAACTGGCGAAACCGCTGGGAGGGTTCACCACTGATGAGTCAGGCCCTCCCATTAATTTTTCCATTGCAGTAAGGGCAATAGAAATTGTTTATTTTCAAAAAGAATCTAACGCGTCTAAAATAGTTTCGAATTTACATAACGGATGACGCACTAGTGCATCATAATAAAAATCTTTTGTCTTAGTAAGGAGAAATAGATAAAAATAAAGAATTTGGTAAGGTGTGTTAAAATTGTTCTGAGGTTGCAAGGGCATTCTCACGCGATTTTGCCAGCCAGGCAACCTCTATCTTCAATAAAATGTATTTAAATGCAAAAAAAAAAAAATGCCAATTGGGGTTCACTAACTATCAAGATAGGGGGGCTGAATTAGTTAAATGATTACAAATTGAATAATGGATGAGGATCATGTAGCTAGACAAACGTGATACTGTAATCTTGATTTTTGGAGGCTGCTATTGGGGAGTGAAACCTTGACCTCTTCGTAGGTCCTCTAGATGCACTGGTAGGTAACCTCTCTTTAACATTAGCTTCTGGTAGCTATGGCATTTCCAGCTTCGAAGGTCGTGACTTACCCTCGTAGAAATTTGGGGGGTTTTTCCCCTAAATCAATGAACTTTACATTTTACCCAAAATTGTTGTTTTTATGATTTTTTAAACTTTATTTATTACAAAACATACGCTATATCTTATATGAATATTTGCGTGTAAATGTTTAAACTATTTTATATGCATAGCTTCAAATATATTTATAAAATATATTTCATAGATTCAAATATTCTGTTAAGTCGACCGCCAGAGGTCACGCTTTCTGTTTATATAACCATTTGTTGTTGTTTCCCGATGGCCGGCTCAAACCATATGTAATTATGTAAATAAGTTTTTGTTTTCTTTTACTATCCGCCGTCAAGGTATCATTTCATTTATGTTATCATCTTAATTAAAGTAAATTATGATTCAACCTTTATTTTATTAATATTTTTCAACGACTACAAAGCAATATCAAAAGACATACTCATGTACCCTTCAACAACCTAAACAATCTCTTTTCATTTATAATATATTGTTGCATCATGGCTAATGAACCTATTTTATTTTAATTTGTAATATTATTTTTCATATATATTAAATTCAAATTTTATATTTATTTATTTTATTAAACAGAATATATGTATTATAAACAGAATATATGTATTGTAGAATCATCATTTGTATTTAGGCACACTGTGTGACTTCACTGCTCTCTTTGATGTGAGAAATAAATAAATTATTCTGGAGGCTACTTAAAGTAGAGTTATCTCATTAATTCGCTTATATAAATTTGTAGGATGGTTGAAACACGCTCTGGTAAGATACAAGACCCGGCACAGGAGAGGATCAAGGTTGAAGAGTCTGCCAAGCCGCAACCTGGTGCAACAATATATATAGACATTATTTCTAGTTTTATAGAGAGAGAGAAATTCATTTAAATTTATACATTTCAGAGTAATATTTATACAATAAATTAAGTTTATTTATACACCTATTATCAAAAATGTTTATATAAAATATATATATTCAAACTTTTTGAAAATAGAGCAATACATATTTAAATCATTAGATAATAAAAAAAAAAGGCATATATTGGATTTAATAAAATATTTATTTGCCAATATTTCGGTTGGCTGAACGCCAAACCTTTATCAAGGCATTACATTTTTGTATCTTTAATTAAAAAGGCATATATTGGATCAAAAAATCATTTATTTTACCAATATTTCAGTTGGCTGAAGGTGTTATACCAGTGATAAGTATGTTTCTCAAGGTGTTATAACATATTTAATGTGTGTCAACAACAAACTCAGCGCCACATAACGTCAACAGCATTAAGTTTTAACAATTTTTTGTTATATTCAATGGGGAGAAAAAAAATTGATATATGTATTTATATTATGGACAAAATTTTTGTATCTATTCATTTGGTTCAGCTAACCGAAATATTGGCAAATCAATCTTTTATTAAATACAAAATATGCCTTTTTATTATCTAATATATTCAAACTTTGTATAATTCTGAAAAAGCGGAACCATTTACTTGAATTGGACAGGTGTTGATGTTCAGTTTTACATGCCTCGGGAAATTTAAATATTGATTTTGTACAGCTTCGGATTAAGAGGATGGCAATATTTACTTTTAATTTTAGCAAACGACTTTGTGAAGTTTTTTTTTTTTTTTTGTCGGTTTAATGATTTTTTTGACACGCTAAGTTTTACGCGTGAATTTAATATTCGCCTGAGTGTTGTTGAGAAAATAGCGTTTCTGTCTTCACTAAAACACTTTTTTATAAATTTATTCATCAATCAAACGCGATATTGAAATATTTACGCCTAATACAGATGAAACAAAACAACAAACAAATTTGAACTTAGAATTAAATATTCACAAATTTACATGTATTATTCTACAGAGTTCATAAAATTTATATAGATAAAGAGGCTGAGGTGAAAGAGTTAGATCATTTAAATCAGGGAACAATCGATGTCTCACTTCTGTAAAGTTCGGACAGTCGTAGATAAGGTGAAGAGCAGTTTGTTCTGTTTCTCCGCAGGAACAATTTGATGTTTCTAATAGACCTCTTTTATGTAAGTGCTAAAACACTACAGATTGTCTTGCTAACGTTTGTCTCCATTCCTGAAATATTATATAGAACCCTCTCTGCCAGGTATAAATATAGATCTAACCATTATTCACATGAACATTAAAACACATAAAAGTTGATTATTTTATATATATATCCCAACATAGTGCACTTATCCCCCGATTTACACGGTACTTGTTTTACACGTTTTCGCTTTTACACGGTTTTCCAAATAAGTTTTTTATTTTTTTTTATCGCACTATACTAAATGCTACTGTGATTGAACACATGCGCTGTGTACACATCTCACGAGGAATCCCGAGCTTATGTGCTGACTTGCTGCACACGCACACTGTGTCTGTATTTCTTCGCATAAAAATTTCGCGAAAATTTTTAATTTTCGATTTACACGTTTTTCTCAGGAACGTATCTACCGTGTAAATCGGGGGATAGGTGTATTAGAATATTTTCCTATATATAGATATGACAGACATCTGAATCTATCTACTTATAGGTTGATGGTTATTTTGGTCCTATGCATATATGACATAATAAAAATATGATTTTTATTATTCATAAAATAATTAAATTTCTATAATCAAAGAGAGTTAAATTTTAAAATGAAAAGGAAAATCCTTAACAAAAGGAATATAACCTAATTTTATTTTTATTGTAAATAGATAATAACATTGTTAGTTGTATGTATGCAAAAAACTGTTTGCTTTAAAAAATAATCAAAATAATAAATATTTTTTGGGACAAAAGTTATCATTCATTTTTACCATCCACGACTGCATGAATTGGTAACGTAACTAGAATACGTCTTTTTTATGACATATATATTGATGGACATATACATTTATGGACATCTTGGTCTACGTAAAATATATATGCTTATAACGCTATACGGCTCTGAGTTTGTGTTTACAAAAATGTAATGCCTCAATAAAGGTTTGGCGTTCAGCCAGCCGAAATATTGAAAAATAAATCTTTTATTAAATCCAATATATGCCTTTTCACTATCTAATATATATTGATGGGAATTTGGGTATATGGACATATAAATTTATTGAAAACTTGGTTTATGTACATGTAGATTGATGAACATCTGGGTTTATGTGCATTTAAATGGATGGACATCTGGATCTAAGTACATATAGATTGGAATCTTGGTCTATGTACATATATATTGATGGGCATCTGGATATATGGACATATATTGATGGACATCTAATCTATTTACATATAAATTAATTGAAATTTCGATCTATGTGTATGTACATATAGATTGATGGGCATTTGAGTCTACGTACATATAGGTTGATAGACATCTGATATATTTACATATACATTTATTGAAATCCAGGTCTACGTACATATATAATAATGGACATCTGAATCTATGTATATGTGGTCGCCACCACATTTTGCTTCAGCGAGCGCGAACTGGAACAAAGCTTCACTACATATATATATATATATATATATATATATATATATATATATATATATATATAAATTAATGAACATCTGAATATATGTACATATATATTGACGGACATCTGGGTCTACGGGCATATAGGTTGATGGACATTTGAATCTATGTACATATAGATTTATTGAAATCTCGGTCTACGTACATCTAAATTGATGGACATCGGAATCTACATACATATAAATTGACAAATATATATATAGACCGACGTATATTTAGATATAAAGGCCTATATAACCTCATTACCTACTAACACTAAAAATTAAAAGGCTATTTCAACTCACAGACTACATTCACTTAACTCCATTTTCAATTCTAACATGTCCATTTGATATATGCCCAGTTCTTATTTCACTACTGTCGAAAACTTAATAAACCCAACACACCTGTTCTAGAGCCTGAAGGTAGAATATATATAACGGCCAATTAGAAAGGGGGTATTTTAAGGGGAAAAAACGGCGAAATGTGGCCAGGTCAGATGGCGCCACTATCGCTGGCCACCTGTTTCCCTACAAGGTCATAAGGTTCCAGGTGGCCCGTTAGGTGCACTATGGTGCACCCACCTCTTTCACTGGCCTATGCAACTTTCCCCTATTTACATATTTACACATTTAGTCAAAATGGAGAGTAGGAGAATACCTAAAACACTTATGTATATAATATTATGTCAAAATAATTATGTGGCCCTATATTCACATATATATCATATAACTTGTACAGTGGAACCTCCATTTAGCGGACACCTCTCTATAAAGGACAGTTTTAATTTGAAAATGACCATTTTTACAATTTAGCAACTTTCCAGTAAGAGGACACCTCTCAATAAAGGACAGTTTTAATTTGAAAATTACCATTTTTACAATTTAGTAACTCTCCAGTAAGAGGATACCTTTCTATAAAGGACAGTTTTCATTTGAAAATTACCATTTTTATAATTTAGTAACTCTCCGTTAAGATGACACCTCTCTATAAAGGACAGTTTTCATTTGAAAATTAGCATTTTTACAATTTAGTAACTCTCTAGTAAGAGGACACCTCACCCTAAAGGACACTTTGGCTCTGCAATTAGGTGTCCTTTACAGGAAGGTTTTACTGTATATAAAAAAGGTCGTATCTGAATCTGTTAAAGAAGAAAAAAAAAGTTTTTCTTACTTTCACAAATCCAGGTATGCCCTTTTTTATTTAAACATATTCTATAGATCTTCTTTTGAGTCAAACATATAACTTTTGTAAATTCGAATTTCTATCTCCCCTTTTTTCCACATTTGCTCTATTTCTTTCAGGAGAATCTGTATAAAGGTTTTGATTGAATGGATACCCATTTCTTCTTTTAGCTACTATTTAGGCCTCTTTTTTTAAAACCCCATTAGTTTCTATCCTCAGAATCATCAATTTCTTTCCTTTTTTTTTTGACAAATTGTAAATTTTTGTCTTCTTGTTGTTTCATCTCTTGTTTTCTTGAACTAGTTTCTGGTCTTCATTTTGTTTCAGATATGTATTATAGTACATCTTTTTTTTTTTAATTCTATGAAGAGTTTTACACATATATTTATTTTGCTAAACCAAGCCATTTTAAAATTTTTGCCGAAGATGTTGAAGATTACTTGGCTGTGAAGATTACCAAATTTTCCTCTCCATCATATCTCATACATGCTCAATTGGGGAAAGTTCTGGGGAACATGCGGGCCAGAAAAGGATATCAACATTTTGAAGGAAGGCTCGTGAGATGTTGACTGTATGTGATCGGGCATTATGTTGATGGAAAATGACATTATTAGTCTGTTCAAGAAATGGTAACACAACAGGTTACAACACATCTGTAATGTATAGCTGAGGAGTCATTGTGCCTTGAATAAAGACTAAAGGGGTCCTACTTTCATAGCTGATGCCATCCCACACCATAAAGCTAGGGATTCTTGCTGTGTGCCTTTCCACAATACATTTCTGATGGGATCTTTCTTGGGACCTACGTCTAACATATATCCTGACGTCATGAACTCCCAAACTGAATCTGGATTCATCAGAAAAATTACAGAATGTCATTCTTGAGACCAAAGACGTCTCTCTTCACACCAGCTGAGCCTGTCGCTTCTGTGTCTGGCAGAGAGTTGAATTCTTAATAATGGCGGGGGACTACGGAGTACTGCTTCAATAAGACAGTTATTAATGGTGTTCAGAGATGGTCCAGATTCATTCTGCACATGTAGAGATGCTTAAATCATTGGTACAGTTGTTGTCTTGTCTGCTACAACCATCCTTCGAATCCTCCTATCCTCTCTCTGTTACTACTCTAGGGCGACCTCATTCAGGTTTTCTCAAACTTTTCCAGCTTGAATTGTTATGATCATACAGAATATATTACTTTATCATCCTAAAATTTATCCTTCCTAATTTTTCTTTGTGATAATAAAATAAATAAAAATGCAATGCTTTTATGTATTTTAAATGAATAAGTATCACTATTGTTTTTCGATATGCACTCATGGACAAAACTTAAGGAAGTGAAAAATCTATGATGTCAAGGTCTTTTTTTTCTGAAGGAGACAAGCAATTTTGTTCATACTTAGTTATCTAGTGTGTCTCATAAGCGTATTTCAAAAATAATTAAATGAATTGTGTGCATGTGTGAAGACGAATGGTCCTTGATGCATGTGTGAAGACGAATGGTCCTTGATGCATGTGTGAAGACGAATGGTCCTTGAGTCATGTGTGAAGACGAATGGTCTTTGATGCATGTGCACCAGTGAGATGATATAATCATCTGGGAACAGAACAGTCGGAAGAGGCGAATCAACTGCTGCGAACCGTTCAACGGACTATCAGGCCACGCTCTGGTGAGCCCAGCAGGCCGGAATGTGCTGGTGTGGTGAATCATGGCATTGTTCAAGAAGTGGGGGAACAGCGAAAATACCCCACTGATCTCTTTCTACACGCTTGTTTTCTGCAATCGTTCACAGTTCTGCACGTTTTTTCTGCAATACTTTACAGTTCTCAAGCTTGTTTTCTGCAATCGTTCACAGTTCTGCCCGTTTTTTTTTTCTGCAATACTTTACAGTTCTCAAGCTTGTTTTCTGCAATCGTTCACAGTTCTGCCCGTTTTTTTCTGCAATACTTTACAGTTCTCAAGCTTGTTTTCTACAACTCTTGCACGCTTGTTTTCTGCAATCGTTCACAGTTCTGCACGTTTTTTTTTCTGCAATACTTTACAGTTCTCAAGCTTGTTTTCTGCAATCGTTCACAGTTCTGCCCGTTTTTTTTTTCTGCAATACTTTACAGTTCTCAAGCTTGTTTTCTGCAATCGTTCACAGTTCTGCCCGTTTTTTTCTGCAATACTTTACAGTTCTCAAGCTTGTTTTCTACAACTCTTGCACGCTTGTTTTCTGCAATCGTTCACAGTTCTGCACACTTGTTTTCTGCAATACTTTACAGTTCTCAAGCTTGTTTTCTACAACTCTTGCACGCTTGTTTTCTGCAATCGTTCACAGTTCTGCTCGTTTTTTTTTTCTGCAATACTTTACAGTTCTCAAGCTTGTTTTCTGCAATCGTTCACAGTTCTACACGTTTTTTTTCTGCAATACTTTACAGTTCTCAAGCTTGTTTTCTACAACTCTTGCACGCTTGTTTTCTGCAATCGTTCACAGTTCTGCACGTTTTTTTTCTGCAATACTTTACAGTTCTCAAGCTTGTTTTCTGCAATCGTTCACAGTTCTACACGTTTTTTTTTTCTGCAATACTTTACAGTTCTCAAGCTTGTTTTCTGCAATCGTTCACAGTTCTACACGTTTTTTTCTGCAATACTTTACAGTTCTCAAGCATGTTTTCTACAACTCTTGCACGCTTGTTTTCTGCAATCGTTCACAGTTCTGCTCGTTTTTTTTTTCTGCAATACTTTACAGTTCTCAAGCTTGTTTTCTGCAATCGTTCACAGTTCTACACGTTTTTTTTCTGCAATACTTTACAGTTCTCAAGCTTGTTTTCTACAACTCTTGCACGCTTGTTTTCTGCAATCGTTTACAGCTCTGCACACTTGTTTTCTGCAATCTTTTAGAGCTCTGCACTGCTTGTTTTCTACAACACTTGCACGCTTGTTTTCTACAATTGTTTACAGCTATGCACGCTTATTTTCTACAATCGTTCAAATCTCTGCACACTTGTTTTCTACAATTGTTTACAGCTCTGCACGCTTGTTTTCTACAATCGTTTACAGCTCTGCACGCTTGTGCAAAAAACGTATTAATGCACAGGCGTGATAATGAATGTTTCGCAACGCCAGCTTTGGCATTTTAAAATAAATTTACTTGATTCAAATCTCCTAAATATAAATTGAAATATTACGAAAGGCTTCTGGAGATGTGTTTTTTTTTTTTTTACCAATGTAATCTCAAGCTTTCGGGCATCCATGTGCTCTTCTCTAGGAGTACATAAACGAAGAATCACACACAGCTTTATTAAGACTACCGGTCTTATACAGATTCACCACAGAAAGAAAGGAAGCATAGATGGAGCTCCTATACTCCAGGCAGCGCAGCACCCAACAACAGCCTACAGGTCCGACACATGTCTAGTCGCCACACGTTCCTTCGTGCATACGTCAAGGTTAGCGTATCACTGAACAGGCTAGTGTGGAATCAGTCCATTTTAGTCTTCACTTTCTTCATCCAAATGGACCACGACATTCGGGGATTCTATTAATCTCCTCAGAATGGTGACTGCGGCCTTGTAGAATTTATATAAACCAAAAAGAAGACCTTGATCAAACATCATTGTATTCATCTAATTATAAATTTGTTGACTATCTCATAAAATGAATAATAATAAACTCCGTTATTCGTATTATGTACTTCTGTAGAAGGGAACAGGAATACTACTGGGCTTGAAAACCATACACTTCGGTTATTAACCCGTAAAACCATATGTTTCACAGGGATTCCCGATAGCTTGAGATTACATTAATAAAATGAAACCCCATCTTCAGAAACCTTTTGTATTATTTTAAAATTAAAATAAAAGCCAACCTATATACCATGGTTTCCAGTTGGTCTCGAGGACCACGCCATCACCATCTCTTCAGCGGCGAAGTACACGATCTACGTATTCTTCGTAGATCACGAAATACATGGTGTCGCTGGAGACCCACTGGCGATTCTCCACCAAACTCTGCAGCGCTGGCAGAGGCGTCATATTCATTGTACATAGTATATATAATCCATATTATACCATGGTTTTGTGCTATGACCTTCATCAGTACAAAAGCAGTCTCGATTCCATAGCATTCTACGAGAGAGGTTATGGAATCGTTCGAAAATCCCAGAAAGATGTTTAATCTGTACGTTTTATACATGAGGGAGAACAGAAAAATCATTGTTTTAATGCATTTATAAATGGATAGCTGTCACCTTTGATACATGAACAAATCCTCCTGTAATGTATATACACCAATTCAGCATGTATATGCAAATCTCAACCTGCAACCCCAAAACACATTATTAACTGTATTGACTTATCCATTGATGATCTCTACTCTTCCCCGGTAGACACCATAAAAAGTCTCAAGCTTTACAAGCTTGATACCTTAATATGATTGAGTGGAGATAAGAAAGAAGAAGCATGTACACCCATACCTCGCTTTGCGTCGGGGTTACGTTCCAAAAAAACACGACGCAAATTGAAACGACGCAAAGTGAAAATATGTGAAGGCGCAATCAAAAACAAAGGTTTGCCATATTTTAGGAAAAAAATAATAAAAAAAGTAAAGACTCGAATCCAAAACAACGCAACTTCGAAAATCTAACGACGCACAGTGAAAATTAAGCAGCGACGCAACTTCGAAAAAAACGCAAAACGAAACGACGCAAAGCGAGGTATTGGTGTATATGCACTTCGTTAAGTTATATAAAACTATGTTAGAAATAACTTGTTAGATCCACATGTGTTATTTTTGATAGACTGGTAATTTAATAGATTATTTTAGGTAGTTGTTTCATCATAGCCACATGTGTTTCTTCCATTAACTTTGAGGTGGTGCTCTTTGAAAATTGATACAAACTTGTCATTTTGTTAAATGACTCTATTCAACTTTCTTGTTCTTTATTTAAAGAAGGTTATTTCTTCTGATTTTCAAAACAGAAATAATGTAGTGTATTTTTCTCTCAATATATAATAAGTATTTTAAAAAGGTATATAATAACGTGTATATAAAAATAGTATTTATTATTAAGCTGTTAACGTGATACTCCTGTTGAAGGACTGACAAGTCTGAAATATTGAAAATAAAAAGTTGTACAAGAAACTTAACCCTGGAAGCTTTATTTATTTTATAATAAGGTTATTTATTGAAATGTAAAACTATTTTTGAAGCGTATGATTCGTTTTGAATTAAAACAATTTTCTACTGCTTTTACATCAAAGATAAAATAATGGGAGAGCCTGGCTTATTAGTGGTCTCTTCTTCTTCTTTCTTATCTCTACTCAATCATATCAGGATATCAAGCTTGTATAGCTTGAGACTTTTGATGGGGTCTGCTTTTGACTCATTAATGGATGAGTCAATACAATCAATAATATGTTTTGGGGTTGCAGGTTGAGAATTGCACTTAGTACATAGTGGGAAAACCTTACAACCATTCTGGAAAGTCATCTTATTAATGGTAAACCCTCCCAACGGTTTCATCAGGGTTTTCACTTATTTCTATACCTCTCTCAGAAGAGAATCTCTCAATATAATACTAAAAGTCTTAATAATACTATTGATTGATTAGAATTTTTCATCTACAAGTGTACTAGAATCAATTTAAGCTATTTGAAATCACCGGTAGAGATGATTGGACTATTGTAAGAATCCAGGGGCCATTGAAGCAATTTTCTTTCAGAAAAAAAGTGCTGAAGGCGGGATTCGATCCCGGGGCATGGCTTTAGAAAATCGATTATTTATACCATTCCTTCATTAAACCCCATATCGTTTACTGAAGAGATAGATAGGCATCTAAGAATGAAAGAGATTGACAAAAAGGTAAAATCTTGGTTCTCCATTTTAATAGAATGATCTGAAAATGTTGAAGGTCCGAAGAGGTCTAGTAAATTAAGCCAAGATATAATGGCTTTCTAAGATGACTAAACTCTTGTATCATAGAGATTTAATATTAAATGATGATGATAATATGATTAAAATCATATTTTAATACTACGAATAATAACAATGAAATAACTACGCCTTTGCTGGTCCCAAGCTCGGATGAAAAAGAGGAGGGGGAGCAATAACAAGATCGGTAAAAAACCTGGACTCAGTTGGATCTGTTAATAGTACCCTGTAAGGATTTTTATCCAGGGATACAGGATGACCAAAGTCTGTACTCCATGTTAGGAGCAGCTGCACATGTTCTGTGTCTGTTCCTCATGTCAGAGGCGACCATTTCTTTTGGAGCTAAGTCGGCCTGCTACCGAGTATTGCTCCCAGTCTTAATGACAAAGGCAGATGCATTCTACTTCACCCAGTCATGATGGTTGTCAATCTCATTGAGTGAGAGATACTCTGATTGATTGGAGATAAGAAAGGAGAAGAATAACAATGAAATAAATATGACATGAATATAGAAAAACCTTATTTTAATGGTTATTATTTAAATTACTATCAATTTACACAGATGTACGCTATATATATATATATATATATATATATATATATATCACATATATTTACGAAGCATATTGCAACAAAGTATTTATTATTTTATTAGCAGAGTTTTATGTTTATATTTTGCTATACTCTGTATACTTCCCTCTTTTGCTTATCTTTTGTTTATCACTTATAGTTTGTTCTTGCCTGAAATAAATTGTTGTCTTATCCCGAAGATGGTCTTCCCTAATTTTCCACGTGGCAATATTTATAGTAATTTATAATAGAATGTGAAAAAAGATAACTTTCTTTTTGAAGAGCGTGCTCCCCTGGATCTAAATAAAAAAGGACAATAAATTTAAATATTTTGATGGATTGCTCCCTCTTTTTCAGCTTATATTGATTAACATGTTTATAAACATTTTAATTTTGTCATTTTTTCATATATTATTTCTTTTAAAATATAGTTATTCTTTCTTTACTATGCCTATATTTAATAGATTGTTAATTAACCTTCAAAATTTCTTTTTGGTTTTTCCTTGATTGAAAAGGGCATTTTACTTCTACAGTTTTAAGATTTCCTAACTTTTCTTATAGAATGTTAAGAATCCATAGCCGACTCTACTGTTGAGAGTAAAAGCCCTAAATCATTGGTTTACTTATATTATGGTAATCAATCCAGAAGAGGACATCCATACGGACAAGGCACCTCAGTTGGCCGGTATTGTGATCAGGGTGCATGGACCGATCTGATATTCTCCATTGACAAGACAACATCACTTATATTTTGGTAAATTATCTAATATGATTAAGGTAAAAATGCTTTTTAACTTGTTGTCGTGTCCAATGAAGAGCCTCAGATGTCTTCATACATCTCTATCACAGCAGTCTCAATGTTCTCTTGAAGGTGCTTTTTACCTTGATTTTTTTACCATTCAATTTCTTCTACTTGATTATTATTTCTTTGTTTTTCAATATCCCTCGTGATTAACCACTTTTGTAAATTCAAAAATAATGAGGGGGGTTTCAAACCCACAAACAATTACGACTCTTAAGTCGCAAAAGAAAAAAAAAATATTTTGTTTAAAAAGAATCCTTTTTCTTTTGCAAAGTTTAATTGTTCCATTTGTCTTTTAAATATTCATTCTTCAAATTTTACTCATACCCCTTTTTGTTCAACACCATTTCCATTTTTTTTATTTACGCCTTTGTATTCAAAATAAATCTTATAACACATCCATTTGACAAATATATATTTTTTAAATAACCAGAAGAAAATAAACACAAGACACAAAATTTATATAAAAAATTAAATATTTTATTTTAAAATCTTTTTAAATATATATATTTTAGTGAATTTCAAAGAAATTCTTTTAATTGGCAAAAGCCTCTTTGATATTGACAATAAAAGCAGTGACTAGCATATTTATAAAAATATATAATTCAAGAAAAAATGAATGTATATATACAAAATGGTTATATTAATAAATTATTTTTTTTATATAAAAAATATAAATAATGCAATGGCACCAATATTTTTAAGACTCCTTTATATTTCTTATTTAAAAAAAAATTGAGCTTAAGTTTATGAGCATTTCTTTTGAGATTAATGATCAAAAAATACGAAAATTGAGCGAAAAAAAAAAAAACTCTATGATGTGAAAATTATGAGAAAAATATTTTTTAAAAAAGACTTGATATATTCTAAATATGAAAAAATACATAAATATATTACACGGCGTTTATATTAAAAATGTAAAAATTCTGAAGTTTTTTTAAAAATCTGTTTTATATATCAAATAACAATAAACTTTGTTATCATTTTAAACATATAATTAACAAAGCGTTAACTATAATAAAATAGCATCACTATAACATCCTTTAGATTTAACTTGTTAAAAAGATTGAGAAAAATTTTAAAAAGTTATTATAAAAAGCTTTGGTTTTTTTTTAATACTTAAGAAAAATTATGAATCGAAAAATATAGCAGACGATTTGTTTTGTTATTAATAAAATTTATTATTTCCAAAAGATTATTAAATATTGAAGAAATATCAATATAGAAAATGATGACTTTACTAATTATTAGAAATTATTTTTGATTTCTGTATATTTTTAATTCGTCTGACAAATTATGAAAAAAAAAATGAAAAAAAGATATTTTTTTAAAAAGTTGGTAAAAATGTGAGTTTGGCACTATTATAAGATTAAAAAAAATAATAATAATAATAACAAGTTAAGAAGTTTGGGAAATAGTGATGTTAAGCGATATTCTGAAATATATAAAATATTTATATAAAATTAAAAATTGGACTAGTTGGTTTTAAGATTGGCATGAAAGAGGTTGGTGTGGAAAGATGTGGGATGGATTTATTTTACCGAGGAACTGGTGATACGTAGCCTTGGCAACCTCCTTCTTTGTGTTTAGATAGGAGAGACATTCTGGAGAAGGTCTTGCTACAAGATTCGCAGCTGTATTTCTTGACATCGGAATGGGTCTGGAGATGTGCTCTTAGATTTGAGCGATCAGCGAAAGCTCTGTTACATAGATTACAGGAGAAAGGTTTCTCCCCCGTATGAGTACGAATGTGACCTTGTAATAACCAGGGTCTTGAGAAGGCCTTTCCACAGATTTTACATTTGCATGGGAGAGTGTGGGTCCTGATGTGCATTTTCAGGGCACCTAGTGAGAGGTATGTTTTCTCGCAGTATTTGCAGCTGAAGGATTTCTTGCCTTGAGCATCTGGTGTACAGTGGAATTGCTTGTGTTTGGAGAGACCGCTGTAGGTGGAATAACTTTTGTTGCAGTCTTCGCAATGGAAACGGTCGCCTGTTCTGGAGATCTCTTCTTTTGGTTCTAGGGAGGTCATCCAGGGTGTGTAGAGGCTGTTGTTCTCTGTGGGTGATGGCCACATGGCGGCCTGTGGGGGACTGGAAGGACCCTCAGATGAAGGGACTGTAGGGGAGAGTTGTCCAGGCTCACGTAGACCGTACAGTGTGGAGTAATCCACGAAGTTGGCTGGGTACGTGGCCGGGACATAGCGAGGGGTGAAGGCAGTGTTGGGACTTAAGGCGACCAGGGGTCTTTCGGACTTGATCACTTCGGGCTGGAAGACTTTAGGGGCCGCAGGGGCAAGGGGCGGCATTTCTTCATCTTCCTCGATCTTCTTGGCTTTGACACTTAGGTCGTACGGCCTGAAGTCTGTAGACACACAGGACTTGGTTAGAAACTGTGAGGATATAGGATATGATCAACAATTTCATTTACTACACTCAACATCTCCTGAGATCTATCTAAACTCAAATAACCTCAATGGTAATGATTTTCATTTAAATTTTAATATAAACATATTTTTCAGAACTCTTTGTATGAATCTTTCTTCTTAAATTTTGATTTATATAAATAGGGATATCTACATAAAAATTACTTTTGTGTGTGACTATTCTAAACCAATTTTATATAACACAAAATCAATATTCTTTAAAATATTCAAAAACAAGTAAAAAAAAAAACAAAAAAACAGCGATATCCAGTTATCAAAGATGACTTATAAAACGATACATACGATACAGGAAGCGGTTGCTAAATATAAGCAAACGATAACAAATATAGACTAAACAATAATGTAACAAACCAAGGGCAAACTTAAATCTTTTGATTCGCAAAAAATACACTGTATAAATGTAAATGAATAATTGAGAGAAACTAAAGCGGCACAATAGAATAGCATAACTTCTGTTGATAAATTATATTTTAGATATTTTTTTGGGATAAATATTAAATATTAAGCGTAACATTATTTCAACGAACGCATATTGGATATTATTAAAAATAAGCTCACCTATATTTATGAGAAATATATTTAACATATATAAAATAAATAAGAAAACTGATATTTTAATCATGAAAATAAATCTAAACGAATATCGTTTTTCTAAAATTTCATTTTACAAATACATTAGATTATTCTAGCATTTAAAAGTTTCTTACCTGTATCAAATAATATTTTTCTAGAATAATTTGTGCGGACAGGATCTTTTAAAATTAAAGAAGGTGGAATTATGCTTGCGGCGAGACACTGGTGATTAAAATGTAAGTGTAATTTCCAACTGTTCCAACATGCTCTATTTTCAAAACGATACATTAGATTGTTTAGCAAACTTTTTTTTTAGAAATTAAACTAAATATTCTTAGAAAAAACAAATAATACGAAATTTTTTAGTTTTAAAAAAAATATCATGTGCAAAAAAATATATAGATAAATAGACTAAACTTAATGCTTAAATATTTTAAAAGTTATATGTATTAAATAATAATATCAGAAGATAATTTTAAAAAGATCTAAAATTTAAGTAAATGTGTATAAAATTGAGATTTGTTTAAATTTAAGATTTTAGGAAAATATAGAGTGTAGTAAATTATATTAATAGTTTTAAAAATAGTTTAACTAAATATTAATAATAAAAAACTAAACTTACCAGAATAGTGATCTGATGATGGCTTGGTTGTAAACACCGAATCATTCTCTCGATCATTGCACAAAATCCACGGTTTGGCTCCCGAGTAGTTTTTCTTGATGAGGAAGGCTCGAGGCATGATTGCAGACTGAGGTTCGGCTGCTTGCGCCCGGGTTTTCATACGGCCTGGCAGGTGCTGGCTGCACGTGCCGTCTCGTCCAATCACCGTCGAGCGGGGTCTCGCGCCGCGCTCCCATTGGCTGCCCACAGGAAGATTCGAACAGGTGGTCTGTTGACAGATGTGTAGACCAATTCTGTTCCAATTTGTTTTTTTTTAAATATATTTTTATTAATCTTTACTATCTATTACTAATCTAAATTACTTTTAATAGTTTATTTATATATTTTTATTATATTAACTTTAAAAAAAAAATATTTAGAAAAGTATGAAAATGTAAAACGATTTATAAAATATTAATAAAATAAACATTTATAAATTATTAATATTAATTTAAATTAATGAATTATATAATATAATTTTTTAATAATTTAATTTAGGAATTTCCGCTATTTTTTACAGAATTATTTGAAAATTATTTTAAAAATAGTTCTGATTAGTGTTAATAGATGGCGGTGTAATCGCAAACACCAAAATTTTAAACTACGAAGATTTTTGGAGCATTTATCATGTTGTCTGATATTAGTATTTATTTGATTAAATAAAATTAAAACCCAGCATAATAGTTTAAAAAAGACAATTATTTTTTGCATATATTGATTTTTTTCAATGATAATAATTTTCATACATAAGATAATAAGTTACAAACTCGGAAAGCTCTGCATTGACAAAACATTTAACTCTTATGGATAACTTTCATAGATTTCTATGAATTTATAAAATACCCAATATATTTAATAGATATATTTTAAAGCAATTGTTTTTTTTTTTTTCTAGGTAAAACTTCAGAAGTCATTATAAATACACTCATAGACAAAACTTCAGGAAGTTTGATATTTTGATATCACCGGTCGCGTGTCTTTTGTTTATTATTATTATTTTTTAATGGAGATTAAGAAAATTTTGTTCACACTTGGTTATCTCGTGTGTCTACAATAAAGGTCACTGTAATATCTTTCAGAGTTATTGTCTGAATCCCGATATACATGATAAAAGGTACAACTTCCTTAAGTTTTGTCCATAAATGTATATAGTGTGTCTACAATAAAGGTCACTGTAATATCTTTCAGAGTTATTGTCTGAATCCCGATATACATGATAAAAGGTACAACTTCTTTAAGTTTTGTCCATGAGTGTATTTATGTCAAATATTATCTAGGAAAATTATATTAATTATAAGATTTTTCATAATGATGTACAAAAAATGTTCTATTTTTCTTGAAAACCGACATTAATCTCTAAAGAAAATCTATTATTCAGATTACCTATAATCTAATGGTTAGGGATATAGTGGTGTCTTGTCCATGAAGCAGATCGGTCCATGCACCCTGATCACAATACCGGCCAACTGTGGTGTCTTGTCTGTATGGATGTCCTCTTCTGGATTGATGTCTGTCATATAGAGGGCTACAGATCAGATCGGTCCATGTACCCTGATCACAATACCGGCCAACTGAGGTGTCTTGTCCGTATGGATGTTCTCTTCTGGATTGATGTCTGCCATATAGAAGGCTGCAGATCAGATCGGTTCATGTACCCTGATCACAATACCAGCCAACCGAGATGCCTTGTCCGTATGGATGTCCTCTTCTGGATTGATGTCTGCCATATAGAGGGCTGCAAGGATGGCCGGGCAACTGTATATATGGTCCGGAGTGAGTTGGGTGTTGTGACAGTTATTGCAGTTCCTGTAGGATCTAGTGTATTGTATTGTATTGTAAAGTTTCCTATTTAGAAATAAGGGATAGTCACAAAACTTTGTGTTTTAAAATTTTATTTTAGGTATACAGAAAAAGAAATAAGGATAACCCAGGCCCCTGGAGCGCAAGAAACGCCAACTGCCCGGGCTGTCCAGCTAACTAGTAGAAACGAGTTACTCTAGATTATATTTACATAGAGCCAATTGCAGAGCCGAACCAGCTGGTCAGGAAGTTCCATGCCTTCAGAGAATCCGGGAGTCCAGCCAACGAGACTGGGTCGAAGGAGGTCTTCCCAAGCAGCAGGGCTGTCTGCATTCTGTGTCGCATGAAAGCAAGGCATCTGAATAGAAGGTGGTCCACAGTCTGTTGTTCCTCTATACAATGTGGGCAAGATGGGTCTTCCCCAGGATGCCAGGGAACCAATTCTGCCCGAACATGGCCATGTCCTGTGAGTAAGGTGGCGGTAATTTAATTACAACAAGGTTAACCCCATAATATATAAACAAACAAATAACTTATGCAAAATTAGAGAAAAGAAAGAAAGTACAGTTTTGCCGACTACCTAACTATAAATAAAAATCAAAGAATAATGAAATATTTTACATAAATAAATAAATAAATACAAACCATGTTACATGTGTAATCTCGATATTAATTCTTAAAGGATTATATAATTAATTATACACAAACATACAAGATTATTAAGATCACCGGTCTTATACAGATTCACCACAGGAAGGAAGTATAGATGGATCTCCTATAATTATAAATATAATAATAAAATGATTATCATTGATTATACTTAGTCCAAAATATAAATAATATATAAATATTTTAAAAATTAAGAATCTGTATATATAATAAATACTTTGCTACAATATATAAGATATTTTGCCAATAATAATCAATTACAAATATCATAGAACAAATATAATTTATCTCTTGAACATTTTACCTTAATTGTTACTATTGTTGGAGGTCTTCACGATTTATTTCTTGAAAATAAAGATACTTCGGCCAGTAAATCTTTTAATTACCTCGACGTTTCGACAAAAATCTTTTGTCCTCGTCAGGATGTTTAATTTTTGTTTGCTCCTGACGAGGACAAAATATTTTTGTCGAAACGTCGAGGTAATAAAAAAAGATTTACTGGCCGAAGTATCTTTATTTTCAAGAAATATGAATGCCGGCCAGGCAGCCTCAATATTTACGATATTCAGGATATAGGTTATGAAAATTCGTCTAGTTCAGATGTCGGCAAACTGCGGCTCGCGAGCTACACGCAGCTCTGCAGAGTTTGATGGAGAATCACCAGCGGGTCTCCAGCGACACCACGTATTTCGTGATCTACGAAGACTCGGAACTCCGCCTTTGCCGGTCCCAAGTCCGGATAAAAACGGAGGAGGGGGAGCTGTAACAAGCTCACTAAAAAACCTGGGCTCAACGGGCCCGGCTGATAGTACCCTGTAAGGGCTCCAGGGATACAGGATGAGCAGCGTTTGTACTCCATGTTAGGAGCGACTCCACATGGCATCTGTTCCTTATGTCAGAGGCGGCCGTTTCTTTTGTAGCTAAGTTGGCCTGCCACTGAGTAGTGCTCCCAGTCTTAATGACAAAAGCAGAGACATTTTATTTCACCCAATCAGGAGATAAGAAAGAAGAAGACGAAGACTCGGAAAACATGGAAATATTGTGTTGAGAGACGAAACAATACACATCTAGAGTAAACTGATAGATGATAGAATATGGTGATGATATTTTTTTGGGATCAGGTATGGAGCCGTCTGGTTGCGCTAAGGTGGAGGGGGGGGATCGCGCGCGCGCGTGCAAGGGGTGATCGTCTGAAGGGAGGGGGCGGCACGCGCAGATGCTGAGCTATTGTCGTCTGCGGAGTATTGCGCGGCGGGGGCCCGTTTGCACCACCTGACAGTGCATTGTCAGCTTGCGACCTCTTTTAGCCCAGCGCGGGGATTAGACAAAAAAAAAATTGAATAAGAAACGGTTTAAGGGGGTCGCAAGGCGTGCTCCAGGTTGTTGGAGTGAGTTCTTTGAGTGAAATAAGGACACTGCTGCTAGCTAACACTACAAAGTTCGTGACACATATGTTCTCATTTAGAACTATATTTGAAGTAAAAGAAAAAAAAAACAAACAAACAGACGACTGTTAGCTCTCTAGAAAGTTGAACATGTTATCATTTAAATGAAATTTGAAGTAATATAATAACAGACGACTGCTCGCTCACTAGAAAAATTTCGGCATGTTCTTATTTAGAACTATATTTGAAGTAAAAGGGAAACAGACGATTGCTAGATTTCTATATAAATTTCTATTTGTTATAGATTGAAACACAATGCTGCACAACTGATGCTAGCTAACACTACAAAGTTCGTGACACATATGTTCTCATTTAGAACTATATTTGAAGTAAAAGAAAAAAAACAAACAAACAGACGACTGTGAGCTCTTTAGAAAGTGTTCGTAATGTTCCTATTTAGAACTATATCTGAAGTAAAGTAAAAAAAAAAAAAAAACAGACGACTGATAGATCACTAGAAAGTTCGCACATCTATTCTCATTTAGAACTATATTTGAAGTAATATAATAACAAACGACACTGATGGATCACTACAAAGTTCGACACATCTATTCTCATTTAGAACCATGTTTGAAGTAAAAGAAAAAAGACGACTGCTATATCACTACAAAGTTCATCTTGTTCTCATTTAGAACTATGTTTGAAGTAAAAGAAAAACAGACGACTGCTAGCTCTATAGAAGTTGATCATGTTCTTGTTTAGAACTATGTTTGAAGTAAAAGAAAAACAGACGACTGCTAGCTCTATAGAAGTTGATCATGTTCTTGTTTAGAACCATGTTTGAAGTAAAAGAAAAACAGACGACTGCTAGCTCTATAGAAGTTGATCATGTTCTTGTTTAGAACCATGTTTGAAGTAATATAATAACAGACGACTGCTAGCTCTATAGAAGTTGATCATGTTCTTGTTTAGAACCATGTTTGAAGTAAAAGAAAAACAGACGACTGCTAGCTCTATAGAAGTTGATCATGTTCTTGTTTAGAACCATGTTTGAAGTAATATAATAACAGACGACTGCTAGCTCTATAGAAGTTGATCATGTTCTTGTTTAGAACCATGTTTGAAGTAATATAATAACAGACGACTGCTAGCTCTATAGAAGTTGATCATGTTCTTGTTTAGAACCATGTTTGAAGTAAAAGAAAAACAGACGACTGCTAGCTCTATAGAAGTTGATCATGTTCTTGTTTAGAACCATGTTTGAAGTAATATAATAACAGACGACTGCTAGCTCTATAGAAGTTGATCATGTTCTTGTTTAGAACCATGTTTGAAGTAATATAATAACAGACGACTGCTAGCTCTATAGAAGTTGATCATGTTCTTGTTTAGAACCATGTTTGAAGTAAAAGAAAAACAGACGACTGCTAGCTCTATAGAAGTTGATCATGTTCTTGTTTAGAACCATGTTTGAAGTAAAAGAAAAACAGACGACTGCTAGCTCTATAGAAGTTGATCATGTTCTTGTTTAGAACCATGTTTGAAGTAAAAGAAAAACAGACGACTGCTAGCTCTATAGAAGTTGATCATGTTCTTGTTTAGAACCATGTTTGAAGTAAAAGAAAAACAGACGACTGCTAGCTCTATAGAAGTTGATCATGTTCTTGTTTAGAACCATGTTTGAAGTAAAAGAAAAACAGACGACTGCTAGCTCTATAGAAGTTGATCATGTTCTTGTTTAGAACCATGTTTGAAGTAAAAGAAAAACAGACGACTGCTAGCTCTATAGAAGTTGATCATGTTCTTGTTTAGAACCATGTTTGAAGTAATATAATAACAGACGACTGCTAGCTCTATAGAAGTTGATCATGTTCTTGTTTAGAACCATGTTTGAAGTAAAAGAAAAACAGACGACTGCTAGCTCTATAGAAGTTGATCATGTTCTTGTTTAGAACCATGTTTGAAGTAATATAATAACAGACGACTGCTAGCTCTATAGAAGTTGATCATGTTCTTGTTTAGAACCATGTTTGAAGTAAAAGAAAAACAGACGACTGCTAGCTCTATAGAAGTTGATCATGTTCTTGTTTAGAACCATGTTTGAAGTAATATAATAACAGACGACTGCTAGCTCTATAGAAGTTGATCATGTTCTTGTTTAGAACCATGTTTGAAGTAAAAGAAAAACAGACGACTGCTAGCTCTATAGAAGTTGATCATGTTCTTGTTTAGAACCATGTTTGAAGTAATATAATAACAGACGACTGCTAGCTCTATAGAAGTTGATCATGTTCTTGTTTAGAACCATGTTTGAAGTAAAAGAAAAACAGACGACTGCTAGCTCTATAGAAGTTGATCATGTTCTTGTTTAGAACCATGTTTGAAGTAATATAATAACAGACGACTGCTAGCTCTATAGAAGTTGATCATGTTCTTGTTTAGAACCATGTTTGAAGTAATATAATAACAGACGACTGCTAGCTCTATAGAAGTTGATCATGTTCTTGTTTAGAACCATGTTTGAAGTAAAAGAAAAACAGACGACTGCTAGCTCTATAGAAGTTGATCATGTTCTTGTTTAGAACCATGTTTGAAGTAAAAGAAAAACAGACGACTGCTAGCTCTATAGAAGTTGATCATGTTCTTGTTTAGAACCATGTTTGAAGTAAAAGAAAAACAGACGACTGCTAGCTCTATAGAAGTTGATCATGTTCTTGTTTAGAACCATGTTTGAAGTAAAAGAAAAACAGACGACTGCTAGCTCTATAGAAGTTGATCATGTTCTTGTTTAGAACCATGTTTGAAGTAAAAGAAAAACAGACGACTGCTAGCTCTATAGAAGTTGATCATGTTCTTGTTTAGAACCATGTTTGAAGTAAAAGAAAAACAGACGACTGCTAGCTCTATAGAAGTTGATCATGTTCTTGTTTAGAACCATGTTTGAAGTAATATAATAACAGACGACTGCTAGCTCTATAGAAGTTGATCATGTTCTTGTTTAGAACCATGTTTGAAGTAAAAGAAAAACAGACGACTGCTAGCTCTATAGAAGTTGATCATGTTCTTGTTTAGAACCATGTTTGAAGTAATATAATAACAGACGACTGCTAGCTCTATAGAAGTTGATCATGTTCTTGTTTAGAACCATGTTTGAAGTAAAAGAAAAACAGACGACTGCTAGCTCTATAGAAGTTGATCATGTTCTTGTTTAGAACCATGTTTGAAGTAATATAATAACAGACGACTGCTAGCTCTATAGAAGTTGATCATGTTCTTGTTTAGAACCATGTTTGAAGTAAAAGAAAAACAGACGACTGCTAGCTCTATAGAAGTTGATCATGTTCTTGTTTAGAACCATGTTTGAAGTAATATAATAACAGACGACTGCTAGCTCTATAGAAGTTGATCATGTTCTTGTTTAGAACCATGTTTGAAGTAATATAATAACAGACGACTGCTAGCTCTATAGAAGTTGATCATGTTCTTGTTTAGAACCATGTTTGAAGTAAAAGAAAAACAGACGACTGCTAGCTCTATAGAAGTTGATCATGTTCTTGTTTAGAACCATGTTTGAAGTAATATAATAACAGACGACTGCTAGCTCTATAGAAGTTGATCATGTTCTTGTTTAGAACCATGTTTGAAGTAAAAGAAAAACAGACGACTGCTAGCTCTATAGAAGTTGATCATGTTCTTGTTTAGAACCATGTTTGAAGTAATATAATAACAGACGACTGCTAGCTCTATAGAAGTTGATCATGTTCTTGTTTAGAACCATGTTTGAAGTAAAAGAAAAACAGACGACTGCTAGCTCTATAGAAGTTGATCATGTTCTTGTTTAGAACCATGTTTGAAGTAATATAATAACAGACGACTGCTAGCTCTATAGAAGTTGATCATGTTCTTGTTTAGAACCATGTTTGAAGTAAAAGAAAAACAGACGACTGCTAGCTCTATAGAAGTTGATCATGTTCTTGTTTAGAACCATGTTTGAAGTAAAAGAAAAACAGACGACTGCTAGCTCTATAGAAGTTGATCATGTTCTTGTTTAGAACCATGTTTGAAGTAAAAGAAAAACAGACGACTGCTAGCTCTATAGAAGTTGATCATGTTCTTGTTTAGAACCATGTTTGAAGTAATATAATAACAGACGACTGCTAGCTCTATAGAAGTTGATCATGTTCTTGTTTAGAACCATGTTTGAAGTAAAAGAAAAACAGACGACTGCTAGCTCTATAGAAGTTGATCATGTTCTTGTTTAGAACCATGTTTGAAGTAAAAGAAAAACAGACGACTGCTAGCTCTATAGAAGTTGATCATGTTCTTGTTTAGAACCATGTTTGAAGTAAAAGAAAAACAGACGACTGCTAGCTCTATAGAAGTTGATCATGTTCTTGTTTAGAACCATGTTTGAAGTAATATAATAACAGACGACTGCTAGCTCTATAGAAGTTGATCATGTTCTTGTTTAGAACCATGTTTGAAGTAAAAGAAAAACAGACGACTGCTAGCTCTATAGAAGTTGATCATGTTCTTGTTTAGAACCATGTTTGAAGTAAAAGAAAAACAGACGACTGCTAGCTCTATAGAAGTTGATCATGTTCTTGTTTAGAACCATGTTTGAAGTAATATAATAACAGACGACTGCTAGCTCTATAGAAGTTGATCATGTTCTTGTTTAGAACCATGTTTGAAGTAAAAGAAAAACAGACGACTGCTAGCTCTATAGAAGTTGATCATGTTCTTGTTTAGAACCATGTTTGAAGTAATATAATAACAGACGACTGCTAGCTCTATAGAAGTTGATCATGTTCTTGTTTAGAACCATGTTTGAAGTAAAAGAAAAACAGACGACTGCTAGCTCTATAGAAGTTGATCATGTTCTTGTTTAGAACCATGTTTGAAGTAAAAGAAAAACAGACGACTGCTAGCTCTATAGAAGTTGATCATGTTCTTGTTTAGAACCATGTTTGAAGTAAAAGAAAAACAGACGACTGCTAGCTCTATAGAAGTTGATCATGTTCTTGTTTAGAACCATGTTTGAAGTAATATAATAACAGACGACTGCTAGCTCTATAGAAGTTGATCATGTTCTTGTTTAGAACCATGTTTGAAGTAATATAATAACAGACGACTGCTAGCTCTATAGAAGTTGATCATGTTCTTGTTTAGAACCATGTTTGAAGTAAAAGAAAAACAGACGACTGCTAGCTCTATAGAAGTTGATCATGTTCTTGTTTAGAACCATGTTTGAAGTAAAAGAAAAACAGACGACTGCTATATCACTACAAAGTTCATCACGTTCTCATTAAAACTATGTTTGAAGTGAAAATTCGAATATATTATAGACGCGTATGATTACGGCCTTTACTAAAAAAAATAGTTTCGAATTTTCAAAACAGATGGATTGCTAATGCATTATATTTGAAGTAATATAATAACAGACAACTGCTAGCTCGCTCTAGAAACTTCAACACATGTTCTATCATTCAGAACTATATTTGAAGTAAAACAAACAAATAAAAACAGACGACTGTTAGTTCTTTAGAAAGTTCGAAATGTTAGCATTTAGAACTATATTTGAAGTAAAAGGTAAAAAAAAACCAGACGATTGCTTACACACTAGCAAAAGTTCGGCATGTTCTTATTTAGAACTATATTTGAAGTAAAAGGAAAACAGAAGACTTTTAGATTTCTCTAGAAATTTCTATATGTTATAGGTTAAAACACAATATTTAAGAATTAATAGAAACATAGAAATTGTTTTGAAAATAGAGCATTGATTAATATGTTATAATACCTAGATAAAGGTTGGCGTTCAGCCAACTGAAATATTGGTAAAATAAATTATATTTTGATCCAATATATGCCTTTTTAATTAAATAACAATAGTGTACGTTGCTAGATGTTAAGAAAGTGATATACATTTTCTGCTGAACGATAAATAGAGGTAATATAATAACAAACGACTGATAGGTTCTTTAGAAAATTTGATAAGTTCTAATTTAAAATAATCCAAATGTAATGCCCCTAACTTTAGGAGATTGAAACTGATTTATTACAATGTTCATATAAGATTATATAAGGTTAAATACAAAATTGAATAAATAAGATTATATAATGATAAATATAGGAATACATAGATAAAAATAATTGATAAATATACATATATATAAAAATATATACAAGGTCTTCATTGGTAACGCCCACCGCAGGAAAGACTTCTTTAGGAGAAGTTGGTAGAGCCATAGGTATCCGTCTAAAGAATACCAAAAATGTATTGACAATAAAGATAACAAATCACTATTCTATCAACCCATCAAACCCACAGACTACCATTTCAATCTTCAAAAAGCCATATATCATTATGACAATATAGTCAGCATGAACCAAGGATTAATACATAAATCCCTAAAATATATTAAATTCAATAGCTTAAACCGAATAACAGGACTTCTAGACTATTACAAAAATGGCATATACTGTAAAAAGTTGAAAATATCGTGAAGAGAAGCGTTTCTTTTAATGTTTTATTTATTTATTTATTTATTCTGTTCTTCTATGGAAGTAACAAAAGACAGTACTCTCATATATTGACAATTAACATAAAGATTTGTCCCAAATTGAGCTAATATATTGTAACAAAGTATTTATTATTTTATTAGAAGAGTATTATTTTTTATAGAACGACATTTGAAAATATCCCGCATGTTTTTTTTGAACGAAAATTCGAAATTTATTTTAAGGAGAAATAACGATTATTTCTATCCTTAGGGATGATGTATGAAAGGATGAATTGTTAAGAGTAATGATAAACGGAAAAATAAAAGTATCCAGGGATTACAATTATTACAATTATTTTATTTCCAAAGCGCTATATCCCGCAAGGGATACTTGCGCCAAACAAGGAGAAAAGTTTATTTACATAAGTTATTTACATTATTCAACGCATGAAAACATTAGAGATCCAGATTTTGTAGAAAGTTTAGAATGTATTTACAAAATGAATTGAACTTTAAATATGATTTTTTATCGGAAATCAAATCGTTAAGTTTGCAAACAACTAGTTCATTCTTCATTCTATAATCTTGAAATGCTGGGTAATCGATCAGTAGATGTCTTGAGGTTTGTTCCTATCTTACCACAGTGTTCCTCTTAGCGGGCAAATGCCATGTCCACTAGGCTATTATTTTTTATGTTTATATTTTGCTATATTCTGTAAACTTCCCTCTTTTGCTTATCTTTTGTTTATCACTCATAGTTTGTTCTCTTGCCTGAAATAAATTGTTGTCGCATCCTAAAGTTGGTCTTCTCTAATTTTCCACGTGGCAATATAATCAAATATCAGGTTGGGAGTATTTAGATCCGTTCGTTATCAAAAATCTCAAAATCCACAGGTTTGATATCCTTATATGATTGAATGGAGATAAAAATGAAGATTTGAATCCCAGAAGAAGTTGGGTGACCAGTCTTGTGTGAATATTGACAATTAGCATACAAATTTAATAAAATAAATAAAGCGTCCAGGGCTAAGTTTCTTGTGCAACTTTTTGTTTTCAAGTTTTCGGATTTGTCAGTTCTTCAACAGGAGTAACATACATATTTGACCCAAAATTAGCTAATATATAATATACATCAGATTGGGAGTATTTTGATCCGTCCGTTATAAAAAAAACCTCAAGCTTCACAGGCTTGATACCTTGATATGATTGTGTGTGAGTGGAGATAAGGAGGAAGAAGAGTTGAATCCCAGAGTAAGCTAGATGACTAATCTCGTTTAAATATTAATAATTAACATAAACATTTGACATAATTTAGCTATTACATAACCATACATCAAGTTGGGAGTATTTAGATTTGTCCGTTATCAAAAACCTTAAGCTCCACAGGCTTGATACCATGATATGATTGAATGAAGATAAGAAATAAGATTTGAATCCAAGAGGAAGTTGGGTGACCTGTCTCATCTAAATATTGATAATTAACATATATATTTGAGAGAAAATGAGCTAATATATACAGGTTGGGAGTATTTAGAGAGTTTCGTCCGTTATCAAAAATCTCAAACTCCACAGGCTTGATACACTAATATGATCGTGTGTGAGTGGAGATAAGAAAGAAGAAGAGTTGAATCTCAGAGAAAGCTTGTCGACAATTAATATAAATATTTGATCCAAATTGAGCAAATATATAACTACATATCATGTTGGGAGTCCTTAGATCCGTCTTTATCAAAAATCCCAAATTCCACAGCTTGATACACTAATATGATTGTGTGCGAGTGGAGATAAGAAAGAAGATTTGAATTCTAGAGTAAGTTGGGTGACCAGTCTCATCTAAATATTGACAATTAACATAAATATTCGACACAAATTCAGCTAGGTTGGGAGTATTTAGATTTGTCCGTTATCAAATATTCCAAGCTCCTTAGGCTTGATACCTTATATGATTGAATGAAGATGAGAAAGAAGAAGATCAAATCCTAAAGGAAGTTGGGTGAGAGAGACCAACTTGGGTAAATATTGACAATTAAGAAAATATTTGACCCAAATTGAGCTAATATATAACTATACATATCTAATATACAGGTTGGGTGTATTTAGATCCGTCCGTTATAAAAAAAACTCCACCGGCTTGACACACTAATATGATTGAGTGGAGATAAAAAAGAAGTAAATAAATATTTGACCTATAATTTGGCTAGGTTGGGAGTATTTATATTTGTCCGTTATCAAATATTCCAAGCTCCATAGGCTTGATACCTTATATGATTGTATGAAGATGAAAAAGAAGAAGAGCAAATCCTAAAGGAAGTTGAGCGACCAGTCATGTGTAAATATTGAGCATTTGACCCAAATTGAGCTAACATATAACCACACACATCAGGTTGAGAGTATCCGTCCGTTAGAAGAGAAAGAACGTTAGAGCAAGTAGATCAGCATGGATCCCTCCAATCGATTGGTCCCAAACAAGAGCAGGTCCCCGGCGGGTGTTTAGCGGATTGCAACGGACACAGCGGGGGAACAAAGCCTCTCCAACGCTTCCCACAACCTGGACACGCGGCACGTATGCGTCACATACGTGGGAACGTTGGGGGTGGGGAGTTCCGATCATAATTTAATTTGGATGGCGAACCCGTGAGAACTCTGGCTTGTCCCCTTTGTCAGGTGTCTATCAGGTGGACAAATACCCGTCGTGTGAAAGGATTAATTGATCCAAAAATCTGTCATCTCTTCTCTGGAGGATGTTTGGATTGATGCACTAATTCTGAAGTATTTTTATAATGAAAACAGGTTTTGTTTGAACAGTGATTTTTATCTCTCTGCATTCTGTTCAGTTCTTGGTCATTTGTTTTCTTTGGCAATATCACCGATTATTATGGTCATATCAATACTTTTATTAAGAACTTTAGTCCCATATACAGATCCTTCTTTGAAGTATTTTATACAACAACAACAACAAAAAAGCCTTTATTTAGGGTCACTGACCCTATACAGGATTCACCAGAGGTATGCATAAGAACAAAGCAGTGAGACAAAGGAAATAACGATATATACAGAGTAAAAAGAGAAAGAAAAAAAAAAACAAGAAAAGGAAAAAAATAATAAGAAGAAGAAAGAGGGAAGCAAGAAATCAACACAAAAAGAGTAGCAGTAAGAAAGTAAGGAGTGAGTATCACTTGGCCTTCTTCTGAGATATGGACTTGTGGAAACCATAAAACGCCGTAGCAATATACTTATTCTGGGTCATATTGTCAATTATTGATGGAAGTGAAGCACAGAGTTGCCCAGTTTTGAGCATGAGGGTTCTTCTTTCTTCTTTCAGAGCAGAGCAATCAAAAATATAGTGAGTGATTTCATTTTTTAGTTTTGAATTACAGAAGGTACAAGTCGGGTCCTCACCGCAGAGCATCTTGGTGTGGTTTTCTCTAAAAAAACTTGAAAGTATTCTAACTTGTGCGAGTAGTCTTACAACCGGGAAAGGAAAATCCCCTAAAAGGTATCCCTCCGTCATGAAAGATATGTGAATGTCTTTGTAGTGAGAGTATAGCTTAGATTTATCCATTCTTGTAAGGTCGTTTTGTATAGATTGGTCTGCCGCTGTTTTTAAGAGCCCTGTAATCGCGCTCCTCAGCGTTTCAGGGTCATCACAGGAAACAAGTGCAGGGGATCCATTATTGTTAAGCAGATTGGTGAGCTTTTTAATGAAACCGATGGGTGTGCCCGAAGCATTAGACAGTTCCCGTGTTCTATTAAAACATATACGTGGCAATCTGTCACTGCTCATATTCAACACCCGCAGCCAATACTTCAGGGTTAATTTTAAGGCTGTTACACTCAATGAGATACGACCGGTTTCTAATCTGATTAGGTAACCTGGAGTGTATCTGGGCAGATTCAGGAACCTACGGATAAATATGTCTTGTATATTGTCCAGTAAGTCTTTATGCTCTGTTGCCCACAATGGAGCGGCATACATCAGGACAGCTCTCACTATTGTATCAAAGAGTTTGATTGATAAATTTATTGACTTTGCTTTTGATTTTATTAATATTGGGTGTGTGGCGTTAATTGCTGTAAGTGCTTTTCCTTTAAAGTAATTTGCCGGGTGAGTAGTTGTTATTGTTGGTGTCAGAGGGAATCCCAAGTATGTATATCTTGAAGTTATTGTTATGGGTTTATCATTCCAGAACCATCTATCCTTATTTGAGGGTTTACCTCCATTACGGAACACCATAATCTTTGACTTGGACTCATTTAGTGTCATTAAGTTCTCATCGAGATATTCTTTCAGTATTTTTATCTTCTTTTGGAGGTTCATCCTGGACTCACCTATAATTGCTATGTCGTCGGCGTACAGCAATAAATGGATATCTCCAAATTCTGGCAAATTTACACTCGGCAGGTCTGAGTTATTATAAATTTCGATTAAGTCCGTGATAAATAATATAAATAGCAGTGGGGAAAGTGGTTCTCCCTGGAGGACTCCCGAGTTTATCTTAATACTTTCCGTAAATGATCCCTTCCATCTGATAGCTATAGTTGCTTGTTCGTAGTAACTTCTGATCGTACTTATGAATTGGTAACTTATGCCTAGGTTGTAAAGTTTTTTCCAAAGTATTGAGTGAGGTACAGTATCAAATGCCTTCCTTAGATCGACAAAAAAGACATATAGTTTTCCCCTCTTTTTTCTTAATGATAGTTGGATTAAAGTAGTTAGTGTAAATATGTGGTCAATACATGATCTTCCTTTTCTAAATCCCGCTTGGTTTTCGGGTATAACCCTTCTTCCTTCGAACCATTCCTCCAGTCGTGATCTTAGGATTGATGCGAAAAGCTTTGATACATTGCTAATCAGTGCAATACCTCGGTAGTTGGAGGGGCTGTTCTTATAACCATTTTTAAAGATTGGGTGTATAGTGGAATTAGTCCAAATTGCTGGGTATTTTCCAGTCGTCATAACACTATTGTAGAGTTGTTTCAACAGCAGTATGTACGAATCAGGGAGTGTTTTTAATACTTCATTGGGAATGTCATCGGGCCCGCATGCCTTGTTACTCCTCAAACCAGCTATCTCCTTGTATATGTCTGCATAGGTTATCTCTGAGTCCAATATAGGATCGTTCTGAGAAATCACATTATGTAAATTACAAATTCTCAAATTTTTCTCTGTAGTCATTAGTTCGCGGTAAAAGTTTAGCCAGTCCTGTATAGCTATTTCTCCTTGGATTATAGATGTGCTTTTGTAGAGCGCAATAGTTTTCCAGAAGGTCTTTGAGTCTTTAGCATTTCTGAGTATTTCCTGTTTTTCATTATCAAAGCCTTTCCTTTTTAGATCCAATAAAGCGAGATATTTCTTTCTGGAAGAAGCATAACATTCTCTGCCTTCCAATCTATTTGTTTTACGATATTTCTTCAGACTTTCTTTTGCCAGTTTTTTCATATCATAGCAGTCCTTATCGAACCACGGCTTAGATTTCCTGGGGCTGCCCTTAATTGATTAGGTTATTTTTGCAGATGACATTGCTTCAAAAATTCGCTGATTGAAAGTGTATACAAGGTCATCGGAGGCTGGTATGTTTTTTTCCCGCAATTCTTCCAGTTTCATTTTAAACATTGCGAGTCCATCGGCTGACCATCTATATCTCGTAATATTATAATCTTCCCGTTTGGTTTTTTTCTCATTGAAGTTTTGGCCTTTTATCGTTAAAACCAAAGGGAAGTATTTTATAATGAAAACAGGTCTTTTAATTCAATAAAACTTATATCATTGCAGTAAAAGGTCTATAGAGATAATATTTGATGATATTATTGAAAAGATACGCATTGAAAGTAAATTTATTTGTTACAAATTTGATCGATAGATGACAATTAAATTTATAAATAAAACAGGTCTTGTTTGAACAGTGATTTTCTCTCTTCATTCTGTTCAGTTCTTGGTCATTTGTTTGGAAATATCATTGATCATTATGGTCATGTCAATTAATCAATACTTTTATTAAGAAATTTAGTCTCCTATACATATTCTCTTGAGAGATACAGAAAGTGAGTGGAATAAAAAAGAGAAATAAAGAAATTTGAATGTTATGATAACATATACTATTGAGTATTCTTCTGCATTCCCCTTACTGCATTCTCCTGCATTCCCAAAACACTGAAATCAGCAAAAAAATAAATATAGATACAACTATAGAGCTATATATATATTACTGTCATGTTAATTATTTGCATTCATGGACAAAACTAAGGAAGTGGAAAGTCTTTGATTTCGCCCGAATACTGTATTTTTTTTTTTTTTTTGAAGGCGAGATAGAGGCAATTTTGTTCACACTTGGTTATCTCGTGTGTCTTCATTAAAGGTCACTGTAATATCTTTCACAGTTATTGTCTGAATCCCGATATACACTTTAAAAGGTACAACTTCCTTAAGTTTTGTCCATGAGTGTATATAGTGTGTCTTCAATAAAGGTCGCTGTAATATCTTTCAGAGTTATTGTCTGAATCCCGATATATATGCTGAAAGGTACAACTTCCTTAAGTTTTATCTATGAGTGTATATAGTGTGTCTTCAATAAAGGTCACTGTAATATCTTTCAGAGTTATTGTCTGAATCCCGATATACATGTTAAAAGGTACATCTTCCTTAAGTTTTGTCTCCATGAGTGTATCTTCTCATCTTCCTTCATTTTCCGTGCATATCACATTCTAGAACATAATGTAACAAGTAGTCTCTTCTTAAAGTTGGCTATAACTTGTTCCCCTTTAGTTCATTAATGATTTGTTTTGAGAAACAACTTTTTTCCTGCATGTATCCTACCTTTCTGCTTGGAGAATCTGTATAAGACTAAAAGGTCTTAATAAAGCTTTTTGTTGTTGGATTGAGGAACAATATATCTTTGAAATATGGATTCCTCATCTTCCTCTTCATCTTGTATGCATCGCTCTTTCTTACACATCAAAGATGAAGAAGTTCTTTCTTATCGTATGTTTTAGTCAATTGTCTTTTATTTCATTAGTAATTTGTCTTGAGAAACAAGATTTCTCTGAAATATAGATTCCCGTTCTTCCTCTTTTCCCCCCTAGACATCACTCTTTCTTATACACCTTGGAGCAAGAAGTTACTTCTTATCGTGCGTTTTAGCCAATTGTCTTTCTATTTCATTGATAATTTGTCTTGAGAATATGTCTGATGGTATTAAGTATTTGATTATGTGTAGTTTTCAGGAACGTATACTGGCTTCACCGAAAACTTGGTCATTTGGGTATGTTAGATGGCATTTATAATACCTTCTTAATCTTCAGTAGACTGATGGTCATTTGAGAGTCAGCAGAAAATGGGAAAGAAATGGATGGGACAAATACACTCATGGACAAAACTTAATGAAGTTGTACCTTTTAGCATGTATATCGGGATTCAGACAATAACTCTGAAAGATATTACAGTGACATTTATTGAAGCCACACGAGATAACCAAGTGTGAACAAAATTGCCTCTGTCTCTTTTAAAAATAAATAGACAACCGGCACATCACTTTCCACTTCCTTAAGTTTTGTCAATTTTAGTTCATATTTAGATATATAAATATTATAAATAAAAATAAATAGATTTTCTGTTGTATCTTGATTGTTGAGGATTATGGTAATGCAGTCGTGGTTAAAATCTTGAAAGTATAATTACAAAAATAGTTTTGATAAGAGATTGTTTTTTTTTAATTGAGCTTTAGGATTATATAATAAACATCATTTGATTAAAGTACTGCCTGGCTTAAAGCGTAAGAATAAAAAATGAAAAGCTTATTTACATAATGTACAAATGTTTTGAGCCGGCCATCGGGGAAGAACAACAACGAGTTTTTATAGGGGAAGCATGACCTCTGGCGGTCGATTTGACAGAGTATTTGAATCTCGATGAAATACAACCCTAAATAAAATAATACTTTAATATAACATAAATATATGAATAAAAATAAATAATTAATCTTAAAATGTATGAAAACGTTGAAATATTTAGTTCAACAGCTATACAAATAATTTTATCATGATCATAAAGTATTTTATTGCCGTAGTTCACCGATATAAATGTAATTGGAGATGGCACTAGAGGAAGAAGTTGATGTACTGTACTCCATACATATTTACACATTTCCAACGGAACACCAGATGGCTGCTACCAAGAGATGCTTATCAGATAAAAACAGGAAGCCTTGGATGAAGGATAACGGGTTTAACGATCAAATCTTTCTTTTGAACTCTTTCTTCAGCACATCCAGAGAACTTTATACAACAACAAAAAGCTTTATTAAGACCATTCAGTCTTATACAGATTCTCCGAGTAGAAATGTAAGATACATGCGAGATTAACAGTAAAAATACCAGTAATAAACATTATTATTTTTATTTATTTTTGAAGCTAATCACATAAAGGTAATATTAAATTTATATACAGAGGAAAACTTAATTAAGACAATCAAGTTAATTAATAGATTAATCTGGGTAAACACGAAGAAAAGTAAAAATAGATAAAAATATATATATATAGATATAAAAATAATAATAAATAAATGAAAGATAACTTTATAGTAATTTAACTTTATAATTGTAGAGGTTCCCTCGTTTGTCCGAAGGTTCTACTACTAAAATTAGAATGACATAGAAATGACTAGCTTTGCCTGCGCAAGGATATGCTACGCAAATTCATGAGCCATTCCGTAGAACTTTTGAAAAATACGACTTTTATATATTTTATATTCTTTTAAAAATTCTAAATATATAGTAATAGTATTTTTTTTAATATATATCCAAGATTAAAATAATGATATTGTGATTATATACATAATCCGTGGGCAATAAAAATGTCTTTTTTAATGGGAAATTATTTATTGATTCTTTCTGAGAAAATTTTTCAGATTCAGTTCAGTATATAGGTTGACAAAGCCAGTTTGGGAAAAATGCAGAAAAATTCAATCAGTGTATAAATGACGGTTTTAAGAAATGGCCCTTATCAGTACAAGGACTTACAGATTTTATTAAAAAATAAAGACCAATATCATCAAAATTAAAACAAAATATCTTATCTGTTCCTGAAATATATAGAAAAATTGAATTATTTATTTATTTACGCTTATGAGGTGATACAGCAACATCTTTACAATTAGAGAGGAGACAAAATGAACCAAATCTAGAAAAAAGAAGTGAGGACATATCGGTCATTAAAGTCTGAGAGGCAAGGCCTTCAGCCAGTTCAGGGCTTCCGGGGTGACAGAGTGGAGATTGGAGATTCCTCCATTGAATTTGTACAGCGGGCAGTCGTCTAGTATATGGGACATTGATTGTGGGACGTTGCAGGCACAATTTGGATCTTTGGTGTAGCCCCATAACTTCATCAGCTCTGCACACCTTCCCTGTCCTGTCCTAAAGAATTGAATTATGTTATAACTTCAATTGAACCAAAATTTCGAACAAAATTCCGTTAAATAGAAAATACAAATCCTTACTTTGAACTGGTAGCAAACTGTTTATTTTCCAAGCGAATTAAAAAGGCTGAAATCTTGATCCGTATTGTAGCTTCAATCCTGTCAATTATAGACGAATGGTACCCAAAAAGAAAGTTTCACTTTTCTTTAGCGCAAATGCGATCAACAAATAGATTCAGGTAAATAGGTTGAAGTCTTAACTCCCGTTGTATCTAAAATTGAACTAATATTATATTCCAGAGGAATGGCACCCAAAAAGTAAGTATCACTTTTCTTTAGTGCAAATTCGATTCACAAACAGATTCAGGAAAATAGGCTGAAATCTTGTTTCTCATTGCACCTTCGTTCGAACTAATCTTCGATTCCAGACGAATGGCACCCAAAAAGAAAGTATCACTTTAGTGAAAATCTGATTTACAAATAGATTCAGGGAAGTAGGCTGAAGTCTTGATTCTTGTTGCACCTTCATTCGAACTAATCTTAGATTCCAAACGAATGGCACCCAAAAATAAAGTATCACTTTTCTTTCGTGAAAATCTGATTCACAAACATATTCAAGAAGGTAGGCTGAAGTCTTGATTCTTGTTGCACCTTCATTCGAACTAATCTTAGATTATAGACGAATGCCACCCAAAAAGTAAGTATCGCTTTTCTTTCGTGAAAATCTGATTTACAAACAGATTCAGGGAAGTAAACTGATATCTTGATCCGTATTGCACCTTCATTCGAACTAACCATAGATTCCAGACGAATGCAACCCAAAAAGTAGGAATCACTTTTCTTTAGTGCAAATTCGATCCACAAACATATTCAGGGAAGTAAACTGAAATCTTGATCCGTATTGCACCTTCAATTCTACCAATTCCAAACGAATGCCACCCAAAAAGAAAGTATCACTTTTCTTTAGTGCTTATCCTATTCACAAACAGATTCAGGGAAGTAGTCTGATATCTTGATTCTTGTTGCACCTTCATTCGAACTGATCTTAGATTCCAGAGAGAGACGAATGCCACCCAAAAGAAGAATATATTCTTTACTGCAAATCCGATCCACAAACAGATTCAGTCAAATAGTCTGAAGTCTTAACTCTCGTTGCATCTTCTATTGAACTAATCTTAGATTCCATACGAGAAAGGGAATGCCACCCAAAAAAAGAGAGTATATTTATTCTTTATCCCAAATCCGATCCACAAACAAATTCAGTCAAATAGGCTGAAGTCTTGATCACCGTTGCATCTTCAATTGAACCAATTCAGACGTGAATGCCACCCAAAATGAAAGTATCTCTTCTTCAGAACGCAAATCTTATTTACTAACAGATTTTAGAAAGTTAAAAAAAGCTGAAGTCCAGGGTCTCGTGCGGCATAGAAAGAGCATCTGAAGGGGGAGAATTCCTGGCCATTGTCACCACAATGTTTATCAAGATGAGGCATTTCAGAATGCCTGATGACCCTCCGTTCCTTTATGCCGATGGGACAGCCTCAATGGAGCATATTTGGCCAGAAAAAGGGCAATCGCATCTTTGTTCAGGGTGGTTGTCACAATGCACGGGTCAATGATCCGACATGTCTTTTTGTAGCTAGTCCTCCTCCCCTGGGCAATTTGTGTCCCCTGCCATTGTCTGTAGTGTCTTCCATGTAGCCATTGTACAGGCCATTCTCTGCCATGGGCAAATTATCTTCGGCTGACTTCGTGGATTGCTACAACTGTGGTCTAAATCAATCATACCTATTAAAAGAGAAGGAATCCCCTGACAACATCTTGAAGAAGGAATAAAAGTTAACGGTGACATATTTCTTTCATTTATGCTGTAAATTCGGCAAGCTTTCGGACTTTGACGTCCTTCGACAGGCAACTATCTTTGGAATTCTCTATTGAATTTGATTATAGTAGTCTCCAATTAGAGACCGACTTTTTCTTTTTAATTATCCCTAGTACACGTATAGGCCATGATAATTATGGTGGGTAGAAGTCGACGATTGCTTTTACGGTAAGTGCAACACATGTCTACGCATATGAAAAGCTTAGAAATCTGGTAGATTAAATTGGTGAAATCTCTGGGAAGGTTTACCACCGACTTTTCAAGCTTTCCAAAGTCATTTTCATGTTCAGTTTAAAATATTATATATAGATATTCATCCATTAATTAAACATACAGGTTTCTCTGGAGATGAGTTTCTTTTATCTTTATTAACGTAATCTCAAGATTTCGGGCATTTCTACCCATTCTACAGGAATACATAGAAAATTATTTATATAACAAATAAATTTACTGGCAATGTGTTTCTTCTCAATAATTTCATCAAATATTATCTATACAGACCTTACTGCAATGATACAAGTTATTGAATGAGAGGGCTTGGTTCATCAGTATTTTCTTGGCTCATTCAATAGCTTATATCATTGCAGTAAGGTCTGTAGAGATAATATACAACAACAACAACAAAAACCTTTATTAAGACACTATTTTCTTACAAGGGGATTCCCCATAACGGTTATATATGTACATGAGTGAGGAGGAAAAGCAATTTAGAGGGGAGGGGGAGCAATCAGCCGTTGTCTGTGTAGTTGAGCACTTCTTCTCTCATTTTATCAATCGCCTTGAAATGATGATATTATAAAAAGAAACATATTTCCAGTAAATTTATTACAGATTTTAACGATAGATGGCAATTGAATTTATAAAGTTACTTATGTACTCTTATAGAAGGGAAGAAATTCCAGAAAGCTTGAGATTACGTTAATAAAGATAAAAGAAACACATCTCCAAGAAACCTATAGCATTGTTTGATTATTATCCACGAGATTCAAATCTATAATTTCGTCCATTATTCAAAAGAAAAAGCCATAACGTTGAATGGTTCCATCCTCAATATACTAGTAGTATGACTTGGCAGTGTCCATGTTAGGGAATAATATAAGATTGTCCCAAAAGCTCATGTTTTTCTTAAAACGTTTTTCTTATTACTTGGCAAATAATATTATTACGGCGAATATATAATAATAGATAATACAATTACTTTATACACATAATGCAAAGACATTATACATAACGGCGAATAAAATTGGTATTTCAATTCTTGCAAGTGTTTACGAACTTTTGAGATAATCTTATACATAGGATACACGCACACAAAAGCCTTTATTAGGGACTTGCCCCATACAGATTCTCCCATTTGGGTAAGGTAATAATCATCTCTTGTGTTATTTACATAGAAATTGAACTGGCTTTATTCTTCGTCTCAAAGTCATTCACTTGTTGACTGGTCCTTACATAATGATGATCTAAAAATATTAATAATAAGCTATTGCCTTAGATTTGTTTGCTGATATTTTTGAAAGCAATGCGTAGGGTGAAATGTTGGTACATTTAATTTGTTGATATAGGACCTTCCTCTTTGTATGAAGGGCTGTACAATTAAGCAGGTAATGGGGGAGTTCTTCAGTAATTTCCTTGTCACACAGTTGTATATAGGATTCGAAATGCCCAATCCTATCGTGTCTCTAGATGAAGGAGATTATCAATGGTGTCTTAAGAACAGCCGTCCGAAGCCCTATTTGGATGTGAGATGAGCCAAGCAAGCGGATGTTGAGACGGAGGATGTGTGAATCAGAGGGTGTTGAACTTGGTGACATTGGAAGTTCCAGATTCTACTGCAGACCTGACGTCCACTTAGAAGTAGAATATGTCAGTGGCTCAATTATAACAGAGTACATCAGATAAATTGGGGAGAAAACTATAATGGTATTTAAAAAGAATTTTATTTCTAGTAAAAATCAATATTTTGAAGTGGTAGATAATAAAGTTTGAATTTATTCAATAAAGTATAAATTTATAAAATGAAAGGATTTAAAAGCACGAATGTGTTTCCTTTGTACACAATAAAAACTTCTACTGTCCTTACTGCGATGAAAAAATATATATTGGGAGGGCTTGGCTCATCGAAACTGCTGGGAGAGTTCACCACTGATGAGCCAAGCCTTCCCTTTATATATTTTTCATCGCAGTAAGGACAGTAGAAGTTTGTATTGTATATAAAAGAAATATTCGTGCTTAGATCCTTTCATTTAGAATATATTGATTGTTTAATTTTAAACGCATTTTTCTCTCATAGAGACTAAACACATAAGATCAATTTGTAAATATTCTGTCTATATATCAAACTCTTAAAGCACCAAGCTATAAGGTATTTTCCAGTAACTTCTGCCTCTTTTCAGCGGGGATTTGTTTCCTGGTAGGAAAGGGCGAGGTAGGTCGGAAGTCTCGTACTTATGGTAGGCCTCCAGTAGAAGTTTGTATTATGTATAAAAGAAACATTCGTGCTTTTAAATATTTTCATTTTATATGTATAGATGGCGCGTTATTGCTTTGTGTTAAAGTATAAATTATTAATTACGACAGATTCAAAACGAGTGCGGAAGGAAGCGTAGGCCATAGCGACAATGACTTTGTCCATTTAGGTCATTACCGTGTGAAACGTATCTTTTACAGACTATATGGTGTTGTGGGGAGATTTATTGAATTATATTTCAACAACGGCCCTTTTCATAGTAGCCGAGAGATTGTATTTTGGAGTGTTAGGGAGGCATATATCAGGACTCTAGTGGGTAGGGACCTTGTTGCTAGCAACAAAATTATTTTTGAATACCATTATAGTTTTTTGAAATGAACCAGGCGATAAGGAAGATGGGTGTCTTTTATTTAAAAACGAGCACGAGCTTTCGGGTAAAAACCATTCAACAGGCGGATATCACATAGCAAGATGGACACTCGTGTCACTTGCTATGTGATATCCGCCTGTTGAAGGGTTTTTACCCGAAAGCTCGTGCTCGTTTTTAAATAAAAGACACCCATCTTCCTTATCGCCTGGTTCATTTCAAAATTTACTAGGAAGAGTTCCTTGCAATTATAGTTTTTACTTCAATATAGTTTGCTGGACATGTGATGCGCGTATCAGCAGGAGAGACATTGCTCACAGTATTGGAGGGAAAGCTCCAGGGAAAGGAGACGACAGGGATACACAGACGATCTAAAACAATGGACTGGACGACACACCTACGAGGAGATGAAGAGGATGGCGGAGGAAGTATGGAGAGACCATGTGGCCTACCCTCAGTAGAGGAAGGTACTGAAGGAAGAGATATGGAGACAAATTTGACAAATAACATAGTTTTATTGACATCCCGTCAAAATATAGACAAAAGTGTACAGTCCGCACTATTCAAGTAGATGAGAAAAAATAATATATAAAAAATACAATAAAATGTATGCTATGTACAATGAATATGTACATGGCGCCTCAGCCACCGCTGCAGAGTTTGATGGAAGATTGCCAACGGGTCTCCAGCGATACCACGCATTTCGCGATCTGCGAAAAAAACGTAGATGGCATGCTTCGCCGCTGAGGAGATGGTGATGGCATGGTCCTCGAGACCCACCGCGAAGATCCAGGACTGAAGGTCCAGGGGCCGCCCGATGATGGAGAACGCCTCTCGGATGAGAGGGCGGGATATATGGAGATAAGAGATATGGTGAGACCATTCGGTGACCTTGTCCATTTAGGTATCTTGTCCTTTCACCGAGTGAAACGCATCTTTTAAAGACTGGATGGTGTTGTGGGGAGCTTTATTGAAATATCTCTCAACAATGCCTAATACATAATAGTCGAGAGGTTTCAGTTTTTGGAGTGTTTAGAGGCCAAATATCAGGATTCCATTGGGTGGAGATACTGAGTATCAGTAATGCCTGTATCATCTTTGTCTTGTGGGCTGGATCTTGTTAAAGACATAATTCCTTCCTGTGGACACCATGTACATTCAAAGAATCACGACGGGCTACAGAATATTGATGTCAGCGTTCATCCTGAGGCTATTCTCAAAGAATTGGGTAGGCAGGACATCACCTTCACTGCTGAAGACACCGAAGACTATCACGGAGGTAAGGAATCTCGTCTAATCATGATGGGTACCTCTGAAAAGTTATTTACAGATCCAACAATCTTTCATACATCAACATACATCAAATACATAAAGAAGAGTTTTTTTTTAATTATCCCTAGTACACGTGGTACAGGCCATGATAATCATGGTGGGTAGTTAGCGACTGCTTTTACTGTAAGCGCACCGCATATCTACACATGTGAAAAGCAGTTCGACTTTGCACTTACAAATGTGCCAGAGCCCCGTTTGGTAACTTGCACTCGTTGGTGGGGTTGGACTTTTGCAAGAATCGGGGGCCATTGGAGCATTTTTTTTTAATCAGAAAAAAGTGTCCAATGCGGGAATCGAACCCGGGTCGTAGTGGTCAAAAACCAAACGGTTTAACCAGCCTTCCACCGACCCCTCCATAAACAAGAGTTACACTCCCAACCTCTCTCTGATTGTATTATGGATAGAAATTGGCTTCGAGAAAGGTGGACTGCACAGGTTTCCAGATTCAAGATTGGAAACTTCAAGCAAAGACATTCCGTATATAAACCGAATACATAAACAATAGTTACAGTCTCCAACAGCTCTCGGATTGTTTTAAGGCTATAAATTGACTTAGAGAAAGGTGGACGGCACAGGTTTCCAGATTCAAGATTGGAGACTTCAAGCAAAGACATTCCGTATATAAACCAAATACATAAACAATAGTTACAGTCTCCAACAGCTTTCCGATTGTTTTAAGGATATAAATTGGCTTTGAAAAAGGTGGACTGCACAGGTCATTGTCACCAATATATAGATTCGAGATTGGAGACTTTAAATCTCTCAGCCAACATCAAGACATTCCTTAATATAAATCAAATACAAATATAATAGTTACAGTTTCCAACCGCTCTCTGATTACATCCAAGTATTTAAATAGGCTTTAAGAAATATGAAAGGTACAGGTTAGTTTGTCTATTGTCACTAATTTCCAGATTCAAGACTGGACATTTTAAATCTCTCAGCCAACATCAATACATTCCCTAATATGAATAAAATAGATAAACCATAAGTAGTTTCTAACAGCTCTTTGATTGCATCCAAAGATTTTAATTGACTTTGAGAAAGCAGGAAGGCGCAGGTGTTAGTTTGTCACCAATTTCCAGATTCAAGACTGGACATTTTAAATCTCTCAGCCAACATCAATACATTCCCTAATATGAATAAAATAGATAAACCATAAGTAGTTTCTAACAGCTCTTTGATTGCATCAAAAGATTTTAATTGACTTTGAGAAAGCAGGAAGGCGCAGGTGTTAGTTTATCCATTGTCACCAATTTCCAGATTCAAGACTGGACACTTCAAGCCACCAACATCAAAACATTCCAAATAAGAATCAAATATATAAACAATAGTTACAGTATAAAACAGCTCTCTGATTGCATCCAAAGATTTAAATAGGCCTTGAGAAAGGTGGACAACATTTTAGTTTGTCCACACATTGTCACCAATTTCCAGATTCAAGACTGGACACTTCAAGCCAACATCAAGTCATTCCTAATATGAATCAAATACATAAACAATAACTATACTTTTCAGTATCTCTCTAATTTCATCGAAGGAGATAAAGGTGGAAGGCACAGGTGTTAGTTTGTCCATTGTAACCAATTTCCAGATTCAAGACTGGACATTTCAAGCCAACATCAAGACATTGGTAATATAAATCAAATACAGAAACAATAGCTCCAGTAGTTCTCTGATTATATCCAATGATGGCTTTGAGAAAGGTGGACGGCACAGGTAAGATTATCCACATTGTAACCAATTTCCAGATTCAAGACTGGACACTTCAAGCCAACAACATCAAGACATTCCTAATATGAATCTAAAAATAAACAATAGCTAAAGTTTTCAGTATCTCTCTAATTTTATCCAAGGAGATAAAGGTGGAAGGCACAGGTGTTAGTTTGTCCATTGTCACCAAATTTCAGATTCAAGACTGGACACTTCAAGCCAACATAAAGACATTCGTAATATGAATCAAATACAGAAACAATAGCTCCAGTCACTCTCTGATTACACCTAATGATAGAAATTGACTTTGAGAAAGGTGGAAGCCACAGGTGTTAGTTTGCCATTGTCACCAAATTTCAGATTCAAGACTGGACACTTTAAATCTCTCAGCCCCAACGTCAAGGCATTCCCTAATATGAATCAAAAATATAAACAATAGCCACAGTTTCCAGTATCTCTCTGATTACATCCAAGAATTTAAATAGGCCTTGAGAAAGGTGGACAACATTTTAGTTTGTCCATTATCACCAATTTCCAGGTTCAAGACTGGACATTTCAAGCCAACACATGAAGACATTGTGTGTGTGTGGTAATATAAATCAAATACAGAAACAATAGCTCCAGTAGCTCTATGATTACATCTAATGATAGCTCTGAGAAAGCCGCAGGTTAGCTTGTCACCCAGGGAGCGACACCTGCCGTCCAGACCAAACAGGTGCCATCTGAAGGACTTCTTCGCCCATTGTGCTACCTCCCCCGCCATCGGAATGTTCTTCTTTTGTACCAACTTCAGGGAAGTCCCATTGATGGCCTTTTAGCTAGCTTTGGTGAGCTAACCATGCGGCTCTTCTTTGTTTGAACCTGTCACCAAGTTTCCACAGAATGTTTTTTTTTTTTTAATCTTTCATTTTAAAACTTTTATCTTTATGTAATATATGTATATTTAAAAAAGCATAGAGCTCTTCTCTCGTCAAATTGAACGTCAAAACTAAATGCCATCTATTGATTGTCGCCGCAAACTAGCGACCTTGGGTCGGTGACAAAGCCACAACACCAGCTTTTGCGGCGACGGTTAATAAATGGCGTCTAGTTTTGACATTTAATTTGACGGGAGAGGCGCCCTATGCTTTCTTAGATCAATTTCCTCCCGTCAAAATTACCATATATATATATATATATAGAAGTTATTCTACCTGTATAAAATAATAGAATTCATAGTAGATATAAGAGTTTATTTTACTTCACTGCAGGTGCAACTAGCAGGTCTTCCCCATCTCTAGCTCTATGTTGAAGACAGGTTTATTGGGGACAGTGACATAGTTAAAGTCCTCTGTCTTTCTTGACGGGACAAGATTGAATGGTTTCTCGTTCTCCATCAATGTCCATTTTCCTCTTCATTTGTTGAAGCTTAAAGAGCTAAACCGCGCGTCACCTTTATTTAGAATAGCGTTTCTTTTATTTTACCCCTTCTCTCACTGATTTATGATCACGAAAATGCTTTTAAATATTGAAAACACTTCAATAAAATGTCTATATATACTCTCATGGACTATACTTTCATGGACAAAACTTATGGAAGTTGTGCAAAAAAAAAAAAAAGCAAATTATTTCCTATGCTACAATATAAAAAAAGAAGACAGTTATCTTTTATTAAGCCTATATATTTAGAGATGCTATTTATAGAAAAAAATTCTGAAGAGGGTAGTGAATAGCAGTGCGAGGATAATCATAAAAGTAGAATAAACACCATATCGTAAATATGTAAATTGAATGATATAAGCTGTTGGCAAATGGCGACTGGATGCACGCACCTTCTGACGCTTCCTGGAAATTTGCATAACAATAATATCACGACCAAGTGATGGGTTTGGCCCTATTCCTGGCACCCATGAAAGTGATGAGATAGTCTCTATTGAGGTGTATGCCATTAGGGTTGATAACGGCTTCCACAAGTAGAAAGGATCTTGGAGACTTGACTTTTTTTTTTCAAAGAAAAAGGCATCTCCTGATTGTGTAATGTAAATAATTTATTATAATAAAAATAATATTTTTTTTATTAATGGATTTTCATAACTACAAACATAATTAAGATTAGTATTTTTTCAAATATGCAGCCTGAAGTGAACAACAACAAAAAGGCTTTTATTATTGCCCATTGCCCTGTGTGGATTCGCCATACAACAACAAAATAATACAGTAATTTTTTTCTTCCTTTCCCCATGTGCACGTGAGTCTTTATTTGAAAAGGGATTTATTTACACATCTGTTCTAAAACTTTTCTCACTACCTCTTTTGTGTATGAATCTATTTACAATTGATCTGTAGAAATTATAGAGTTCTATTGCTATATTTTTCTTTTCTGAAATAGTTCTCAGCGTCTTCAGTGTGCTTCTAAATCTTCAGAAGGTGTTTTGAAGATTTTTTTTCTCTTTATTTAGGCCTTAAGTAAACACAAGAATCTGACAACGGTCGGTGATGGAGTTCCTGTTTAAGTCTGGAGACATTTCACCCACTGTAATTCACTCAAAGTCTGTGTATGGAAAGGAAGCCATGGATAGAAGCACAATACAAAGATGGATTCAGCGCTTCCAAACTGGTGATTTGGATATCAGTGATAAAGAAAAGCCAGGTACATCTGTAGTTACAGACCAGAATTTTGCTCTAACGGAGAAATTGATCAAGAATAACCAGACAATGACGACTTATCAAATAATGCAAAAACTTTCCCTGTCTAAAGGAACTGTTCTTAAAATTCTGAATAATCTTGGATATCAAAAATTATTTTCAAAATGTATGTCAAAACTTCTAGCACGATAATTGATGCAAATTTGGAAAGAGATTTGTTTAGACTTTATGGAGAATTTATTTGGAGAGCCTTTTCAGGTGTTTAAAGGTGTGAAAACATGTGATGAGACTTGAATTTACCATTATGATCCCTTTACAAAGCGCAATGGACTCAAAAAACATCGCCATTAAATAAAAAAAAAGCTTTTTCTTAACATTGATTTCATCCTTCCAGGATTATTACATCTGTATTAATATCTTTAAAGTTACTAATAATTGATATTATGTTGATTGTACATATTGCCAGACACTTCTTTCTTTTGTACACAGGTCTTTTTTCTCGTTTTTTTTTTCTCTCTTTCTCATTGTTAACATTATATGACTATTCTATTCACGGCCTAAAATTATTGTATATATATGTATAGACAAATGTAAAAGCATACATGTATGACAGCGCAAGTGTCCCTAGGGGGACATAGCGCTTTAAATTGAAATAAAATAAAAGTAATGCCTTTTTTTCAATTTTAGAATAGGCATTTGGATAGATGGAAAATGTTCCAGGGAGGAAATCATTGTGTGATTTCAATGAAAGAAAGGATAACCGTCAAAATAGACTAAACTCTAAACATTATCTAATAATTGTCTCTACAATTCAGAGAACTCGGGTCAGTGACAAATAGCAAATTCTAACGATTTCGTGTATCCCTTGTGAATATTATAAATTCTCAAAGCTACCGTGAACTGATAAGGCCATAGCTCAGAACCATGGTCTTCAGGTGAGAGTCCTAAATGTGTTAATTCTGTGTGCTATTGGCTTTGTTATTGACTCAAATTTGCTAGAATTCTGAAACGGTCAAATTTTTGCACCTAGATAATACATCATTTTGTCGGGAGTGGTGATACCTTTCTTTTATGACAAATTTTGATATTTGGGAAAAAAACAAGACATTCTTACGATAAACTTGAAAAATTCAGTATCCTCCTCGAAAAAAACAAAACAAAAACACTCACACACAAAAACCTTTATTAAGACATATAGTCTTTACAGGAATCTACCACGGAATCTGCAAATGAAAAGAATAAAGAGGTAAAAGCTAATCATTTCTCCTTTAAAAACAATTCCTTAGATATCATCTGTAAAGCACCTGCCATCCAAGTAAAATGGAGATCACCTGGGAACTACTTAGAGCATCCTGGTTGAGTGTATATCACCTGGAGTCTACCCCATATCATCCCTCTTAGCTAAAGTGTAACAAATTCTTCATCCAAAAGCCAAGCAAGCCTTCAACCAGGCGTCTCAGCAAGGTGCCAGGTGATCTAGCTAATCAAGGCAAGGCGGTACGTATCCAACAAGAAGACAAATGGTCTCCCAGCGACATGATGCTATCACACTTGCTCCTGAAGATTTCTTCATCGGATTCCTAAAGGCGGGCGGCGTTGTGCACGAGATTGGGTCTCCTCCACACGAAATATTGATTATCCACCTGTCACATTAATCTCAGGTTCCCGGCGCCTCATGTCTTACATTATCCGATATTTCCCGCCCTAGTTTGGCTCTTTTTTTCATTCTTCCTTTCTTTTTTTAGTGTCTTTGTAAACAAAACCTACCTTGGAAAATGTAATGATTCCATATGCAAATTTTATTCTTAAAGAAAAAAATGCAGCATATATGTAGATATGTATTAATTTTCGGATAGAAAATTAAATATGTAAAAATGATTGGATGTATATAGAGTGTAAGAGGAGAGTGAAAGTATCTTATTTTTAGAAATAAATGGTTTATACCTTATAGTGTTCGTCAAGTACTATTTTTGTTAGGTAGAGAACACAACAGAAAGGAAAGTGAAATTTTTTAAAAATTCATTCCTAATACCCTAGTACACGTGGTACAGTCCATGATAATCATGTTGTTTAGTATTTAGCGATTGCTTTGATCGTTTTTATTCTAAGTGCTCTACATGTCTACATAAATGGAAAGCAGTTCGACTTTTGTGCTTGTAAGGGTGCCAAAGCCCCGTTTAGTTATTTATACTCATTGGTGGGGTTGGAATTCTGAAAGAATAGGAGGCTAATTATATGCCAAATATAGGTTGGATTTGATCTCAGGTCGTAGCGTTTTTAATATTCTTCTATAAAATTCAAAAAGAGGAACAATACCAGTTTGAAATTTATCTAAATGACATAAAGCTCAACAACAAAAAATAAAAAAAGATCAAATATGCGAAATAAACGCTGAGAGAAAACTGACAAAAACTATAACAAGACTTAGAACAAAACATTATAAAGGAATGACAATATATCCAGATGGCACAAGAACCTATAGGACATGCAACAACTGTCCTGGTGTGGAACTAACACCTACCCACATTTTCTCATGCCCAGCAATGGCCGCAGCCTTGCAGAAAATTGACATGGACCCAGAGCAGAATCGTTACACACCCAAGATAGAGAGCATTGCTGTGATAGAGATGTACGGAGATATCTGAGGCTCTTCATTTGACACGACAACAACAAGAAGTCATTATAATTGACATGGACTCAGAACAGCATCTGTACACACCCAGGATAGTGGACATTGCGACTGCTGTGATAGAGAGATGCATGGGGACATCTGAGGCTCTTCATTGGACACGACAACAACAAGAAGTCATTATAATTGACAAGGACTCGGAACAGCATCTGTACACACCCAGGATAGTGGACATTGCGACTGCTTTGATAGAGATGTATGGGGACATCTGAGGCTCTTCATTGGACACGACAATAACAACAACAGAAAATTGGCATGAACCAGAGCAGCTTTACACACCCAAGATAGTGGACATTGCGACTGCTGTGATAGAGATGTATGGGGACATCTGAGGCTCTTCATTGGACACGACAATAACAACAACAGAAAATTGGCATGAACCAGAGCAGCTTTACACACCCAAGATAGTGGACATTGCGACTGCTGTGATAGAGATGTACGGAGACATTTGAGGCATTTCATTGGACACGACAACAATAACATGACATAAAGTGAAGTGGAAAGGATTAAAAAAAGATCCTAATTGGCGATGAAACATTATATCATGAGGATGACTAGGATTCGAAATAACAATCGGCCATAATTGATCATTTATTCGTTTATAGAAAGAGCTAACAAAGGCGATTGCATTTTAAACATATCGCCAATTGGAAAGCTAATAAAACACGAAAATGAAGTGTCCATTTACACAAGTGTTTCTTTTAATAATTAAAATTTTGGTGAATTTTTATTATTGAACTGTAGAACCCATCAAAATACACTCATGGACAAAACTTAGGGAAGTTGTAGCTTGTAGCATATATATCGGGATTCAGACAATAACTCTGAAAGATGCTTGATACACAGTAACTTTTATTGAAAACACGCGAGATAACCAAGTGTGAACAAAATTACCAAATTCAATTTGAACTTTACAAATTTTAGATTGAAGAATCCTCACGATCTTTTTATAGACATCAAACACACAACACATAGCAAAGAACAAAGACGTATTCTCTAATTGTCGATGATATTGTTCGAATTTAAGTAGAAAATTGTTGGGTGCTGCTCTGCCTTTAGTACAGGAGCTCCATCTATGGTTCCTTTCTTTTGTGGTGAATATGTATAAGACCGATGGTCTTAATAAAGATGTGTGTGAATTTAATTAGAAAACAAATTCATCAGAAGTTCAAGAAATTTTACAGATTAAAGAAAAAATTAAGATTATACTCTTCAAAATAGAGAAAGGTTTAAAAGAGCTTTCCAATCATCTACAAAAAAAAGGAGATTATCATGTCAACAATTTTGATGAGAATTCAAGAGAGAGAGATTAGCGGAATCCAATCAAAGAGAATGTTCTAAGAAAGGTGATGATTGCAGATACACCTGAAGAGGGCGTTCTCCGACCTCCAAGAGGCTAAGGAAGTAATTTGACAGAAAGTCTCTTCAAAAAGACCGGAACGAATTTACCTCAGAATCGGGATTTTCTGAGAGGCGCAGGATGTTTTTAGAAGTAGCAGCATCCGGAACTCTCCCCACGGACGTAAAAAACCGAATATCCTGCTGACAGAGAGGAGGAGGGGGGTCCTCTCTACCTTGTGGTAACTAACAGTCTCAATTATAGTTAGCAGCGCTTAACTATTCCTCTATTTATTTAACAATATTGGGTATTTGATCTATGAATTTTTAGTCTCAATGATCTTGTATAATTATACACACGCAAAACTTCCACCCCCCCATTGAATATAACAAAATATTTAAAAAACTTAATTCTGTTGACGTTATGTGGCGCTGAGTTTGTTGTTGACACACATTAAATATGTTTTAACACCTTGATAAAGGTTGGCGTGTTCAGCCAACTGAAATATTAGTAAAATAAATGATTTTTTGATCCAATATATGCCTTTTTAATTAAAGATTTATTTATGGATTGCTCTATTTTCAAAACACAAAACTTTATTAAGATTACCGGTCATACAGATTTACTACAGGAAGGAAGCATAGATTGAGCTCTTATACTCCAGGCAGAACAGAACCCAACAACCTCCAGACAAAAGCCTAACAGCCTATAATTACACAATGGGATTTAAAAATATATATATTTCTTTAGTGGTTAACATTAGTTTACACTTAATTAGTCTTTATCGCGGCTTCCATTTTCATTACAGTTTATTACTTATCGTTTCTTGAAAGTTTACATTTACTTTTTCCATTTTATTTGTTATTTACATTCTAATTTCTTTCTTTTTCATTATTTTTCATCTCTTAGGAGAATCTGTATATACGACTAAAGATCTTATTATAGATATTGATTGATTGCTTATTGTTGTTAATCTTCATTTTATTATTATTATTTTATTTTGTATGTAAAAACTATCTTTTTCTGTTTCCCTAATCACTTCACAGTATGTAAATCCACAAACCTTTTCTTATTTTGTTTCTATTATGTTTTTGTTTTTTTAATATGTTTTTTGTTTTTGTTTTTGTTTTTAAAGATCCATAAAATTGTTTATGGAATTGAGTTTTTTTCTGTGGGTAAACAAATCTTTTTTTTCTCTTTCACCTCTTGTTTTTGTAGAGCCCTTGTTTTTTTTGTATCTTTTTTTTTTTTATATATATTTTCAAATATATTATATAGAATTATCAAATTTATTTTAGTATGTAAACCCATTCCATTTCTTAATAAACTATATATTTTTTATCCCTTGTGTCATTATACTTTTTGGTCTCTATAGTAGCGTCATGTATCTCTAGATCTTTTCTTTATAGATTCTCTATTCTAACCAGTTTATCAATTCAATTTTATTTTAGTCATTCTTTTGCTATTCACTTTTTACTCTCTTCACAGAACTTTCTTCAGCAATCCAATTCTCTAATGTAATATAATATTTATAAGCAATTATTTTGATGAGAAAGCATTTTTTTTGGTCAAAATTACGCTAAAGAGAGAGAGAGATAAAAAATTACTTTAATTATATTATTCATATACAGTTAAACCTGTCTATAGCGCCACCTCTTGGGACTTACCCAAAATAGGGTGCTATAGAGAGGGGGTGTTATAGACAGGTCACTTTTAATGTAAATCGCATCGTACTACGTATTTAAAATCGGGCGCTATAGAGAGGACGGCGCTATTTAGAGGGGGCGCTATAGACAGGTTTAACGGTATATATATTTTTAGAAATATTATTTAAAGAAAAAAAAAAAAAAAAAACGCCCAACGTGGGGCTCGAACCCACGACCCTGAGATTAAGAGTCTCATGCTCTACCGACTGAGCTAGCCGGGCATGATAATTGTGTCTCTAATGAAGTTTTAATGGATGAAGTCCCCGAATTATCCTCTACGTTGCGGAAAGGAGAAGCAGCATAAGTAAGGGACTGTCCTGTAGAGCGAAGTCCGGTGTCATGAGCCCCGAGCCGCTACGGTAACCGTGAACAGGGAACTCTGAAATGTGGCTGACTAATGGGACAATGGTACCCTCCTATTTCATGCTGGGCAAGATACACCGACCATCGATTAGCATTAAATAGTCATATCCGAGGATTCGCCGCTAGGTGGCCGGACAATAAACAACACGTGCAGCACCGCTCCGGTAAATATAGTTTATATTACTAATATTTCAGTGTATATTTGCCTTATACTATGAAAGGGATAATACTGTCACTCTTAGTACTCGTGTTATGCAACAATAAATATGCAAATTTACTCAAGGTAACGCACTATGCAAAAAACTCAGTACGAAGGGATAATGATAGACAATGTGGCCTAAATATAAACTTACCATCTGGGAATATATCTGGTAACCAAAAAAGACTGCTATGTATCATTCTGGCTCTATTATTTATCTCAGGCATTGAACAAAACCCAGGCCCCCCAACCAAAAAGCAAATTACTTTGACTGCGTCAGTACACTCAGGAGAGAGAGAATCAATAGATGGCGAGCTAAAAATGCTAATCTTGAACATGGCGACGGAAATAAAGAGTCTAGGAGAGAGAATTGACATCAGACTTACCAAAATAGAGACTCGAATGGACGATTGGGATAAGCGATTCTGCAATATAGAGGAGAAGCTAACCAAATGTATAGAGTCTCAACAGGCTACCGAAAAACTGGCTTCATGTAATTCGTTAAAGGTAAATGAACTGGAGGCTAGAGTCGAATTTTTTGAGACGAGACTGCGTGAGCCCAATCTAGTGTTCTATGGTATTGAGAGGGAGGGTGACGAAAATCAGGCAGATTGCAACTTAAAGATTCAAAACATAATTAGAGATAAAATGGAAATCGGAGATGATTTAAAAATAACAAAATGTCACCGACTTTCACGCGGATCCAATGCACCAGTTCTTGTTGTGGTGCCTGATTATGCTGATAGAGCAAAAATATTTAAAAATGCCTACAAACTCAGAGATACTAAAATTTCGATAAGTAAAGATTATAGTAAAAATGTTAGAGAGCAACGGCGCATCCTAATTGCAAAAAGGAAAGAATTGGGTGAAAGGGGAATAAAATCGAAGTTGAGAGATAACAAGCTTTTGGTAAATGATAAAGTCTGTAAAGTGATGAATGGCCAAGTTGTTGATAGCACAGGAGTTGCTATATAGCAAAAACCTTGTAGAAACAATTGTGTAAATAGAAGAAATACGACATCAAAATCACAAATTAATTCTCCGCCCCATAATCAAATAACGGAAAGTTACTACGACATAAATACATGTAAATATGATTCTCAAGACGATGACAATGCAAATTTTTCTGAAAATTCGCGAGACATCGCCGAAAAAATAATATGTTGGAATATAAATGGTTTCTATAGGATTCTTTCGATATTTCCACTCCTCGAGCACATAAAGAACTACGAAATTTTTGCTCTACTTGAAACATGGTGCCTGAACAGGACTAACATAACACTAAAAGATTATCAAATTATCGAATTACCTGCCACCAAAGAATCTGGAAGGGGAAGAGGGTCAGGGGGTATAATTGTCGGTTTTAGGGAAGGCGGGAAATATAGAGTAGAGAGTTCTGAAAAGGATGGCACTTGGTTATCTATTTTCTTATCAACAAACACAAGAGCCCCCCAACATGTTATCTGTTTAATATTTGTATACCTTCCTCCAAACCAAATACAGCTGCATAACTTAGATAAGCTGTTTACATACATTCAAAAGCAAATAGCAGATGGAAAAGAAATTATTTTACTTGGAGATTTAAACATCAGAACTGGGAAGTTGGGAGGACTACACAATCCACTTAATTTCCAGCTCCCCCTAACATCGGAAAGAAGGGCTAAAGATCATATAATATCATCTCTGTCTAATAAACTTCTTGATTTCCTGGAAGATAATTCTTTGACAATAGTTAATGGAAGATCTAGAGGTGATAAAGATGGAGATTTTACATACATATCCGAAAGAGGCTCTTCAACTATTGACTATTGCATACTCTCACAGGGTTCACTACAAATTTTACTGGACTTCAAAGTCGATGACCAACTGTACTCAGACCACCATCCTTTGGTTTTAACGATAAAAGGCCAAAACTTCAATGAGAAAAAAACCAAACGGGAAGATTATAATATTACGAGATATAGATGGTCAGCCGATGGACTCGCAATGTTTAAAATGAAACTGGAAGAATTGCGGGAAAAAAACATACCAGCCTCCGATGACCTTGTATACACTTTCAATCAGCGAATTTTGGAAGCAATGTCATCTGCAAAAATAACCTACTCAATTAAGGGCGGCCCCAGGAAATCTAAGCCGTGGTTCGATAAGGACTGCTATGATATGAAAAAACTGGCAAAAGAAAGTCTGAAGAAATATCGTAAAACAAATAGATTGGAAGACAGAGAATGTTATGCTTCTTCCAGAAAGAAATATCTCGCTTTATTGGATCTAAAAAGGAAAGGCTTTGATAATGAAAAACAGGAAATACTCAGAAATGCTAAAGACTCAAAGACCTTCTGGAAAACTATTGCGCTCTACAAAAGCACATCTATAATCCAAGGAGAAATATCTATACAGGACTGGCTGAACTTTTACCGCGAACTAATGACTACAGAGAAAAATTTGAGAATTTGTAATTTACATAATGTGATTTCTCAGAACGATCCTATATTGGACTCAGAGATAACCAATGCAGACATATACAAGGAGATAGCTGGTTTGAGGAGTAACAAGGCATGCGGGCCCGATGGCATCCCCAATGAAGTATTAAAAACACTCCCTGATTCGTACATACTGCTGTTGAAACAACTCTACAATAGTGTTATGACGACTGGAAAATACCCAGCAATTTGGACTAATTCCACTATACACCCAATCTTTAAAAATGGTTATAAGAACAGCCCCTCCAACTACCGAGGTATTGCACTGATTAGCAATGTATCAAAGCTTTTCACATCAATCCTAAGATCACGACTGGAGGAATGGGTCGAAGGAAGAAGGGTTATACCCGAAAACCAAGCGGGATTTAGAAAAGAAAGATCATGTATTGACCACATATTTACACTAACTACTTTAATCCAACTATCATTAAGAAAAAAGAGGGGAAAACTATATGTCTTTTTTGTCGATCTAAGGAAGGCATTTGATACTGTACCCCACTCACTACTTTGGAAAAAACTTTACAACCTAGGCATAAGTTACCAATTCATAAGTACGATCAAAAGTTACTACGAACAAGCAACTATAGCTATCAGATGGAAGGGATCATTTACGGAAAGTATTAAGATAAACTCGGGAGTCCTCCAGGGAGAACCACTTTCCCCACTGCTATTTATATTATTTATCACGGACTTAATCGAAATTTATAATAACTCAGACCTGCCGAGTGTAAATTTGCCAGAATTTGGAGATATCCATTTATTGCTGTACGCCGACGACATAGCAATTATAGGTGAGTCCAGGATAAACCTCCAAAAGAAGATCAAAATACTGAAAGAATATCTCGATGAGAACTTAATGACACTAAATGAGTCCAAGTCAAAGATTATGGTGTTCCGTAATGGAGGTAAACCCTCAAATAAGGATAGATGGTTCTGGAATGATAAACCCATAGCAATAACTTCAAGATATACATACTTGGGATTCCCTCTGACACCAACAATAACAACTACTCACCCGGCAAATTACTTTAAAGGAAAAGCACTTACAGCAATTAACGCCACACACCCAATATTAATAAAATCAAAAGCAAAGTCAATAAATTTATCAATCAAACTCTTTGATACAATAGTGAGAGCTGTCCTGATGTATGCCGCTCCATTATGGGCAACAGAGCATAAAGACTTACTGGACAATATACAAGACATATTTATCCGTAGGTTCCTGAATCTGCCCAGATACACTCCAGGTTACCTAATCAGATTAGAAACCGGTCGTATCTCATTGAGTGTAACAGCCTTAAAATTAACCCTGAAGTATTGGCTGCGGGTGTTGAATATGAGCAGTGACAGATTGCCACGTATATGTTTTAATAGAACACGGGAACTCTCTAATGCTTCGGGCACACCCATCGGTTTCATTAAAAAGCTCACTAATCTGCTTAACGATAATGGATCCCCTGCACTTGTTTCCTGTGATGACCCTGAAACGCTGAGGAGCGCGATTACAGGGCTCTTAAAAACAGCGGCAGACCAATCTATACAAAACGACCTTACAAGAATGGATAAATCTAAGCTATACTCTCACTACAAAGACATTCACATATCTTTCATGACGGAGGGATACCTTTTAGGGGATTTTCCTTTCCCGGTTGTAAGACTACTCGCACAAGTTAGAATACTTTCAAGTTTTTTTAGAGAAAACCACACCAAGATGCTCTGCGGTGAGGACCCGACTTGTACCTTCTGTAATTCAAAACTACAAAATGAAATCACTCACTATATTTTTGATTGCTCTGCTCTGAAAGAAGAAAGAAGAACCCTTATGCTCAAAACTGGGCAACTCTGTGCTTCACTTCCATCAATAATTGACAATATGACCCAGAATAAGTATATTGCTACGGCGTTTTATGGTTTCCACAAGTCCATATCTCAGAAGAAGGCCAAGTGATACTCACTCCTCACTTTCTTACTGCTACTCTTTTTGTGTTGATTTCTTGCTTCCCTCTTTCTTATTATTATTTTTTTTTTTTTCCTTTTCTTGTTTTTTTTTTTTCTTTCTCTTTTTACTCTGTATATATCGCTATTTCCGTTGTCTCACTGCTTTGTTCTTATGCATACCTCTGGTGAATCCTGTATAGGGTCAGTGACCCTAAATAAAGGCTTTTTTGTTGTTTTTTTTTTTTTAAATAGTCATATCCTCTATACCTATATAGATGCAACATAATATAATTGTTATAATAAAAGACACAAATTGATGTTAACGAAAGAGCGATTGATCGAAGCATATTATATATTTATAATTGTATGTAATTCTGCTGTCCTCAAAGCTTATATTCATCTAAAATACCCATTCCAAGAGTCTAGCATCAATATCACTATAAAAGGAAGGTTTAACTTTATATATGAACTAGCCGAATGACCCGGGCAACGCCCGTGTTTTACCCGATTGAATGTTTTTATTCAAATACTATTTGTTACAATTATAAATTGGCGCCTTAAATAAATGCATATATTAGTTAATAACTATAGCCTATGTGCTTTATCTGTCTATGTACTGTTGGCTTCCGTAGGCGTCTCTTACTGGGAAAAAGAAAGAGAGGATTCCATTTGGTTATTAACTAATATATGCATTTATTTAAGGAGCGACCCGCTCCAACACAATAGTTACAAAAACCAAAAAGCGAGTGGGGGGTAGGCAAAGGTAGCGTGATCGTAGCCAACCAATAGGAGAGCGCCATTCCAAAAAAAAAAAGCAAACGGTGACAGAGATGAAGAATTATTAAGAACGCATGACGCTCGTAACTGTATATAGAATATAGGGTTATATGTATATATCTTGAAGATAGAGGTTGCCTGGCCGGCATTCCTATTTCTTTTAAAAATAGACACTTCGGCCAGTTAAAAGTTTTATTTTCCCAACGTTCCAACACATTTTTTTTTTGTCTTCGTTAGGAGAAATAAATATAAAGCATTTGGCAAGGCGTTAAAAAAATTTCAATTTTTTTCAATTTAATGATACAAGGTCTTCATTGGTGGCGCCCAACGCGGGAAAGACTCCGCCACCAATGGACTGCAAGCGTTCTTTCCTACAGAGAGATTGAAAAACTGAAATGAAAGAGATTGAGATTGGAACAATTCTATTGACATCTAGTCAATAAGAGAGAGATTGAGATTGAAACTAATTTATTTCAATGTACATATAAGGTTATGTGAAAAAATAGTACAAATGTAACATTGTACTGGGATAAGGTGCATAATTCATGAAAAAAGAAAAAGGCATCTCCTTATCGTGCAACTGAAAGTTGCTGATGGCTGAGCGCCATCTATCGGAATAAATATCAACTATTCTCGTTGATTTTTTTATTCCATAATTGGCCAAATACCCATTCTTGATTAATCAAGAAAAGCTAACCACGGACGCGTTTCGGGCTGTTGGCCCTCATCAGCGTGGTGCAAGCTGTACCTCAAAGACCAAAAAAAAAATTGGTCATTAAGGCATCCTGAAAAATCATGAAACGGGTAGTTAAGGCCAGAATTGCGTGAGGACTCTACACAATGTGAAAAAATAGTACAAATGTAACATTGTACTGGGATAAGGTGCATAATTCATGAAAAAAGAAAAAGGCATCTCCTTATCGTGCAACTGAAAGTTGCTGATGGCTGAGCGCCATCTATCGGAATAAATATCAACTATTCTCGTTGATTTTTTTATTCCATAATTGGCCAAATACCCATTCTTGATTAATCAAGAAATGATAGATGGCGCTCAGCCATCAGCAACTTTCAGTTGCACGATAAGGAGATGCCTTTTTCTTTTTTCATGAATTATGCACCTTATCCCAGTACAATGTTACATTTGTACTATTTTTTCACATTGTGTAGAGTCCTCACGCAATTCTGGCCTTAACTACCCGTTTCATGATTTTTCAGGATGCCTTAATGACCAATTTTTTTTTGGTCTTTGAGGTACAGCTTGCACCACGCTGATGAGGGCCAACAGCCCGAAACGCGTCCGTGGTTAGCTTTTCTTGATTAATCAAGAATGGGTATTTGGCCAATTATGGAATAAAAAAATCAACGAGAATAGTTGATATTTATTCCGATAGATGGCGCTCAGCCATCAGCAACTTTCAGTTGCACGATAAGGAGATGCCTTTTTCTTTTTTCATGAATTATGCACCTTATCCCAGTACAATGTTACATTTGTACTATTTTTTCACATTGTGTAGAGTCCTCACGCAATTCTGGCCTTAACTACCCGTTTCATGATTTTTCAGGATGCCTTAATGACCAATTTTTTTTTGGTCCTTGAGGTACAGCTTACACCACGCTGATGAGGGCCAACAGCCCGAAACGCGTCCGTGGTTAGCTTTTCTTGATTAATCAAGAATGGGTATTTGGCCAATTATGGAATAAAAAAATCAACGAGAATAGTTGATATTTATTCCGATAGATGGCGCTCAGCCATCAGCAACTTTCAGTTGCACGATAAGGAGATGCCTTTTTCTTTTTTCATATAAGGTTATATAAGGTTAAATACTAAATAAATAAATAAATAATAATATATATATATATATTTACATCAGACATGAGCCTTCTCTGAAGGGACGTCTGGACAATGTCAAATGTTCAAGGCCGTCCTGAGTTCGGAAAGGCCCGTGCTTATAAAGGGGTTTTTGTCCCCAACGTGCTCAATTGCATCGCCGAGGAAATCGTAGAGAATTTTCTTTTATCCAGGAGAGAGAGAGAGAAAGGATAAAATTGTTCTAAATACTTAATTTTCATTGATATTTTTAGTTTTATTCATGGTTGAACTCTTTTTTTAGGTTTTTTTTTTTTACATTTTGTTGATCAATCAGGCGCGATATTGAAATAATTACGCCTATTATACAGGAAACAAACAAAACGACAAACAAAGTAGAATGACGTTTGACAATTATCCCGCAAATGTTTCTTTTGAACGAAAAAAATCGAAATTTATTTTAAGGAGAAATAACGATTATTTCTAACCTTAGGGATGAAGTAGGATAGGATGAATTGTGAAGAGTAATGATAATCGTTATTTTTCCTTAAAATAAATTTCGATTTTTCGTTCAAAAGAAACATTTTCGGTATAATTTGTCAATTTTTGTTCTACAATCATAAGCCGCATTAAATTGTATTAAAAACAAATTAGAACTTAGAATTAAATATTTACAAATTTACACATGTATTGATCGACAGATTTCATAAAATTTATATAGACAAAGTGGCTGATATAAGAGAGTTAAATCATTTAGATCAGGGAACAATCGATGTCTCACTTCTGTAAAGTTCGGACAGTCATAGATAAGGTGAAGAGCAGTTTGTTCAGTTTCTCCGCAGGAACAATTTGGTGTTTCTGATAGACCTCTTTTATGTAAGTATTTCTGGAATTTTCAGTGTGATGTGACAAATTGAGTGATTATAAAATTTGGATGGAACTGTGTAGGAATTCCGTTTGGAAAAATATTGCGAATTGTATAATTAGCGTTATGAATAGGTTGATATACATGATTCATAATAATAGCTTTTTCTTCGTCAATTATTATTGTAAATATCAATATTTCCCTTATTAATTTTTTTTTAGGATTATTTGTTTTTTTCAGAATTGATGTTTTGCCATTGTAAAGGGACTGGGGTGGGATGAAGTTCCCCGAGGTCACCCTCAGTAGTGTCACGGGGGAAGGATGTTGGGGACACCGGATGATCCTTTGCCCTACTTTCTTCTTATAAAGATTGTTTGGGTATTCTTCATTTTTGGCTGAGTTTCTTTTAAACCAGTGGTCAGAAAAAAAAGAAGTCGGTGGACGAGTGGGTAACACCCTCGATTTCCGACAGTCATGAACTGGGATTGAATTGTCAAATTATATTGACAAATATTTGCACCCTTATCTTATCCTATTTCTTTAGTGCGAAGAACGTTGTTTTTATCAGATAAGTAAACCGATCTCTCAAGCATTCTAGACGAATGTGGCCATGTTTGTATATAAAGGGGGTTTAAGGGAATGCGTGAGGCGAGAGTGTGGTGAAAAGTTTTGTGTAGAGACGCTTATAGTGTTCTCTTCGCATTTTATCCGTGTCTGGTGATCGCATTCCCTGTGTAACCCCGGTCCGATCCCTACCTAAGCAGCAATAAAGATAAATACTGTTTTCTTTTTATTTAACCAATTGTAAGTTTATCTATCTCTTTTTTTTTTTGTGCTTTTGAGTGTACGCTTTTGTGTTTTTAGTTACTATTACTTTAGGCCCTAGTCTATTGCATTTTGTGTTAACCCGTACAAAGTAACTTTTGTCAGAATCCCGCGTTAACATTTTGTTTAATATGATCCACTTTGCCGTAGTGGGGGGGCCCGAGTCCGACTTCCAAGTCGTTCCGCCAAGAGATCAACACCACAGAGGTCCGTACGTCTCTTGACCTCACGGACAATACAGCAGCTAGTCTCCCCCAAATCATAGACTAAAATCAAGGAAGCCGATATGGTCCAGAGGAAACCAACTTCTCTCCCAAAATTTTAATATCTCAGAAGCATGGACAAATTCCTGGATCAGCTCCGATATCCCAAACAAGAACCTCATCACAAGCCCAAGTGTCAAGATCCCAGGTTTTTCCCTCCCTCGACGAGAATGGGTGCTTCTAAACCGCTTTAGGACAGGTCAGGGAAGGTGTGCAGAGCTGATGAAGTTATGGGGCTACACCAAAGATCCAAATTGTGCCTGCAACGTCCCACAATCAATGTCCCATATACTAGATGACTGCCCGGTGTACAAATTCAATGGAGGAATCTCCATTCTGTCACCCCGGAAGCCCTGAACTGGCTGAAGGCCTTGCCTCTCAGACTTTAATGACCGATATGTCCTCAATTCTTTTTTTCTAGATTTAATTCATTTTGTCTCCTCTCTAATTGTAAATACGCTGCTGTATCACCTCATAAGCATAAATAAATAAATATGTGAATAACCTTCACATATTATTCATTTTTGCAAATATCATAAACTAGGTTGCTCTTGTTGAGCGGTACCTAATAAAGTGATTTTGGAACCGAACCGAACTAGTCAGAAAACTTTTGAATCGAAAGAGTCAAAAATTTCAATTTAAAAATTTCAAAGTTTTTTAAAGAGCCCACAAAACTTTTTCTTGTCAACAATATGAGTTTCTTATAAAACACTCCTCTCTTCAATCGTCATTATATGTTTCTTTTTTTTATTCGAAGAGTTTAATTTAATCGATGTATGAATATATGTATGGTAAAAAGAGACGAATATATATATATTCTTTAATTAAAAAGGCATATATTGGATCAAAATATCATTTATTTTACCAATATTTCAGTTGGATGAGCGCCAACCTTCATCAAGGTGTTATAACATGTTATATGAAATATGTTATAACACCTTGATAAAGGTTGGCGTTCAGCCAACTGAAATATTGGTAAAATAAATGATATTTTGATCCAATATATGCCTTTTTAATTAAAGATTTATTTATGGATTGCACTATTTTCAAAATGTATTCTTTAATATGATTAAGATATCTGAAAATATTAATAGGCATTGAATATTATAAATGGTGCAAGGAATTGAGAATATTCGTTATTTTGAATTAGGGAGGATTTTTTTTTTATAAGACGATACAAAACGGCAGCAAAGCGGAAATAAAAGAGGTAAAGTGGAGTCAATGGTATTTCTAAATCTGGGGGAGTGTGTTGGAGGTTAGAAGAAGAAAAAAACGACCGACATTTCAGCGGCGGAAGGAGTGCTGTTACAATTAAGAGTTAACCCGAGCAGGAGATGACCCCCCTCTCGCCGGAAGTAGAGGGGTGACGTCAGATGGGGCGCAGGAAGTCGTCTGGTTCCGCCGGGACTTCTGGTGGTGTTTACCTCGAGTTGACCGTCTGCCGGTGTTTGGTTCTGTCACTACTGGTGTTTGGTTTTGTCACTACTGGTGTTTGGTTTTGTCACTACTGGTGTTTGGTTCTATCACTACTGGTGTTTGGTTCTGTCATTAATGTTGTTTGGTTTTGTCACTACTGGTGTTTGGTTCTATCACTACTGGTGTTTGGTTCTTTTACTACTGGTGTTTGGTACTATCACTACTGGTGTTTGGTTCTTTTACTACTGGTGTTTGGTTCTGTCACTACTGGTGTTTGGTTCTATCACTACTGGTGTTTGGTTCTTTTACTACTGGTGTTTGGTTCTATCACTACTGGTGTTTGGTTCTATCACTACTGGTGTTTGGTTCTGTCACTCTGGTGTTTGGTTCTATCACTACTGGTGTTTGGTTCTATCACTACTGGTGTTTGGTTCTGTCATTAATGTTGTTTGGTTTTGTCACTACTGGTGTTTGGTTCTTTTACTACTGGTGTTTGGTACTATCACTACTGGTGTTTGGTTCTTTTACTACTGGTGTTTGGTTCTGTCACTACTGGTGTTTGGTTCTATCACTACTGGTGTTTGGTTCTGTCACTACTGGTGTTTGGTACTATCACTACTGGTGTTTGGTTCTATCACTACTGGTGTTTGGTTCTATCACTACTGTTGTTTGGTTCTGTCACTACTGGTGTTTGGTTCTATCACTACTGGTGTTTGGTTCTATCACTACTGGTGTTTGGTTCTATCACTACTGGTGTTTGGTTCTGTCACTACCGGTGTTTGGTTCTATCACTACTGGTGTTTGGTTCTATCACTACTGGTGTTTGGTTCTATGACTACTGGTGTTTGGTTCTATCACTACTGGTGTTTGGTTCTGTCACTACTGGTTTTTGGTTCTGTCACTACTGGTGTTTGGTTCTGTCACTACTGGTGTTTGGTTCTGTCACTACTGGTGTTTGGTTCTATCACTGCTGGTGTTTGGTTCTGTCACTACTGGTGTTTGGTTCTATCACTACTGGTGTTTGGTTCTGTCACTACTGGTGTTTGGTTCTGTCACTACTGGTGTTTGGTTCTTTTACGACTGGTGTTTGGTTCTATCACTACTGGTGTTTGGTTCTATCACTACTGGTGTTTGGTTCTGTCACTACTGGTGTTTGGTTCTGTCACTACTGGTGTTTGGTTCTTTTACGACTGGTGTTTGGTTCTATCACTACTGGTGTTTGGTTCTATCACTACTGGTGTTTGGTTCTATCACTACTGGTGTTTGGTTCTGTCACTACTGGTGTTTGGTTCTATCACTACTGGTGTCTGGTTCTGTCACTACTGGTGTTTGGTTCTTTCACTACTGGTGTTTGGTTCTTTCACTACTGGTGTTTGGTTCTTTCACTACTGGTGTTTGGTTCTATCACTACTGGTGTCTGGTTCTGTCACTACTGGTGTTTGGTTCTATCACTACTGGTGTCTGGTTCTGTCACTACTGGTGTTTGGTTCTGTCACTACTGGTGTTTGGTACTGTCACTACTGGTGTTTGGTTCTGTCACTACTGATGTGTTTGGTTCTGTCACTACTGGTGTTTGGTTCTTTCACTACTGGTGTTTGGTTCTATCACTACTGGTGTTTGGTTCTGTCACTACTGGTGTTTGGTTCTATCACTACTGGTGTTTGGTTCTGTCACTACTGGTGTGTTTGGTTCTGTCACTACTGGTGTTTGGTTCTTTCACTACTGGTGTGTTTGGTTCTGTCACTACTGGTGTTTGGTTCTTTCACTACTGGTGTTTGGTTCTTTCACTACTGGTGTTCGGTTCTGTCACTACTGGTGTTTGGTTCTATCACTACTGGTGTTTGGTTCTATCACTACTGGTGTTTGGTTCTATCACTACTGGGGTTTGGTTCTTTCACTACTGGTGTTTGGTTCTATCTCTACTGGTGTTTGGTTCTATCTCTACTGGTGTTTGGTTCTATCACTACTGGTGTTTGGTTCTATCACTACTGGTGTTTGGTTCTGTCACTACTGGTGTTTGGTTCTATCACTACTGGTGTTTGGTTCTATCACTGCTGGTGTTTGGTTCTGTCACTACTGGTGTTTGGTTCTTTCAGTACTGGTGTTTAGTTCTATCTCTACTGGTGTTTGGTTCTATCACTACTGGTGTTTGGTTCTATCACTACTGGTGTTTGGTTCTACCACTACTGGTGTTTGGTTCTGTCACTACTGGTGTTTAGTTCTTTCACTACCTGTGTTTGGTTCTATCACTACTGGTGTTTGGTTCTTTCACTACTGGTGTTTGGTTCTATCACTACTGGTGTTTGGTTTTGTCACTACTGGTGTTTGGTTCTGTCACTACTGGTGTTTGGTTCTTTCACTACTGGTGTTTGGTTCGATCACTACTGGTGTTTGGTTCTGTCACTACTGGTGTTTGGTTCTGTCACTACTGGTGTTTGGTTCAGTCACTACTGGTGTTTGGTCCTTTCACTACTGGTGTTTGGTTCTTTCACTACTGGTGTTTGGTTCTGTCACTACTGGTGTTTGGTTCTGTCACTACCTGTGTTTGGTTCTGTCACTACTGGTGTTTGGTTCTTTCACTACTGGTGTTTGGTTCTGTCACTACTGGTGTTTGGTCCTTTCACTCCTGGTGTTTGGTTCTTTCACTACTGGTGTTTGGTTTTGTCACTACTGGTGTTTGGTTCTATCCCTACTTGTGTTTGGTTCTATCACTACTGGTGTTTGGTTCTATCAATACTGGTGTTTGGTTCTATCACTACTGGTGTTTGGTTCTATCACTACTGGGGTTTGGTTCTTTCACTACTGGTGTTTGGTTCTATCTCTACTGGTGTTTGGTTCTATCTCTACTGGTGTTTGGTTCTATCACTACTGGTGTTTGGTTCTATCACTACTGGTGTTTGTTTCTGTCACTACTGGTGTTTGGTTCTTTCACTACTGGTGTTTGGTTCTATCACTGCTGGTGTTTGGTTCTGTCACTACTGGTGTTTGGTTCTTTCAGTACTGGTGTTTAGTTCTATCTCTACTGGTGTTTGGTTCTATCACTACTGGTGTTTGGTTCTATCACTACTGGTGTTTGGTTCTGTCACAACTGGTGTTAGGTTCTATCACTACTGGTGTTTGGTTTTATCACTGCTGGTGTTTGGTTCTGTTACCACTGGTGTTTGGTTCTTTCACTACTGGTGTTTAGTTCTATCTCTACTGGTGTTTGGTTCTATCACTACTGGTGTTTGATTCTATCACTACTGGTTTTTGGTTCTGTCACTACTGGTGTTTGGTTCTATCACTACTGGTGTTTGGTTCTGTCACTACTGGTGTTTGGTTCTATCACTACTGTTGTTTGGTTCTATCACTGCTGGTGTTTGGTTCTGTCACTACTGGTGTTTGGTTCTTTCACTACTGGTGTTTGGTTCTTTCACTACCTGTGTTTGGTTCTATCACTACTGGTGTTTGGTTCTATCACTACTGGTGTTTATTTCTGTCACTACTGGTGTTTGGTTCTATCACTACTGGTGTTTGGTTCTATCACTACTGGTGTTTGGTTCTATCACTACTGGTGTTTGGTTCTATCACTACTGGTGTTTGGTTCTATCACTACTGGTGTTTGGTTCTATCACTACTGGTGTTTGGTTCTGTCACTACTGGTGTTTGGTTCTATCACTACTGTTGTTTGGTTCTATCACTGCTGGTGTTTGGTTCTGTCACTACTGGTGTTTGGTTCTGTCACTACCGGTGTTTAGTTCTTTCACTACCGGTGTTTGGTTCTATCACTACTGGTGTTTGGTTCTATCACTACTGGTGTTTGGTTCTTTCACTACTGGTGTTTAGTACTATCACTACTGGTGTTTGGTTCTGTCACTACTGTTGTTTGGTTCTATCACTACTGGTGTTTGGTTTTATCACTACTGGTGTTTGGTTCTTTCACTACTGGTGTTTGGTTCTTTCACTACTGGTGTTTGGTTCTTTCACTACTGGTGTTTGGTTCTGTCACTACTGGTGTTTGGTTCTATCACTACTGGTGTTTGGTTCTGTCACTACTGGTGTTTGGTTCTATCACTACTGGTGTTTGGTTCTGTCACTACTGGTGTTTGGTTCTGTCACTACTGGTGTTTAGTTCTATCACTACTGGTGTTTGGTTATTTCACTACTGGTGTTTGGTTCTTTCACTACTGGTGTTTGGTTCTTTCACTACTGGTGTTTGGTTCTGTCACTACTGGTGTTTGGTTCTTTCACTACTGGTGTTTGGTTCTATCACTACTGGTGTTTGGTTCTGTCACTACTGGTGTTTGGTTCTATCACTACTGGTGTTTGGTTCTGTCACTACTGGTGTTTGGTTCTGTCACTACTGGTGTTTGGTTCTTTCACTACTGGTGTTTGGTTCTTTCACTACTGGTGTTTGGTTCTATAACTACTGGTGTTTGGTTCTGTCTCTACTGGTTTTGGTTCTGTCACTACTGGTGTTTGGTTCTGTCACTACTGGTGTTTGGTTCTTTCACTACTGGTGTTTGGTTCTTTCACTAATGGTGTTTGGTTGTGTCACTACTGGTGTTTGGTTCTATCACTACTGGTGTTTGGTTCTGTCATTACTGGTGTTTGGTTCTATCACTACTGGTGTTTGGTTCTGTCACTACTGGTGTTTAGTTCTTTCTCTACTTGTGTGTGGTTCTATCACTACTGGTGTTTGGTTTTTTCACTACTGGTGTTTCGTTCTTTCACTACTGGTGTTTGGTTCTGTCACTACTGGTGTTTGGTTCTTTCACTACTGGTGTTTGGTTCTGTTACTACTGGTGTTTGGTTCTATCACTACTGGTGTTTGGTTCTGTCACTACTGGTGTTTGGTTCTATCACTACTGGTGATTGGTTCTGTCACTACCTGTGTTTGGTTCTGTCACTACTGGTGTTTGGTTCTATCACTACTGGTGTTTAGTTCTATCACTACTGGTGTTTGGTTCTGTCACTACTGGTGTTTGGTTCCGTCACTACTGGTGTTTAGTTCTTTCACTACCTGTGTTTTGTTCTATCACTACTGGTGTTTGGTTCTTTCACTACTGGTGTTTGGTTCTTTCACTACTGGTGTTTGGTTATTTCACTACTGGTGTTTGTTTCTTTCACTACTGGTGTTTGGTTCTTTCACTACTGGTGTTTGGTTCTTTCACTACTGGTGTTTGGTTCTGTCACTACTGGTGTTTGGTTCTATCACTACTGGTGTTTGGTTCTTTCACTACTGGTGTTTGCATCTGTTACTACTGGTGTTTGGTTCTTTCACTACTGGTGTTTGGTTCTGTCACTACTGGTGTTTGGTTCTATCACTACTGGTGTTTGGTTCTGTCACTACTGGTGTGTTTGGTTCTGTCATTACTGGTGTTTGGTTCTTTCACTACTGGTGTTTGGTTCTTTCACTACTGGTGTTTGGTTCTATCACTACTGGTGTTTGGTTCTGTCACTACTGGTGTTTGGTTCTGTCACTACTGGTGTTTGGTTCTGTCACTACTGGTGTTTGGTCCTTTCACTACTGGTGTTTGGTTCTTTGACTACTGGTGTTTGGTTCTGTCACTACTGGTGTTTGGTTCTGTCACTACCTGTGTTTGGTTCTGTCACTACTGGTGTTTGGTTCTGTCACTACTGGTGTTTGGTTCTTTCACTACCGGTGTTTGGTTCTTTCACTACCTGTGTTTGGTTCTATCACTACTGGTGTTTGGTTTTATCACTACTGGTGTTTGGTTCTATCACTACTGGTGTTTGGTTCTGTCACTACTGGTGTTTGGTTCTATCACTACTGGTGTTTGGTTCTTTCACTACCTGTGTTTGGTTCTATCACTACTGGTGTTTGGTTCTATCACTACTGGTGTTTGGTTCTTTCACTACCGGTGTTTTGTTCTTTCACTACCGGTGTTTGGTTCTATCACTACTGGTGTTTGGTTCTATCACTACTGGTGTTTGGTTCTTTCACTACTGGTGTTTAGTACTATCACTACTGGTGTTTGGTTCTGTCAATATTGGTGTTTGGTTCTTTCACTACTGGTGTTTGGTTCTTTCACTACTGGTGTTCGGTTCTGTCACTACTGGTGTTTGGTTCTTTCACTACCGGTGTTTGGTTCTTTCACTACCTGTGTTTGGTTCTATCACTACTGGTGTTTGGTTTTATCACTACTGGTGTTTGGGTCTATCACTACTGGTGTTTGGTTCTGTCACTACTGGTGTTTAGTTCTATCTCTACTGGTGTTTGGTTCTATCACTACTGGTGTTTGGTTCTATCACTACTGGTGTTTGGTTCTATCACTACTGGTGTTTGGTTTTGTCACTACTGGTGTTTGGTTCTATCACTACTGGTGTTTGGTTCTATCACTACTGGTGTTTGGTTTTGTCACTACTGGTGTTTGGTTCTATCACTACTGGTGTTTGGTTCTTTCACTACTGGTGTTTAGTTCTTTCACTACCTGTGTTTGGTTCTTTCACTACTGGTGTTTGGTTCTATCACTACTGGTGTTTGGTTTTGTCACTACTGGTGTTTGGTTCTATCACTACTGGTGTTTGGTTCTATCACTACTGTTGTTTGGTTCTTTCACTACTGTTGTTTAGTTCTTTCACTACCTGTGTTTGGTTTTATCACTACTGGTGTTTGGTTCTATCACTACTGGTGTTTGGTTCTTTCACTACTGGTGTTTAGTTCTTTCACTACCTGTGTTTGGTTCTATCACTACTTGTGTTTGGTTCTATCACTACTGGTGTTTGGATCTTTCACTACTGGTGTTTAGTACTATCACTACTGGTGTTTGGTTCTGTCACTACTGGTGTTTGGTTCTGTCACTACTGGTGTTTGGTTCTGTCACTACTGGTGTTTGGTTCTTTCACTACCGGTGTTTGGTTCTTTCACTACCTGTGTTTGGTTCTATCACTACTGGTGTTTGGTTTTATCACTACTGGTGTTTGGTTCTATCACTACTGGTGTTTGGTTCTGTCACTACTGGTGTTTGGTTCTATCACTACTGGTGTTTGGTTCTTTCACTACCTGTGTTTGGTTCTATCACTACTGGTGTTTGGTTCTATCACTACTGGTGTTTGGTTCTTTCACTACCGGTGTTTTATTCTTTCACTACCTGTGTTTGGTTCTATCACTACTGGTGTTTGGTTCTATCACTACTGGTGTTTGGTTCTTTCACTACTGGTGTTTAGTACTATCACTACTGGTGTTTGGTTCTGTCAATACTGGTGTTTGGTTCTTTCACTACTGGTGTTTGGTTCTTTCACTACTGGTGTTTGGTTCTGTCACTACTGGTGTTTGGTTCTGTCACTACTGGTGTTTGGTTCTTTCACTACTGGTGTTTGGTTCTTTCACTACTGGTGTTTAGTTCTATCACTACTGGTGTTTGGTTCTATCACTACTGGTGTTTGGTTCTTTCACTACTGGTATTTGTTTCTATTGTGTTTAACAATATAATTGTGTACCGTAAAAATAGAGTCTGCCTGGCCGGCATTCATAGTTCTTCAAATTAAAGATTCTTCGGCCAGTAAATCTTTTTTATTGTCTCGACGTTTCGACAAAAATCTTTTGTTTTAATTTTTGTTCGCTCTTGACGAGGACAAAAGATTTTTGTCGAAACGTCGAGACAATAAAAAAAATTTACTGTCTTTTATTTGAAGAACTATAATTGTGTTAATTAAACGAAAAGACATGGTGAAGGAAGACGAGTTTCTTTCATTGATGCATAGGTGCAAGCTTTCGGGTAAAAATTATTCCTTCCTACCATTTGTACCATAGCACTTATAAGTCGCGCTTCATTTCTCGCCTGTTGAAGGGTTTTTACCCGAAAGCTTTCACCTATGCATCAATAAAAGAAACTCGTCTTCTTTCACCATGTTTTTTCGTTTAATTTCAAATCAGGAAGAATTCTTTATCTATACTATATATACTATATCTATACTTTATCTATACTATAATTGTGTATTCGATAAAACAATCCCCTGAATCAATATTAAAACAAGAACATTAAGCCTCCAGGGAAAGTTTCTTTTTAAAATATTTTTCATTTAAAAATCACTCAAGATTTCGGGCAAGAAAGCCCTTCTACGGGAGAAAAAATCATTAAAACGCCAATAAAATAAGATTTAAAATTAAATAAAGTGCTTTTGTTGTTTACATTTGTTTCAATGCAGAATCAACACGGGCTTCTATGCGCGTGTTTATCGAGTTTGCTCTCCCGAGGCGATATCTTCACCTGGGGGTTATGGTACGAAGATTTGCTGCTACCCCGAAACTACTCCTCCAAATGCTTCGAAACATCAAGCATGGATCTACCTCCACAACAATCTTGACCGGCCATGGTTACATTCAGGCAGACCTTGCAACGGTTTCGAAAGAAGACCCAACTTGCCCCCACTGCCAAGATGAAGACCAAACCGTAGACCACCTCCTCTTCACTTGCCCAACCTTCCAATACCAACGATTCCAGACAGCCACTCTCCTAGGTCTCACCAACATATGTCCAGCATCCCTAGAAAATCTCCCAAGAAAGAAATCTGCCTGGCGACACCTCATTAATTGGACTTCCACTGGCATTGTATATAAATCCAAGAAGACTTAGGTCAGAAGGACATCCCGGGTAGTTGGCGACTTCTGTACGCTCCAGGAACCTGGGTTATTTAAATAAATAATAATAATGGGGGTTATGGGGTGGGCTCAGGGAATATTATGTTATAAACTTCCGTAATGTCTATTCTTCTGTTAATGTTATTGTGCTTTCTGGATATAATGGATTCTATGATAAATCTCTGTAGTCTATTGGGGATGTTGGAGTAATGGGTCTTTTGTTCTGAAAGGGAGAAGGAATGGCCTGTTTTTCTTATATGTTGGTATACTAAAGATCTACTGTCTTGATTGTCGATATTTCGTTTATGTTCTGATACTCCTATATTTAAATGTCTGCCAGTTTAGCCGTAAGAATGCCATATACTCCATAGAATGCAACGAATGCAAAACCAAATATATCGGCGTATATAGTGAACTGAATAAAGAATAAGGAAGACTTGTCTCATTTTTCAGTTTGGTGAATCTTTCCTGCGAATTCACTAATTTAATTTACAATTTCATATATGGTGATATTCGTATATACAAAGTTTCATCTTTATGGTTTGCGAATAAAAAATATTGATGATTGTGTATTACTTATTGATCCAACCTACCCTTGTATGTACCCTACATTTCTACTCGGAGAATCTGTGTAAGACTGAAAGGTCTTAATAAAGTTTTTTTGTTGTTGTTTTTTATCTAACCTTGTATATACTGTTTAATATTGCCACGTAGAAAATTAGGGAAGACAAAAAACTTCAGGAGGAGACAACAATTTATTTCAGGGAAGGACAAACTATGAAAGGTAAACAAAAGATAAGCCACGAGGAAAATTTACAGAGTCGCAAGATATAAAACATAAAAATGACCACTCTGTTAAATAAAAAAATAATAAAATCAATAAATACTATGTTACATAAATAAAATTAATAAATACTATGTTACAAGATACATATATTGTATGTATAACGAATGAAGAGAGACATTAAGACACGAATGTTTATTTTCACAAATAATCTAAAATTCTACTGTCCTTACTACGATGAAAAATTTTGGGAGGGCTTGGTTCATCAGTGGTGAACCCTCCCAGCAGTTTCGACAATTTAATTTACCAGACCGCTTCTTTAGAACTCCAATACTGTATTAGATCATTCAGTGTAGCATATAAAAGCAGAATGATCCAATACAATATTGGAGCTCTAAAGAAGCGGTCTGGTGGATTAAATTGGCGAAACTGCTGGGAGGGTTCACCACTGATGAGCCAAGCCCTCTCAATTTTTTTTCATCGCAGTAAGGACAGTAGAAGTTTGATTTATTTGTGAAAAGAAACATTCGCGTCTTAATGTCTTCATTCGTTATATATACAACGTTGTTGCTTTGTATATATTGTATGTATTACAAAAAGTAATCAATATTAAAAGCTCATAATTATTATAAATATTTGTAATCTAGGAAGAAGTGAAAAGATCATAAGATGACTTGTTACGGTTCAACAGATTCCATTACCAAAGTACCAGACGGTTTACCTCAGAAGTGGACAGACGCCATTTCCCTCAAATCGATTAAAGTAGAGCAGAAGATAAATGAAAAGAAGCAGACGCCATCTGGTCACTGAGACTCGAGCAGCCGAACATTAATCACTGAAATAATATTCAATTAACGCTTGTACAACTAACACCAAAATCTACCATCATCACCAAATACCAATTTTTTAGAAAAATAAAAAAAATTGTTATTTTTTAACGATGACAATTCGCAGACGATAGCTGTATTCCTCCTATCGTCTGACTCTTTTCGCTCGAGAGATTTTCATCAGATAATTGATAGCAGAAGACTTTTTTTAGCACACATCTGCAAAAATATTTCAATGAAAGGAACGCTTGGATTTAGCAACTTTGTAAAATGTATTTATTTTTGTGTTGAATCTTCGCTCATAGGCAGAAATATTTAAAAAAATAATTTTCTTAATATAAATCAATATATTTATACATTTTATATATTAAAATTAGGTACACTTGCGAATCATATACAGAAAATATTCATATATAATAGAGGCGACCATTGCTTCCATGGATTAATTTCCTCCCGGCAAATTTTCCAAATATATATTTGTAAAAAGATATATAATATACGTTCTGAAAATAGACCAATCCATACTTAAATCATTAGATAGTAAAAAGGCAAATATTGGATTGAATAAAAGATTTATTTGCCAATATTTCGGCTGGCTAAACGCCAACCTTTATCAAGGCATTACAATTTTGTATATCACACACATAAATAAGGTAACATATATATAAATATACAAAAATGTAATGCCTTGATAAAGGTTGGCGTTCAGCCAGCCGAAATATTAGCGAAATAAATATTTTATTCAATCCAATATATTCCTTTTTACTATCTAATATATAATATACTTCTGCATATTGTTGAATCAATTTTAATGCGCCCTACATTTATTCAAAATATTATATGATATTTAATATTTATTTAAAACAGAATATTTAGATTATCATCATTCCTTTTTTAGTTTCACTCCTTATGTAATATTTATTGTACATATATCTTGATTGCTTATTGGAGCGGGAGAGGACCTAGACGAAGACGGCGGATCGCAACCTACGAGGAAGACAAGAATAAATAAACACAATAACTTTAAAAGGTAATTTATTTTTATTTAATTTTATTTATTTACTATTATTTATTTGCTTTGAATATGGAAACCCGCTCGGGAAACGTGTATAACACCAAGAAGGAAGAAACCAAGGTCGACGACCCTGCAAAGCTGCAACTTGGTGCAACAATATGCAAACTTCACATATAAAAGTACTAGAATGGTGACCAGGTTTCGCCCGAGATAACGGCTAATCAGAATCAAAAGGTGTACCTTACCGTTAGCGTCTTTGTTATTTTGTTTTGGATTTTTCCCATTATTTAATATACTTCTAACTCAATAATTTATTCAAATTGAATATATTGACACAAAGCAATAGCGCGCCATCTATATAAGTATATAAAACGAAAGTATTTAAAAGCACGAGGACAGTTGCAGGACGTCGCAGTAAGGACAGTCGAAGTTTGTATTGTGTATAAAAAAGAAACATTCGTGCTTTTTAAATACTTTCATTTTATATAAATTGAATATATGTTATGAGAAATATCTTCAAAAATGTTTATATTTCTTTTTCCCACATCTCTCTCATTATGTTCATCTATATAAAATAAACTTCCTTTTTATTAACTTCTATATGTTTAACTATTATAAATTTAAATAGAATAAAGGGAGTGGAGGATTCAAGTTGTTTTTGTGGTATTGAGGAACAAACCTCAAAACATCTACTGATCGATTGCCCAGCATTTCAAGATTATAGAATGAAGAATGAACTAGTTGTTTGTAAACTTAACGATTTGATTTCCGATAAAAAATCATATTTAAAGTTCAATTCATTTTGTGAATACATTCTAAACTTTCTACAAAATCTGGATCTCTAATGTTTTCATGCGTTGAATAATGTAAATAACATATGTAAATAAACTTTTCTCCTTGTTTGACGCAAGTATCCCTTGCGGGATATAGCGCTTTGGAAATAAAATAATTGTAATTGTAATTACCAAATTAATATTTTTTTGCAAACACTTCACATTCGTAAAAGGGAGTATAAGTGTAACTAACATACATACAAAAGGTCAAATAAATACATATAAAAAAAGCAAAGAATGAATCAAATTATAAAAAGCGATAAGAATAAATATCAAAAATTGACTATATAGATAAACAAAAATCCGTTGGAGCAAACCAAACAAATTGTATATAATCGTGATGATAAGAGATTGACAATGGAGGCTTTTTGAATGGTGTTCAAGTGTAGGAAAACCAGACCGGTGGTCAGTGTTCAATGGTGTGGGGGAGGTGGACAGCTGGTCATGTCGGCACGCGCCGCCATTGTCCTACTGTCTGTCTGTGCGGCTTGCCAGACGTCTGCTGTGGTCCCCAGGGTGGTTTGCCACGTCTCATAAACATACCTTCACAATATACCCTACTATAATAGTGTATAAACATCAGTTCACCTCACAGACACACCTCAAATATATCCGTATTCTGCTTCTTATTCCTTATTTAGACAATTTTTTAGGGGGGTCGGTGGAAGGCTGGTTAAACCGTTTGGTTTTCGACCGCTACGACCCGGGTTCAATTCCCGTATTAGACACTTTTTTATGATTAAATTTTAAAAAATGCTCCAATCGCCCCCGATTCTTGCAAAAGTCCAACCCCACCAGCGAGTGCAAGTAACCAAACGGGGCTCTGGCACATTTGTAAGTGCAAAGTCGAACTGTTTTTCACATGTGTAGACATGTGGTGCGTTTACAGTAAAAGCAGTCGCTAACTACCCACCATGATTATAATGGCCTGTACCACGTGTACTTAGGGATAAGTAAAAAAAAAATTTTTCGACAATCTTTAAAAATCTTTATTGACTCTTAGTTAACAGGTACATTATAAAATAGAATGGAAAAACTAGATGATTTAAATGATAAGCAAAAACGGCTTCCGAAGGTGAGTTTCTTGTTTTATTGTATATTCATCTCTAAAATAAAATTCACTCTCAGTAGCCATTTTGCTTATTATTTATATGTATAGCAGAGGATTTTTATTTTCCGAATAGATGATGGGTTAACATCTTTATTACATATTTACAACTTCTTCCTGGGAACTCCTGCACCTTGAGAGAATCCTTCTCTTGAAATTCTTCTCCATTCTTATTCTTCTCCAGATCTTAACCCATTCACTGTTCCATACGCGTTGGAGTGTGTTTCTCCATAGAATTGGCCTAATTTTTATCAGTTAAAGACATCGCTAGAGCTGTTTTAACCTTTTCGCTGCCGACGCTTGTGTGTTTTCAGGAGCCTTTCCTCAGAGAACACTCATCTTCTAGCGTATGTGTGTGTGTGTGTGTGATTGAGTTTTTCTTCCGGAGTCTATAACACGCTTGCATATGTGTCCTATGATCCAACATTCTTTCTTCTAGTTGTGGTGGTCTCTCGTCCATAGAGCAGATCAAACCGGTCCTGTAACCATAGGAATACAACACTTGCACTAGGTACCGGCATTCTTTTTAAACCAATTTTTCCAATAAATAAAAGACTATAATACAGAAATGTCAAAACACACGGTCATTTGAAGCTAGGTAACATCATTACCTCTGTTATCATCGAAAATAGATCAAATGCAATGCAGAATGAACTAGAAGAATCAGAACAGGACATTTTAAAAGAATGAAGATAAACCCAGACATGACTAGATCCTACAGGAACTGCAATAACTGTCACAACACCCAACTCACTCCGGACCATATATACATTTGCCTAGCCATCCTTGCAGCCTTCTATATGGCAGACATCAATCCAGAAGAGGACATCCATACGGACAAGACACCTCGGTTGACCGTTATTATGATCAGGGTGCATGGACCGATCTTATCTGCAGCCCTCTATATGGCAGACATCAATCCAGAAGAGGACATCCATACGGACAAGACACCTCGGTTGACCGGTATTATGATACAGACCGATCTGATCTGTAGCCCTCTATATGGCAGTCGTCAATCCAGAAGAGAACATCCATACGGACAAGACACCTCAGTTGGCCGTTATTATGATCAGGGTGCATGGACCGATCTGATCTGTAGCCCTCTATATGGCAGTCGTCAATCCAGAAGAGAACATCCATACGGACAAGACACCTCAGTTGGCCGTTATTATGATCAGGGTGCATGGACCGATCTGGTCTGCTCCATGGACAAGACAACACCACCACTAAAAGAATGAATGTTGGATCATAGGTCACATATGCAAGCGTTTCATAGACTCCGGAAGAAAATCTCAATCACACACACATGCTAGAAGATGAGTGTTCTCTGAGGAAAGACTCATAATAACACGCAATCGTGTGGTAGACAGCGAAAGGGTTAAAACAACTCTAGAGATACAGTCTACTCTCGTTATAACGCCACCATCCGGATTTTGCAAAAAAGCGGCGTAAGGCGAGGGTGGCGTTGTATCGAACACGTTTAAAATGTGAAATTTAAAGATACAATAAATTATTTATAACAATTAATAATAACAACTTATATTTAAGTCAATATATAGAGTGCAAAACCGGGATTAATTGATTAATATGATAAATAGAAAGCATTAATTTATAATTTATTCATTAAAAAGTAATTACATTTTCTTGAAGAAGTCTGTGATCACAACTTGTGTTTTCTCTCCCTCACTTATGCCATAGACACGGTGTAACAAATCCACAGATAGATTGACGTCGTCAGATGTTGCTCTCTTGGAGTGCTCAAGAAACAACAATAGTGATACTGATACTAGACTCTTGGAATGGGTATTTAGATTAACTATGGACAGAAGCTTTGAGGTTAGTAGAATTTTACATACAATTATAAATATACTAGCCGAATGACCCGGGCAACGCCCGTGTTTTACCCGATTGAATGTTTTTATTCAAATACTATTTGTTACAATTATCATATTAGTTACGTATTGTGGACGTGTATAGTTGACAAACATACATACATACATACACTGACTTATATATATATATAGGGATAATAATATAAATGAGTTTTAAAAATTGTAAAAAAGAAAAAAAAAATGCATCGGCCGGGAATCGAACCCAGGCCGCCCGCGTGGCAGGCGAGCATTCTACCACTGAACCACCGATGGTTATAAGAAATGGCCCTATTTGGGTATTTATTCCATTCACAAAAGCAAAGGATGACAGAATTGTTGATGACTCTGATACTTGTATTTATAATTATGTTAGCATAATGAATTAGTCAGTATTCCCATGGTCTCCAGCGAAGAGGTGTGAATTGATTTTTTTAAAAATATACATAATTATAAAGATAGAAGCTTCTATAGAAATAAATAAAATAAGCCGAAATAGCTCAGTTAGGAGAGCGTTAGACTGAATATCTAAAGGTCCCTGGTTCGATCCCGGGTTTCGGCATCTTTTTTTAATTTTTAAATTTCATCCGTGACAGAGGCCAGGAAAGACGGTCGTGACTATATTATTTATAAATATATAATATAATATATAATATTTCTATCGCAGTAAGGGCAGTAAAAATTGTTTAACTTTCAAAAGAATCATACGCTTCTATAATATATATACGTTTCCAATTTTCATAACAGATGGCGCGCAAATGCTTTTTATGTAATAAGGTGCTATCATTGGATAGCTCAGAATCTTGAATTCCGAGTTAAATGTTTTGTTCTCGTTTTTCACCAGTTTTTAGAATTATTTTATCTGATCGTTAATATGACCTTATCATAGACTTCTGAATATTTAATTCCATATTTTCCATCTGATTTTGTTTTCAAATGAATCATAAATTGCGTAAAACAGATGGCGAGTTAATTCATAATGTTCATATTAAGTCTAAATGAACTTTACTTGTTGTTTGCGGAAGAGCAGCGCTCGAAGCATGTTTAGGAATTTATAAATATTTGTATTTCTACTGTACTTAAGCTTATGTTCATAGTTGTTTAAAATCCCTTTTCCAATAGTTTATCTTCAGTATTACTATAAAATAAAAACAGGAAAATACAAAAATTAAGCGGGATGGTAGATTAAACTGACAAAACCGCCAAGTAGATTCACAAATGATGAACCAGGCCCCCCCATCATTTTTATCATTGCGGTAGATATACTAGAAATTTAGTTGTTTTTAAAATGATCATAGGCATCATAAATAGTTGAAATTTCCTACAAATGAATATATTGTATTATTTTAGGTCCATACGATTTGTTAATTTGTTCCTTGATATGATTTGAGAAGTTTATGGATGGAAACATTTCTAGGCGAAGCTGACCTAAAATATATAAAGGCTCCTCCTCTCTCTCCCGTCAACATAGATACAATAACTTTGCTATATATCTATCAACCATTTTATTCAATCTAGCAGTTTCTGGTGGGGGTCAATGCCACAATAACATCTTTGTAAAATTCAGAATGTCACCAGGAGACCATGGTTTGGTTTATGGCTCTCGGCAGTCTAGGTAGAGCTTTGATTTCATGTTATCCGCAAGGGATGCGTAGAATTTATCCAAAAAGTTATTCAGCGCTCTCAAAGTGGTTAGTTAATTCTATGGGGGAGATATATATGTAAATTTGTCACTTAACCGAGAGAGAGAGTCTGCAAGGTTGATGAGGCATTCAATCAATAGAGGCATAGTTCTGGCGTCTATTTTGATGCAAAATGCGACGTTTATTTTTTGCTAAATCTAGTATATGGTTGAGGGTCACCCAGAGTTCGAAAATGGCACTGAATTTAATGAAACCTTTCAACGCCATATAATCAAGGAAGGGCATGGTACATCAGTGGGGAATCCTCCCATCGGTTTAGCCAGTTCAAGCTCCAGACCGTTCAACTATTGTTATAGATGGATTCTATCATAGTTTGATTTTGTTCAAGAATACTGGATATATTTTGGGGCTAAGCTGATAATGTTATTTTCTTTTCTTTTTAAAGTTATAATTGTTTCTGTAACTCTATTTATGTGATTACTTGGTGTTTATTGATTTTTTTTCAGCAAGGATGGTTTATAGCATTTAATGTGTTGTTGTTGTTGTTTCTTAACCCCTTGTGTAAAGATTACACAAATTCCATGAGTTCATGATATCATGATCATGATACAGAGGGGTAAGCATGGGAGGCATTTAATGTAATCATTTTATATCATTCAGAGTCCATGCATCACCAGACCAGGTCATGAATATTTTCGCAAAGGGTTTCCACGCCACCCAGGAGGTACCTGCTCAGCGCGTTAGCCTTTGTTTATAGTGGCGCTTCGCCTCCGTAGAAGCCCTATTCCACTCTTCTGGCACAACCAGAGCATCCAACTCGCTCTCGGCCGAGCTGATGGTCCAGGCCCTGCCAGGAACTGGTCTGCCGATGCTATGGACTCCGTCTCAAAGATCAAAGAGTCGGGGGAGAGGAAGACAAAGCCTCAATATCTGAGGAAACAAGTAAATTCGGACAGAGTCTCAAAGCAGACCCGCCTCCACCTCAATTCCCAACCGACTGGCCCATTGTTGGACCGTTGGAAACGAAATTTTTATAGCGTCCTAAAAATTCAATATATTAATATTTATATGAAATAAAAATAATATGTACCTTTTTAAATTATATTTTATCTGTTTGAGATATATTTAAAATAATCTCCATCATTTTGAATTCAATATAAAATAGAATTTGGAACAATAAGATTATGACTAAATTTTTTACTTCAATAACCTCAAAAATAATAAAAGAAATATTATTCAAACATTTGTTATTTATATAAAATGCTTTGAAGCTTCGAATATGTATATTTTAAAATATATAAAATGATGAAATGCGGAAAAAAATTTGATCAAATTAAGACGTTTGCTCTCTCTCATTTTGCATTATCAAATATCAGTCGTCTTTCATACTTCACTATGAATATGCCTTATAGAGGAATGCAAGTAAAATTTATTGTCTATTCTCGATTTGAGACTGAGCTATGGGACTCGAAATTTCTGTTCCTAAACACAGTTAGGTCTTATTCCAGTGATCACCATAATCCTCATATCTCTGATATACACTGGTCCGCAAAATTAAAGGAACAACATATTTTTCATTTATCTCAAATTTTATTGAACATATATCAATGAAATTTTATAGACAAATTTATTATTCCATTATTGATTAGAATACCCGAAATCAAAGAATTCTAACCCATATTTTATGCAAATTAGCCGCTCAAGCAATGATCTTCTTGCAGTCCGTGCATAAATATCCTGGATATTGTTGTTAATATGGGGTGTGATCGCCTTTAACTGATAGACAGGCTCTACATCGGTGACCCATACTAAGAATTAGGGAGTTTATCAGCTCCTGTGGAATCAACGCCCACTCTTGTGTTAAGGCTGTTTCTAGCTCATGAGTGTTTCTAGGAGGGGGTTGGAGGGATTAGATCCGCCGTCTTAGGCTGTCCCATACATGCTCAATGGGATTTAGGTCTGGGGATCGAGCTGGCCAATTCATCCGAGCAATTGCATGGTTTTGGAGAAAAGTGTTGACCACACCAGCCCTATGTGAACGGGCATTATCATACATTAGAAGAACGTTTTCTCCCATTTCCAATGCTTGAGGCATCACATATGCTGCCAAGATTTCGTCCCGATACCTCTGTCCAGTCAGGGTTCCTTGCCGAAAAATATGGAGTGCTGTGCGACCGCCCAAGAAGATTCCAGCCCAGACCATAAAACCTTGGCTTCTGTAGGGATCCCTTTCAACCATATTCCAGTAGAGTTGCAGCACAGTAGAACAGTGATTCGTTGCTTCATCCTTTTACTAGTTTTCATCTTTGTGAGCAAGTGTTCGGTCAGGAATGAGCTGAAAAAAATAATCCTGTTTCGTCTGCATTGTATATGTTGGTTGGGTCATATCCGGAGTTGGCCAGCATACTGTTCAAATTTGTAAGGTGGTCATCAATGATAGCTGGAGAAATCGATGCGCCTTCCCCACAGAGCCGTCGTTGCGAAATATGGAATCTCCCTTTAAATCGCTGCAGCCACCCACTGCTGTACGTGAACTTTTCTGGTACGTCCAACTGCTCGCCAAGTTTTTTTGCCTTTTCTCTTAGGAGGTCATCAGTAATAATAATGAGTAATAATAATATTATTGGCACGCTTTTGGGTAAACCAGTTGAAGAGAGCGTCTTCCAAGTCACTAAATTTCCCGACTCTTTGTCTCTTTGAAGAACCAACAGTATAATTTTCCCACTTCTCAGCCTGAGTGAGAATATCACGGGCAGTTGTTCGTGGAAGTGAGAGACGCTCTCCAATCTCATTCTTCGACATTCTTGCCAACTGGCATATCTCCTTCTTTTCAATGGTGATCGACTCCAGTTTACACTTTTGGGAACTCATGATACGACAATAAGGTTGTTGTGTTGACGTTAGCAAGGATGAAGCGACTGTGTATCTCCCAGGCACAAGCAGGAAAAGGGTCTGCTGTCTGTTCACACAATCTGTTGTGTCAACAGCAGGCAAAGTCCGGTGCCGAGGGGAAGTGGGGGATGAGGGACGTTGTGAGCGGCGCTATAACGAGTGGTTTTTGCTACTTGGGATACTAAAAATCAGCGGCGGAAGGCGAACAGCGAGGGAATGGCGTTATATCGAGAAAAATACATTGATGTCGATTGGGACAAAACGAAAAAGCGGCGTAAGGCGAGGGTGGCGTTATATCGAGTGGCGTTATAACGAGAGTAGACTGTATCTTTAACTGATAAAAATTAGGCCAACTTTCAAATGCTGAATAGCCTTCATCATGCGTGATAAAACAATTTATAATGTGACTCTTGTTGTTTTATCGTGCGTATGGCTGGGATGAAGAGCTGTGTAATGCTTGAAAGCTAGCCCATTTTTATAGAAAAAAAGCATATCACTATAGCTTCGTTAGTGAAATCATAATTTCGAAAAGTTCTTTGTTCGGAAACATACAGTTAAATAAATGCTGTGAACATGATGGCCGGAATCCTATTCTTTTGCCATCCTTGGTTGTCTTAGTTTTATCATTGAAGAGAGGTAACCTGTTAGTAATTGCACAAGAGCATTATACCGTCTTTCCTATTTAGGTAAGGTTCCTGAATTTATTCCGATATTCTATTACCTTTGTATACCAGTTATGTTCCACGAATTTCCCCCATTATTTGTTTTTTGCTATCTTAATTTTTGATAAATGTCCATTTTTTCGGATGGTATTTGAAAGGACAGTATATTTTACATATCCGTGGGTTCGTACATATATAATTAATTTATTGATAAGAATTGTATGTTGAACATGTACCTGACATGCTTATTCACATCTGGTATATGTAAGAAGAATCATCAAGAACAAATAGATTTACACTCATAGACAAAACTTAAGGAAGTTGTACCTTTTAGCATGTATATCGGGATTCAGACAATAACTCTGAAATATATTACAGTGACCTTTATTGAAGACACACTATATACACTCATGGACAAAACTTAAGGAAATTGTACCTTTCAGCATGTATATCAGGATTCAGACAATAACTCTGAAAGATATTACAGTGACCTTTATTGAAGACACACTATATACACTCTTGGACAAAACTTAAGGAAGTTGTACCTTTTAGCATGTATATCGGGATTCAGACAATAACTCTAAAAGATATTACAGTGACCTTTATTGAAGACACACTATATACACTCATGGACAAAACTTAAGGATGTTGTACCTTTTAACATGTATATCGGGATTCAGACAATAACTCTGAAAGATATTACAGTGACCTTTATTAAAGACACACGAGATAACCAAGTGTGAACAAAACTTAAGGAAGTTGTACCTTTTAGCATGTATATCGGGATTCAGACAATAACTCTGAAAGATATTTGATACACAGTGACCTTTATTGAAGACACACGAGATACATTCATGGACAAAACTTAAGGAAGTTGTACCTTTTAGCATGTATATCTGGATTCAGACAATAACTCTGAAAGATATTACAGTGACCTTTATTGAAGACAAACGAGATAACCAAATGTGAACAAAATTGCCTCTGTCTCCTTAAATAATAATAATAAAAAAATAAAAAAATAGACGACTGCGGCAACATCAACTATGAAACTTCCTTAAGTTTTGTTCATGAGTGTTCATATTGAAGGAGTATAAAATACTTATAATTTACAATCAAAAAGTTTTCTATGTTATTTTCCTTAGTAAAAAGGCATCGTTCAAATAATTAGCGTTTTGAAGCTTATTTGTTCTATGTGTGTTGTGTTTAAATATCACAGAAATTCGAAGTTGTAAACGCGGCGATGAGTTTGATCATGTTAATTACAATTACAATTATTTTATTTCCAAAGCGCTATATCCCGCAAGGGATACTTGCACCAAACAAGGAGAAAAGTTTATTTACATAAGTTATTTACATTATTCAACGCATGAAAACATTAGATATCCAGATTTTGTAGAAAGTTTAGAATGTATTTACAAAATGTGAATTGAACTTTAAATATGATTTTTTTTCCAATGTCAATGCTCAATTTTTCAATATGTTCTTTTATAAAAAATAATTTCATCGTGTGTTTATTGTCAGCTTTAGCTGAGGCCTGTCGAGGGTTCCGGCTAACCGTTTCTAAGTCGAGAGTCCTCACCAACGGCCACAATGGCTGGTTGGGGGGCTCCAATTAATGATGGAGGAACGAATGGAAGCTCTTACTTCCGCCGACTTCGCACTTGAATCTTCCATCTGTTATTGGCATCTGGAGATATGAATCATGTTGAATCATTCAGGATGCACTTCTTCAAGATGCTGTTATATCGACTTCCTTAATGACATCCTTATATTTGGTGATGTATTGAAGATATGGAGAAAACTTTGAAGATTGCGTTGTTTTGATTTCCTGTCTTCTTTATTTCCGCCAAATTGATGAGTAAGAGATAATGCATTTAAGATTCTATTGTCGATAGGGATTATTTTTCTTCTTTGTATTCTCTGTACACTCATGGACAAAACTTATGGAAGTTGTATCTTTTAATTGTATATCGGGATTAAAACAATAACTCTGAAAGATATTACAGTGACCTTTATTGAAGACACACTATATACACTCATGGACAAAACTTAAGGAAGTTGTACCTTTTAGAATGTATATCGGAATTCAGATAATAACTCTGAAATATATTACAGTGACCTTTATTGAAGACACACTATATACACTCATGGACAAAACTTAAGGAAGTTGTACCTTTTAGCATGTATATCGGGATTAAAACAATAACTCTGAAAAATATTACAGTGACCTTTATTGAAGACACACTATATACACTCATAGACAAAACTTAAGGAAGTTGTACCTTTTAGGATGTATATCAGGATTCAAACAATAACTCTGAAAAATATTACAGTGACCTTTATTGAAGACACACTATATACACTCATAGACAAAACTTAAGGAAGTTGTACCTTTTAGGATGTATATCAGGATTCAAACAATAACTCTGAAAAATATTACAGTGACCTTTATTGAAGACACACTATATACACTCATGGACAAAACTTAAGGAAGTTGTACCTTTTAGGATGTATATCAGGATTCAAACAATAACTCTGAAAAATATTACAGTGACCTTTATTGAAGACACACTATATACACTCATAGACAAAACTTAAGGAAGTTGTACCTTTTAGGATGTATATCAGGATTCAAACAATAACTCTGAAAAATATTACAGTGACCTTTATTGAAGACACACTATATACACTCATGGACAAAACTTAAGGAAGTTGTACCTTTTACCATGTATATCGGGATTAAAACAATAACTCTGAAAGATATTCGATACACAGTAACCTTTATTGAGGACACATGAGATAACTAAGTGTGAACAAAATTGACTCAGTTTTTTTTTTCAAAAAAATCAGACGACCAGCGATATCAAAAAATAAAACATACTCAAGTTTTTTCCATTAGTGTACTACTTCAAGATGCATTTGTTTGATGTCTCCATACCGCGTTTATTGTCTAGTAAATAATAAAAAAAAAAACTCTGAAAATATATGAGGGGAGAGTGAGAATTTAATAATTACTTTAAGAACTTCCTCTATAAATTCTCATATATTTTTTGCTATTTTTATTTCTGTTGTTCATGGAATTGAAGAAGCTCTTCGGTTAAACATGTTTTGATTTTCCCCTTTTATCTCTATATGTATATCTCATGATATTGTGAGGATTGAATATAATCAAAGTTAGAAATTCAGTGAAAATAAATAAAATAACCTTGACGATTGACCATCTCTGTGATTTTGATAATCATCACATGTTATGCTAAATTATTCATATCAGAAAGAGGCAAAGATTTGTGTAAAACGACACTTGAAGTTAAACCGCATGAGTTTATTTTAAACGAAAAATCAAAATTTATTTCAAGGTGAAATATTGACTATTTCTAACCTTTTTGGATGAGGTATGAAAGGGTGAATTATGAAAAGTAATGATGAACGGAAAAATAAAAGTGCCCAGGGATGGGAATCGAACCCACAATGTTCCGCTTACCGGGCAGAAGCCAAGTCCACTAGGCTACCCTGGACGTATTTTCCGTTCGTAAATAATACATAAAGTAATTTATAATACAATATAATGCACTGCGGCCTGTGATTGTAAAACGACACTTGAAGTTACACCGCATGAGTTTCTTTTCAACGAAAAATCAAAATTTATTTCAAGGTGAAATATTGAATATTTCTAACCTTTTTGGATCAGGTATGAAAGGGTGAATTATGAAGAGTAATGATGAACGGAAAAATAAAAGTGTCCAGGGATGGGAATCGAACCCACGGAAAAATACGTCCAGGGTAGCCTAGTGGACATGGCATCTGCCCGGTAAGCGGAATATTGTGGGTTCGATTCCCATCCCTGGACACTTATATTTTTCCGTTCAACATTACTTTTCATAATTCACCCTTCCATACCTCATCCAAAAAGGTTAGAAATAGTCGATATTCCACCTTGAAATAAATTTTGATTTTTCGTTGAAAAGAAACTTATGCGGTGTAACTTCAAGTGTCGTTTTACAATCACAGGCTGCAGTGCATTATAAAGATTTGTGTGCGTATTTTCTAATTCAATGACCCTGCTCTATTGAACGATCAAGAAACAAACCGGCCTGGAAACACTTGGTGAACTGGTTCACTAAGGTTACCAAGACCTAAACTACAGGACAGCCCGGGTAGTTGGGGATCTACGCTCCAGGAGTCTGGGTTACCTACTTGTTACTATTACTTATGTCAAAACTGGTTCACTAAGGCTACCAAGAAAGACTCCTTAACCTCAAGACAGTCCGGGTAGTTGGTGATCTACGCTTCAGGAACCTGGGTTACCTAATTGTTACTACTTCTTGTATAGGACAGAATCCTTTGTATGGGAGAGAAGCAACAAGACAGAAGATTCTATATCAAATATTAGAAGGCAGAAATTAAGAGATTTACATAGAACAAATAGTTGTATTTTTATGACTCATCTGATTATTGGCAAATAATATTTTCCTTCAATACGTATTAGAATGGTATATTCGATTGCATAAAATATAGGGAATTTAAGCATAAATTTCTCTTTCTCTAATAATTTTTATGACTAATCTGATTATTGGCAAATATTTTACTTATCTTCAACATGTATTAGAATGGTATATTAAATTGCATAAGATATAGGGCATTTAAGCATAAATTTCTCTTTCTCTAATAATTTTTATGACTCATCTGATTATTGGAAAGTATTTTCCTTCAATACGTATTAGAATGGTATATTCAATGGTATAAGATATAGGGCATTTAAGCATAAATTTCTCTTTCTCTAATAAAACAAACTTCCTATTTCCTTACTGCGATGAAATAATAATGTGAGGGCTTGGCTCATCAGTGGCTAACCTTCCTATCAACTTGACCTATTTAATCCACCACATCGCATTATGTATTTTAATATTGTATTAAACGATTTTTGTTGACTTTGCTTAGAATTTTTTAATGAAACTGATTCCAATAATTATTAATTAAACATTATATTTATTGATTTACAAGAGAGAGAACAAAATATAAAAGGGAAACTAATATTGAACAAAGGAACTTTCTTTTTCTTTCGGTTAGCGCCTATTTACCTGTGAGCTTACACCCACTCTGTGATAACAATTAATTAATATATATACAACAATTTTGCTTATATATTCGACATATCAAAGAAGAGAAATGTAATCTTATTTAGAGGCTTTAAGTATATTTTTAAGGACATAAGCTTTCAAGAATAGGGGTGAAAATAACGAGTTTACAAATATCTATTCTATAATGACTAAAAGTATTCAGAAAGAACCATTTCAGAATCAGGGGGAGAGTCTAGGAAGCAAAGAAATACGATGGTAGTTTAGGGACTAAAGAGGACTGTAATAATGGACAACATCGAAACCGAGTTTGACCAACTTTTAGAGGCTCATATCTAAAGTATAACAATACTGTAAATATATACTCTCTCAATGTCTCTATATTCATCTTTACTTACTAAACTGAAACTTTGACTCATGTAAAACTGACTTTACTATGTGTATATTGTTATTTTCTTATGTAAATACTACTATGTAAACAATGCTATGTAGTTAATATCTGAATAAATGTAATAATGGAATGGATGTCGGGATTCGGTAGAAAAAGTATTCTAGGATAATTTGGTATTCGAGAATAGAAGCGCCAATAAAGAATCATGAAGGGAGTTTAGGAATCACAAATTCACGATACAATGCAATGTTCAAAGAGGTTCAGTACAGTACAGACGACAGTGCAGAATTCAGGAAGGTCTTGCAAAGAATCACGATGACAATGCAATTTTCAAAGAGGTTTAGTACAGTACAGACGACAGTGCAGAATTCAGGAAGGTCTTTCAAAGAATCGCGATGACAATGCAATGTTCAAAGAGGTTCAGTACAGTAGAGACGACAGTGCAGAATTCAGGAAGGTCTTTCAAAGAATTACGATGACAATGCAATGTTCAAAGAGGTTCAGTACAGTACAGACGACAGTGCAGAATTCAGGAAGGTCTTTCAAAGAATCGCGATGACAATGCAATGTTTAAAGAGGTTCAGTACAGTACAGACGACAGTGCAGAATTCAGGAAGGTCTTGCAAAGAATCACGATGACAATGCAATTTTCAAAGAGGTTCAGTACAGTACAGACGACAGTGCAGAATTCAGGAAGGTCTTTCAAAGAATCGCGATGACAATGCAATGTTCAAAGAGGTTCAGTACAGTAGAGACGACAGTGCAGAATTCAGGAAGGTCTTTCAAAGAATTACGATGACAATGCAATGTTCAAAGAGGTTCAGTACAATAGAGACGACAGTCCAGAATTCGGAAAGGTCTTTCAAAGAATCGCGATGACAATGCAATGTTCAAAGAAGTTTAGTACAGTACAGACGACTGCGCAGAATTCAGGAAGGTCTTTCAAAGAATTACGATGACAATGCAATGTTCAAAGAGGTTCAGTACAGTAGAGACGACAGTGCAGAATTCAGGAAGGTCTTTCAAAGAATCGCGATGACAATGCAATGTTCAAAGAAGTTTAGTACAGTACAGACGACTGCGCAGAATTCAGGAAGGTCTTTCAAAGAATCGCGATGACAATGCAATGTTCAAGGAGGTTCAGTACAACACAAATGACAGTGCAAAGTTCAGGAAGCATTTGCACAGGATCACGATGACAGCCCAAAAATCAAAGAGGACCCGTACAGGATCACGATGTGAAAATTTGAAAATAACTTTTATAAGAGATGAAAAAATATTCGGAAAACCTATTCTAGGCTTCAAGATGACAGTGCAAGGTTCAAAAATAACTAGCACAGAATCACGATAACAGTGCAAGATTCAAAAAGGACCAGTCCAAGGTCATAATGTGAAGATTCAGATAGAATTAATATGAGAGATAAATTAGTGTTCGGAAAAAGCTATTACAGGCTTCAAGACGATGTTACGGCTATATAAAAACACCATCACGAATCACTATATTGGTTCAAAAACATAACCTAGGACAGGGGCAATGTCCAAGAGGACCAGTACAGGGTCATGATGCGAACATTTGGAAAAAAACCATTTGCTGTTGTTGTTATCGTGTCCAATGAAGAGCCTCAGATGTCTCCATGCATCTCTATCACAGCAATGTTCTCTATCTTGGGTGTGTATACTGTATTGTTGTTGTTGTCGTGTCCAATGAAGAGCCTCAGATGTCTCCTTGCATCTCTATCACAGCAGTCGAAATTTCCTCTATCTTGGGTGTGTAGACTGTATTGTTGTTGTTGTCGTGTCCAATGAAGAGCCTCAGATGTCTCCATGCATTTCTATCACAGCAATGTCCTCTATCTTGGGTGTGCATAGTGTATTGTTTTTGTTGTCGTGTCCAATGTAGAGCCTCAGATGTCTCCTTGTATCTCTATCACAGCAATGTCCACTATCTTGGGTGTGCATACTGTATTGTTGTTGTTGTCGTGTCCAATGAAGAGCCTCAGATGTCTCCATGCATCTCTATCACAGCAATGTTCTCTATCTTGGGTGTGTATACTGTATTGTTGTTGTTGTCGTGTCCAATGAAGAGCCTCAGATGTCTCCATGCATCTCTATCACAGCAATGTTCTAAATCTTGGGTGTGTATACTGTATTGTTGTTATTGTCGTGTCCAATGAAGATCCTCAGATGTCTCCATGCATCTCTATCACAGCAATGTCCTCTATCTTGGGTGTGTATACTGTATTGTTGTTGTTGTCGTGTCCAATCAAGAGCTTCAGATGTCTCCTTGCATCTCAATCACAGCAGTAAAAATTTCCTCTATCTTGGGTGTGTATACTGTATTGTTGTTGTTGTCGTGTCCAATGAAGAGCCTCAGATATCTCCATGCATCTCTATCACAGCAATGTCCTCTATCTTGGGTGTGCATACTGTATTGTTGTTGTTGTCGTGTCCAATGAAGAGCCTCAGATGTCTCCTTGCATATCTATCACAGCAATGTCCTCTATCTTGGGTGTGTATACTATATTGTTGTTGTTGTCGTGTCCAATGAAGAGCCTCAGATGTCTCCTTGCATATCTATCACAGCAATGTCCACTATCTTGGGTGTGTATACTGTATTGTTGTTGTTGTCGTGTCCAATCAAGAGCTTCAGATGTCTCCTTGCATATCTATCACAGCAGTAAAACAATTATACGATAAAAGGGCATTCAAGAAAAGCCATTCCAGGCTTCAAGACGACAGTCCAGGAAACAAAGTATCACGATGACAGTGCAGGAAACGTAACCTAGCAGCAGTCTCACTTCCGTCGAAATGGCTTAACGGCGCCCAGAAACGGTTTCCGGCTGAGGTTTCAATGGCTGCGAGGGAGTTTTTTGGGGTCGAGGTGCCGGATGGGGCGCGCGTGCACGCACCTGGTATAGGGCACGTGGCGGTCTTGTTACAACGGCCCCGCAGCTTTTGTCCATGTTGTTGATACCGTACGTACGTCTTCAGTCCACAACGGAAAATATCGTTCCCTCCGTCTGGTAAATAAGTCTCAAGAGAGGGAGTGTATAGAGCTTGGAAAAACATTAGGAGGACCTGGATCATCAGTGGTGCATCCTCATAGCGATCTCTCCAGGTTAATCTACCATACTGTTCTAATATGGTACTAGCCTATTTCATAACTTCCTCAAATACCTTCACCAAAATATTCTCTAAAGTTCCTTCTATATAAGAAAAATAGCACAATACTATACACCTATCCTCCGATTTACACGGTAGATACTTTCCTGAGAAAAACGTGTAAATCGGGGGATAGGTGTACACAGAAATAAAAATAAAATGCATTGACAGGTTAAAATATGTAGTCAGCACATAAGCTCGGGATTCCTCGTGAGATGTGTACACAGCGCATGTGTTCAATCACAGTAACATTTAGTATAGTGCGATAAAAACAAAAAAAAAAAATTGGAAAACCATGTAAAAGCGAAAACGTGTAAAACAAGTACCGTGTAAATCGGGGGATAAGTGTATTATGATAGATTAAAATACTGAAAATGTTGGGAGGGTTCACTGCTTAGAAAGCCCTGACTAACATTTTACTCCTGCAGTAAGGGCGGAAAAAAAAATTTATTGACAAAGATTATCGCGTTAAATTGGTCATATTTTTTTTAGAAATAGAAAGCACAATTACAAACATAAACCATCTACCAGAGAAACGTACACAAAATACTACCACATAGAAACATAATCAAAAACGAGCACACAGAGACACACTTACAAACACAAATTAGTACCCAAGAAAACTTTCACAAACGAGCTCACAGAGAAACATTCACAAACAAGCACAGACACACATAGGCAAACGAGCACACAGAGACACACAGACTAACGAGCACACGAAACTCATTCACAAACAAGCACAGACACACATAGGCAAACGAGCACACAGAGACACACAGACTAACGAGCACACGAAACTCATTCACAAACAAGCACATAGATACATACGCGAACGAGCATACAGAGACACATACACAAACAGGCACACAGAGACATAACGAGCACACAGAAATACAAACAGGCACACAGAGACATAACGAGCACACAGAAATACAAACAGGCACACAGAGACATAACGAGCACACAGAGACATAACGAGCACACAGAGACTTAACGAGCACACAGAGACACAAACAGGCACACAGAGACACAAACAGGCACACAGAGACATAACGAGCACACAGAGACACAAACAGGCACACAGAGACACAAACAGGCACACAGAGACACAAACGAGCACACAGAGACACAAACAGACACACAGAGACACAAACAGACACATCATCGAAGCCTTCAGTATCCTCGGGCGACCCCCTGACTTGCGGGCCTGGATTTTCGGGTCTGGCCTCGAAGATGACGACCTGGCCATTCTGGCGTCGGCCAAATCCATCATCTACCGGTACTTTGTACAGGTTGGGCTGACTGGAGGACCCGCTCATCGCCTGGGAAAGAAGGCTCACTCGCCGGGACACATCTCCCGCATGATCATTTGTATATTAGTTTATTCATTATTTCCATTTTTTTAATGTAAATTATTGACAAGAAGTCAATAAAATTTGTTTCGATTCTCAATATTCAAAAATAGACACACAGAGACACAAACGAGCACACAGAGACACAAACAGCCGGT
>CP092868.1:30631362-31019218 GCA_030710605.1 Cordylochernes scorpioides
GCAGACACAACTATATAAAGGATAGACAGAACTACTATACATAGAACAGACAGACAGAGAGAGAGGCCGGGACAGACACCATTGTACGTGCCGCAGACCGTCCGTTAGAACACATGCCCCTTCACCTGCCTCCGTCGTTCCGCCTGCTGGAGCGATATGGCCCCCTCACCCACGTGCCGTTGAAACCCTCTACATCTCACCTACACTACCTACACCTACACTAAACCTCTCTTTCATCGAAAACTTCTTTCATACATCTTTAATTTCGTTTTTCACACAAAATTTGATACAGGTTCTTTGATCCATTTTTTTTTTAATAGGCAAAAATCGAAGACGATCCAAAACACCTGCAAGCAAAGCAGCTGTCAACAATTAATTGAACATTCAAAATGGCCGAGCTTGTCGGCATAAGTGAGAGACATGAGTACCAACATAAAGCCACAAAAAGATCGAAATTAGAATATACGTAACCCGCGAAAATTCAAAAGTCGCGATACTTTTTGAACACACATCGTATATCTCTAAAACCATATGGTCAATTGTATACCAAGTAGATGAAGTTGCTGAGTCTGTATTATGCATCAACCTGCTGCACTGCACTATCCAAACAATTTGTCTATGTTCCTCAACCGTTCTCTTTAGATATGTTTCGCTGACATTCCATTCCTACATCACCAGTAGAAATACAATAGCTGATAGGCCCCGCAGTCACCATTCGGAGAAATATTTCAGCCCTCGATCATATTCTAAATTTATCAAAAAAGAAACATCATCTCTTCCATCTAAATAGACGTAAAAACTATGCGCTCATTGATTGATCGCCTCTGCAATCTAGGAGACTCGGATTGAAACAAATCCAATTCCATCAAATTTTGGATCGATTATACATGACCTCAAGGGAGGAATAAATCCATAATCCCCGGTTAATTCCACCATTCGGAGGAGATTAATAGAGTCGCCAAATGTCGTAGTCCATTTGGATGAGGAAAGCGAAGACTAGAACGCGACTGATTCAACACTAGCCTGTTCAGTGATACGCTAACTTGACGTATGCACGAAGGAACGTGTGGCCACTGGACATGTGTCGGACCAGGAGGCTGTTGTTGGGTGCTGCGCTGCCTGGAGTATAGGAGCTCCATCTATGCTTCCTTTCTTCCTGTGGTGAATCTGTATAAGACCGGTGGTCTTAATAAAGCTGTGTGTGTGATATATAATAGCTGATAGGACGGAAGCTTTCAGAAGTATATGTTAAAAAAAGGTATACTCTCTTTAAAATTCGATAAAACTGGATGAAATTCTCAAAGTAAGTTACTTAAGCTCAACTTATTAACTCCTTAATGCTCAATAAGTCCCAAATATGAGCTAGCGGTCCTTTCCATTAATTCGTTTGTTCCCTGATTTAAATGATCTAACTCTTTCACATCAGCCACTTTGTCTATATACATTTTATGAACTCTTTAGAATAATACATGTAAAATTGTAAATATTTAATTCTAAGTTCTAATTTGTTTGCTGTTTTGTTTCCTTTGTATTAGGAGCAAATATTTCAATATCGCGCCTGATTGATTGATAAATTAAATTCTGTTAACAAGATCATATTATATATGCGTAGATATATATATATATATATATACTAGCGAACCCGGCCACGCGATGCTGTGGCTAAATTGTAATATGTTAAATTAACATTATACTAAACTATTCAGTACAGTAAAGTCAATATTCACTTATAAAGATAAAAATGTTTTAGCCGATCTAAAGCCCTACGGGATTGAGAATGGAACGTTACGTTAAAATTTGAAAGCGATTTATATATATATAGATAATATAGCCCTTCATTGTAATCATTGATTATAATCACTGCATTAATAAATGTCAGTGAACTCGTTTATATGTATTGTTTTTTGTTTTCGAGATATTCTGATAGAACGCTCTCGCATTTTCTGTAAAATATTTATATATGCACAAACACAGAATATAATCACTATGTCTTAATTTCGCTATAATTATTGTTATAAATATTATTCTAAAATAATTCGCCAGAAATCGTCCTGATAGTATACTAAACAACTTCCCAAGGTTTCATGGCAAACATCTAAAATAAAATAATACTTTTCTACAATATTAAAAAGAGGGGGGCTTAGGTGTTTAAAATGTAAAATGTGCTCTAAATAGTATTACATAGAGCCTTCATAACAAACATATTTAAAATAAACCAATCAAAATATAATAATGCTGTAAAAACAGACCTTGCTACAATAATATAAAAGAAATGAAAATAAAAAAAGACACCCACGCTGAGCCTCGAACCTAGGTTTGTTACAAATATTATTAAAAAATGGTTTATGTTAATTTTTATTTTAAAAAGCCTACATTTTAAATAAAATAATATTTTTAATAATTTGCTACAATAATATAAAAGAAATGAAAAAAAAAAAAAACACCCACGCTGAACCTCGAACCTAGGTTGCGGGGGTACGAAGCTGTGTACCTAACCTATAGGCTAAGCTTGACGTTACAAATAAGCTCATGCGAGGCTATTTCAGGCCATACGTCTGCCGCGAGGGGGCGCTGATTGCGAGTGAATTTACGTTTTATTGTAAATAAAAATGTAACGAAAGGTTATTTCTAAAGAGTAATTAGCCAGAAACCATCCCGGTAGTATACTAAACATCTTCCCAAAGTTTCATCACGATTGGTTGAGTGATGTAGAAGATTATCACTGACGAACGGACGGACTGACGGACCAACGGACCAACAAACATCCATTTTTATATATATAGTAGATATGCAATATAATTCCCACACTACTTGTAAATAGTAAACACATTTTTTATTTAATATCCATATATTTTAATATCCATATATTTTAATATCTATAATCAAAGAGTAAATAGCCAATGCTTGTATATAATTTTTTGACCAACGACCCGAGGGGGTAAGAGGTAGAAGTGGAGAACAAAGAAGTTGGAAAATAAACAAAGGGAAAATGGCTGCGTTTCTTTTTGTCGCGTCTATGATTTCTTATATACAAATTTAGAGTTTTAAATTTATAATTATTCAAAGATATACCTTAATACGACATATATATATTGTTTTGAAAATAGAGCAATCCATATTTAATTCATTAGATAATAAAAAGGCATGTATTCAGGATGACACGGCACAAGGGACCGGGAAAAAATGATCACTTTATCGAGAGATTCAAATTTACGAGTTTCAAATCATCAAAATATATCTTTCTTTTTTTATATGTTTATAGAGAATTGTTTTAACAAATGTTCGTTATACAAACCTTTACTCGGGTAAAACCCGGGCGAAGCCGGGCACATCCGCTAGTTATCTAATATATATATGGAATTTTTTTTGCCGGGAGGAAATTGATCCATAGAAGCATAGGGCGCCTCTCCTGTCAAAATAAACGTCAAAACCTGACGCCATCTATAGGTGGACGCTTCTCAGTTTGCCAAAGCTGGTGTTGTGGCTTGTCACCGACCCGAGGCCGCTAGTTGCGTCGACGGTCAATAGATGGCGTCAGGTTTTGACGTTTATTTTGACGGGAGAGGTGCCCTATGCTTCTATATATATATAACTAGCCGAATGACCCGGGCAACGCCCGTGTTTTACCTGATTGAATGTTTTTATTCAAATACTATTTGTTACAATTATAAATTGGCGCCTTAAATAAATGCATATATTAGTTAATAACTATAGCCTATGTGCTTTATCTGTCTATGTACCGTTGGCTTCCGTAGGCGTCTCTTACTGGGAAAAAGAAAGAGAGGATTCCATTTGGTTATTAACTAATATATGCGTGGCGTGATCGTAGCCAACCAATAGGAGAGCGCCATTCCAAAAAAAAAAGCAAACGGTGACAGAGATGAAAACTGAAGAATTAAGAGATGAAGAACGCATGACGCTCGTAACTGTATATATAATGGTTTGAGCTTATGATAATTCATTCCCGTTAGTTTGTATAGGATGTATATTGCAAGAAAAATCCTTTTAATAGAAAACAGGTTTTTATAATAAAATCGATTTGAGAAAGGACGAATTAAGACAATGATAATCTCCCTATTTGCTATAGAGAAGAAGAAGAACAAGTCAGGGAGAAGAACTTCCTTTATACAAGTGGATGATCGTAAAAGTTGTCGTGCAAGACGTCCTTCTACGAGTATAGACATTCATAGAAAGGCGTCTCAACTCCGCCTTTGCCGGTCCCAAGCCCGGATGAAAAAGGAGGAGGGGGAGCAGTAACAAGCTCACTAAATAAACCTGGGCTTAGCTGGCCCGGCTGATAGTACCCTGTAAGGACTCCTGATCCAGGGATACAGGATAAGCAGCGTTTGTACTCCATGTTAGGAGCGCGGTTGCACATGGCGTCTGTTCCTCATGTCAGAGGCGGCCATTTCTTTTGGAGCTAAGACGGTCTGTTACTGAGTAATGCTCCCAGTCTTAATGACAAAGGCAGATGCATTCTACTTCACCCAATCATGATGGTTGTCAAATCTCAACCATCAAAGTCTCAAGCTTTACAAGCTTTTACACCCAAATATGATTGAGTGGAGATAAGAAAGAAGAAGAAAGGCGTTTCGCTTGAAAGCTTGTAAAATCGTTTTCTTATATAAAAAAATCTCTTCTCTCGACCTGTCTTATCTGTGTTTCTTCTTCTAAAGAACACAAATTATTTAGAAATGTTTGACTCATTAGTAGCGAGATTTTTCAACAATTTCGTCAATTGAATCTACCAGATCGCTAAAGCTATGTATTAACCCAAAGCAATAAAGCGCCATCTATACATATAAAATGAAAGGATTTAAAAAGCACGAATGTTTCTTCTATACATAATACAAACTTCTATACTGCCATTAATTCGATGAAAAAATATATTGGGAGGGCTTGGCTCATCAATGGTGAACCCTCCCAGCGGTTTCGCCAATTTAATCCACCAGACCGCTTCTCAGAGCTCTAATACTGTATTGGACGATTCTGCTTTTATACGCAGCACTGAAGGATGGAATCTCAGAAATGGTTTTCAAGCTATGTATTGTTCATTCTGTTTATACAACAGTTATAGCAATATGGTGGATTCAATTGGTGAAATCGTATTATAGGGGTCACCACTGATGAGCCAGGCCTTTCCAAATCCTTTTCATCCTCAGTTCACAACTTGTATAAATACTTCCTATATGAGATTAAAGGAAACAGCGCTGAATAATTCCCTCCACCTCAGCCTTCGGGTTCAGCCTTCAGGTCTTCGGGCATGGCCTAGACGATGACGCCCTGGCCATCCTGGAGTCTGCCAAGACACACATCTATAAGTACTTCCTCGGTGTGGAACTGAGGGGTGTACAAGAAGACCTTGTCTGGAGGAGGACTCTCTCAAGGTGGGGAAGCCTTCCTTACTGAAGATATTTGTATATATATTCCCCTACATTTTATATGCCTTTTACTCTTTTATTTTTCCACCTTTGTAAAATTTGATTAAAAGAATCAATAAAATTGTTTAAATTGTCTTGTCTAATCCCTAATCTACCTCAGTCTACAGATGGCAGTATGTGCTGGGTTTACTAACACCAAAATTCTCCATAAGCGACCACCTTCTGTAAAATCAAACCTGATTTGAACTAACTAAACCTCTAATAAGAGAGAATACCTACAGGAGAATTCAGACGTATCTGTGATTTTAAGGTAATTTTTCATGGGAGATTCTACTCTATTGAATAATTTTTGCAGAATAATGATGTTCACGTGTAGAAAAAAAAAGCAATTCTCCTTTTTAAAAATGTAATAGAACCATATATAATCCTGAAGATTGAAGTTTCCTGGCCAACATTCATATTTCTATGTAAAATAGACACTTCGGCCAGTTAAAGTTTTTTTTTTTTTTTTGTCTATTTTTCATAGGAATATGAATGCCATCCAGGCAACCTCAATCTTCAAGAAAAAAACTCTAACTGGCCGAAGTGTCTTTTTTCATAGAAACAAGATATTAATCTTATTGTGCAAATTTAGATACATCCATACCTCGCTTTGCATCGGGGTTACGTTCCAAAAAAAAAAAAACACGACGCAAATTGAAATGACGACGCAAAGTGAAAATAATATTTTAATGGCATGGCGCAATCAAAAACAAAGATGTTGCCATATTTTTGGGAAAAAAAAAAATTTTAAAAATTAAAGACTCGAATCCAAAACAAACGCAACTTCGAAAATCTAACGATGCACAATGAAAATCAGTAAAAATTAAGCAGCGACGCAACTTCGAAAAAAACGTAAAACGAAACGATGCAAAGTGAGGTATTGGTGTATAAGAAATCTAAGCTATTTTGACACTTACGTTTCTTTTTTAAATCTCTCTCTCCATTGATGCAACCTGGAATCCTAGAGCGTGCTAAGCTTGCAAATTACCCAGGCTTTTTAAAATAAAACTATTTTCTACTGCCTTTACTGCAATGATACAATAATGGGAGGGCCTGGCTCATCAGTGGTAAACCCTTCAAGTGGTTTCGCCAGTTTAATCTATCATACCGCTGTAATATTGCCTTGGACTGTTTTCCTTTTATACCGATATTGAAGCTGAACTCTTAGAAAAGGTATTTTAAATGAACTATGGGTGCAATATCTTTGTACATTCTTATTATCAGAAAATCTTTATTGTCTTTATAATGTCTGATACATCTTTGGTTGTTTATTTGCAAACCGCCAAAGAGACAAAAATAAATCAAAAAGGGATGATGATAACCTGCGTCTTGCAGATTAATATTTTCATAGAAACATATATATACATATTTATTGCTAGCTATATATCAATGGGCACAAGCTTTAAAGACAGTATAAATATATATGACTATAAATACTCGTATAAAACATGCTTCGACCTTTCAACAAACAGGCGCCTAAAACGGTATTCCAGTGTGGGGGAGAACAGATAGTCTAGACATCTGCAGTGACAGAAGTCGCTGCAAGTTGTCTTCGAGAGTATGACCATGTGGATTAACCAGGAAGACGGTGCCAAGGAGAATCCTTCTTGTGACAGACAATGAAGACAAGTCCATCTCTACTGTATATAACCCTGTAAGACCCTTATATTGGGGGAGAAGCCCGACCACACCTCCCTGCGGTCCCCCCAGGACCCTTGGAATATTCGACCAAATTCTGGTTCGTTTCCAAGGTGACTAACGTGGCAACGGCACCCATTTTCCAATGAAGAGCAAAAGATAGTGGACATTGCTGCTGCTGTGATAGAGATGTATGGAGATATCTGAGGCTCTTCATTGGACACAACAACAACAACAATACAGTATACACACCCAAGATAGTGGACATTGCTGTGATAGAGATGTACGGAGACATCTGAGGCTCTTCATTGGACACGACAACAACAACAATACAGTATACACACCCAAGATAGAGAACATTGCTGTGATAGAGATGTACGGAGACATCTGAGGCTCTTCATTGGACACGACAGCAACAACAATACAGTATACACACCCAAGATAGAGAACATTGCTGTGATAGAGATGTATGGAGACATCTGAGGCTCTTCATTGGACACGACAGCAACAACAATACAGTATACACACCCAAGATAGAGAACATTGCTGTGATAGAGATGTACGGAGACATCTGAGGCTCTTCATTGGACACGACAGCAACAACAATACAGTATACACACCCAAGATAGAGAACATTGCTGTGATAGAGATATATGGAGACATCTGAGGCTCTTCATTGGACACGACAACAACAACAATACAGTATACACACCCAAGATAGAGAACATTGCTGTGATAGAGATGTATGGAGACATCTGAGGCTCTTCATTGGACACGACATCAACAACAATACAGTATACACACCCAAGATAGAGAACATTGCTGTGATAGAGATGTATGGAGACATCTGAGGCTCTTCATTGGACACGACAACAACAACAATACAGTATACACACCCAAGATAGAGAACATTGCTGTGATAGAGATGTATGGAGACATCTGAGGCTCTTCATTGGACACGACATCAACAACAATACAGTATACACACCCAAGATAGAGAACATTGCTGTGATAGAGATGTATGGAGACATCTGAGGCTCTTCATTGGACACGACAACAACTACAATACAGTATACACACCCAAGATAGAGAACATTGCTGTGATAGAGATGTATGGAGACATCTGAGGCTCTTCATTGGACACGACAACAACAACAATACAGTATACACACCCAAGATAGAGAACATTGCTGTGATAGAGATGTATGGAGACATCTGAGGCTCTTCATTGGACACGACATCAACAACAATACAGTATACACACCCAAGATAGAGAACATTGCTGTGATAGAGATGTATGGAGACATCTGAGGCTCTTCATTGGACACGACATCAACAACAATACAGTATACACACCCAAGATAGAGAACATTGCTGTGATAGAGATGTATGGAGACATCTGAGGCTATTCATTGGACACGACAACAACAACAATACAGTATACACACCCAAGATAGAGAACATTGCTGTGATAGAGATGTACGGAGACATCTGAGGCTCTTCATTGGACACGACAACAACAACAATACAGTATACACACCCAAGATAGAGAACATTGCTGTGATAGAGATGTATGGAGACATCTGAGGCTCTTCATTGGACACGACAACAACAACAATACAGTATACACACCCAAGATAGAGAACATTGCTGTGATAGAGATGTATGGAGACATCTGAGGCTCTTCATTGGACACGACAGCAACAACAATACAGTATACACACCCAAGATAGAGAACATTGCTGTGATAGAGATGTATGGAGACATCTGAGGCTCTTCATTGGACACGACAACAACAACAATACAGTATACACACCCAAGATAGAGAACATTGCTGTGATAGAGATGTATGGAGACATCTGAGGCTCTTCATTGGACACGACAACAACAACAATACAGTATACACACCCAAGATAGAGAACATTGCTGTGATAGAGATGTATGGAGACATCTGAGGCTCTTCATTGGACACGACAACAACAACAATACAGTATACACACCCAAAATAGAGAACAGTGCTGTGATAGAGATGTATGGAGACATCTGAGGCTCTTCATTGGACACGACAACAACAACAATACAGTATACACACCCAAGATAGAGAACATTGCTGTGATAGAGATGTATGGAGACATCTGAGGCTCTTCATTGGACACGACAACAACAACAATACAGTATACACACCCAAGATAGAGAACATTGCTGTGATAGAGATGTATGGAGACATCTGAGGCTCTTCATTGGACACGACATCAACAACAATACAGTATACACACCCAAGATAGAGAACATTGCTGTGATAGAGATGTATGGAGACATCTGAGGCTCTTCATTGGACACGACAACAACAACAATACAGTATACACACCCAAGATAGAGAACATTGCTGTGATAGAGATGTATGGAGACATCTGAGGCTCTTCATTGGACACGACATCAACAACAATACAGTATACACACCCAAGATAGAGAACATTGCTGTGATAGAGATGTATGGAGACATCTGAGGCTCTTCATTGGACACGACAACAACTACAATACAGTATACACACCCAAGATAGAGAACATTGCTGTGATAGAGATGTATGGAGACATCTGAGGCTCTTCATTGGACACGACAACAACAACAATACAGTATACACACCCAAGATAGAGAACATTGCTGTGATAGAGATGTATGGAGACATCTGAGGCTCTTCATTGGACACGACATCAACAACAATACAGTATACACACCCAAGATAGAGAACATTGCTGTGATAGAGATGTATGGAGACATCTGAGGCTCTTCATTGGACACGACATCAACAACAATACAGTATACACACCCAAGATAGAGAACATTGCTGTGATAGAGATGTATGGAGACATCTGAGGCTATTCATTGGACACGACAACAACAACAATACAGTATACACACCCAAGATAGAGAACATTGCTGTGATAGAGATGTACGGAGACATCTGAGGCTCTTCATTGGACACGACAACAACAACAATACAGTATACACACCCAAGATAGAGAACATTGCTGTGATAGAGATGTATGGAGACATCTGAGGCTCTTCATTGGACACGACAACAACAACAATACAGTATACACACCCAAGATAGAGAACATTGCTGTGATAGAGATGTATGGAGACATCTGAGGCTCTTCATTGGACACGACAGCAACAACAATACAGTATACACACCCAAGATAGAGAACATTGCTGTGATAGAGATGTATGGAGACATCTGAGGCTCTTCATTGGACACGACAACAACAACAATACAGTATACACACCCAAGATAGAGAACATTGCTGTGATAGAGATGTATGGAGACATCTGAGGCTCTTCATTGGACACGACAACAACAACAATACAGTATACACACCCAAGATAGAGAACATTGCTGTGATAGAGATGTATGGAGACATCTGAGGCTCTTCATTGGACACGACAACAACAACAATACAGTATACACACCCAAAATAGAGAACAGTGCTGTGATAGAGATGTATGGAGACATCTGAGGCTCTTCATTGGACACGACAACAACAACAATACAGTATACACACCCAAGATAGAGAACATTGCTGTGATAGAGATGTATGGAGACATCTGAGGCTCTTCATTGGACACGACAACAACAACAATACAGTATACACACCCAAAATAGAGAACAGTGCTGTGATAGAGATGTACGGAGACATCTGAGGCTCTTCATTGGACACGACAACAACAACAATACAGTATACACACCCAAAATAGAGAACAGAGCTGTGATAGAGATGTACGGAGACATCTGAGGCTCTTCATTGGACACGACATCAACAACAATACAGTATACACACCCAAGATAGAGAACAGTGCTGTGATAGAGATGTATGGAGACATCTGAGGCTCTTCATTGGACACGACAACAACAACCCTTATATTAAAGTATTATGATGCATTAGCGCGCCATCTGTTATGAAAATTCAAAACTATTGTCGCGTATATGGGCCTTCAAAACATCTACAACCTCCGCCAATAGATAGAGCTTTCGTCTATTTCCGGTCTGGAAATAATGTGGGAATCACCGACTGCTGTGGTCCTGTTTCCTGGGGCAAATGTTTGTAAATACACTTTTATATTGGCCCTAGGAGGTAACGTAATGGAAATACCCGTTAATTGTTATTCTGGTTATATGTAATGTGTAGTAGAAATGACAATGAAGAGAAGGAGTGTTTGAAATCTTGTTGTCGGTTGCTGTTATGACTCTCTCGCCAACACCACAGTCACTACTCTTCTGGTAAGTCTCTCGTGTCCCCCCACCAGTGGTAAAGCCGAGAGATACTGCCAGAGGAAAGGAGATCCACTTGAATGGTGGTTCTCAGAGGTCTTTGGGTGGTCTGCAGGGTAGAGCTGCAGTGGGAGAGCAATGAAGCCAAGGTAGGTGAACCACAAAGGAGGAAGCGGCGTCGTCGCGAAGAACCGGAGGGGTCAAGCTGCGACACTATTATAGACACATGTGATTCTTTTTAAAAATTAAACAATTTCTACTGCTCTTACTGCAATGAAAAATTAATGGGAGGGCCTGGTTCATCAGTGGTGAACCTTCCCATCAGCTTCACCAGTTTAATCTACCATACCGCTGTTATATTGCATTTTTCGGTTTTCCCTTTATAGTGATACTGATGCTAGACTCTTTGAATGGGTATTTTAGATGAACTATGGACATAAGCTTTGAGGACAGTAGAATTACATACAATTATAAATATATAAAATGCTTCGAGCAATCGCTCTTCCGCAAATATCAAACTGTGTCTTTTATTATAGCAATTATATTATGATGCATTAGTGCGCCATCTGTTATGAAAATTGGAAATGAACCAGGCCCTTCCATTAATTTTTCATTGCAGTAAGGACAGTAGAAATTGTTTAATTTTTAAAAAGAATCATACGTGTCTATAATATATAGTTTCAAATTTTCATATTGAGTATATCGAGAGGACACTCGTGCTAGAGGACACCTCTCCACAAAGGACAGTTTTCATTTGCAAAATGACCATTTTTACAATTTAGCAACTCTCCGGCAAGAGGACACCTCTCCTTAAAGAACACTTTGGCTCTGAAATTAGGTGTTATCTGATATATAGCTAGCAATAAATATATATATATATATGTTTCTATGAAAATGTTAATTTGCAAGATGCAGGTTATCATCATACCTTTTTGATTTGTTTTTGTCTCTTTGGCGGTTTGCAAATAAACAACAAAAGCTGTATCAGACATTATAAAGACAATAAAGAATTTTCTGATAATAAAAGTGTACAAAGATGTTGCATTATCCTTTACAGGGAGGTTCTACTGTATTAGACATTTGGTTTCTCTCTTTAAAAAAATGTTTTTTTTACATAATGCATAGGATTATTTTATAAATACAGATACAAATGGTAAGGTACAATTAGGATTATAGATTAGAACAACAGGATAATAGTGTCTGACCTTCCGATAACAACGTTGTTATCGGAAGGTCACATACTATTAATTTATTTGGCACAGACACAAAAAACATATTTGAGGTCTTCTTCTTCTTCTTTCTTATCTCCACACTGGGTGAAGTAGAATGCATCAACCTTTGTCATTAAGACTGGGAACACTACTCAGTGGTAGGCCGACTTAGCTCCAAAAGAAATGGCCGCCTCTGACATGAGGAACAGACACCATGTGCAGCTGCTCCTAACATGGAGTACAAACGCTGCTCATTCTGTATCCCTGGATTAGGAGCCCTTACAGGGTACTATCAGCCGGGCCAGCTGAGCCCAAGTTTTTTAGTGAGCTTGTTACTGCTCCCTCTCCTCCTTTTTCATCCGGGCTTGGGACCGGCAAGGGCGAAGTGAGGTAACAAAAATAAACTTTGCTCAAGGAGCATGGAATTCTTGTAATCTTTACACAAGAGGATAAGAAACAACAACAAAAGAAACTCTTTGATCCATGAAGCTATAAAGGAATATCAGAAAATAAAAGAAAACAAGACCTAATCCAAATAATTTATTAGTGTGTGACGTTTCGGCAACAACATTGTCACCATCATCAGACAAAAGAATAAATGAGAAAACATGTTACAGCAGGTTCTTATATAGTCCTGTTATCAAGTGTTTAAACAAGATAACAGATAAGGAAAATAGTTTTTAAGTCAACTTGAAATATTCTTCTTAGAATTAAAAGTGGATTTTTTTTTTTTTTTCTAAATATAATTAAAGGCATATCTGTAAATATCATTTATATTTCCCCTTTCTTCCATTCTATTAATTGAAGCACATGTCTTTTGGATGAAAAAGGCTTCTTTGAATTGTCTTTTGTAATAATTTTTTTCATAGTCCAGTGTTTTTGGGTTTTCTAAATTGAATTTATTGTGTCCTGTGTCCCTTCTGTGTTCTACAAGAGCAGAATTTTGAATTCTATCCCACTTCAGAGCATATTTATGGTTTTCCATCCTTTCTTTTAATGTTCTGGATGTCTGTCCCACATATCTTTGATATGAAGTTAAGTGTGAGAAGTGTGATCAAAGATATGTGGGACAGACATCCAGAACATTAAAAGAAAGGATGGAAAACCATAAATATGCTCTGAAGTGGGATAGAATTCAAAATTCTGCTCTTGTAGAACACAGAAGGGACACAGGACACAATAAATTCAATTTAGAAAACCCAAAAACACTGGACTATGAAAAAAATTATTACAAAAGACAGTTCAAAGAAGCCTTTTTCATCCAAAAGACATGTGCTTCAATTAATAGAATGGAAGAAAGGGGAAATATAAATGATATTTACAGATATGCCTTTAATTATATTTAGAAAAAAAAAAAATCCACTTTTAATTCTAAGAAGAATATTTCAAGTTGACTTAAAAACTATTTTCCTTATCTGTTATCTTGTTTAAACACTTGATAACAGGACTATATAAGAACCTGCTGTAACATGTTTTCTCATTTATTCTTTTGTCTGATGATGGTGACAATGTTGTTGCCGAAACGTCACACACTAATAAATTATTTGGATTAGGTCTTATTTTCTTTTATTATAATCTATAATCCAAATTGTGCTTTATCACGAATATCAGAAAAATATGCATCAACCAAGTACATATTTGATCTTCCAGTCATGGATCATTCTCACAAAAAAAAATTGAAAATGCATTGGAACCCTATTATAATAACATCTTTTTATTTAAAAAAAACTTGGTTAAAATATATCTCTATGGTCCCTATTGTTTCAATTGTGGTTATAACAGTATAAAATCAGGATATGCCCATGTTATTATTGTTTGTTACTTCACATGTGTAGACCGTTTTCGATTGCTACGACCCAGGTTCGATTCCCGCATTGGACACTTTTTTTTCTGATTTAAAAAAAAATGCTCCAATGGCTTCCGATTCTTGCAAAAGTCCAACCCCACCGAGCGAATGCATGTAACCAAATAGGGCTCTGGTACATTTGTAAGTGCAAAGTCAAACTGATTTTGAGATGTGTAGACATGTGGTGTACTTACAGTAAAAGCAGTCGCCAACTTCTACCCACCATGATTATCATGGCTTGTACCACGTGTACAAGGAACAAAAAATCGTTTGTTACACATGCATTTCTACAATATTTGACTTATTCAGATGACAAAATTTGGCAGCATATAGAGTGAAATAGTTAGGTCTAAAATAAGTATTATAGTTTTAATCCATAATATGCAAATTAATTTGATAACAGGACTTATTTGCATATATTCCATTAATTCATCATACTTAACATAATATTTGACCAACCCAAATGGAATTTTGATATACTAGTGTTAGGACTGGATAGTCACTGTCATAGTTTCAACTATAGACTATGCAAAATAGTCAGATAAAAACCTAATTTAATTTATAATGTGGCTTTATATGTTTTATTGTGCTTTTAATGTGGCTTTATGATTGTAAAACAACGTTTGACAATTTTTACCACAAATGTTTCTTTTGAATGAAAAATCATAATTTATTTTAAGGAAAAATAACGACTATTTCTATCCTTAGGGATGAGGTATGAATTGTGAAGAATAATGATGAACGGAAAAATAAAAGTGTCCAGGGATGGGAATTGAACCCACAGTGTTCGGCTTATCGGGGAGATGCCATGTCCGTTCGTTAAAACAAAAACCAAATTTATCTACTCCATTTGTTTCACATACATTGCCATAATATTTGCTTTGTCAGGATGAACCTTTGACACAATATAGGGAATGAACATATTAATTTAAATGAGAAGGACAAAAGGTAAGGGGACAGGACGCAAAAGAAGGAACTATTTGTCACATGATGTTTTTTTTTTTGTGAAAAGGCCTAAAAATACTGTGTCTAGTGTCGCATTTTTAGACTTACATATGTACAGTAGAACCTCCCTACGAGGACACCTCTTCCTAGGACTATTTTTATTGCCAAAATACCATTTTACTAAATAGCAGTTCTGTGGTAGAAAGACAACTCTCTTAGCTCTGCAACTAGGTGTTCTCTATTAGAGAGAAGTTCTATATACAGTAGAACCTCCATGAGAGGACACTCTTGCTAGAGGATACCTCTCTATAAAGGACAGTTTTCATCACCAAAATTACCATTTTTACTAATTAGCAACTCTCCAGTAAAAGGACACTTTGAATTTGTAACTGGGTGTCCTTTACAGAGAGGTTCTACTGTATACTGAATTTCTTTTTATTAGTTTTTCTTTAAACATGCCTATAGATATGTTCTTAATTCTAAATAATTTGACATTATGATTTTTTTTTATGTCAAAGATACTTTGTGGTACAGTCTTGGAATATTTCATATATAGAATCGCTGAAAGTTCCTAAGATAAGTTCTATAATGATACCTGGACAAAGAAGACTCCAAATAATTGACAATATTCACAAAAATGAAAAAATAGAATAAAATGCACAAAGTGAACAAATTTTAAAAAAGGAATCTCCTGATTGTGCAAATGAGAATGTTGCTGAAGTAGTTTGCACCATTTATCAAAATAAATTATCAACAAATTGTTGATGTTTTAATTCTTCCAGAATTTTGGAAAAATACCTTTTCTTATGGAAAGGTATATATAGAGAAAGCTATGCAGAGTGCCATGAACAGATAAAAAGGAGAAATATTTCAATCTTATATGAACACAAGGTAATAAGACCAAATCCAATTAAATAAATAGTGTTGACGTTTTGGTAACAGCGTTGACTCCATTCAGTACTTTTGTCTGAAGATGGTAACAAAGCTGTTACCGAAACGTCACACACTATTTATTTGGATTTGGTCTTATTATTACTTTGTTTTTATAATCTATAATCCAAATTGTGCCTTATCAATCTTATATGAAATTAATCCTGGTAGAATTCCAAATATGCAAATAAAGATTGACCTACTTTGAACACGCAATGATAGCAAATGGTTTAGAAAAGATGTTGATTTTGGGGAAAATTGGTGAGAGAAAGACCTGCAATGAGCTGGCTAGAATGGGTCAAGAAAGCTACCAGGTCACTGGAAGAGCTGCAAGTGATGGTCAATAACAGATCAAATTTGAGACAATTTGTTCATATAGTCACCAAAATATGACTTGATGGAAGCTAACAAAGAACTAACCTTTTCTCTATAAATCATGGAAAGCCAACCATGTACACATTTCAGAATGATAGCCCTGTTAGTGTAGTAAAAGTTGTACCACAAAAAAATACTTTGGTCCTAAAGGCATCCGGACAAATCAAGAAAGGATGAGATGGATCAAGAAATGGATGCAAATAATAAACTATATGAAAAATAGAACTTTGTAAAAGTGCATATTAGGTGATAAAATGAAGAAAAAGATGCATCTCTTCTGAATGATGCAACTGAACACTTCTGACAGCTTGAGTCAAAAATGGCCAATTTTTTAAAGTTAATTGTTGGTTGTTAGGGCACAATTTGGATTATAGATTATAAACACAAGGTAATAAGACCAAATAAATAAATAAATAGTGTGTGATGTTTCGGTAACAACGCCGTTACCGAAACGTCACACACTATTTATTTGGATTTGGTCTTATTACCTTGTGTTAATGAATGGTTAATATTTATTCCAATAGACAATTCAAAACCTTTATTGGCAATGGTTAACGAATAAATAAAAATGATGAAATAGCTACAAAAAGGGTGATGGATACATTCTTCAGCCAGAGGGCTTTCCCACCAAGATAGAATCCTCCTCCATGCAGGGAAGCAATCGCCTAGAGCAGAGACATGTTGTTTCTTATCCCCTTATGCAGAGATTACATGAATTCCAGGAGTCCATGCTCCTAGAGCAGAGACATGTTGCTGTTTCTTATCCCCTTGTGCAAAGATTACAGGAATTCCATGAGTCCATGCTCCTAGAGCAGAGACATGTTGCTGTTTCTTATCCCCTTGTGCAAAGATTACAGGAATTCCATGAGTCCATGCTCCTAGAGCAGAGACATGTTGTTTCTTATCCCCTTATGCAGAGATTACATGAATTCCATGAGTCCATGCTCCTAGAGCAAAGACATGTTGCTGTTTCTTATCCCCTTATGCAGAGATTACAGGAATTCCATGAGTCCATGCTCCTAGAGCAGAGACATGTTGCTGTTTCTTATCCCCTTGTGCAAAGATTACAGGAATTCCATGAGTCCATGCTCCTAGAGCAAAGACATGTTGCTGTTTCTTATCCCCTTGTGCAAAGATTACAGGAATTCCATGAGTCCATGCTCCTAGAGCAAAGACATGTTGCTGTTTCTTATCCCCTTGTGCAAAGATTACAGGAATTCCATGAGTCCATGCTCCTAGAGCAAAGACATGTTGCTGTTTCTTATCCCCTTGTGCAAAGATTACAGGAATTCCATGAGTCCATGCTCCTAGAGCAAAGACATGTTGCTGTTTCTTATCCCCTTGTGCAAAGATTACAGGAATTCCATGAGTCCATGCTCCTAGAGCAAAGACATGTTGCTGTTTCTTATCCCCTTGTGCAAAGATTACAGGAATTCCATGAGTCCATGCTCCTAGAGCAAAGACATGTTGTTATTTATAGATTGAAAAATTTCTGGGAGGAAATTGATCCATAGAAGCATAGGGCGCCTCTCCCGTCAAAATAAACGTCAAAACCTGACGCCATCTATTGACAATCGCCGCAAACTAGCGGCCTCGGGTCGGTGACAAAGCCACAACACCAGATGGCATCAGGTTTTGACGTTTATTTTGACGGGAGAGGCGCCCTATGCTTCTATGGATGTTGTTGTTTTTTATCCCCTTGTGTAAAGATTACACGAATTCCAATGGAATGGGGTGTAGCTTTTGTTGATCATGGCACCATGATCCAGGTACACTTTGGTGTAAGTCTGACTTTCAGCAGAGACATAAGGTAATAAGACCAAGTCCAAATAAATAGTTATGATGCTTCGATAACAGCATTGTTACCATTATTTGGTGTTATTATGTTTCTAATCTATAATTCAAATTGTTACGGTACCAATCATCCCAAGTTGAAAATGGTGTCATATTACTAAATTCAATGAAAAATTTCATGTTACATTTTTTTTGGGGGTCGGTGGAAGGCTGGTTCGATTCCCGCATTGGACACTTTTTTCTGATTTAAATTTTTTTAATTCTCCAATGGCCCCCAATTCTTGCAAAAGTCCAACCCCACCAGCGAGTGCAAGTAACCAAACGGGGCTCTGGCATACTTTGTAAGTGCAAAGTCAAACTGCTTTTCACATGTGTAGACATGTGGTGCACTTACAGTAAAAGCAGTCACTAACTACCCACCATGATTATCATGGCCCCCGTGTACTAGGGATAATTTAATAATGAGGCACAATTTGGATTATAGATTATAAACACAAGGTAATAAGACCAAATCCAAATAAATAAATAGTGTGCGACGTTTCGGTAACAGAGTTGTTACCATCTTCAGACAATTCATGATGTGTAGATTTGATGATTCAGCACTTTTGTCTGAAGATGGTAACAACGCTGTTACCGAAAGGTCACACACTTTTTTATTTATTTGGATTTGGTCTCATTACCTTGAGGGATAATTTAAAAAAAAAAAGTTACATTTTGTGTTATGCTACAACTAGCATTATGGCTCAGTCAACCAATCGAGTTCACACAATCTTGCATATGATCAGTCATATCACTTCACCAACTAAAACATCTTTTTGATAGATTCAATTCCATAACTCTTCATGTAGGATGATTAGAAATCACCCCTGTATTGACGAGTGTCATTGCATGAAAGCATGGTATATAGCTTGGCTCTTCATTTGCCAAAACTATAACCAAAAACAATACTGACAAGATTTAGAACAGGCCATCTCAATCCATTGAAGATAGAAAAACACAACAAAATCTACTCCACTTTCCCAAAATGTAGCTTGACACCTGCAGCTCCAGAACACATTTTGGCTTGTATTAGATGTACTAAACAGGACCTTTGGGAGAGGTAGCTGCTTATCATAAAACAACTCGAGGAGCATGGACTCATGGATTTCGTGTAATCTTTACACAAGGGATAAGAAACAACAACAACAGAACCATAAACATAGCTACTAATCTATCTATGCAAAGAAGATCAAAGTAATGCTTTTTTTAATGCAGTTAATAAATTGAATGTGTTGAAGCATTTATTGTTGTTGTTGTTGTTGTTTCTTATCCCCTTGTGTAAAGATTACACGAATTCCATGAGGAAGCATTTATTGAAAGCAATAAGTGTCTTTATTGCCCACAGATATCATTCTGCCACATTTTTACAATATATTTGGTCAAAAATTTGTCTTAGGATACAAATATCTTTTCTTTTTTACTTATCCCTAGTACACTGGTACAGGCCATGATAATCATGGTGGGTAGTTAGCGACTGCTTTTACTGTAAGTGCACCACATGTCTACACATGTGAAAAACAGTTTGACTTTGCACTTAGAAATATGCCAGAGCCCTTTTTGGTTACTTGCACTTGCTAGTGGGGTTGGACTTTTGCGAGAATCGGGGGCCATTGAAGCATTTTTTTTTAAACAGAAAAAAGTATCCAATGCGGGAATCGAACCCGGGTCGTAGTGGTCGAAAACCAAACGGTTTAACCAGCCTTCCACCGACCCCCCAAAAAAAAATAGCTACTAATCTCTCTATGCAAAAAAGATCAAAGTAATGCTTTATTTTAATGTAGTTAATAAATTGAATACTTTAATGCATTTGTTCAAAGGTAGAAGTATCTTTATTGCCCACATATATCATTCTATCACATTTTTACAATATATTTGGTGAAAAATTTGTCTTAGGATACAAATATCTTTTTTTTTTTACTTATCCCTAGTACACGTGGTACAGGTCACGATAATCATGGTGGGTAGAAGTTGGCTACTGCTTCTACTGTAAGTGCACCACATGTCTACACATGTTAAAAGCAGTTTGACTTTGCACTTAGAAATATGCCAGAGCCCTTTTTGGTTACTTGCACTTGCTAGTGGGGTTGGACTTTTGCGAGAATCGGGGGCTATTGAAGCATTTTTTTTTTAAACAGAAAAAAAGTGTCCAATGCAGGAATCGAACCCGGGTACAAATATCTAAAATTACAGTATAAAAAACTAAGACCTCCCTTTGGACATATAATGAGAACAAATGATTTAGAAAAGATGCATAGTTGTGGAAAATTGAAGGAAGAGAGGAAGACCTGCAATCAGATAACTAGAAAGGGGTAAAGAAAGCTATTAGAAGGTCACTGGATAAGCTGCAAGTTAGGTTACTTAACAGATCATATTGGAGAATATTTGTCCATATAGGTACTAATAGTCGAACTTGACTTGATGAATGCTAACAACAAAGTAGGCTTTTCATTCAATCAATTTTACATACTGCAGTTACTTTTCTTTCAAAGTGTGCCTGGATCATGGTACCATGATCAACAAAAGCTGCACCCCATTCCATGAATGAACTCATGGACCTTACAACCCTGAACACTCGGATTTTCCTGGAAAATCTCTTGAAGATTTCTTGAAAAAGCCATGGTCCACTTGTGCTATGTGAGCAGAAGAACTTCAATTGACTTGTTCCATATGTAAATACCTGTTTTCTTTCCTCTTTCGCTCTCCACTTCTCCCATCCATATTTCCAAATTTTATTTATTTATTTATTTTTAAATCCTTCTTATTTCTTTATTTTTTCTTATAATCTGTATATATTTACCATATGTATATATTCTTTCACCATTTTTATTTCCCACTTTCTCCGTTTTGTAACCCCAAGGAGAATCCTCTGTAAGACCTGTGTGTCTTAATAAAGGCTTTCGTGTGTGTGTGTGTGAATGAACTCATGGAATTTATGTAATCTTTACACAAGGGGATAAGAAACAACAACAACAGTACAAGGCAAAATCAGACTTTCACCAAAGTGTGCCTGGATCATGGTGCCATGATCAATGAAAGCTGCACCCCATTCCATGAATGAACTCATGGAATCTGTGTAATCTTTACACATGGGGATAAGAAACAACAACAACAGTACAAGGCAAAATCAGACTTTCACCAAAGTGTGCCTGGATCATGGTGCCATGATCAACCAAAGCTGCACCCTTACACTCCATTCCATGAATTAACTCATGGAATTGGTGTAATCTTTACACAAGGGGATAAGAAACAACAACAGTACAAGGCAAAGTCAGACTTTCACCAAAGTATGCCTGGATCATGGTACCATGATCAACGAAAGCTACACTCCTACACCCTATTCTATGAATGAACTCATGAAATTGGTGCAATCTTTACACAAGGGGATAAGAAACAACAACAACAGTACAAGGCAAAGTCAGACTTTCACCAAAGTGTGCCCTGGATCAATGAAAGCTGCACCACTACACCCCATTCTATCAATGAACTCATGGAATTCGTGTAATCTTTACACAAGGGGATAAGAAACAACAACTTCCCTTTCAAAATACCATCTTTAATTTAATTGCCTATTATTCAACCACATTGATAAGATTTTTTATTATCTATAGAATTTTATAAAATCCGATTATATTTAACTTGTGTTCTATTGGTGAATCATTATACCAGGTTTTCTCCTGTAGAAGGGCGTTCATGCCTGAAAGCTATAGAATAAAAATGTTTTGAAAAGACACTTTTCCTTGGAGGAATGATTAATTTTAATCAACACTGATAAGAGTCAACAGCCCAAAACATCTACATGATTGGTTTTCCTTGATATTCAAAGAAAAAGTTGTAGACCAACTTTGAAAATAGATTTTTTAAAAACTAACATGTAGCTTATATATTTTTGAAATATGACACAAACCCATTGGCAACATTTAGTTGCATAGTCAGGAAGTAGGTACCCTTGTTGGCAATATAAAAAGTTGCCATATAACATTTTAACCAGGAATCTATAATATCTTTTTTTTTATTATCCCTAGTACACATGGTACAAGCCATGATAATCATGGTGGGTAGTTAGCGACTGCTTTTATTGTAAGTACATCACATGTCTACACATGTGTAAAGCAGTTCAACTTGGCACTTACAAATATGCTAGAGCTCTATTTAGTTACTTGCACTCACTGGTGGAGTTGGAAGTTTTGCAAGAATCAGGGACCATTGGAGCAATCTTTTTTCAGAAAAAAAAAAAAAAAGCCCAATGCGGGATTTGATCCTGGGTTGTGACAGTCAAAAACCGACAGTTTATACCACTTATTCACTGACCCCTAGGTTGAATTTATTTTTAATATCCCTAGTACACATGGTACAGGCCATGATAATTATGGTAGGCAGTAGTTAGTGACTGCTTTTACTGTAAGTACACCACATGTCTACACATGTGAAAAGCAGTTCGACTTTTACACTTACAAATATACTAGAGCTACATTTGGTTACTTGCACTCACTAGTGGGCTTCAAGTTTCGCAAGAATCAAGGGCCATTGAAGCTATCTTTTTTTCAGAAAAAAAAAAGACCCAATGCGGGATTTAATCCCAGGTTGTGGCTATCAGAAACACGTGGTTTATACCAATTGTTCACCAACATCTATAGATTGGAGATTTATAAGTATTATAAATGAGTTATTTCAACTTTCTTTATAATGTCTTCCATCAAAAATGAGCATTTGAAATATAGATTGCGGAATAATTGCAATGACGATTATAAATTCTCAAGATATAATTTCAGTTGTATATATGTAAAAAACACCTACCACATCTCTATATATACTGTTGTAATTTGCTAAATTATTGATGATGAGCTAACGCTTGAAAGCTAGCCGTTTTATATTTTTATATTAAAGAAACTTTTTGCAATTAATTTGATCGGTGTAGCACTTGAAATATTGGCAAAGTCTAGTTGCCTCTTATAACATTTCAACCAGGAAGTTATAATGTAACTTTTTTCTTTTTTTATTATCCCTAGTACACGTGGTACAGGCCATGATAATCATGGTGGGTAAAAGTTGACGACTGCTTTTACTCTAAGTGTATCACATGTCTACACATGTGAAAAGCAGTTCAACTTTTGCACTTACAAATATGCCAGAACCCCATTCATTTACTTGCACTCGCTGGTGGGGTTGGACTTTTGCAAGAATCAGGGGCCATTGGAGCATTTTTTTTTTATTAGAAAAAAATGTCCAATGCGGAATTCGATCACAGGGTCATAGCGGTCAAAACCAACGGTTTAGACCATCCTTTCACCAACCTTCTATAGTGTAACATAAAAGATGGAAAAAAAACCATAAATAATCACACCAAGCAATACTAAAAATATCACTTTTATGTAACATTTCTTTTTTTTCTTCAAGTAATAATAAAAATAAAGGGACTTTTTTTTTTTTCAAAGATGGATAAGAAACAAAAAAAGATGACAATAACAAAGGCTAAAGTTAGTAATCAAAGATTCACTATAGTACAAAGTTGTCCAAAAATTCTATTCATATTTCCCTCTAGAAGAATCAATCGTGGAAAAAAATAAAGACCCGGGAAAAAGGGGTAGAAGATAGTAAATAGTCAAAAATTGGACAGGTTATTTCGGCTTTTTACAAACAATTTTTTTTTCTCAACTTTAGAAAAAGGGGAGGAAAAAAAAAAAGAAGAAGAAAATTTGCCAAAAAAAATTTGGCAATAAAAAAAAAAAAAGACTTTTTTTTTAGAAAAGTGAAAGAGCACTTGCAAAAAAAAAGCAAGCCAAAAACTTTTTAAGTGTCAACAGTGACATAGAAAAGCTCTTTTTCCAAAATAAAAGAGCTCACAAATATACTGATTTTTTGTGGGTTGTTGTTATCGTAGAAAGAAAAATTCTACTAAAAAAAAACTGTTTCCACATTGTGGAAAAAACCTTAACAAGAGTTCTTTGAGATATAGAGAAGGGGAAAATGGTGATTTTTTGGGGTTGTTGTTATCGTTGAAAGAAAATAAAAATTCTACTAAAAAAACATGTTTCCACATTGTGGAAAAAACCTTAACAAGAGTTCTTTGAGATATAGAGAAGGGGAAAATGGTGAAAAAGGTTTGAAGGCCTGGTAGGTAAGGAGGGAGGAAAAAAAAAGAGGAGAGGGGAAGGGAGGGGAAAGAAGGAAGCATAGAGAGAGAGAGAGAGAAACAATGAAAAAAAAAATAACAACAACAACAAAAATAGTTACTATAAACATTTAAAAAAAAACTAGGGTTGGCATTTATCAAAGTTAAGGTTTGGCAGAGGTTCGGAGGGGAACTTGTGAGAGTTGACTGCGGTGGAGATTTCTTCATTAAGCCTCTGGACTACCCATTCCATGGCTTGCCGTCCCTGCACAGCCACAGACAGTGTGTTACTTCAGCTGGTTGACAATTGACAATTAATTTTATTGATATCTTGTCAATTACATGCAAAGTACACATTCTGCACTATTTAAAAAATATATATAATTATATATTTAAGAAAAAGGCATCTCCTTATCGTGCAACTGAAAGTTGCTGATGTCTTACGTTCATCAGATAGATGGCGCAAGCCATCAGCAACTTCCAGTTGCCCGATATGGAGATGCCTTTTTCTTAAGTTATGCACCTTATCCCAGTACAAAATTATATATTTATCTACCTGATCCAAGTTACAAATTCACTTTTGTACTATTTTTCATAATTATATATATTATTATTTTTTGTTTTGTTGTTGAAAAAGATAGAGAATTGAAAAGGTGCAGTCGTGAAAAATAGGAAATATAATTATTTACTTATCAAGAAATAAGGCACAATTTGGATTATAAATACAAGGTAATAAGACCAAATCCGAATAAATGATTATTTGGATTTGGTCTTATTACCTTGTGTTTACTTATCAAGTAGTTTTTATTTTGAATTACTTGAAGCAAATTATACATTGATATTATTTTTCACAGTAATATAGAATTTAGAAAATGAATTCTATATTCGTGAATTAAAAAAAAGGTAGGTTCAACTATACATATTTACAACAAATATTCAAAGTATTCTAAATCTATGGTCAAAAATGTAGAACAGTCAATGAGGAAAGTAAAATACATGTTTTTTAAAAAATAAAATATTTGCATTTTAGATTATATAATTATAATATATATGCATCATACTATGTACAAAGAACATGGCGCCTCTGGTAGATAGGATGGGTTGCAAGATGGCAGCAATTCACCTTTACATATGGGGCTTCTAACCATTTCTTTAAAACCTAAAAAAAAAAAAAATCTGTCCCACATCGTAAGAAATCCAATGAACAAAGATGTTTCGTTATACAGTAGAACCTCCATGAGAGGACACTCTCGCTAGAGGACACCTCTCTATAAAGGACAGTTTTCATTTGCAAGATTACCATTTTTTACTATTTAGTAACTCTCCAATAAGAGGACACCTCTCCAAAGGACACTTTGGCTCTGCATCTAGTTGTCTTTTACAGGGAGGTTCTACTGTATATTGTTCTGAAATATGCTCTGGTCATTTTTTTTTTTCTCTTTCAAGTTTCTAATCTTTGTTCTACATTCAGCTTTGACGATTCAAAATTCCTATCTTTTAAATTGTTCTGAAATGACCAGATGGTTCTTAAAGATTTCTAGCAATATCCATGTGGTAGATAACATTCCGAGCTCCGGGTTTATATTGTCATTGTTTACTGTTCAGATTTTTAAAAAAGGAAAATGACCATCTCATATTTTTTAAAGAACAACATGACTAGGTTTTAATAATAGCATCTTCTTTAGCAAATGTAGTAAGCAGGACTTTCACAAAAGCAGCTGTTAAGATCCATCATCAAACAACTCACAGAACATGAATGCCCATAGAATCACAAGATGAAAAGACCAAATCCAAAGGGATGAACATATAGTATCCCTTCTTTAATTCAACAGTTATTCAAATCCCAATCAGCCAATTTACTATCATTTAACCGACTATAATTCAACACAAAATGTTTAATTCAACCTTCTGATTCCTTGGTATCATGAAGTTGGAATCTATTTCTTTTTCACCTAAAAAAAAAAAAATTAAAAAGAAAGGAGTAGCTTTGTGAAAGATAGGAGTCCTTTAAGCTTGCATAGCCAAAATAAATAAAAAATAAAAGTAACCTCTATTCTAAACACTGCCAACCAAAACCTCTCACAGAGAAAAGACATTATATTGAAATCCTTTAACCTTAATTTGTATACAGTAGAACCTCTCTATAAAAGTCGCCTTGTTGCAGAGCCAAAGTGTCCTTTAGAGAGAGGTATCCTCTTACTGGAGAGTTTCTAAATAGTAAAAATGGTAATTTTGACAATGAAAACTGTCCTTTAGGTGTCCTCTAGCGGAAGTGTCCCCTCAAGGAGGTTTTATTGTATAACTCAAGATGTGGAATTGTTTTTATCCTTTGCTATAGAAAAGGTGCAGCAGCAGGAGGAGACAGACAGAAGATGGAGGACAGCTGGCAGAGTCAAGGTTGGGAGAGGAAGTTACATCAGCAATCTAAAAATTACTACAGCAGAGCCTTCCCCATACCATTACATCATCCAGTCTGTTATCAAACACCTCTCTATCACCCTCAGACATTCCGGGGGATTCCTTATGGAGCAGCAAAGTGTGAAGACAACAGTCAAAAGTTACTAGAACCACATAGCAAATTTATCAAATAAAGAACACAAAAAATGCTATCTCTCTGAGACTAGAAGTCAGATGTTTTCATAGGCAAATACAGTAAAACCTCACTAAAATGAACCTGGGATATAGCGAACCTTCCCTTTTAACAAACCTGAAATAATCCTTATTTTTATTTTATAATACAATGAACTATGGCTATAACATACCATCATTTTGGCTTGCATTAGATGCACTAAACAGGACCTTTGGGAGATGCCACTGCTTAACATAAAACAGCTCAAGGAACATGAACTCATGGAATTCATGTAATCTTTACACAAGGGGATAAGAAACAACAACATACATATCATGGCAATAGTGAACCACATGTTCAGTCCCATTGGGGGTTTGCTATGTGCAGCTTTCGTTGATCATGGCACCATGATCCAGGCACACTTTGGTGAAAGTCTGACTTTGCCTGTAGTTTGAGGCCGTTCCTAACATGGAAGCAGACGCCTTTGCTGCCGACTCTAACATGGGTACAGACGCAGCTCCTCCGTATCCCTGGAGTGGGACCCTTGCTGAGGTCCATCAACTGGGTCAGTTGAAGTCAGGATTTTTAAAGAGGTCTTCCGCTCTAAAAATGTGATCTGGTGGATTAAACTTGTGAAATAAATTGGATTCATCACTGATGTCCTCCCAATATTTTTTCATCGCAGAGAGAACAGTGAAATTTTCATTTTATTTGAAGTTAAACACAAGGTAATAAGAACAAATCCAAATAAATAAAGTGTGTGACGTTACATAAGCTTTGTTACCATCTTCAGACTGAATGCTATGAAGTACTGAAAGATTGAGTACTTTTGTCTGAAGATGGTAACAACGCTGTTACGGAAACATCACACACTATTTACTTATTTGGATTTGGTCTTATTACCTTGTGTTTATAATCTATAATCCAAATTGTACCTTATCATTTATTTAAAGTTAAAAATTTCTTATAATCTTTATTTTATTAAATAAATGGTTCAATTTGTGTGTGTACACGCTTACTTTTCAGACAGGCTGTGTATAAATTATATAAAAACAACTTTTATAGAGCAATAAAACACTAATTACAGTAAAATTCCTTCATTAAAGTTTTCAAGGAAACAGAGTTGCACACATGACGCTTCAAATGGTTAATAAATTTATCATTATCTACCACCCAACTAGATGAAAGAGATCTCCTTCGTACCATCAAAACCCAATGCCTGCAGGAATGGAAATCTAATACTGCACATGACTGGTACAGAGCAGGAGGGACAAGCACTGATTCTGTCCTCCCAATAGAACAACAGTCTTTGATTTCCAGACTTAAGTCTGGTCATCTATAGACAATGACTTTCCAGAATGGTTACAAGGTTTTCCAACTATGTACTAAGTGAAATTCTTAACCTGCAACCCCAAAACACATTATTGACTGTTTTGACTCATCCATTGATGATCTATACTCATCCCCAGCAGACACCATCAAAAGTCTCAAGCTTTACACTCTAATATGATTGAGTGGAGATAAGAAATAAGAAGAAGTTAATATATTTATAAGACCAGAAAAAGATTTGACCAATTCTCTCTCCCCCAATATATATTTTTGTTTACTAACATATAGTAATTTTTACTGCAAACTGTCTTGCCTGACACACAACCTGTACATAATAAAACTATTTGAAAAAAATACTATTTGCATCTAAACAGAGGTTTTACCTTATAAAGATGGTACCTTATTTCCATATGTTCACAAGAAAGCTACAAGAAAATAAGATCTAATCTAAATAAATTAATAGTGTGTGATGTGTTTCAGTAACAGCGTTGTTACCATCATCAGACAAAAGAATAAATTAGAAAAAAAAATATCACATGTTCTTAAATGGTACATTTATCAAGTATGTAAACAAGCTAAAAACAATGCCGTTACCGAAACATCACACACTATTAATTTATTTGGATTAGGTCTTAATTTGTAGAAATTGAACTCTTAAAATCACGATCATTAAAACAATAAAAAACCAATAAGAGGAGCTTCTTGTGTGCTACACAAGAAGCTCCTCTTATTGGTTTTTTTATTGTTTTAATAGGTCTTAATTTCTTGTAGCTATAATCTATAATCCAAATTAATGGCCATACAAGACCGCTCCTCTTCCAGGATGGTGTAAAGACCTTCCCACAATGTACCATCTACAGGACTAGAGAGGCCTCACGGGACCACCTCTTGGAATGTATGGGAACCTCAAGACAGGACCTGTATTCCAACCCTACCAAGATTTTTTTTTTTTTACTTATCCTTTTAGTCTAAATTAGACAAGATCTTGGAGGTCTTGCTCGTAAAGAAGTTCAATAACTCTTCTTGGTTCTCTGTACAGGGATCTTTTGTCCTTTCCAATACAATTTAGTATATGACCAAGATTGTGAATTTGTTCAATGAATATAGTCATGGAATAATAAAAAAAAATAAAAAATCATATCATCAACGTTGTTACCGAAACTTCACAGACCAATTATTTATTTGGATTTGGTCTTATTACCTTGTGTTTATAATCTATAATCCAAATTGTGTCTTAACAATACTATTTAGTAACTCTCCGGTAAGAGGACACCTCTCCCTAAAGGACACTTTGGCTCTGCAATTAGGTATTGTCCTTTACAGGGAGGTTCTACTGTATATATAGTAGATGGCTTAATGCCAATGCATCAGTGTTTTCTTTAAACTTTCACCAATGAGTAAATAGTGAATCCCTGAATTCAGGTCAGCAAACTTTACACTTTCTCTATTTTTTCTTTTCTTTTAAATATAAATAATTATCATTTTTTAATAGAGATTGTATCAAAGAATGCAAGAGGTTTGTTTCAATAGGGAAATACAAGAGGATGTAAACATTCAAAGAGGCAAACATAGGAAAGTATAACAATTAGATCAAGGTCTGGCATTGCTTATCTTATCCTAGATAAGAATTGTGGGGAGATAAGAGCAACCTTGTTCTCCCTCTGATGAATGGCGAAGGTTGAGATAAATATACAGTAGAACCTCCATGAGAGGACACCCTGCTAGAGAACACCTCTCCACAAAGGGCAGTTTTCATTTACAAAATTACCATTTTTACTATTTAGCTACTCTGATAAGAGGACACCTCTCCCTAAAGGACACTTTGGCTCTGCAATTAGGTGTCCTTTACAGGAAGGTTCTACTGTATATATATTTTATATTAAAATATTATTTTATTTAAAATTATATTTCATAGATACAAATACTCTGTTAAATCAACCGCCAGAGGTCATGCTTCCCCTATAAAAACTCATTTTTGTTTCCGGATGGCCGGCTCAAACCTTTTGTACATTATGTAAATAAGTTTTCCATTTTTTGATTCTTACGCCTTAAGTCAGGCATACCTTTCTCAAATTATGTTTTCTATATTCCTTAAGTTCAATTAAAGCAATTTCTGATCAAAACTAATTTTAATTATTATACTTTCAAGATTTTAACCACGACTGCATTACCATAGCATAATCCTCCAGATAATTAAAATCAACAGAAATCTCTTTTTTTTTTAATAACATAAATATGTCATAATATATACTCTTCCAGGAATAATAAAGCAAGCCTACAGTCAACCCAGAGAGAGACGGGAGGGTAAAGTCCGGTCACTTTAGACATCAGCGACATTCCAAGGGGCGACTACTGGGGCCCGTTACTTGGAACCTCGGGACTATTAAGACAGTTGGGGATTGTGTGTGATACGAACAGACGCCCGGCTTTGCTGGGTCCGTCTCTCTCTCTCTCTCTCTGGTTGCCTGGGTTCCTCTTCCAACTTGTGGTGTCCTTATTTCTTTCCCCACCTTATTATATTGCCACATATATATATAGTAGATGGCTTAATGCCAATGCATCAGTGTTTTCTTTAAACTTTCACCAATGAGTAAATAGTGAATCCCTAAATTCAGGTCAGCAAACTTGACACTTTCTATCTTTTTTTTTTTCTTTTAAATGTAAATACAATAAAACTTTGTTATAACAACATCACTTGGAACAAAGATTTTTATGGCGTTATTATAGCCATGAGGTCATTGTTAGAACAAAGTTGCTGTTATAAAAGATATTGTAGCTTACAAGGTTATACTGTTAATACAAGAAAATAAGACCTAATCCAAATAATTTATTAGTGTGTGACGTTCCGGTAACAAGATTTTCACCATCATCAGACAAAAGAGTAAATGATTTATCATTTATCTTTTACTCTTATCATTTACTCTTTTGTCTGATGATGGTGACAATGTTGTTACCGGAACGTCACACACAAATAAATTATTTGGATTAGGTCTTATTTTCTTGTATTATAATCTATAATCCAAAATTGTGCTTTATCGTTATACTGTTAATAAGAATTTATTATCAACACTATTAAATCAATCTATAAGAAGAGAAAAAAACTATGGCGACAAGTTTCTATATTACAAAGTTATGAGCTTGGCGAGCTATTGGCCAATAACATCCTTCAACAGGCTGTAATGCAAGATCTTGTATTCAGCCCATTTAGGCCATTATTGTCTGAAGGATTGTACTTCTGTAGAAGGGTTGCAATACCTGAAAGCTTGATATTACAATAAAAAATGAAAAGAAACTCATCTCCAAAAACCTGATGGCTTATTTAATTCATATTACAGGAGAACTCCGCCTTTGCCAGTCCCAAGCCCGGATGAAAAAGGAGGAGGGGGAGCAGTAACAAGCTCACTAAAAAAATCTGGGTTCAACTGGCCCGGGCTGATAGTACCCTGTAAGGTCTACTGATCCAGGGATACAGGATGATCTGTACTCCATGTTAGGAGTGGCTGTACATGGCGTCTGTTCCTCATGTCAGAGGCGGCCATTTCATATTAGAGCTAAGTCGGCCTGCTACTGAGTAGTGCTCCCAGTCTTAAGTCTTAGACACATTCTACTTCACCCAGTCATGATGATTGATATTACAGGAGAGTCTATTGCATTATTTCCATTAATAAAAAGGAATTCATCCACATGTATTGAGAGATCCTAACCACTAATGTGTTTCTTTCAGATAAGTTACTTGACCAAAGGGTAAGAAAAACAGTACAGTAGAACCTCTCTTTAGCGAACACCCCGCTAGCAGACACCTCTCCACAAAGGACAGTTTTCATTTGCAAAATTACCTTTTTTACTATTTAGCAACTCTCCGTTAAGAGGACACCTCTCTTTAAAGGACACTTTGGCTCTGCACTTAAGTGTCCTTTACAGGGAGGTCCTACTGTAATATGCTTTGAGAGGTGGTGTGTAAATAAAAAGAGTAGTTCATCTATAGTAAATTTGGCTAGTTGGGGGAAAGAATAAATAATTTGTATAAATGATAATATGATGCACTAGCGCGCCATCTGTTATCAAAATTCGAAATTATTTTAAAGGCGTAAGATTCTTTTTGAAATTAAACAATTTCTACTGCCCTTACTGCAATGGAAAAATTAATGGGAGGGCCTGGTTCATCAGTGGTGAACCCTCCCATTAATTTTTCCATTGCAGTAAGGGCAGTAGAAATTGTTTAATTTCAAAAAGAATCTTACGCCTTTAAAATAGTTTTGAATTTTGATAAATGATAATATTAATAAAAAAAGATAAGAAGGTTCCTATTTAGTATCACACAGTATCATGTAGAGATTCAAACTTGGCTAGAACACAGAACCAACCAGAAGTTCAAGGTTGCCTTAGATACATTCCTTCGTAACAAGTCACATACACAGAAAGAGAGAGAGAGAGAGAGAAAAAAGATGGCATTCTGCCAACTTTAAATACTCATTTGTGCGCCGGTTAGAAAACATGCCATGTTTATATCAGAGTGTTATATATAAGCTCATTTCCTCTTTCTCTGCCATAATAGCATTTCAAATATTGCAGCAAAGTATTTATTATTTTTAGAAAAATAGATATCACAAACAATCAAAGACAGACAAAAAATTATGTAGGCCTTTTGAAGATAAAAGAAGATGGAACTTTTTAAGAAAACACCAGTTAATTAAAGGCAGCTGCCATCTTGCACATACAAGAATGTGAAAAAAGAACACAAAAAGAAAACGAGAGAGAAGCTAAGTCAAGCTCACTCCACTTGAGACTGGAAGAGCCAGCCAGTCTCCGAGCAGCCATCTTAAAAAAAAAACTAGGGACATGTAAGGAAGCCATGGTGTGGTCCGCAACATGCCGCCACTACCACGGGACTCACCTTGCTGGCGTTAGCTGAGATGGTGTTGGCTACATGGCTCTCGAGGTAGTTACTGAGAGGGACTCCCTTGACTGTCACCACGGCTTCCTGGGTGAGATGGGTCATGTTAGGATTCTTCTCATCTGGCTTGTAGGTGAGTCTTTCTACTATGGAGAGCTCGTTGGTGAAACTCAGCTGCACATATACCCCACTGGTGATTGGTCAAACTTAGCTGCACATGTACCTTCACTGATTGGTCAAACTCAGCTGCACATATACCCCCACAGTGGTTGGTCAAACTTAGTTGCATATATACCCCTGCTCATTGGTCAAACTCATTTGCATATATATCCCTGCTCATTGGTCAAACTCAGTTGCACATATACCCCAGCTGGTGGTTGGTCAAACTTAGTTGCATATATACCCCAGCTGGTGGTTGGTCAAACTCAGTTACATATATACCCCCACAGTGGTTGGTCAAACTCAGTTGCATATATACCCCTGCTCGTTGGTCAAACTCAGTTGCATATATACCCCCACAGTGGTTGGTCAAACCCAGTTGCATATATATACCCCTGCTCATTGGTCAAACTTAGCTGCATATATACCCCCACAGTGGTTGGTCAAACCCAGTTGCATATATACCCCTGCTCATTGGTCAAACTCAGTTGCATATATACCCCTGCTCATTGGTCAAACTTAGATGCATATATACCCCTGCTCATTGGTCAAACTTAGCTGCATATATATCCCTGCTCATTGGTCCAACTTAGCTGCACATATACCCCAGCTGGTGATTGGTCAAACTCAGTTGCATATATATCCCTGCTCATTGGTCAAACTTAGATGCATATATACCCCTGCTCATTGGTCAAACTTAGCTGCATATATATCCCTGCTCATTGGTCCAACTTAGCTGCACATATACCCCAGCTGGTGATTGGTCAAACTCAGTTGCATATATACCCCTGCTCATTGGTCAAACTTAGCTGCATATATATCCCTGCTGGTTTGTCAAACTTAGCTGCATATATATCCCTGCTCATTGGTCAAACTTAGCTGCATATATACCCCCACAGTGGTTGGTCAAACTCAGTTGCATATATATCCCTGCTCATTGGTCAAACTTAGCTGCATATATATCCCTGCTCATTGGTCAAACTTAGCTGCATATATATCCCTGCTCATTGGTCAAACTTAGCTGCATATATATCCCTGCTCATTGGTCAAACTCAGTTGCATATATACCCCAGCTGGTTGTTGGTCAAACTCAGTTGCATATATACCCCTGCTCATTGGTCAAACTCAGTTGCATATATACCCCAGCTGGTGATTGGTCAAACTCAGTTGCATATATACCCCAGCTGGTGGTTGGTCAAACTCAGTTGCATATATATCCCTGCTCATTGGTCAAACTTAGCTGCATATATACCCCTGCTCATTGGTCAAACTCAGTTGCATATATACCCCTGCTCATGGGTCAAACTCAGTTGCATATATACCCCAGCTGGTGGTTGGTCAAACTCAGTTGCATATATACCCCAGCTGGTGATTGGTCAAACTCAGTTGCATATATACCCCTGCTCATTGGTCAAACTCAGTTGCATATATACCCCTGCTGGTTTGTCAAACTCAGTTGCAAATATACTCCCCCGCTGGTCCTTCAAATTGAGCTACATTATTATTTAGTGATTACACTACACTGCACTGTTTGATGGCTACAAAATAACCATTTTGAACTATTATAGACGCGCATGATTATTTTAAAAATAAATCATACTAGCAAAACTAGTTCCAATTTCTTATAACAGATGACATTGTAATGCATCGTGTAAAAATACCAATTGGAGACTACAGTGTACTGTTTGATGGCTACAAAATGTCATTTGGTGACCACAACACCATTTGATGACTATAGCATCTATTGAGGCTGCTTCTTCTCAATATAGATTGGTGTCTCTCTTTACCCCGAGAGACGACCCAGTGCCCTAGTCCAGCTACTCGACCAGCTCCGTAACACCAAAGGAAGAGGCCTTAAGAACGACTACCAAACGTTCAATATCTTATCCAGAACTCATTTTTATTAAAAAAACACGGTCAATTTATACAACAAAGAAATTTACATAACAATTTATACAACAAAGAGATTTACATACTTTTTTTCTCCTAGTTTTAAGCCAAATATTTGCATAAAATAAAGTTGACTACTTTAGTAGTCGTAACAGCATCATCTGTTGATTGGGAAGTTGATAGAGGAGTAGGGTACAACCTGTTGGTTTTGACAGCCACAACCAAGATCAAATTCTGCATTGGGCACTTTTTTCTGGAAAAAAAAAAATTCGAAGGCCCCCAATTCTTGCAAAAAGTTAAATTCCATCAGTGATTACAAGTATAACCAAACAGGCTCTGGTACACTTGTAAGCACTAAAGTCAAACTTGTTGTTTCTTATCCCCTTGTGTAAAGATTACACGAATTCCATGAGTTCATGCTCCTCGAGCTGTTTTATGATAAGCAGTGGCCTCTCCCAAAGGTCCTGTTTAGTGCATCTAATGCAAGCCAAAATGTGTTCTGGGGCTGCAGGTACCAAACTACATTTTGGGCAAGTGGGATAAATTTTGTTATTATTTTCTATCTTCAATGGCTTGAGATGGCCTGTATATGTGTAGACACATGGTGCATTTGCAGTAAAAAAAATACTAACTACCCTTCATGATTTTCATTTTATTCAGACTATTAAATTAATTCATGTTTTTACCAATGCTGAATCACATTAATTTTGCCCTTTACTGATGATGGGCAAAGATTGTGAAACTACAGTATAACCTTGTTATAACAACATCAACTGGAACCAAGAATTTATGTTGTCATAACCACAGTTAGAACAATTGAGGTTTAAAACTGAATACTTCTAAGCTGAGAATGTTAGAACCGAGTTGATAATATAAATGGGCAAAGACAATGAAACTAAAATCTAACCTAAGTATAACATCACAAGAACTTGATAAGGCACAATTTGGATTATAGATTATGAACACAAGGTAATAAGACCAAATCCAAATAAATAAATAGTGTGTGACATTTCGGTAACAGCATTGTTACCATCTTTAGACAAAAGTACTGAATGAGAAATTTTACCAAGCATGCTTTAAATAGTTACTGTTTATCTTCTTCTTATCTGCTATCTTGTTTACACACTTGATAAGAGTAACTATTTAAACTATGCTGCGGTAAAATTTCTTATTCAGTACTTTTGTATGAAGATGGTAACAACGCTGTTACCGAAACATCACACACTATTTATTTATTTGGATTTGGTCTTATTACCTTGTGCTCACAAGAATTTATGTTGTCATAACCATAACAATTTGAATTTAAAACTTGCTGAGAATGTTAGAACCAATTTGCTATCCCCCCACTGTAGTTGGAGAAAGTCCATGAAACTAGCTGGCAGTCCAATCCAGTTTGGAAACCTGCTGAGTCAATTATAGCAGTTATAACTCCTTACAATAATTGGGAGCTATTTTAGGTAATGCTGATACTTCCCCACTTTGCATTTTGTCTTAAGGCAAATTTCTTCTCTTGTTGTATAATCCAAAAAGTATTTCAATTAGGTTCATATTTTCATTTCGTTATAAAAATTTAGTTTTATCTTAATTTTTTATTAAAGAAATTGATAAGGCACAATTTGGATTATAGATTATAAACACAAGGTAATAACACCAAATCCAAATTTTTTTTTTCAGTACTTTTGTCTGAAGATGGTAACAACGCTGTTACAGAAACGTCATACACTATTTATTTATTTGGATTTGGTCTAATTACCTTGTATTAAATAAAGTAAAAATTTCTGTCTAGTTCTCGAACAATTATATCCTCCCATCTTTATTCAAGAGCCAATTTTCTTTTTAACTCTTAAAAATCCTGACTCTTATATACATTCCAATTTTGCATATCTAAAAAAAGACAGCCATTTTCAAATACAAGTGGAACTTAGTTGAAACAACCTTCTTTTTCACATCCCATGTGATACTGTTATGATGAGGGTCAACTGTTGTATGTATATGCAACAATTACGGAAACTTAAATAAAGCAAAACTATTCTTTAGAGAACCATTGTAGTTTAATTTTTTTTTATTAAGCTAGGTAAAGAGAACCAAATAGTTTGTTGTTGTAAAAAATAGTGTGTGAATCTAACATACACTCATGGACAAATCTTAAGGAAGTTGTATCTTTTAGTATGTATATGAAGATTCAGACAATAACTCTGAAAGATATTACAGTGACCTTTATTGAAGACACACTATATACACTCATGGACAAAACTTAAGGAAGCTGTACCTTCTTTTAGCATGTATATCAGGATTCAGACAATAACTCTGAAAGACATTACAGTGATCTTTATCGAAGACACACGGGATAACCAAGTGTGAACAAAATTGTCTGTTTCCTTACAAAAAATAAATAAATAGATGACCAGCAACATTCCACTTCCTTAAGTTTTGTCAATGAGTGTATTTCAATAAACAAAAATTTAATAAAAAGAATTATTTAGATAACATTTATGTTGCAATGCGTATTTATCAAGGCCATTCTGATCATTGTACTATTGAAGTAAATGAGGCAGACAAGATATCATCAGCCTGGATGACTCATCACCACAGAGGTAGATGTTGAACACATTGTCTGGGCCAGTCAAGGTCAGGAACTGTACATTTGATACCAGGTGTGCACTACCAGATTATCACAATTTGTGCTTTAGATGCCATTTTCTTTTAAAGTAGTAGTTTAAACTAAACTTACATTGAACTACAAAGCATTAGCAAAACATTTAGTCTAACAACACCTATATAATATACAGTCAAATCTCCACTCGACAGAGATGACTGCTACAGAGCACCTCCCCAGAGGGGGAACGACTTTCAGATATGAAGGCCAGCTGTGAAACAATCAGAATAACTCTGACAAATAAGCAGTCACAAACCAACAGTAGCATTGTTAGAAAGAGGAGAAAGACCTCTTTAAAAATCCTGAGTTGATAGACCTCAGTAAGGGTCCCTCTCCAAGGATTATACAGAGGAGGTACGTCTGTACTCATTTTAGAGTCGGCAGCAAAGGCTTCCATGTTAGGAACAGCCTAAAATTACAGGCAAAGTAAGATTTTCAACAAAGTATGCCTAGATCATGGTGCCATGATCAATGAAAGCTGCACCACTACACCCCATTCCATAAGATCAGTGAACTCATGGAATTCATGTAATCTTTACACAAGGGGATATGAAACAACAACAGTCAAATCTAACAGCTGTCAATACTATTAAACCTTATTATAACAACATCACCCAGAACCAAGATTTTATGTTGCTATTGTCAAAACAGTTGGCACTTTAAAAGTATGATATTATAATCAGGTTACTTAAAAACACAAGTTTTTTTTTGCTTATCCCTAGTACACGTGGTACAGGCCATGATAAACATGTTGGGTAGTTAGCGACTGCTTTTACTGTAAGTGCACCACATGTCTACACGTGTGAAAAGCAGTTCGACTTTGCACTTACAAATATGCCAGAGCCCCGTTTGGTTACTTGCACTCGCTGGTAGGGTTGGACTTTTGCAAGAATCGGGGGTCATTGGAGCATTTTTTTTTTTTTAAACAGAAAAAAGTGTCCAATGCGGGAATCGAACCCGGGTCGTAGTGGGCGAAAACCAAATCCAAATAAATAAATAATGTGTTACGTTTCGATAACAGGGTTGTTACCATGAATGATTAAGTACTTTTGTCTGAAGATGAAACAACGCTGTTACAGTCACACACTATTTATTTATTTGGATTTGGTCTTATTACCTTGTGTTTATAATCTATAATCCAAATTGTGCCTTATCATTTGTATAGGTTTTTACCACTAGGTGCAGCATTGCTAAGACTAATAAAAGAATTTGATTGCCACTTTTCACAAACATATTTTTGAAAACAAAAATTATATAACTGAATTGGTATCCTAGCACAAACATGCCTGAAAGGCACCTGGATAATATTGGGGTGAAGACAGGTGGTCCATTTGGCTAGTATATTACAGCTTATGTGAAAAAAATTTAAAAAAAAAATAAAAAGGTCAGGTGTTAGTATTAAAATCAAAGAAGACATATCCTGACCAGGAGCGCATGAGCTTTTTAAATGGCAGAACGCCATCTAGTGGAACAGAAATCAACTAAATGTTGATTTAGCCTGTTCCCTGATATTTGGCCAACCCATTTTTTCTTAATAAATAAAAAAATACAACCATGAATGCGGGGTGTTGGCCCTAGTCAGCGTGTGCTTACAGTATAAATATGTAACAAAGATGGAGGGGAAGAGAGGTGACATCTTTGATTTATCACTGTTCCTCACAAGGTATGGGCTTAAAAATCTAGAAGGGTTCTTTACCATGGACCATCCATGCTTATTGTTGATCCCATCCTAAAGATTTGTGCTTCACTGTGTCAATTAAATCCCTATTTGAGTTTATAAACTTACAACTGGAGAGTTTATTTTTAGTAAAAAAGGTCATTTTGGCAATAGTCACTGTCCATTGTAGAGAAGTGTGTCCTCTCATGGAGGTTCTACTGTATTACAGATAACAGCTCAAAAGGTAGCAAAAGGGCCAAATAGAATAAACATTAGGTTAGATGTTTCAAATAAAAGGAATGCTACCCTCAATACCAAAGGATTGGTTGCATAACTAACAATTATGTTATAGAGATAATTCCACCCACAATTTACTTATCTAAATGTGGTACTGTGTTGGCCTTCAAAAAGATCTATCCACAATAAATCATTAGAGATAAGTTTGAAATCTAAAACTTGGGTCAATCGTTACCATGGTAGTCTATTAGTACCTAATGAAATATGAATTGTGCCACTCAATTTTTGATATAGATTCTTATAAAAATAGCTGCAGAGTAATAAAACTCTAGGGTATAGATGGAAATTTTGCCGGGAGGATATTGATCTAAAAGAGACAAAGGTCGCCTCTCCCGTCAAAAGAGATGGCGTCTAGTTTTGACGTCTATTTTGATGGGAGAGGCAACCTTTGTCTCTTTTAGATCAATATCCTCCCGGCAAAATTTCCATCTATATTTTAGCCATAGATTTGGCTCAGCCACTTTGCCAGCTAAACACCTCTTTGGCAGATTGTCAAGATTCCATTAGATCCCATGTGGATCTCATGGAATAAAGTCCGCCCTAGACTGACGAGGGCCATTAGCCCGAAACCATGGTCTCTAGGTGGACACTTTTCAGTTTACCAAAGCCGGTGTTGTGGCTTTGTCACCGACCCGAGGCCGCTAGTTTGCAGCGACAGTCAATAGATGGCGTCTGGTTTTGATGGGAGAGGCTACCTTTGTCTCTTTTAGATAAAAATTCTAAGGGTAACACCAATGTGTTACTATCCTGTTTAAAAAAAAAAAAAGATATGTAGAGTATAACCTTGATGATAAGGTACAATTTGGATTATAGATTAGAAACACAAGGTAATAAGACCAAATCCAAATAAATAAAGTGTGTGATGTTTCGGTAACGGCGTTGTTACCATCATCAGACAAAAGTAGTGAAGATTGTATAACCTCTTTAATTTAACTAACTAAATACGAGAAAATAAGACCTAATCCAAATAATTTAATAGTGTGTGACATTTCGGTAACAGCATTGTTACCGAAACGTCACACACTATTTATTTATTTGGATTTGGTCTCATTACCTTGTGTTTATAATCTATAATCCAAATTGTGCCTTTATTGATCTAAAGAGATATTAAAAACATTAAAAAAAAGATCTAATTAAGGAAGATTTTCCCATCAAATTGATAGACAAAATAATAGAAGGTCAGAGAATAAATTTTGAAAGGGTTTCACATCCAGAAACCTACAAGTGGAGTAGATAGTAATGTACAGGAGGGAAACTTCAGAACCCCAATATAGCTCCCTTCCTCCATCTCTTCACCCCAAAATATCCTCTCTCCCCACACAATCATTCTTACACACATTCAGTGAGGTACACCACCTGTTAGTTTTACCTACCTATCCCAAAATTTGAAAAGTTCTAAGGTACAATTTTTATTATAGATTAGAATATTATAAGACCAATTTTCTCCCCATCCCTTGTGAACTGGTGAATCCTGTATAGGGTGAGAGGCCCTAAATAAAGGCTTTGTTGTTGTACAAGACCAATTAAACACAAGAAAGGTAATAAGACCAAATAAATAAATAGTGTGTGATGTTTCGGTAACAGCGTTTTTACTATCTTCAGACAAAAGTACTGAATGAGAAATTTTACCACACCAAATTGTGCCTTATCAAGTCTAATTAATTATCAATCTGATTAATCAAATATAAATCTCCGAGGATAAGTTTTTTTATTACACTATTAACGAGTTTTCAGGTTTTAACCGACCCTTCTACAAGTAAAATTTTTTTTTTTTTTTAGAAAAGAAATTTTTCCAAAACGTTTGTTACCGAAACGTCACACATTATTTATTTATTTGGATTTAGTCTTATTACCTTGACTTCAATAGACTTCAATTAATTTATTCTTTTGTCTGATGCTGTTACCGAAATGTCACACACTATTTATTTATTTGGATTAGGTCTTAATTTTCTTGTAGCTATAATCTATAATCCAAATTGTACCTAATCAGAGAATTTTATTTTATCGTAAAGATAGAGGCTGCCTGTAACAGCCTTGCAACCTCAGAACAATTTTTAAAGCCTTGCCAAATGCTTTATTTTTATTTCTTTCTCCTAACGAAGACAAAAGTTTTTTGTCGAAACGTTGAGAAAATAAAAAACTGCCCGAAGTGTCTATTTTTCATATAGATAATTCTATTTTAGTTATCACATTCTAATCAAGTTTTCCAGTCATCCTTGCATGATGGTAACAAACATTTCTGAAATATCATACACTATTTATTTGGTCTTATTACCTTTTCTTTCTAATCTATAATCCAAATTGTACCTAATCAGAGAATTCAATTTTAGCTATCACATTCTAATCAACTTTGCCAGTCATCCTTGCATGATGGTAACAAACATTACCAAAACATCACACACTATTTATTTGGTCTTATTACCTCTTCTTTCAATAATCCAAATTGTACCCAATCAGAGAATTCTAATTTAGTTATCACATTCTAATCAACTTTGCCAGTCATCCTTGCATGATGGTAACAAACATTACTGAAACATCACACACTATTTATTTGGTCTTATTACCTTTTCTTTCTAATCTATAATCCGAATTGTACCTTATCAGAGAATTCTGTTTGAGTTATCACATTCTAATCAAGTTTTCCATTCATCCTAGTAGATAGAATAACCAACAACCTTCCTGTATTTCTGGAGGATATATATGGGGCTGAGTGGGATATAGAAGACAGGACTCACATTCTTAGACTCCAGGGTCATGGTGCGGTTGACAGGGTCCACGATGGAGTGTTCGCTGGCGTAGCAGTCACCGCCCCCACCTAGCAGTTTATTGGCCCAGTTGGGGAGCCCCCAGCGAGTGGACAGCAGTCTGTGGCTCACCAGCAGGCCCCCTGGAGTCACCTTCCTCTCCACCACATCCAGTCCTACCACAGCTGTGTTCAGAGGGTTGGGGTACTTCCTCCAGCACGCCTGGGTGATCTTTTCCCAGGGGTGTCTGCACAACACACACACCATGTCACTTACTTCTGTCATATTGACTAACCATGACTGGTACAGAGCAGGAGGGACAAGTTCTGTCCTCCCAAGAGAACAACAGTCTTTGATTTCCAGACTCAAGTCTGGTCATCTACGGACAATGACTTTCCAAAATGGTTGCACAGTTTTCCCACTATGTACTAAGTGCAATTCTCAACGTGCAACCCCAAAACACATTATTGACTGTATTGACTCATCCATTGATGAGCTCTACACTTCCCCAGCAGACACCATCAAAAATACTTTACAAGTTTGGTACCCTAATATGATTGAGTGGAGATAAGAAAGAAGAAGAAGACATGGATGGAAGACAGGATGAGCAGCGTTTGTATACCATGTTAGGAGCCACTGCACATTGCGTCTGTTCCTCATGTCAGAAGCGGCCATTTCTTTTGGAGCTAAGTCGGCCTGCCACTGAGTAGTGCTCCCAGTCTTAATGACAAAGGCAGATGCATTCTACTTCACCCAGTCATGGTGGTTGTCAAACAGACACCATCAAGGGTCACAACTTGATATTCTAATATGATTGAGTGGAGATAAGAAAGAAGAACATCTATTATTTGGTTATTTGGTCTTATTTTCTTGTAGCTATAATACCAAATTGTGTTTTAATCATGACATACATAGTGATATATAATCATTATATCATCACTCTTTCAAAATGTTATCCAGTTGTTCCCAGCTTCTGTTCCACCAATCTGCGCTCCTTTAATGAACACCACTTTTTCAATCGGTGAGGATGGAGAAAGCGAATCCATTATTTCCCTCAGATATGGCGTTCTTTCCGTTCTCCATCTCCCTGGCTCTGATGATGCCATTAAAAAATATGAGTCTAAAAAGAGAAAATTAAGATGATTATTACAATTTTTGGCCCTCCTGGCTCAGGTAAAGGTACGCAATCAAAGAGTACAATAAAAAAATAGGGGGATCCAATAATTCCGTATTTCACTTGAGTTGGAAATTCCAATTATAAAATGGTTCAGGTGGCTTACCACTAGGGATTGCAATGTCATTACCAATTCTTTCACTTTGGTGAGTAATAGTTTCATCTCTACCCAACTGATAGCTATCTATTGATTTTTTTAAAAAGAAGAATGTCCAGTGAAGCCCTCAGAGCATAACTTTATAGTATGGTACAATCTCCCAGTAAATCATTAGAACACATGTCTGGCAAACTGATGACTTTATTTAGAAGGCTTTACATTCTCCATTCAATATTTCCCAAACATCTTTGTTCCATTTGATCTTGAGGATTCTTCTAGTACATCAGGTAGCTTTAGTGTTATCCCCATGATACTTATTAAGTTATTCATCTTACAAAGTACACTCATGGACAAAACTTTAGGAAGTTTCTTATTTTGATTTCGCCAGTCTTCTATTTTTTTTAAAGGAGACAGAGACAATTTTGTTCACACTTGGTTATCTCGTGTGTCTTCAATAAAGGTCACTGTAATATCTTTCAGAGTTATTGTCTGAATCCCGATATACATGCTAAAAGGTACAACTTCCTTAAGTTTTGTTCACACTTGGTTATCTCGTGTGTCTTCAATAAAGGTCACTGTAATATCTTTCAAAGTTATTGTATGAATTCTGATATACATGCTAAAAGGTACAACTTCCTTAAGTTTTGTTCATACTTGGTTATCTCGTGTATCTTCAATAAAGGCCACTGTAATATCTTTCAGAGTTATTGTCTGAATTTCGATATACATGCTAAAAGGTACAACTTCATTAAATTTTGTCCATGAGGGTATGCTGCATAACTGCACACTTTTAAAATGCACCTCAAAAGTCCCTACTCAAGAACAAGGTAAATACAAACACCAGGTAAGACATTTTTTTAATATTGCAATATCAACTTTGTGCATTTGAGTTGAACCTTGCTATAGGGCCATCACATGGAACCAAGATTCTAGGCTAAAACAAGTGGGCTATAATGTGAAATCAAAGACTTTCCACTTTCTCAAGTTTTGTCCATGATTGTAAAAATTTTATATATAAATAAAACCTATGGGGATAGTGGAAAGAAAAAAAAACATGCGAAATGTGTTGCATTCTAAAAATTCCAATATTCCCCAGATAGATAGGGGCTAGAAAGATAGAAAAGATAAATCCTGACAGCAAATATTTGCGAGCTGCAAATCTCTCCAGTGTTTTGACAAGAGCCTAGTGTTGAGGAGCCTGAGAGTGATTTGACCTTCAAGAGTAAATCAATTTGTTTTGGTTTCATATCCTGGGCCAACAAATAGGTTGACAGGGAGGGAGGAACACCAGGAGTCAAATTGGTGATTTATAAGAACCAATATGGGCCCTAAAAGGAATAATTATAAACACAAGGTAATAATTTGGTCTAAATCCAAATAAATAGTGTGTGATGTTTCGGTAACAGTGTTGTTACCATCTTCAGACAAAAGTACTGAATGATCAGTACTGAAACAGTTCTCCTGTTAGAAATGAATCTAAAAAGAAATGAGAAGCAGGGGAAGAAATTGAATCTTCGCTCAGGAAAGATAAAAAGAAGAAAAGGGAAGAATATCTATGTAAACACAAGGTAATAAGACCAAATCCAAATAAATAATTAGTGTGTGACCTGTCAGTAACAACGCTGTTATCGAAACATCACACGCTATTTATTTATTTGGATTAGGTCTTATTACCTTGTGTTTATTATCCATAATCCATATTGTGCTTTATCAATATCTATGTACAAAAGTTGAGACTATATACCTTGTTTTTCATGCATAGAACACGGTGAAGAAGTAAAATATACCATGATAAAGCACAATTTGGATTATAGATTATAATAAAAGAAAATAAGACCTAATCCAATTTATTAGTGTGTGACGTTTCGGCAACAGCGTTGTTACCATCATCAGACAAAAGAATAAATGAAAAAAATAGTACAGCGCAAGTTTTTAAATAGTACTGATATCAAGTGTTTAAACAAGATAACAACAAGTTGTCTTTAAAAACTATTTTTCCTTATCTGTTATCTTGTTTAAACACTTGAATAACAGTACTATTTAAGAACTTGCTGTACTATTTTTTCTCATTTTTTAGACCATTCTCTAATGGCCAATTAGTCGAGTTAAGAAATGAATGAATTTTTTCTCATTTATTCTTTTGTCTGATGACGGTGACAATGTTGTTGCCGAAATGTCACACACTAATAAATTATTTGGATTAGGTCTTATTTTTTTTAAAATATACCATATAAATTTAAAATAATGTCATCTTGCTACAATTGTCTCAACAAAACTGCTGCCAGGGGGGGGGGGGGGACTTATCTACCCCACATCCTAGAGAGGGGGGGGGGTGGGGGCTGTATGAGGGATATGACAACACTCCCTCCCTCCCCACCCATTGCTGTAACAAATCTGTTGCATCAGAGAAAATTGGCCTTGAGACAAAATAGTAAGATTGGTGGAATATATTTTTAAAATCATTATCCCTAATACTTATAGTACAGAACATGATAATCATGGTGGGTAGAAGTAGACAACAGCTTTTACTGTAGGTGCACTACATGTCTACACATATGAAAGCAGTTCAACTTTGCACTTACAAATGTGTCAGATCCCTATTTATTTACTTGCACTTGCTGGTGGTGTTGAACTTTTTCAAGAATAAGGGGCAATTGGAGCATTTTTTTTTTTTAATAAGAGGAAAGTGCCCAATGCGGAATTCAATCCCGAATTGTAGAGGTCAAAATCCAATGGTTTAGACCACCCTTCCATTAACCCCCTTAAATGCTAAAGCCCAGAACTTATTTTGGTCTTGTCACCTTGTATATCTTTAATTTCGCTCTTTTTTTATTATTATTTAAAAAAAAAATACAATATGTTGAAATAGAGTTGAACAATAGAAATTTTTAAAAATATATTAGCCCTCACAAGGGAAATAAGAACAAATCCAAATTATGGTACCAATCTATAATCCAAATTCAAGAAAATAGGACCTAATCCAAATAATTTAATAGCGTGTGATGTTTCGGGATGATGATGGTAACAATGCTGTTGCCGAAACGTCACACACTATTAAATTATTTGGATACGGTCTTATTTTCTTGTATTTATAATCCAAATTGTGCTTTATTATATAATCCAAATTGTACCTGAAACAAAACATTGCCCTTTAAAATTGATAAGGCACAATTTGGATTATAGATTATAAACACAAGGTAATAAGACCAAATCTGGACCGGATTTGGTCTTATTACCTTGTGTTTATTGCCCTTTAAAAGAAGGTAAAAAAACACAAACTGAAACTGAAGCCCAATAAACAACAATAGGCAGTGAGTGAGAAAACAACACACACAACAATCGGTCAAAAACAAGTTTGTTTGGTTACAGTTATAACCTTGCAATAACAACATCATTTGGGAACAAGATTATAAATGTAAAATAACCTAGTTGTTATAACAATGGTTAAAACAATTGAAACTTAAAAACACTTGGAACCTTATAATTATTATTAGAATCAAAAGATGAAAACACCAAATCCATTTTTTTTTTTTAAATTCTATGTCTTCTTCTTTCTTATCAAAAAAAAACTGTAAACCCTGTAAGTGCTCCTAATCCAGGGATACAGGATGAGCAGCGTTTGTACTCTATGTTAGTGGCAGCTGCACATGGCGTCTGTTCCTCATGTCAGAGGCGGCCATTTCTTTTGGAGCTAAGTCAGCCTGCCACTGAGTAGTGCTCCCAGTCTTAATGACAAAGGAAGACACAGTCTACTTCACCCAATCATGATGGTTGTCAAAAATTCTATGTGATGTGTTTCATTAACAGCATTGTTACCTCCACATTTTGTCTTTTGTTTGAAGATGGTTAGAGTAGAACAACCTACCATGAAAGAACACTCCCGTTAGAGGACACCTCTCCACAATGGACAGTTTTCATCATTCAAATTTCCATTTTTGCTAAATTATTAATTCTCCGGTAAGAGGACATCTTTCTCTACAGGATACTTTTGCTCAACAACTAGGTCTCCTTTATAGAGAACTTCTACTGTAAGCAGTGAAAACTTTTCATTTTATTATCCCTATTTTAAAAGAAAATAAGACCTAATCCAAATAATTTATTAGTGTGTGACGTATCGGCAACAACATTGTCACCATTATCATGACAAAAGAATAAAATAAATTATTTGGATTAGGTCTTATTTTATTATAATCTATAATCCAAATTGTGCTTTATCATTATCCCTATTTATTTATATCAACACACAAAACGCGATATCCCGGCTAGGGATAATTGTGTCAATTAAGTTGATCCCTAGTACACATTGTACAGGCCATGCTGATCATGAAGAGTAGTTAGTGAGCAACTTTTACTGCAAGTGCACTATGTAAACTCAGGTAGAAGCAGTTTGACTTTTGCACTTACAAGGGTGCCAGAGCCTCATTTTAGTTACTGTATTCACTGGTGGGGTTGGACTTTTGCAAGAAATGGGGGTCATTGAAGCATTTTTTTTTTTTTTTTCTTCTTCAGAGAAAATAGCTTAATGTGGGATTCAATTCTTGGTCAAGTTAATCAAATCAAACTATCTCTACTCATCCCCAACAAACACCATCAAAAGTCTCAAGCTTGACACCCTAATATGATTGAGTGGAGATAAGAAAGAAGAATCAAACTATGGACATAACACTTTGAAGACTGTAAAATCACATCTACACTCATGGACAAAACTTAAGGAAGCGAAAAGTCTTTGTTGGTCATCTATTTTTTTGAAGGAGACAGAGGCAATTTTGTGCACACTTGGTTATTATGTGTTCCTTCAATAAAGGTCAATGTGTATCAAATATCTTTCAGAGTTATTGTGTGAATCCCGATATACATGCTAAAAGGTACAACTTCTTCAAGTTTTGTCCATGAGTGTATCTTTCAGAGTTTTATTGTCTGAATCCCGATATACATGGTAAAAGGTACAACTTCCTTAAGTTTTGTCCATGAGTGAATATAAGGAGTAACAAGACTAGATGGGGAAGATGAAGATGAGAAACTTGTTCACAAATCAGTTGAGCTATAAGAAGCCACAGTTTATTCCAGCATTGGTGGTGTTGGCATGGATCATATCAGACTTGATAAGGTCATGATACTATCTACAGAGCAGGAGGGACAAGCACCAGTTCTGTCCTCCCAAGAGAACAACAGTCTTTGATTTCCAGACATAAGTCTGGTCATCTAAGGACAATTTTTTTTTGCTTATCCCTAGTGCACGTGGTACAGGCCATGATAATCATGGTGGGTAGTTAACGACTGCTTTTACTGTAGGTGCACCACATGTCTACACATGTGAAAAGCAGTTAGACTTTGCACTTACAAATGTGCCAGAGCCCCGTTTGGTTACTTGCACTCGCTGGTGGGGTTGGACTTTTGCAAGAATCGGGGGCCATTGGAGCATTTTTTTTAAACAGAAAAAAAGTGTCCAATGCGGGAATCGAACCCGGGTCCTAGTGGTCGAAAACCAAACGGTCTAACCAGCCTTCCACCGACCCCCTCTAAGGACAATGACTTTCCAGAATGGTTGCAAGGTTTTCTCATTATGTACAAAGTGTAATTGTCAACTTTCAACCCTAAGACACATTATTGACTCATCCATTGATGAGCTCTACTCTTCCCCCGCAGACACCATCAAAAGTCTCAAGCTTTACAAGCTTGACACCCTAATATGATTGTTGAGTGGAGATAAGAAAGAAGATGATGATATCTGATTAGTTATGATCTACTTCATTGCTTCCTCAATGCCTTTTTTTGACATTTTATTATCAAAGTTTGCATAATCCTCAATGGCAAAAAAAAAGTATAAATTTTTTTTATAACCTATATTCTGCTTATTGAGTTCTTTTTTCCTGCTGATCCCAAATGATATTGATTTCCCATATACAATGGAACTTATCTCCAAAGGACAAAACCTAGTTTCAGAGCCAAGGTGTCCTTTAAAGAGAGGTTTCCTCTTACCGGAGAGTTGCTGAATAGTGAAAATGGTAATCTTGATATGAAAACTGTCCTTTGTAGACAGATGTCTTCTAGCGTGAGTGTCCTCTCATGGAGGTTCTACTGCATAAAATATATAATACAGTAGAACCTCCCTGTAAAGAACAACACTTAAATGCAGAGCCAAAGTGTCCTTTATGGAGAGGTTTCCTCTTACTGGAGAGTTGCTGAATAGTAAAAATGGTAATTTTACAAATGAAAACTGTCCTTTAAAGAGAGATGTCCTCTAGCGTGAGTGTCCTCTCATTAAGGTTCTACTGTATTATCTAAATCAATCGCAATCCTAGTAATCAAGTGGTCAAAGATTAAAATCTCAATGATTGAATAGTAGAAACATAAGGTAACACGACCAAATCCCAATTGAGTCATATCTTGATTCTTAATATTGTAGCGTAGAAATCAAGCCTTGAAATATCCTAAGATGTAAAAGTATTTATTGATGATGTCACAGCGACGAGTCGACAATTATTAACAAGTCAGCAAAACTATTTACAGCTAGAGAATCTTAAGCAAGCAAGCAAAGAAATATTTTAAAGATGATTTCACAAATACAGATTAATATATATTTTTATAATCTGTTGAATATAATTTCATTGAATAATATTAAATTAAATAATAAAATATTTCGTCGCCACAATATTATTTAGCCCTTTTTTTTTTGGGATGTGGAAGCAAAAATTGTCGCTTCGAAGATTTAGTTTGTAGGATCGGGAATCAACTTTAGTCCACATGCTATAAAAATCCTTTCAGTGAGGCAGTCAATGCTTAGCTCATTAAAATATGACATTGTGGACTCATTTCTGTCTCTCAGCATGGGAATCTTTAATATTTTAGTCTTCTTCTTTCTTATCTCCACTCAATCATATTAGGGTATCAAGCTTGTAGAACTTGAGCCTTTTGATGGTGTCTGCTTGGGAAGAGTAGATCTCATTAATGGAAGAGTCAATACAGTCAATAATGTGTGTTTGGGGTTGCAGATTGGGAATTGTACTTAATACATAGTGAGAAAACATTGCAACCATTCTGGAAAGTCACTGTCTGTAGATGACCAGAGTTAAGTATGGAAATCAAAGACTGTTGTTCTCTTGGGGGGACAGAACCAGTGAATATTTTAGTTTGCTGGCTCTGTTGACTTGTGAAAGACACTGGTAACATTTCCCCATATTTTTAATTAAAAAGAATTTACACAAGAAGTGTCATTAATGGACTTTAAAAATATTATAGTCGAACTGCTTTTCACATGTGTAGACATGTGGTACACTTACAATAAAAGCAGTCGCCTACTTCTACCCACCATGATTATCATGGCCTGTACCACGTGTACTAGGGATAAGCAAAAATATATATATATTATAAAAGCAGACATTCTACATCCAGGCTTTTCCACAACAACATAAAATCTCAAGTAGTGTTGTTAGTTTGGAGTTCAACGACTGTAATGAGATTGCTGATGTCTTAGCAAAGACAGCTGTTCAATGTCATCTTAGAATTTAAGCTATCTCCATCTATGATAAGTCACAATTTGGATTATAGATTATAAACACAAGGTAATAAGACCAAATCCAAATAAATAAATAGTGTGTGATGTTTCGGTAACAGCGTTGTTACCATCCTCAGACAAAAGTACTGAATGAAGATGAATTTTGTCTGAAGATGGTAACTGTTTTAATGTCCATCCATACAGAGTTCAAAATAATAACTGACTCACCCGTGCAGCCAAGGTCACGCTCCGCTGTGTCACGTGGGAAAACATACGTAGATGTTCTCGTACATGTTCTCAGCACATCCCCCTTTTTAAGATTTGAAATATATATATATACATTACAAACTTTAAATGCATAATATAATTAATAATGAAGGCGATCCACAGGTTTAACAATTCGTCCACTCCGGGTTCTTATCTGGCCGTCTTCTGAGTCGTTAGAGGGATAATCCACAACTGGGGTCTTTTCATTTTCAACCAGTTCCTCCCCCGAAAAGGTCGGCGTCGATGGGTCGGCTGGATATTGCACTGTAACTCCTTTTCGTAGATGGAACCTGTTTCGACGTAAAGTCCCAACTGGAGTATCAACCAAATATGACCTTGGTGTCGATGCCTTCTGCTTTACAATCCCCCAGGTTCGCATATCTGTAATCCAAACAGTGTCACCTTCGGATAGCTCCTCCATGTCCGTAGCTCCGCAGCGTCGATCATATCTGGATTTCATATCCTTTCTCCTTCTCCCCTCCTTTCTTTTCAGGGTCTGAGAGTCCACCAACTTTGGATTAAGATTCTCTGGTGCAATTGGCAAGGTCGTTCGGAGTTTACGTCCCATGAGAAGCTCAGCAGGGCTGTAACTGTTCTCCAAGGGGGTCGATCGATACTCCAGGAGTCCAAGCGATGGGTCTTGATTTTTCTTGAGGATCAACTTAGCAATTTTCACACCTGCTTCTGCCATCCCATTGCTCTGCGGGAATCGAGGACTTGAAGTGACATGTTGGAATCCGTACTGCCTTGCGAAATTTGCAAATTCACGAGCAGCTCCAAATTGCGTCCCATTATCGCTTACAACAGTTTCTGGTATTCCATGTCGGGCAAATATGGATTTGCAACTACGCACCACCACATTGGCTGTGAGCCGATCCAGCTGAATAATTTCAGGAAAGCGAGAATAATAGTCAATGACGACTAGATACCACTTATTCTCGAACTTGAACAAATCCATTCCAATCTTTTGCCACGGTCGTGTAGGAAAGTTGGTTGGTATCAAAGGTTCATGTTTTGAGGCGGCTTCCTGGATACAGACACTGCACTTTCTGACCGTTTCCGCGATCTCCTCCGAAATTCCAGGCCACCATACCGTCTCACGTGCGCGAAGTCTTGTTTTTGTAATCCCGAAGTGCCCAGCGTGCAACTTATCTAGGATCTCCAGTTTCATACTTGCTGGAATAACAAGACGACAGCTACGCATCAGTAGTCCATTTTGAACGCCGAGTTCATCCTTGACATGCCAATAAGAGAGCAGAGCCTGTGACATCTTCTTCTTATCTGGCCAGCCTTGCTCAAGGTAGTTGACTACTGCTTTCAGGGTCGTATCTTCTTGTTGAGCTTCAAAAATCTTCGTCAACATCTCGTCTTTGATCGGGTTAATTCTCGTCGCAACCACTTCAATTCGCCTCGCCAGGTTCAAGAGCTCACATGCCCGGCGACTCAGAAGAGGTTCACTCAAACGACGAATGACATAAATCTTCTCCTTGATTTCATAACTGCCATTTCGCAGCGTTGATATAAACATACCCATAGTCTGAAGTTCGGAGAATTCAGCAGCTCTAAGGTTGATATCACTTTCCACTAGTCGTTGCTGTCCCATTATCTTCTTGAAGAGACACAGAGGAACACATGTAACATCCGCCTGGGAGTCGAGCTTGAACTTCAGCTGTTTCCCGTTCACTTGGATTTCTGCTGTCCACCGCCTCCTGCACTCGTCTTCATCATCATCGAGATTAGATGAATCCTCCACAGCTGAGACCTCCAGGAGAAAACCAACTTCTTCATCAAGTTCAGAAACTGCTTTGACTTCCGCAGTCTTCGCCTGCTTATCTGGGCAGCAATTTGCAAAATGGCCAGTTTTTGAACATAGGTTACATCTTTGTCCTTCAGCACGGCAAGCCTGTCCTTCCCTGTGGGTGAAACCTCCGCATTTTGAACATCGTGATCTTGTTTTGGCTGACTTCTCCTTCTTCCTCGAAGGCTGCTGTTGTTGTTTCGGTGATTGTTTCTTCGAGTTGAACTTCACCTGATTGACCTTTTGGCTTGTTGAGGGACGCTGCAGGTCGACTTGCTGCTGTCGAACGGCTTCCTGCTGTCGAACCATTTTCACCGCCTTTCCAAAGTCAGTTCGCTGTCCAACTGCATTCTTTCAGATAAAGCTTTGTCCCTCACTCCAACCACTATTCAGTCACGGATCAACTGCTCATGAAGACCCTCAAATTCGCAACTATCAGCCAATTTGTACAATGAAGTGATGAATTCGTCCACTGGCTCCCGATCCTCTTGGATTCTTGAATTAAATTTCGCGCGTTCGTAGATAATATTCTTTCTGACACAGAAGTGGCTGTCGAACGCCTTGAGGACGGAATCAATTTTCGTTGCCTCTTCCTCCTTTTCGAACTTGAAGGTCCTGAATATATCATCCGCGCGGTCGCCCATCAAGTACATGAACAAATCGATCTTGTCCGCCTCCTCTTTCTTCTTCATTCCACTGACCACGAGGTATCGTTCGAATCTCTTCCTCCATTTGGGCCATTCGTTGGGAGTCGAGAAGTCGAAAGTTTCTGGAGGTTGAATCTGAGCCATGTTGAATTATCTTCCAAGGTACACAAAAATCGATATTTTGCAATATACGGGTTCGTATTTTATCCAGTTATCGCTGCCACCATGTTTTAATGTCCATCCATACAGAGTTCAAAATAATAACTGACTCACCCGTGCAGCCAAGGTCACGCTCCGCTGTGTCACGTGGGAAAACATACGTAGATGTTCTCGTACATGTTCTCAGCACAGTAACAATGTTGTTACCAAAACGTCACACACTATTTATTTGGATCTGGTCTTATTATCTTGTGTCTATCTCCATCTATCCGGTGAGAAATGTGAAAGAAGACAATCACAGCTGATACCTGTCCGAGAGCCCTAGAGATACCAACCTACTCTGTGAAGGTCACACGTTTACCTAGCCTCAAAACTGGGCACACAAGGAAGATAGGATTCAAGGATGAGGACACTTTCACAACTTGCACAACTTGGGGGGAGACAATCTTGTTCCAAAATCACGTTATTAGGTACCGCTCAAAAAGATCAACCTAGTTTATAATAATTGCAACAATGAATAATATGTGAATGTATAGTAATATGTATATAATAACATATATTAATATATGAAGGTTATTCACATATTAAACAAAATGTTAACCAAGGATTCAATCCCGGTTCATGACTGTTGGGAATCGAGGGTGTTACTCACTCGTCCACCGTCTATTTTTGATGAGGGAGGGCAATCTCAACACATCTACTCCCATACATGGTGCTTTACCAGAATGTCACACACGATTTTTATAAAAAAGCTCAATTTGGATACAAGATTATAAACACAAGGTAATAAGACCAAATCCAAATGAATAAATAGTGTGTGATGTTTCTGTAACAGTGTCTTGTCTGATGATGGTAACAACGCTGTTACCAAAATATTGCACACTATTTATTTATTTGTATTTGGTCTTATTACTTAAGGTAACAGTGTTGTTACCATCATCAGACAAAAGTACTGAATGAGGGAATATATCACAGTATGTTTTAAATAGTTACCATTTTCTCATTCAGTACTTTTATCTGATGATGGTAACAATGCTGTTACAGAAACTTCACACATTATTTATTCATTTGGATTTGGTCTATAATTACCCTGTGTTTATAATTTTTAATCCGAATATTATATATTTATAATTGTATGTAATTCTACTGTCCTTAAAGCTTATGTCCATAGTTCTTCTAAAATACCCATTCCAAGAGTCTAGCATCATATCACTATAAAAGGAAGTTCCAAAAATGCAATATAACAGCGGTATTGTAGATTAAACTGGTGAAACCGCTGGGAGGGTTCACCACTGATGAGCCAGGCCCTCCCATTAATTTTTCCATTGCAGTAAGGGCAGTAGAAATTGTTTAATTTCAAAAAGAATCATATGCATCTAAAAAATAGTTTCGAACACTATTTATTTGTTTGTATTTGATCCTTGTGTTATTGGAGTCTTCATAACACATTGTATATACTAACCTTTCACGATAATAATTTTAAAAATCCCACTCTCTCTCTTATGCTAAAAACACAATACAGTCTTAGGAGTACCTCCCATGTATTTACTAACCCTAATCTAGCATTTAGTGTTTACTTGTCAAAACATGGTTTAATTATGAAAAAAGGCATCTCCATATCGTCCAACTGAAAGTTGTTGATGGCTTGCGCCATCTATCAGAATAAATGTCAACTATTCTGGTTGCTTTTTAATTATTCCAGAATTGGCCAAATACCCATTCTTGAATAATCAAGAAAAGCTAATGCATGAAACGGGTAGTTGACGAGAATAGTTGATATTTATTCTGATAGATGGCGCAAGCCATCAGCAACTTTCAGTTGCACGATAAGGAGATGCCTTTTTTCATAATTTATGCACCTTATCCCAGTACAATGTTACATTTGTACTATTTTTCACATGGTTTGATTAGTTTTAGTTTTGGTTAGTAAACATGGGATTTAATGCCAGGAACTCTCCAACATTGAACTAACCAGTCTGTTGTTGTTGTTTCTTATCCCCTTGTGTAAAGATTACACGAATTCCATGAGTTCATGCTCCTCCAGTTGTTTTATGATAAGCAACAGCCTCTCCCAAAGGTCCTGTTTAGTACATCTAATGCAAGCCAAAATGTGTTCTGGAGCTGCAGGTATCAAGCTACATTTGGGGCAAGTGGGGTAGATTTTGTTATTATTTTCTATAGTGATACTGATGCTTGACTCTTCGAATGGGTATTTTAGATGAACTATGGACATAAGCTTTTAGGACAGCAGAATTACATATAATTATAAATATATAATATGCTTCGAGCAATCGCTCTTCCGCAAATATCAAATTGTGTCTTTTATTTGATTCGAAGAGTCAAGCATCAGTATCACTATAAAAGGAAGTTCCAAAAATGCAATATAACAGCGGTATGGTAGATTAAACTGGCGAAACCGCTGGGAGGGTTCACCACTGATGAGCCAGGCCCTCCCTTTAATTTTTCCATTGCAGTAAGGACAGTAGAAATTGTTTTATTTTAAAAAGAATATTTATGCCTCTAAAATAGTTTTGTAATTTGATAACAGATGGCGCGCTAGTGCATCGTAATATAATTGTTCAAATAAAATACACAATTTGATATTTGCGGAAGAGCGATTGCTCGAAGCATATTATATATTTATAATTATATGCAATTCTGCTGTCCTAAAAGCTTATGTCCATAGTTCATTATTTTCTATCTTCAATTTGTTTGAGATGGCCTGTTCTAAATCTTGTTAGTGTTGTTTGATGCTGTCTATTTCTGATGTTCAGAGCTCCTCCTGGATTCACTCCACTAACCAGTCTAGATTCTTCTCGACAAATTCTTCGACATTATCATCAAACATGTTCCGAACATGAACTCCCCAAATGGCAGGGATCTGTCTAGATTCAAGGTGGCTTTAAGCTCCTGATCCGGACGTGCCCTCGGAGAGGGCTACGTCGATTGTATATATCTCTCTTCATTCCTACCATTATTATTACCTTATAACTCCCTTTGAGTGTAAAGATTGACGAGATGTCAATAAAGTTGTTTAATTGTTACTAACCAGTCTAGTATATATAGTTTCTAGGATTGGTTCAATAATCTTTAAAAAATTATCTGGAATTAGAAGAAACAACGAAATGTAAAGAATTTTTTACAGAAATAGATGAAACATAATTTCATATATTATGCTACATGATAAAAGTTGGGTTAGGTTTGTTTAAGTTTATAATTCTTGTGTTGTTTAGTCCATTTGAGTTAAAGTGGCCATGCTATAAGTAGTGAGAATAAATATGGCAGAAGACATCTTCAGATCTCCCATAATTACATATTGGTCACTTTAAACACTATTCTTATATATTATCAATTATATAATGTGAGATTGAAATAAAAATGAAACTAGGAGGTTTCAGAACAAGCTTATTTACATGGCTTGAGTGTTCAACTACATACATTATCATTATTATAATCTAAAATGACCTAATCTTAAATCTAACCTAAACCTTAGCTAACCTATGACTTGTAAAAATACTTTATGATCGATTAGAATTAGTAAAACTAAGCTTGTCCGTAGACATCCTTAAAATGTGTGATTTACATTTATGTAATAATGTTGACTATAAACAGTTTTAGTCTAACAACTTTGTTATACATTTATGTAATGAAAAGCCTTCTTTTTTTCTATCGATTACATTGTATACAAATATGTTAATAAATCAACACCGTTTTTTAAAAGTTATAAAATATTTCAAGGTTACTTACTCAAAGGTGTGTTCAGATTGCCAAATTTTCATTATTGTAGAAAAAGCCTATAACAAATACAATCAATTTGGTTTACAAATATAATGTTTCATTTGAAAATGTGTTAATATATGTAGACATAATATTGATTTTATTACTTATTATTAAGGTTTTAGGGAGCGCTTGTAACCTACACGAATATTCTACAAATCCGTGACGTAAAAGGACCATTTACTGAAAACACAGATAAATTTACACTTACAGCCGGCAATGAAACCTACTCTGTGGATAAAATTTACCTAAAAATATATATATATTTTTTTTAAATTAAAAAATATGAATAGTCAATGCTTTCTCTTTTATTCTAAAATAATATTTTTATGCATATTCTCAATTTAGAACAAGAAAAATAATGTCAAGTAGCGTTACAACACTTCTCAAGGAAGGCGTTGTAATGCTATTTGATTATGTTGTTTAGCCCGAAAAACTCTCTTTATAAAGAAGTTTGATTTTAAATTTCAATATAAAATGCAAACACTTTTCAAATTAAGTTTAAATTTTCTTAATTTTCATAATGCGTTAGGCTTTTTGAAATGATCTCCTCATGTGTATATATTTTTAAAACTTCTTTAATGAATATTCACAGAATTATGAAATGATACACTTAGTTGATAAACAATAAGTTTTTATTTCTCCAGGTGTAAGGTTTATTTGGAGAAATAAAAAGAAATATATCTTTGTCAACTGAGAGTATTTATTTTAAATGTTTTAATTATTTAGTGTATTTCCTTATTTGAAGTAAACGAAAAAATTGCGCTACAAATTTTAAAATAAAACTACAACCTTTCGCAATAAGTTTCTTTTATTATGATATGCGCAAGCTTTCGGGCTGGAGCCGCCCTTCTACAGGCAAAAAAAAATTCCTTATTTACAGACATTGATATCAAAAGAAATTCTCTACAATATAGAGAGAAATATAAAAACTTCAATTGATTTGAGAAAAAGTAAAGTCAGATGACAAGCTTTAAAAAGCAGAAAATGATTTATCCCTTCTTTCAATAAATGTAATAGTTGTGAAAAGAATGGAGAAATATAAAAACTTCAATTGATTTGAGAAAAAGTAAAGTCAGATGACAAGCTTTAAAAAGCAGAAAATGATTTATCCCTTCTTTCAATAAATGTAATAGTTGTGAAAAGAATGTCCTGCGATAAATAAAGATATTGATGAGACAAAGGCAGAGATGTACTACTCAGATGGTTTATCTGGTGCAGTGCTGGACTCGTGGGTCAGTCCAAGAAGGTCATGATGTTCGGGGTCTCGCCGGGCCGGTTGTAGGAGGGGTTGGAGCTGTAGTTGGACATTTCTAAATCCATGGGTCGAGGATTAATTTATTACTGGCACGTTTTGTATTTAACACATTGGCGCGAAACGGTGGCCAATGATCAAATACACTTTATCCCTTCATCTCTGTCGTGACGTTTTCTCTGATAAAAATAATTAATTAAAAATAAGAAAAAAATAAAATAATTTTTATTGTTCACGTGTACTATCGGTTGACTACTTGTTAACACACAATAATATGTAAATGTAGTATAGGCTGAGCTGCAGGTTTCTGCTATCAGGGATCGAATTTAATTGGTCAACAAATCATTAGGCCACCAAATAGCATTCCAATTCCTAGGGTCATCTCTTTCAATTAAATTACAATATGTTGAGGCGATGTGAGTCAAAGTAAAGGGATGGTATGGTACTTATTTTCATCCCCCAAAATGAGATTTATCTTAATTTGAAAAAAAAAATGAAAGGCAGGCGTACAAGCAATGAGAGGAATTTCCTGAGAGTGACACAATATCAAAAATATTTTGGATAAAAATATTCCGTGTGTTGCATAGCTTATACCATATGGAAGCTTTGTGTAAATTTTGGTGTTATTGATATGTATCTTGAGTATATCCATTAAGATTTCCCCTCAGCGTTTTGAAAGTTGTCCTTAGTGTTGTGGTGTGTCGATTTATTAGTCCAGCGATGGCTCAGAAAGTCTCTCAAAGTTAGTGTTTTATTGGAATTTCTTATTAGCTACATTTATATGGGAAGACAAAAAGCACAACACCCCAGAATGCACATCTGGTCCTCTCTGGATTCCACCGCTGTGACGCCCTGGCGCAGCGGTCCTCATCTTGGTGATTTATGGCGCCGCTTGTTTATTTTTCTTGACGGCGGGGTGCGGCATCCAGCAGGCCCCCACAGTACTCCCATTCCAGTGGCGAAGTCACGATTTGTGCACAAAGTGGTTAATTACATTATATATACATCATCATATAGGCAAGAAAATAAAATAAGGAGAAATATAGTCTATTGCTCCTTAAATCTCACGGGTTTCTTGATTATTCTCCCCGATCTTGTCCTAGTCAGGTCTGGTGCTGATCCTGTTCCTTGGAATTCTGTGTACTTCTCCACATCTGGTGGGTCAGGATTCTGTTGGGACGATGTAGAAGGCAGCGCTCCCGACACGATGGGTCGTGTTGCAGTAGGGTGTTCTGAAGTTACATTGTCCGAATCTGCCAGTAAGTAAACAGGTCGCAATCGGTCAATCGATGTGGTCACATTTCTTCCTTTCACTTTGAGTGTGAAATACTTGTCTGTTCTATCAAGGACTGGGAAGGGTCCCTCATATGGTGGTTCCAGAGGTTACTTCACTCTATCAGTCCTGATAAATACATGTGAACATGTTTTCAGATCTTTATGGACAAATACTTTAGTCTTTATTGGAAATATTAACGAATGACTTGTTAAAGCAGAGTGCCAATTGATTTATTGGTTATACAAGTTTAGAGAAAATCAAAAGAGGGATAGAATGACAGTTGTAATCAGCCAGCAGCAGGCAGGAAGGGAGGAGGGGTAGGTAGTGACGTCACACATGGTATCAGGTGGCGCCGCCGCAGTGTACATGTGCCAAAGGTCGACTTGGGATGAAACAGCGACTCTATAAATTTCACATTTCTAACACTCCCTCTTGAAATTTATAACTTTCAAGTTTTCTAGGAGCCGCCTGAAGTGTTTCGGTCCCAAAGGTTTCGTCAGGAGGTCAGCCGTCTGCTGAAGAGTGCTAACATATCTTGTGATCAGCTCACCATCTTCCTGTTTAGTACGAATGTAGTGATATCGTACATCAATGTGCTTCGTTCTCTTATGGAACTCGGGATTCTGCACTAGCTTTATGGCTGCTTGATTATCCATGTTGAGTACTGTGGGTCTGTCCATCTTAATCCCGATATCCTTAAGAAGTCAGCGTAGCCAGACCATTTCTTTAGTAGCAGCACAGGCAGCAATATATTCACTTTCTGTTGTCGAGAGGGCAACTGTCGATTGCTTTTGGCTTGACCATGAAACAGCACCATGGTTTAACATGAAGATGTAACCTGTAGTACTTTTCCTTGAATCAATGTCCTTAGCATAATCGCTATCTGAGTAACCTGTTAACTCTTGATGGCTAGCGTACAATATTCCTAATTGTGGTGTTGCTTTCAAGTAGCGAAATACATTTTTAATTGCTGTCCAGTGTGTCTGTCCTGGGTTGTCAAGGTATTTACTTAACTGTGATGTTGCAAAAGCTATGTCCGGTCTAGAAACAGAAGAGGCAAACATTAGTGAGCCTACGGCTTCTCTGTAAGGAAATTTTGGTGAATTTCCATTTTTATCTAAGTCTGGGCAATCAGCTTTAGTTAGGAATGTACTCGGGTCCATGGGTACTGCTGCGGGTTTGCAATCAATCATGTTGAATGATATATAGCTAGCAATAAATATGTATATATATATGTTTCTATGAAAATGTTAATCTGCAAGACGCAGGTTATCATCATCCCTTTTTGATTTGTTTTTGTCACTTTTTGGCGTTCCGAAAATAAACAATAAAATGCTGTATCAGACTTTACTAAGACAATAAAGATTTGCTAAAAATAAATGTGTACGAAGATGTTGCATTTGGCGACGAGGATATAAGAGTAAGTACCCTCGAATTTTGAAGTAAATATTTTTAGAAAATATCTTTGATTTTGCATATAATTGAAAGTAAATTTTAAAAGACACAAATTGCAAAGTTTTAGGATGCAAATTTAAGAAAGAGTGAAAAAAAATGGCTAGTTACCAATTTAAGGAATATAATGAGGAAACTGAAACTTTTGAAACGTTTTATGAACGATTGGAACAGTTTCTCATATTGGAGGAGGCAGGGGATGAGAAGAAAAAGGCTTATCTCCTAACCCTCATGGGAAGTAAAACATATGGTGTTTTGAAGAATTTGTGCAGTCCTATTCTACCTAAAGATAAAACTTTTGATAACCTAATAGATATCTTGAAAAGGCACTTCTCTCCAAAGCGCTCAATTGTAGTAGAGAGGTTCATTTTTTTTAAAAGAATGCAATTAAAGGAAGAAAGCATCTCGGATTACTTGGTGGAAATTAAGCGTTTGGCTTCCTCATGCAACTTTGGAAATTTTCTGGAGGATTCTTTACGTGATAAAATGGTTTGTGGATTATATAATGCCAAAATACAAAATAGAATTTTGTCGGAGGGCGACATTTCTTTAGCTAAAGTAATTGAGATAGCATTATCTATGGAAGCGGCCGAGAAAAATACAAAATTATTTCACTTGGAGCAGGGTGAAGATTGTGTAGATAAGTTGAGGATGGAACGCAAGGTTGAATCAAATTTCCAGAATGGCAAATGTAAACATTGTGGTAAACAGCATAAAGAACTATGTAGATTTAAGGAGGCGATATGCTTTAAGTGTAATAAAAAAGGACACATTGCCTCAATATGTTGGAGCAGTAGAAGAAATCTAAGGCAACATCAGAATCAGCCGGGAAATATACATCAGATAGGAGACCAAGAAGAGGAGGAAGAGTATGTCCAGAAAATTATAAGCGTGACGATACCTGAGTATAAAATTAATTTTGCCTCAAGTGACCCTCCCTATCTGATGGAGTTAAAAGTAGAAGGAAACTTTATTAAATTTGAAATGGATACGGGTAGTGGTCTAACACTGATATCAGAAAAGGATTTTAAAAATAGTCTTCAACACTTGAAATTGGAAAAAGCAAGTATTATTGTAAGAACTTATGATGGTACCGTGGTACCCATTCTGGGTAAAATCAATGTCAAAGTGGAGTGTCAAGATATTACTTACAAACTTAGAGCGTTGGTGGTGAAAGGAGAAAAGAGGGCTTTGATGGGAAGAGAATGGATAAATAGATTGAAATTGGGCTGTTTCGCGGTAAAACATATGCCTGTGGAAAATACCATTGAGGAAATTTTGAAGGAAAATCAAGCCCTATTTGTGGAGTCAACCGAACCAATAAAAGGTTTCACATTTTCAGTAAACATGTGTGATGTGAATCCAATTTTCCATAAGGCTCGTCCGGTGCCTTTCGCCATTAGGCCAGCAGTTACTGAAGCATTAGACAAAATGGTGGCTAAGGGTTATCTATGTGAGGTGGCGAGCAGTAAATGGGCCACTCCAGTGGTTGTAGTGCCGAAGAAAAATAAAGAGATCAGAATTTGCTGCGACTTCAAGGTAACTCTAAATAAATATTTGGACACTGCGGCCTATCCCCTTCCCACACAGCAAGATTTATTCTCCACATTGGCCAAGGGAAAATACTTTTCTAAATTGGACTTGAGGAACGCTTATCTGCAATTAGAGGTGGACCCAGGCACCCGACCGTTACTAACGATAAATACTCATAAAGGGCTTTTCAGGTTTAAGAGAATGCCATTTGGATTGGCAAATGCGCCCAGTTATTTTCAATCTGTAATGGATAGGGTTTTGTCAGGTATAGGAGGCGTAATTTGTTATATTGATGATGTCCTTATAGCCACAGCATCAATTGAAGAACATCTGGCGTTGTTGAAGACTATATTTGCTCGCTTGGCGAAGTATAATATCAAACTAAAGAAAGAAAAATGCCTATTTTTGCAAAAAGAAATTGAATATTTAGGACATCTTGTCACGGAAGAGGGCATCAGACCTTTAGATCATAAGGTACAAGCAATACAGAAGGCCAAAACGCCTACGAATATCTCTGAATTAAGGTCATTTCTTGGTTTGGTAAACTTTTATGGGAAGTTCATACCCAATTTGCCAGAGCTTTTGAAGCCTCTTCATGAGCTTCTTCACAAAAAACGTCCTTGGGTTTGGACAAAGGAATGTGGAGAGGCCATTGACAAGTGCAAGAATAGCATTACCTCGGAGAGGGTGCTAGTCCCTTATGATGCGACTTTGCCATTGTGTTTGGCCACTGATGCATCGCAGATTGGAGTGGGCGCTGTGTTGTCACATATTATAGAAGGCCAGGAGAGACCGATTATGTTTGCCTCACGGACTTTATCGGTAGCAGAACAAAATTATTCTCAGATTGAGAAGGAGGCTCTAGCCATTATTTATGGAGTTACCAAGTTTCATCAATTTATTTATGGAAGGAAATTTATTCTTATTACAGACCATAAGCCATTGGTGACCATTTTGGGCTCAAGATCAGGAATCCCCACCTTATCTACTTCAAGATTGCAGCGTTGGGCGCTTATTTTGTCAGCTTATACTTACGATATTAAATTTCGAAGAACTCAAGACCATGGGAATGCAGATCTTCTGTCACGTTTTCCTGTGGGCTGTGAAGAAATTCCAAGATTAAATAATGTCTATGCTTTATCCTATGTGGAAGAATTGCCGATCACAGCAGAGGAAATTGCCACGGAAACTGAAAAAGACGAAGTGCTCTCATTGGCCAAATTTTATACTCAGCAAGGCTGGCCTGAAAAGGTGGCTGATCACCTCAGACCTTATTTTCAAAGGAAACTTGAGCTAACTGTAGATGGGGAGTGTTTGGTTTGGGGAATGAGAGTTGTCATTCCACCATCTCTCAGAATAAAAATGTTGAACTGTCTTCATGAGACTCATTCCGGTATGAACAAAATGAAGGCTGTAGCAAGATCACATTTTTGGTGGCCTAATCTAGATACCCAAATCGAGTTTTTGGTAAATAAGTGCAGAAGCTGTCAGCAATCCCAGGATGGGCCAAATAAAGGAAAATGGCAACCCTGGAAATGGTCAACCAGACCTTGGCAAAGAATTCACATTGATTTTGCAAATAAGGAAAACATTAATTTATTAATAGTAGTAGATAGTCATTCAAAGTGGATCGAAGCCATCCCAATGAGAGAGACCACCACACGCAAAACCATTGAGCAACTACGGCGACTTTTTTCTTCCTATGGTCTACCGGAGGAACTTGTATCTGATAATGGACCTCAGTTTACTGGTAGTGAAATGAAAGGTTTTCTGGAAGGAAATGGAATTAAACAAACATTGATCCCGGCGTACCACCCGCAAAGTAATGGCTTGGCTGAAAGAGCGGTTAGAACAATTAAGACTGCCCTGGATAAAAATAAAAGGAAAATTGGGGATACCATTCAAGACACCTTATCAAAAGTTCTTCTGGCATATCGAAGCACCCCGCATGTGACAACGGGAAAGACTCCATCAGAGCTCTTTATTGGGCGTGCGCTTCGAACCAGAGTATCGTTGATACATCCCAGCTTGGCATCTAGAGTTAGGGACCAGCAAGCCAGGCAAATGAAGTATGATCGGCGAACCCATTTGGAAGAATTCCAGATAGATGATTTAGTGTGGTGTAAAAACTTTAGAGGTGGTGATAAATGGATCCCAGGAAAAATTGTGGGCAAGAAGGGAACTAGAGTCTACACCATTTTGATCCACGGACAGGTAAAGGCCTATCACAGGGATCAAATTAGAAAAAGGTGGAGGAATGGTGAGGAAGATGAGAGTGGAGATGGAGAGCGTCAACCCGAGCACTCAAGAGGAGCAGGTCCCAGTGCCATAATCTCGGAGGTTGTACGAGACAGAGGTTATATGGAGTCGCTGTCGCCAGGACTAACTAGCCAGCGGTCGGATCAAGATTCAGAGGTTCAGAGTGATACAGACGATGGAAAGTCATTGGAGCCTCTTCGCTCGCTGGACCCCGAGGCCTTGAAAGAGGAGGGTCCTGTCCTGAGGCGGAACCCACCTCGAGCGAGGAGACCGCCTGTGAGATTTCGTGTTTGAAGAGAGAAGATGGTGATATATAGCTAGCAATAAATATGTATATATATATGTTTCTATGAAAATGTTAATCTGCAAGACGCAGGTTATCATCATCCCTTTTTGATTTGTTTTTGTCACTTTTTGGCGTTCCGAAAATAAACAATAAAATGCTGTATCAGACTTTACTAAGACAATAAAGATTTGCTAAAAATAAATGTGTACGAAGATGTTGCATTGAATTTATCTAAAATCTTGTTTATGTATGAAGATTGGTGGATATAGATCTTCGATCTATCCTCTGATTGTTCAATCTGAAGTCCTACGAAATAATCTGCATCTCTAGACGTTATATTGAACTCGTGAGATAGTTCCTGGACGATAGAATCGATATCGTCCTTGTTCCGAGACATGAGAAGTCCATCATCGACGTAAAGAGCAAGGATCATTTGAGTGTCGTTAATAGTTCCGGTGAAAACACATTGATCTGCATTAGATTGAAAAAAATTGTGTTTCTCTAAGAAGGATTTAAACTTCCTATTCCAATTTCTGGACGATTGTTTCAGTCCATATAGACTCTTTTGTAGTTTACAAACAAAATTGTGTCCTTGAGAGAAACCTTCTGGTTGTTCTAAGTATATGACTTCGTCTAGGTCACCATATAAAAATGCAGTCTTTACGTCAAATTGTTTTAAGAACATTCTTTCTGATGCCGCGTTTGCTAGTAACACTCGAAGTGATTCATATCTGACAACAGGACTGAAGGTGTCGAAATAGTCTACGTTCTTCCTTTGTGTGTAACCCTTAGCTACAAGTCTAGCCTTAAATTTAGGTGCCGTAGAGTTGGGATGGGATTTTAGCTTATAAACCCATTTACTTCCTATTGGCTTATATCCGTCTGGTAGGGTTTCGAGTGACCATGTGTTATTAGATTCTAACGCTTTTATTTCTTCTTTCATTGCATCCAACCATTTTTCGGCATTTGGACTTTCCATAGCATCTTTATAGGTTGAAGGCTCATCGACAAAATGGTAGTTACAAGAATCTGCTTTCTTTTTAGATCGAGTTATCATCGGGTGGAATGCCGGCGGCGTGGGAAATTGTAGCGTTGTAGGTGATTCATCCTCGGTCGGTGGTGCCGGCGGGTTAAAGTCAATGTTTATTGGGATGAGGTTTTCTCCCTCTAGTTCGTAATGTTGGAGTTTTGTCTCGTTAAAAGTAACATCTTTAGAGATAGAAATCTTTCTAGTAGAAGGGTTCCAGAGTCGAAGGTTAGTGCATGTTTTATCGTACCCTAAGAAAATCATCTTTTGTGATTTCTTATCCCATTTCCTTCTACGTTCTTTAGGTGTATGCAACCATGCTTCACAGCCGAAAATCTTTAGATTATATAAACTAACTTTTCTTCCGAAAAAGAGTTCATAGGGTGTGGTATTGGGAGCTTGTTTAGTGAATGTTCGGTTTAGAATGAAGGTTGCAGTATTGCAAGCTTCTGCCCAAAGTTCTTCGGGAAGATTTCGTGCGCACAGCATCGATCGAGCTGCTTCGACAATAGTTCTATTGTCTCGTTCTACGCGCCCTATCTGTTCGTGAACATATGTAGCTGACAATTCATGCACTATTCCGAACTTTCTGCAAGTATTTGTGAAATCTTTACTGGTATATTCTAGTGCATTATCGGTTCTAATCACTTTAATTTTATTGCCTGTTTGATTATAACTGCATCTAGCAAAGTTTTCAAATTTGTGTAAAATATCGGATTTGTGTCTAATGAAATCTATATGGCGAAAGCCACTGGAATAATCTTTGAATAAAATTAAATAAAGTGATCCTCCTATTGATTGTGTTGGCATAGGGCCGCAGATATAACTTAGAATGAACTCACCAGGATTGTACTCTTTTGTTTCAGACAAATGACTAGGCTTTCTGTGAGCTTTTCCTTCTTGGCAGCCTTGACAGAAGAAATCGTCTTCTTTTATGTCCTCTCGGTTTGCAAACCGTTGATCAATCCTTTCTTGGGCATTTCTCGAATAGTGGTGAGTGAGATGTGTGCTAGTCTTTCGTGCCACAGTTGGAGGTTGTTGATCTTTGCAGAAAATCCTTGTGAAGATGAAGTAACTCGGAACATCATCTTGTAGAGCCCATCTTGGCGTTGTCCAACTGCTTTCAGATCTTTTCTTGAGTAGATGCGCAGCTCATCCTTGTCGATGTCTACTCGGTATCCCTTTTCAGTGCACATTCCCAGGCTGAACAAATTTTTCTTGAGCTTCGAAGAGTAGAGCACATTCCTGATTGATGTTGTAATCCATTCTCCATTCACCATGGCAAGGATTTCAATGTCACCTGTACCTTCTGCAAGGACGGAAGTGTTGTCTCCAAGGTATATTCTATGATCGTTGTGGATCGGAGTGAAGGACTTGAACCATTCACGTCGGAAGGTCATGCTGCAGCTAGCTCCGCTATCTGCCCACCATATGTCGCAATCATTCCTCTTTAGGATGGTATCAGCGTTGAAACCTTTATGATCACAATCTCCTGCTTGGTTCTTCCGCTTCTCGTTTTTCTTCTGCTGGTCGGCAATCCGTTTCCGACATTCCCGTGACCAATGACCAATCTTGTGACAATAATGGCATTCAGTCTTTTTCTTTAGTTCTGATATCTTTCCTGAATCAGTCTTCTTTATGTTATCTTCTTTGATTCTTGGTTTAGTCTGTTGGTAGAATGCTGTACCTTGCGAGGAATCGGCCTGCTGGTTTCTACATTCTTCAATCAGAAGACGTGCTGATAAGTTCTCTAGAGTCTGCGTAATCGGCGCTTAAGACTCCCATGCTGGGATGAAATACCGCATGCTCGAAGGAAGAGAGTTTATTATCTTTGCCACTTTCTGGTCATCTGTAATCGTTCCTCCTGCATCCTGAATTCTTGCACTAAGATTTTCAATCTTGGCGATATAGCTGCTGACATCCTCTGATGACGACATTCGGGCGTCAAAAAATTGTTGCCACAACATGCCAATTGCGATCTCTGATCTCTGTTCGTGGATGGACATGAGCCTTGTCCACATTTGAGCGGCAGTTTTACAGGACATCAAAGGTTCTAGAAATCTTAATTCAAGTGCCTGTGATATAAGCATTCGGGCTTTGATATCTTTGGCGTGCCATGCATCCTGTATAGCAGAGGTAGCGTCACTTACCTCTGGTTTGATTTCTTTGCCGTCCACGATATCCAAAAGTTGATTTTGCTCTAGTAGTAGTCGGAACTGAAATTTCCAAAGGGAGAAGTTTTCGCCTTTGAACTGGCGGACTTGATTCTCAAGGTGCGTCATATTTAGCACGAGTTAGGCTTAGCAGTTTCACTTTAGGTTTGCTTCTTCAAATTTGGGGCGTAGTCAAGACCCATAACCTATTGGAAATATTAACGAATGACTCGTTAAAGCAGAGTGCCAATTGATTTATTGGTTATACAAGTTTAGAGAAAATCAAAAGAGGGATAGAATGACAGTTGTAATCAGCCAGCAGCAGGCAGGAAGGGAGGAGGGGTAGGTAGTGACGTCACACATGGTATCAGGTGGCGCCGCCGCAGTGTACATGTGTCAAAGTTCGACTTGGGATGAAACAGCGACTCTATAAATTTCACATTTCTAACAGTCTTCGAATGATGTTTTTCATTCAAGGGTTTGAGCAATTCCATTTGCTTTTGAAGCTGTTGAACAAATTCTTCAGCATGCAGGTGATGTTTAGAATCATCAAAGAATTCGCCAGGCAGTCTGATGGTTTTGCCATATACCATCTGAGACAAAGAATGGTTGTTATCTTTGTTGATAGCACAGCACGCAAGCCTAGGAGAACTGTTGGCAGCGTTTCTGTCCACTTAATATTATTGTGGGCACGAATGGCAGTTTTAATGTTTCTATGAAGCCTTTCAATCTTCCCGTTACACTGAGGGTGGTATGCCGTGGAATGACGAAGTTTGATACCACACAGCGTTGTTAAATCTTTGAAAAGTTGAGAAGTAAACTGCTTTCCTTGGTCTGATATCACTGTATGAGGTGCTCCAAATCTAACAATCCAGATTTCGTAGAACGCTCTCGCTACCGTTTCAGACTTCATATCTGGTAGCGGAACAACTTCCATCCAGCTGGTGTACCTGTCGATGCAGGTCAGACAGTAGATGTTACCATTCGATGGAGGTAAAGGACCAATTAGATCGATGTGGACAACACTAAATCTTTCATCCACTTCTTGATATTTGCCTATTTCTGATTTCGTGTGTATCGACACCTTGCACTTTTGGCAGTTGACACAAGCTTGAGCCCATTTCCTAATGTCTTTATTCATATTGGGCCATATAAATCTTGACGTTAATTGTTTAGTTGTGGCTTTGATGCCTGGGTGTGAGAGTTCGTGGAAGTTCCTAAAAACCATCATTCGGAATTTAATTGGAATGAATGGTCTAATATTATTGGTAGACACGTCACACCATAACAAATTGCCTGATTGTAGTGGGCATTGCTTAAAATTTAGAGAGGTATTCTTTGAAATCAGGTTTTGTAGTTCTGAATCACCAGTTTGTTCTTTGGCGATCTCTTCATAGTCGATAGTTGTGATAGCATCAACTCTGGACAGAGCATCGGCGACTATGTTGTCAGTACCTTTTATGTACTTGATGTCAGTAGTGAATTGGGAAATGTATTGTAGATGTCTTAATTGTCTAGGAGAAGCTTTCTCATTTTTTTGTTTGAATGCGTAAATTAAAGGTTTGTGATCAGTCAAAATTGTAAATTCACGTGCCTCAAGCAGGTGCTTGAAGAATTTGATAGACAAATATATTGCGAGAAGCTCTCTATCATATGTACTATAATTGCATTGAGCAGGATTTAATTTTTTAGAGAAAAATGCTATTGGTTTCCAATTATTATTGTCAAGCTGTTGGAGAACTGATCCAACTGCCCGATCTGAAGCATCTGTACAGAGTGAGATAGGCAGTTCAGTATCGGGGTAGGCTAACAGTGCTGTATTAGCTAGGGCTTGTTTGCATTTTTCAAACTGAACTTCAGCTTCTTCAGTCCATTTTATTTCGCTTCTATCCTTTTTCTTGGCACCCCTCAAGTATTCATGAAGGATTGCCTGAGTCTCTGCGGCATTGTTCAAAAAGGTACGATAAAAGTTTAGCATACCCAAAATATATGCGTAATTCATGAACCTTTTTTTGGTTTCTTATGTTCTAGAATAGCTTTAACCTTTGTTGGGAGTGGTTTCACACCGTGAGAGGTAATTAGGTATCCTAGAAAATCAATTTCATGTACTAGGAATTTAGATTTAGAAAGATTGATTCTCAATCCATAGGAATTTAGTCTGCTGAATAAGGTTTCAAGGTGGCTATAATGCTCTTCCTCTGTTTTAGAGGCTACCAGTATATCATCTAAGTAGACAAATGCAAAGTCCAAGTTTCTTAAGACTTCATGCATGAATCTCTGAAAGGTAGCAGTAGCATTTCTAAGACCGAAACTCATTACATTAAATTCGAATAGCCCAAAAGGAGTAATGATGGCAGTCTTTGGTTTATCCTCTTCAGCAATTGGAATCTGATAGAATGCCTTGCATGGGTCTATTTTTGAGTACACACGAATACCTTTTAAGATGTGGTGGAAATCGTCCAGTCTAGGGATTGGATAACGATCTGGAAGTGTAGCTGCATTGAGTCTTCTATAATCACCACAAGGTCTTAGTGACTCGTCCTTTTTTGAAACTAAATGTAGTGGACTCGCCCAAGGAGAATTTGAGGGTCTAATTATTCCATTATTCAACATATATTGAAATTCTGCCTTAGCAAGAGTTAATCTCTGTGAATCTAGACGACGGGCTTTTGAGTGAATTGGCTGACCTCTTGTAGGAATATAATGCTTAACGCTATGTTTTGCTTCTACAAAATCTGATGGTGGCCTACATAGGTAGGATATTTGGTTAGGATAGCGCTGACCTTGGATGATGAGTTTAGAGTGCTAATATTTCCCATGTCTGAGATTGACTGAATGACGCCTCTTATGGAAAGATTAGTTATTCCATCAATTAGGCGTTTATTTTTTATATCAATAATCAATCCAAAGTTGTTCAGAAAGTCTGCTCCTATTATTTCTCTGTTGGTATTGGCGATTACAAAAGGCCATTGAAATTGACGTCGAAGTCCGATATCCAAATTTCTAACCTTTGTTCCATAGGTAACAATTTCTGTACCATTGGCTGCTTATAATTTATAATCAGAGCTAGGCATCCTATTTTTATCCTTTGGAGGTATTATAGATATATCAGCACCACTGTCCACCAAAAAGCGCAATCCCGTGTTTTTTCCGTCACAAATAATCGGAGATTGCGATAATCTTGAATGCCGGCAGAAGAGCTTGTCGCTACTCTGTCCGCCGGTTGGAGTTTTCCGACTCTTTCCAACTGCACGGAGGCCTGCATTTATTTTGCAAGCAATTAGATCCAAAGCGAAAATGGTAATAGCAATATCTTCCTCTTTGATCGAAGGAACTTTGAGAATTACTTCTCGGTCTTGACTGAGTCCTATTTTTGGATCGAGATCTAGATCTATTCAGTCTCAATTCGGACACTTGCCGTTCAAGATCTTCCAATTTGGCGATCAAGCGATCTGTTGATGAAGAAGGCACTTCCGCATCATATATTTCTTTGGAAAAGTTTATTTCATTTATTTTATCGGCCATTATGGCCAATTTGCTAATGTCCTCATCGCTTACAATAAGTATATTCTTTATGGATGTGGGCAGTTTATCGAGCCATAAAGTTTTTATTAAATTGTCAGAGATATCTGGGGTAGCGAGGGATCTGAGCTTTTGTAATAACTGGCTCGGCTTCATGTCTCCGAGCTCTATACCAGAAATTAACTTTTTAATTCTCAACCCTTCACTTTCTCTGAACAATTCAAGTAGTCGTGATTTACATTCAGAGTACTTGTTGTCGCTTTTGCTATTAATTATGTCCCAAATGTTTTCTATATATTTAAGTTCTAATTGGGAGATCAAATAATTAAATTTGGTGTCTTCCTGAATAATTCCACCTATTTTGAACTGTGCTTCTACCTGGAAGAACCATATTTCAGGTTTTTCAACCCAGAAAGGCGGTATTTTAACACTAACTTTGCATATTTCTGAGGTATCGCTAGGCTTATTTTCTGTTTCCATTTTACGTAAATTTAAATTCGACACAACAGCTTAGAGATAAGGTTAAAAATAAAAATATTGAGATAAAATAATAAGGAAGATAATATAAAAACTTATCTTAGTCTTGAGATGATATCCCGATATCCTGGATGATGCTTCTTTTCAAGCTTGTATCACTTTTTGCATTTCTTTATCTCTTGAAATCTTCGTATGCTTTTTCTTTTCAATCACGTCCGGCTCACCAATGTGGTGTGTCGATTTATTAGTCCAGCGATGGCTCAGAAAGTCTCTCAAAGTTAGTGTTTTATTGGAATTTCTTATTAGCTACATTTATATGGGAAGACAAAAAGCACAACACCCCAGAATGCACATCTGGTCCTCTCTGGATTCCACCGCTGTGACGCCCTGGCGCAGCGGTCCTCATCTTGGTGATTTATGGCGCCGCTTGTTTATTTTTCTTGACGGCGGGGTGCGGCATCCAGCAGGCCCACAGTGTCTTCAAGTACTATTAAAATATTGTTATGATACTTTTTTTTTTGTTTTAGACTTGCTGATGACACTGGTGTGTTTTTGAAAGCTAAAATTACAAAATTTAGTGGGAAAGCGATTACTGATGTCTAGGACAATATAAAATAAGTTAAAAGAGAGATATACAAAGCTGCAAAATATGCCAGGCATGCATAGGAGCATCAATTTCGTTCTATATGCGGCTATTCTGCCGAATGTATTGTCTAAAGTGTGTTTATTTTTCTGATATATTGGCATTTCTGTATTGTTTATAGATCATTCTAGAGTCTACACACACAAAAATTGATAACTACTCATTTCCCCCCCTCTCACATTTTTTTTTTCACTTCACAGATCGAGCTGTGGCTGTAAATTTCCATGCTGAGGTTGAGTCTGGGAGGCTGGCTATAAATCTAGGATTGAGGAGGGTCAGTTCAAGTACCCCCAAATCAATATAAAGATATATACAATAACAATGTTACAAAAGGAATGATACTATAGTATATAATCTGTTTAAAATAAATTTAAAATATAGAGTATTTCAAATAAATGGCCGAGCGCATCAAACATGTAACAATATAATAAGTGAAATAGTAAACAATTAGTTAATTAGTCCTTTCCTCGCCTTTCTTTTATTCTTTATTTCGCTTTCTATGAATGAAAATGCTGTAAATAAGTTTTACTTCAAATGTTTATAACCTTCAACATTCTTCAACGTTGAATTTTTTTATATAAGAAATATCTTAGTAAAGCCTTATGTATGCATGTATTATATGTAAATACCATTATTTACATTCATTTTTTTCATTTTAAATCTTTTATTTTATCCTCAGATTTATCCAGACCAATCTGTTTTTGAAGTTAACTGAATTAATTAAGTTTTCCTGTATATAAATTTCATTAAAATAAAGTTGCTGGAGGATTATATTCATTTAGCTAGAGAGACATATTTCCCATTAATTATGAATTAGAACGATTCATTATGCTCATCTCTCTAGTAAAAAACTTTACTAGTGGTTATGTTATCTCAATATTGATTGTGATTAGCTTTTACTTTTTTACCTTCATTTGCTGTGAATCCGTGGTAAATCCATGTATAATAAATTTATTTTTTTCTAATTTACATAGACTAATCTATTAGCTTGATTGTCTTTATATAATTTTTTCTGTATATAAATATCAAGGTACTGTTTTTCCTGTATGTATCCTACATTTCTGCTTGGAGAATCTGTATAAGACTAAAAGGTCTTAATAAAGCTTTTGTTGTTGTTGTACTAGTGTCTATGAAAAATGAGCCACAACACCAGCTATGACCCTTATCAATACAGGGGAGGCTTGATTCCATAACAATCTACGAGAGGGGTTATGAAATCGGTCGAATTTACTAAAAGTGATGTGATGTTGTGACTCATTCTTTATCATCTTTAGTAAAGGTTTTTACTAAGCTGATTAACATATCCAGATAAACAATTTTATGATTTGTATATTCCAGGTATACTCAAAGATTTCATTATATCAAGGATTAATTTACTGAAAAAGAATACTAATCAAACATTTCAAAGTTTCTTTCCTTATGATATTCCGAAATATTTTCGACCAAACTATTATAATTCACAATTTATCACAGATCATGGAAATTTCAGGTTTTTTCTTAAGAAAATTCAGGCTGTGCAAGATTCGACATGTTTCTGTGGATTGGGGGAACAAACTTCAATACATCTCTTGCTAGAGTGCCCTGTCTTTCAAGATTACAGAGTCAAAAACGATTTAATAGCTTTAGGCCCTAGTGATTTAATTTCAAGTAAGGACACATATATAAAATTTAATTTCCTTTTTGAATATATTTTGGATTTCATTAAGAAAAATGGTCTTTGATGTAAAGATCTCAAGGAAATATTGGACATATCTTGTGGTTGTAAACAATATATAGGTGTATGCGTGTATATGTGTGTATATATGTATATATTTTAAATTTAATGATGCAACTGTAAATAAAATTCAAAGAATATCTCTATATGTAAATAATATTTATGAATCTTTCTAAGTTACTTTCTGTGTATCTTTCCATGTTGAATATTTTCTTTGTTATATTTGTATGTACATTTAGCGCAAATGTCCCTAGGGGGACATAGCGTTTTGAATTGAAATAAATAAATAAACATATCCCCATCTTTCTTATGTATAATTAAAGGGATAGATGTCTCTCTAGGTACATACATCTGATGGTTTAATGATAATAGCATATATATTTATTTTCTTATTTTTAGTGAATTTTAATAAAAACCTTTCTTTTTTAATTTCTTGTAGTATTACTTGCACCTATTGTTATTTTGTGATCGTAAAGAAGAGGTTGCCTGGCCGGAATTCATAGTTCTTCAAATTAAAGTTACTTCGGCCAGTAAATCTTTTTTATTGTCTCGACGTTTCGACAAAAATCATTTGTCCTCGTGAGGGGAGCGAACAAAAATAAAAACATTTGACAAAGCTTTAAAAAGTGAATAATTCTTAACGCTTTGCCAAATGTTTTCATTTTTGTTCGCTCCTGACGAGGAAAAATATTTTTGTCGAAACGTCGAGATAATAAAAAAAAAGATTTACTGGCCGAAGTATCTTTAATTTGATGAACTGTTATTTTGTTGTCATTTCTATCATAACTAGCTTTAATCTCTTATCCACCACGATTATTATAGACCGTAGTACCATGTATAATAGGAATATTTAACAATATTCAAATAAATGTTTGAAATGTTATGTTTGAAAAAAAAAGAAGCTTTATTCAAATGAATCAGTAGAAATTGTGAGAAACACTCACTGAAAACTAACGTGAGTAATGAAGCTAGTTAAAGAAGATAAAAAAAAAACACCTTGATTGAGATTTATTGACCTACTTAATTAAAAGGCCTCTTCAACAATTATTTAAAAAAATCAAATCAATGAACCAGTTATCGGTTAACAAAAACACCAATTATTGATTCGTTTGACCCACTATATCCATTTTATATAAATTTATCATTTTATATTAGCAATAGTTACCAAGAAATTATTTGAAAAGGGAGAATAGAATTTGGGTAAAAAGTTTCTTTCATTTTAGATTGCAAAAATCTTAAATATTGTCATAACCAAAAATGTACATAGCTTGTAACTGTAAATAATACATCGGCAGCTTGGCGAATGTTATGTACCTAAGCCCCAATAGGTGGCGCGCGCTGTCAGCTTGGCAAGTGTTACGTACCTAAGCTCCGATAGATGGCGGGCGCGCTAGGCGGGAAGTTTGTAAACAATAGCCGCCATCTTGAGAGGTGTAGCTGATCGCCAGCCGTTTGGGTCTCTGACATTACTTTCTTAATTTACCATTATTTTTATCCATTTAACTTAGTTTACCTCTATTTCTTTTTATCCCTCAAACTAATTAACTATTTAAAGTCATCTAATAAATTATTATTTTATTCTACCCAAACGACTCGTCACTTTCATTACTGTGACAATATAAAAAATTTTTTAAACCGATTTCTATTTTCCCATTTCAAATTATATAATTTTATATAACAGACTGTATACTTAACATATATAACATATTAATATAAAGCATTAACGCGACATATATAGAGGAAATGAAAACATTAAGAAGTGAATGTTTCTTTTCACACATAAATCAAACTTCTGCTGTCCTTATTGCGATGAAAAAATATTGGGAGGGCTTGACTCATCAGTGGTGAACCCTCCCAGTGTTTTCACCAATTTAATCTACAGACCGCTTCTTCAGAGCTCTAATACTGTATTGGATCATTCTGCTTATATATGCTACACTGAAGTGTGGAATCTTAGAAATGGTATTTAAGCAAACTATGGACATAAGCTTTTAGGACAGTAGAATTACATATAAATATTTGTATTGTAATATATACCACATATAACATATATAACCTTGTATCATAAACCTTTGTAGATAGTTTGAGTGAGGCATGGTATAACATGTATAGTTCGCATAAAGTGAATGGAGCACGCCGCAGAAATAAATTGTTGTTGTTGTTATATTATATATATATTGTAGCGTAGAAATCAAGCCTTGAAATATCCTAAGATGTTAAAGTATTTATTGATGACGTCACAGCGACGAGTCGACAATTATTAACAAGTCAGCCAAACTATATACAGCTAGGGAATCTTAAGCAAGCAAGCAAGCAAAGAAATATTTTAAAGATGATTTCACAAATACAGAGTGATATATTTTTATAATCTGTTGAATATTTTCATTGAATAATATTAAATTAACTAATAAAATATTTCTTCGCCACATAGCCTCCTTCTATAAAGAGCATCGACCCGATGCTCAGAAGGAGACTTACATCCTCAGTCTCAAGGCTCGAGAACGGGTGATAGGGCCTGAGATCTCTTCGCGGGTCTGTGGTTGTTGTGTTCATTCAGTGGGAATGTCTTCTTCCTGGAAGTTTGTCGAGTCATCTTCTGGGTCCTCTTCTAGGTGGTCCTCCTGGTCCTCTGGGTTTAAATATGGTTTCACCCTACAAATGTGAACTAAATCTTTTGTTTTACGACGACCTTGCTGGTTTCCGAATGTCTCAACTTCATAGGTCACATCAGATATTTTTCGGGTTACTTTGTATGGGCCGAAGTAACGTCTCATTAGTTTTTCCGAATATCCCACTTTACGCACAGGGATAAAGATCCATACAAGATCTCCAGGCTGATAAATTATATTTCTGTGATGGGCGTCATAGCTATGTTTATTGCTATCTTGAGATCTCATGGAGTGGATACGTGCCAGTTTTCGTGCTTCTTCGGCTCTTGCCCCTAGAGTTTGGATGAAATCGTCGTCTTCTGGCAATAACTTGGGGAATAACACGTCCAGTGGAGTCTCGGCTTCACGCCCATGTACAAGGAAAAATGAGGTGAACCCAGTAGACTCTTGTTTTGCTGTGTTGTATGCAAATGTAACGAATGGAAGAATCCTATCCCAATCTTTCTGGTTGACATCTACATACATGGACAGCATGTCTGCTATGGTCTTATTCAACCTCTCCGTGAGTCAGTTTGTCTGGGGGTGATAGGCGGTCGTCTTCCGATGGGTTATTCTGCACTGGTTGTTCAGATCACTTATCATTGAAGATGTGAAGTTCCTTCCTCTATCCGTGATTAATTCCCTCGGCGCGCCGTGCTTTAAGATGACATCTTCAATGAAGAATTTGGCAACTTCCATGGATTCACTTGTGGGTAGGGCTTTAGTTATCGCATATTTCGTTAGGTAGTCCGTACATACAATAATCCAACGGTTGCCACCTTCTGATGTTGGGAATCTCCCCAGGAGATCCATTCCTACCTTTTCAAAGCAAACTTCAGGAACAGGTATTGGTTGTAAGTGCCCTGAGGGGAGTTGGGGCTGATGTTTACGCCTCTAACAATCTGAACAGTGTGCCACATACCTTCTAACTGTTCTATACATTCCGGGCCAGTAATACTTTTTTCTTATTCGGTCATAGGTTTTAGTAAATCCGAGGTGACTTAATTCTCCACCCAACAATCAAATAACGGAAAGTTACTTCGACACAAATACATGTAAATTCAATTTTCAAGACGCTGACAATGCATTTTTTTTTCTGAAAATTCGCGAGACATCGCGGAAACTTGGTTATCTATTTTCTTATCAACAAACACAAGAGCCCTCCAACATGTTATCTGTTTGATATTTGTATACCTTCCTCCAAACCAAATACAGCTGCATAACTTAGATAAACTGTCTCCATATATTCAAAAGCAAATAGCATATGAAATTTTTTTAGAGAATACCACACCAAGATGCTCTGCGGTGAGGACCCGATTTGTACCTTCTGTAATTAAAAACTAAAAAATTAAATCACTCACTATATTTTTTATTGCTATGCTCTGAAAGAAGAAAGAAGAACCCTTATGCTCAAAACTGGGCAACTCTGTGCTTCACTTCCATCAATAATTGACAATATGACCCAGAATAAGTATATTGCTACGGCGTTTTATGGTTTCCACAAGTCCATATCTCAGAAGAAGGCCAAGTGACACTCACTCCTCACTTTCTTACTGCTACTCTTTTTGTGTTGTTTTTCTTGCTTCCCTCTTTCTCTTTCTTGTTTTTTTCCTTTTCTTCTGTATATATCGCTATTTCCTTTGTCTCACTGCTTTGTTCTTATGCATACCTCTGGTGAATCCTGTATAGGGTCAGTGACCCTGAATAAAGGCTTTTTGTTGTTGTTGTTGTAAATCCGAGGTGACCAGCCGTGGGTGAATCATGGAAAATTTTCAGTAATTCCTGCCTTAAATGGCGTGGAACCACCAAAAGCCATGGTTTCTCCATTGGATCATAATTTTTTCTGTAGAGCGTGTTATCGATTTTTACAAAGGAATTATTAGGAGTACTTTGTAATTGGCCAGCAATTTTTCTAAGAGCTTGATCATTCATCTGATCTTCGCTAAAGTTATGCAAAATCACTATACTTGGAATATCTTCCTCCATATCTTCACTGTATTCTAATGGACTTCTTGATAAGCAGTCTGCGTCCTGATGTTTCCTTCCGCTCTTATACACGACAGTGACGTCAAAATCTTGCAGCCGAAGTGCCCATCTTGCTAACCTCCCACATGGGTCTTTGAGGTTGGTCAGCCAGCACAAAGAGTGGTGGTCTGTAACAATAGTGAACGGCTGTCCAAAGGCATATGGTCGGAATTTATTGATAGCCCAAATGATGGCAAGGCATTCCCTTTCTGTGGTCGAATAATTTTTTCTGCCGTATTTAAGGTTCTGGATGCATAAGCAATGGCTCTTTTCTTTCCCTTTTGTATCTGCACTAATACTGCTCCTATTCCGTAGTTGCTTGCGTCAGTGTGTATTTCGGTTGGGGATGAGTAATCAAAATGTCCAAGAGCGGGTTCGGAAATTAACGCTGACTTGAGAGCTTCAAATGCATTTTGCTCTTCCTGGTTCCAATTAAATGCTGAGTCTTTCTTCAAAAGGTCATTCAAGGGTTGGGCTACGTGGGCATAATTGGGTATGAAGCGGCGGTAGTAGGATGAAAGGCCAAGAAAACTTCTAACTTCCTTCAATTACCTTGGCGTAGCGAAGTCGTGGACTGCTCGAATCTTTTCTTTGTCGGGACGAATTCCATTTTCACTCACCTCATGTCCAAGAACCGTGATAGTTTTTGCACCAATTGTGCAATTTGCACACATTTGCATTTGCACACCATTTGCACCAATTTCAAACTTGCATTTCTTGGAATTGAGACATAATCCGGCTTTCTTAAGGCAATTTAATACAAGTTGAAGGCGTCTTAGATGTTCTTCAAAGCCATCTGAAAAAACGATGATGTCATCGAGGTAACACAAGCAAATAGTCCACTTGAGACCCTTCAGAAGATTATCTATCATTCGTTCGAAGGTAGCTGGAGCATTACATAACCCAAATGGCATTACTTTGAACTCGTACAGTCCATCTGGAGTTATAAATGCTATCTTCTCACGGTCCGATTCTTCTACGTCGATTTGCCAGTACCCTGATTGGAGGTCCATGGAAGAATAAAATCTAGCTCCCCGTAAGCAGTCTAAAGTGTAGTCGATCCTTGGGAGAGGGTAGACATCCTTTTTTTGTTATTTTGTTAAGGCGGCGGTAATCGACGCAGAATCTCCAGCTTCCATCCTTTTTTCTTATCAATACTACAGGTGAGGCCCACGGACTTTCAGAGGGCTGAATGATGTCAAGTTTTCCATCTTGTTTACCTCATCCTGAATAATTTGGCGTTCTCTTGGTGCAACTCGGTAAGGTCTTTGTTTGGTCGGTAGGTGGTCTCCAGTGTTAATTCGGTGTTTAACATTGACGTCCTTGAATTGTTTTCTTTTACTAAATTCGAAAATATCCGTATAGTTTTTTTAAACAAATTTCTCAATTTTTCTTTTTGAGATTCATCAAGTGAATCATCTATAAAAAATTCCGAGATCTTTGGGTCTTCAGAATGTTCCGCCTCTGTTTCAACTTGGTTACAATCAGCTAGATTACATAATTGACTATCTTCGATGACAACACTATCGGCTACATGCATCCCCTGTGGGATTAGTTTCGGATATGGACTCCAATTCACCACCCAAAGTTTACCTCGGTTATTGGTAAGTGAAATGACAGAGGAGGGAGCCGTTAGTTCTCTTTCCAGCAATAGCTCTTTTCGACATTCTGCCACCACAATTGCGTCATTAGGAATGTCACGACTTGCTACTTCTATTAACTGATTAGAGGCGGGTTTCGATTCTATATTCCAATTCCGAGTAGAGAGGTGAGCTCTTCTTAGGGGTATCCTCAAAAAGACATTTTTCTAAGAAGAGTGTGTCGTCAGCTGAATCAATTATCGCCCTAGATAACTTCAAAAAGTCCCAACCAAGAATAACTTCGTGACTACAGTCTTCCATAACGACAAATTCAAAGCTTTCCTGTAGTCCATTCAAGTCCAGTTTCAGTGTGCAACGTCCTTTTGGTCTTACAATTTTACCGTTGGCTACTCGTAATGTGACGTCAGTTTCGGCAAACATTATTTTTCTTAGTTTGAGTCTGAACTTCTCAGAAATGACAGAATATGAGGCTCCTGAGTCGACGAGTGCACGCGTCATTTTTCCTTCTATTTTAATGTCTATGTAATTTTCTTTTAATTCTAATGTAGTCGATAAGGGAGGATTTATAAATTTTGCGGCCTTACCTCCAAACATCAAAAACAGCAATAAAGGAGTTTATTAAGGACAAATTTAATGGGAAAAACTTCCAGAAAATTCCATGGAAAGCACCTGAGCAGGATATGTATATATGTGTATACAATTCATACTTTAATGCAGGGGGGACAAATATAAAATGAAGAAAGGAATACTATTGGGATAGATGTCCATATAGCATGCATGTGACGATTATTTTCATGGATTGGTTAGAAAGAAAAATGTGAATATTGAAGTCAAATTCAAACTTTGGATCCATTATGTTGATGATATATTAGCTGTTAACAAAAGAGAAAAACAGGATGAAGTATTTAATTTCATAAACACCAAGTAAACAATGTACTCAAGAAAAATAAATCCCATCCTCAAACCTCCATTGTTGTGAGCTCACATTAAAGAATTTTTGGAAAGAAAGAGAAATGCGATTCCTAGTGCTCCTAATCTGCATCAAGCTGGCAACCACAGCCCCCATTAACATCATACGGGAAGACCGGCATAGGTCATTATGTTCACTGGTGTACCAACATCCATGTGTCTGCAAAGAAAAGAGGTTTGGGTGTTTTGAGTGCTGCATGGGAAGGGATTTAGAGTGTAAACCTTTCATCAAAAAGGAAAAACAAAATTTTATTTGGAGTCACAACAAAGTGCCGAAGGAAATTGGTGCTCCCTGTCTTAATGGCAGAGGAACCTGCAGCCAATATGGAAAATGCCGGCCACACTTGCAACCACTGTCTCGGGAAAGCACAGCCTTCCTATATATTTCTATCTTCATCATATTTGCCGCCATATCATTCACCTGCCTAATTTCAGCCTGCGTATCTTCAATAACAGAGAAACCCAGTGTAGTCCCATTTTAATCACATATACAGTTCCTAAATGCAATAGCCCGGTCAAAATTCCTAAACGACCTCTTTCTTATAGTCCTGATAGGCCCATTCAGTTAGCACGCCCTTCCCATGCAGCACTCTTAACATCTTTTTCCCTTCATAGAGGTGGGAAGATAAGCGAAGAGTCAAAATGGCTTATATCCTCTATGGTGATATAGTCTGGACGACTAGAAAGGATTCCTATGAACCTAAGTATCCATTAAATGTAACTGAAATGATGCAAGGAACTTGAAGATAAAATAAAAATATCCATCTAACACTTGAAAATAACGATTTAAATGTTTTTCCTACGATGCTGCAGATCCTTTGTGGGGAAAGGAATAGAACTCAAGGTTGAATACCTATTCAATCTGAGAATGAATGATGACCCTAAAAATTAGTAGAAGTATCTAAAATAGTATTAGAATATCCAGAAATTGATATAAATAATCTTGTTGAAGCTTGATTAGATCAAAACGTCCCAAAGATTGTGTAAGAAACCTTTACTAGGAATGGATTCACCGAAGAGAAATTGAAAAACAGTTTGATCTGAAGATTTAAGAAGTATGCATCAATCTTAACCATCAAATTATCCCGGAATCCGAGTGTTCTTGCTGGCATCGCATAAGCTGTTCGGCGCGATAGTGATTCTGTTGCTAACCTTCTAAAAATTCTCCTATAAAGAAGATCAAGAATAGCGAAAGTTTCTAATAAAATAATTTCAAGAACGTGTCCTTTCTAAACCATCATACCTAATTGAATTTGAAAAAAAAAACAATCAAACCAACCAAAAACTTTTGATTATATCTTATCACTTGGCAATCCAAAACGAAAACTCTCTCCCTAAATATTCTAGATAATATATCTAAATTTATACATTTGAGTTCATGAATAAAATAATGAATGTGAAACGTATACCAGAAGAACGTATACTTGAAGAAAGTATACCAGGAGTAGTTTCATCGAAATCTTAGCTCTCAATTCTGTTCTACGAGTTTATTTTTCCCTTCAATTCTTCAAATGGAGAACCTCCTTGACTCTCTTCACTCATATTTCAGACGTGCCAATAGTTCCCATTCCAAAAATATCAATTTAAAACGAAACCATTTGTATTCTTTAACATTTATTTTCTGCAGGAATAAAGTAGAATCAGTATAGGTCTCTTGTACAACTAAGAAGTGAATTTACATATTCAATATAATGACGAAATTTTTAATAATTCTTTATAGTAGGGCTCTTTATAAAACAGAAAAGAATCGCATACATTTATGTGAAGACTAAAATATTCCCTGGGAGATATCGATATAAAAAAATACATTTCTATTTAAGATATTGACTCAAAAACTAAGCGCCTTCATTTGACCGCCTTTGTTCTGTTGCTGAATCGGGTCAGTGATAAAGCTACAAAAAACGCTCTTAAACCTCGCCTATCTGGAAATTGATCTAGGTACAATGTCAGAAATTTGGAAGCGTTAATGAGTACATACTGAATCACAAAATCAACGTTGCCCTTGGGCCCCAGGTGGGAGTTCTGTGATTGCCAAAGCTGGTCTTATGGTCAGATCAACACATGGGGCATAGTTTTAACAGGCAGCCCTCAGTTGTCTCCAATTTTCACGACCTCCTGCGAGATTTTGAGAAGACAATATGCTACAATATTGATTCATATATAGACATAGAATTGAAATTATGAAAAACATTCATATTTTGATCCATCAGTATAGAATTAGACCGCCTTAGAGAACCACCATGATGCTAAGACCATGTGAGAATGAACATTACCCTGTTTGAATAAGATACCTCGAAGAATAAGAGAACAATTAATTGAAGGAAATATTTAATGATTTTGAAAGTAAGGAGTGTGTGAGCGGGAATAAGAGATTAAATATTTTAAAATATATTAATTATTTTTAAAAAAGAAAGAATAAATAATATTATGGTAAAGGATTTCTTTTAATTTTCGCAAGTTTTCGAGCAAAATTTCTGCTCTTCAACGGGCATATACTTCTATGTACAATATCAAGATGAACTTTGTACAGTAATAATTGAAAATGTGTTATTGGCATGTGTTCTCGTGGGCGTGAATCAAACTGTTTACAGCTAAAAGATATTATAATACAGTTACGCCCATGAAAACACATGCCAATAACACATTTTCAATTATTACTGTACAAAGTTCATCTTGATATTGTACATAGAAGTATATGCCCGTTGAAGAGCAGAAATTTTGCTCGAAAACTTGCGAAAATTAAAAGAAACCCTTTACCTTAATATTATTTATTCTTTCTTTTTCGAATAATTTCTGGGTAACTGTTACTCCAATAAATTATTTTTAAAGCACTCGTTTGTGTTGTGTGTATGAAAATGAAATTATTTACTACTAACCTTACTGCAATTCTAAGTAATTGGGAGGTCCTAGCTTATCATTGATGAGACCTTCCAATAATTTTAGCATTGCACAGTAAGGGAAGTAGTAAATTGTTTTATTTTTAAAGAAATGGGCGCCTTCTAATAAACATATTTTTAAATTGATCATGATGAACAATTCTCTATTCTCGCTCTTCCCAGAACTAAATTCCATCCTAAACCATATTTCCAAGAGTTCTTTCGATGTTTTGGCCATAATACAGTCATGGTGATCTTTCACCTTTGACCGATTTCTCTATTAATTTGATCAATATTAAAATGATATATTGATTACCAAATGTCACTCTTGATCCCAATGGCTACTCCTATTTCTTCGCCAATAAAATATTATGGCTTTAAAAGGGAACCTTTTCAACGTTCTCTATTATAAAATTCAAGACCATATCAGCGCTTTCGATCAAATTTTCTATCCAATTATTGCATCATATCAATAAAGTTTATTATTTACAAATTATTTCTATTTTTTCTTTAGAAAGATCAATTTAAAAAAAAAAATTCAATCTTGAAGATATATATTAAAAACCATGTGGAAATTTTCAGTTGTAAACTTCCAGATCGTGGTTTAAGAATGAAAGTGCTTGTCACCATATATTGTCACCATACCAGCGATCAATCCGAAAGAAGGTATTGCTCTCTCCCTTACAGTTACAAATTGAAAGTCTTGCCAGAATTTTGAAGAAATATAATTACCACATATCAATCTCTGCACCAATTTTAAAACCAATCATACGCCATTTAGAGACCACCTAGCATAAGAGAAAACAGGAAAACAAAAGCAATGTTATATTTACAAAATTCAATGAAATACTTACAAAACCATTTACATCGGAGAAACCAGAAACCATTTAACAACGTAGTAACCAATACAAGGCAGCTCTACATATTCGTAAACATCCTAGTAAACCGCGTACTAAGCAATAGTCACACACCCGAATTTAACAAAGCATCTATTTTATAACAGAAAAGAAAAACATTGCATATTATTTTTTAGAAAGCTGGGCCTCTATAGAAGATATAAAAATCATAAACAGAAAAATTGACTCGCCAGAAATCTATAGAGAATTTATATATTCCTAAATTATAATATTTTTGTATATACTTAACAAAGGTTTGCGTTCACAAACCGAAATATACTGACAAATAAATATTTTTATTCAATCTAATATATATGCCTTTTTGTAATCTAAAGATTTAAATATGGATTTTTCTATTTTCAGAGTCACGTATGCGTTCCACAGTTTCTCTTATTTCCCTAACTTTCTAATCACACAAGATTTGAAGATGGTTTAAGAGATTGAAAATTACTCTATTAGATACCACCTCTTGAAGCCCAAATAAATACTAATTGTTGAATGCCACATTGAAAAAGATTGTGAAAAAGACAAAATGCGATTGCTATTGCTCCTGATATTCTTGGACCTTGCCCTTTCTGCCCCCATCAACATCTTGGGAAGAACCAGACATAAGTCTCTATGCTCCTCGGAGTACCTACACCCATGCAACTGCAAAGAAAAGCGGTTTACATGTTTCGAGTGTTGCATGGGCAAAGATCTTATATGTAAACCTTACATAGTTAAAAGGAAAGACCTATTTTGGAAGTACGACAAAATTGCAAAGGACATAGGAGCACCTTGTCTCAATGGTATAGGTACATGTGGCCAATATGGTAAATGCATGCCCCATTTTAAACCATGGTCCAAGAAAAGTTTTATAATATTATACATTGCCATTTTTATTACCTTTGCTAGTATCAGCTTGTGCTGCCTCATTTCGGCCATTTTATCTTCAAAATCAAAGAGGGAAAATAGAGTACCTTTTTAACATATTCCAAAAGCACTAATGTTTTCAAAATTGTTTCTGTAAAACATTATCGTATGTTGCCTCAAAACAACAACAGTTACTCGAACGTAGGCGTCGCGTGACTCGTGCCACGCTTCATTCGACTCGAGGGAATCGCCTAAAGTCTTGAAGTGCGCCATCTGTTAACGGAGGTTGTAGCTGTTTTCTTTTCTAGCCCAATGCCTGTTACACTATCTATCAAGACGAGATCTCCGATTTCCTCATCTCTCAGACTTAAAATGCTTATACCGAAAGCATCGTGATGGCTTTATTTGCTGGATAGAAATATAATGTGAGGAGGACGACTAGAAAACGAATTTCTATGTCGTTAGAAATAACGATATCAAACCAATTCTACAAATATCTATCATAAAATCGACCACTTCTTCTAAACAAAAATCCAAATGAAGTTTTCTCAAAAGAGAGCAAGATAGATGCTATCTGCAGGAATTATATCCGAAATTTCAGATCCAATTTTATCGAAACCATTTTATGCTGAGGGGTATTGAAGATCAAGTTTGTGAAATTATATCCTCTTCTCTTCTGAAACGCAGCAAAATTCCAGGCGTTATGATTCCCAATATAATAAAAATCAACCATTATACTCTTTAATCATCGCAAACAAAAATTTAAGTCTGAATATGTAATTTTGCTGGAAGTTTTCTATGGTTAAAACGCCTACATAATGAATTGAGCCTATAAAGAGAATATTCAAAGAAATATCAGCTCTCAATCTTTGAAATTTGAAATCAATTAAATTTTCAATTAGAATTAGTCACTTGGAGACCTATCTCACAAAAGCATCAATTACAATTCGAATTTATTATACGAAGTGGGAGAATATATTAGAGATTTTCCCCTCCCCATTCAGTTTGGCATTTTACTAGTAGGAACTAAAAAGTTTATTTTTAGTATCAACTAAGGACAAATGGCCACCGATAGAATATGACAATCATTTATCAGATCAAGTCACTCATGTCCAAGATCGAGAAAAAGAAGATTCGTCGCGCGCGACTGACATAGTGTCTTATCTAGTAATTTTGAGGAACTGGAGAAATGATCAACAGTGATAGCGATAAATGCTAGAAGTCGAACTTTTTAAGATAAACTGGAGATCTTTCATATTAAGAAACTGCATAGAGAAGCCTAAAACTAGTTTAAAATAAACTTCTCAAAGAAAGGATGCCAAAAACGACTTCACGATGATCAGAGAAGGATGATTAAATGGTCGTTTTGCACCAAGAAATATGATGAAAACTTTGGAAATAAACTCTAGAAATATAAATGAACAAAGCATTTTCAATATGTGATAGAATGAAGAGATAGAGACCCGACTCATAACTAGAATGAGGGATAGCCGTTGGACTATCAGACTCACTGACTGGTGACATGTGGTGACCGGGGAAACATCAGTGAGTTGAGAAGATCCTAAGACATGTGTTGATTACTGGCGAAGAGTGGCGGGAGACAGAAAGAGAGGGTCATTGCGACTTGTAGAAGTGGAAAACCCGCTCTAAAAATCACGGGTCTACTAAGATGTGTTGTGATCAAGGTATTAACATATAAAAAATTACATTAAGAAACCTTAACCCTAATATGACGAATTATGATTAATATTCAACTTCTATATATATTTAGAGGATGGAGCCATAATGACAAAATATTAGCATCTTTTACACAAAAATCAAGTTTCTCAGCTTTTTTCACATTGGGGATTTGCTAAAATGTTGAAACAAGTGATTTTACAATTTGCAAATAATGTCTTAAAAGATATATAAACTTCCTCAACTGAGAATTCGTTCAAAGTTTTGGAAAGAACAGTGTTATATTTGGCTGTAAGAATAAAATGCGTTTTGCACCTCTGTTCTTATGTTGGGAAGTATATATAAAGGCTAAAAACCTAAAGAAAAACGATAGTCAAAAAAGGAGATAATGTCCTAGTGTAAAAAGAGTATGACAAATAAAGTGTTACACACTTCTCATTTTTCATTATGATATGGACACAATGGAATGCTGTCTCCGTGACTGAATTGGCCTAGAATTATAAATTTATATTAGAAATTCCGAATTCCAAATTATAATCAGAAATTCCAATGCCTGGAAAAGGATAGCAATGTAAAAACAACTGAGCGCATCACTAAGAAAACACATTTTTAAAGAATTTGCGATTTAAAAAAAACTCGCTGAAAATATGCACGCGTCCAGTACCAGCCTCTTGGCTACGAACCTAAACAAGACCTCCAACTTTGGCAAGAAATGCCTTCCAAAAATCGCCGTCTATCCAACAATAATGAAACTAAATCAAAGGTTCATTGATTTCGTGAATAATTACTTCAAAGATATTAACGAATTGACAATGGGGAACATATTCAAAGTTCTGGGAAGAATTGCGCTCTTCTTAGCAGTAGGAGCAGTATAAACATGTATTTTCGATAAAAATTAAACCTCTATTAGAAAATATCTTATAATACCGTACTAGGGTAATAAGAAAAATTTATTGTTTTAATGCATTTTGTAAAGGTAAAGGTGAATTTTTAGTACATAAATACAGCTCATTAAAAAAATAATGTCCAGAACTAATGGACAAAACTCTTCCTGAAATTTGTAGGCATCCAACAAAAATAAAAACAACATCAAGGGGAATATGTACATTCCTCAACTATATTTGCAGCTAGGACCTACACATTGAGAATATACACAAGCATTATAATTTCCTACAAAGCAGAATAATACATCGAGAAAACAATGTACGAAAAATAGTTTAATCAATTTTTAAAATCTTCCTATATAAAAAAAAAAAAAACCGAATCTCTTAAGTTCAAATAGAACAGAGTGTGGCCATAGTGAAATTCTCTTTGGAGAAAATGGTTGCCTAGCCCCGTGTCGAATTATTAGAAGATTTTTAATAAATAACTCTTTTTTTGTATCAAGATGTGAGTGTTACATAATTAAGTTATTTGAAATATAGCGTGAGAATGCCCTAGCAGCCTTAGAAAAATTTTTAACGCTTTGCCAAATGTTTGATTTTTGTTCGCTCCTGACGAGGACAAAAGATTTTTGTCGAAATGTCAAGACAATAAAAAATATTTACTGGCCGAAGTATCTTCAATTTGAAGAACTTTGAATTCCGGCCAGGCCACCTCTATCTTTACGATAAGTTATTAAAATATACACTTATCAAATATATAAGATTAGGTTTCTGCAGGATTATAATAGGGGACAATCCTCTATAACCTTATAATCTTGAGAGAATAAGCAGTAAAATATTCCTTCTTTGTTTTATGTAAATATATGAATTACAAAACTTCATTACTTCATTGTCCCTCCCTTCCCAGAGAACTCGCTCAGCCGCGAGGACTTCATCAAAAAGCTCATATTACAGCAGACGCTGGAGAAACAGCTAGACAGTTTCCTGCGCTGGGTGGAGATATCCGGGGCAGTTAGACAAGAACAGAACAGAGTGTTGGATGAGCTACAAAGGCTCTTCACCAGGTTCCTGCCAGACTCTCGCATCTTGCTGTACGGCTCCTCAGCCTCCGATCTCCAGCTCCCCGGCTCCGACCTAGATATCAGCGTTTGTTTGTCTCACCTAGCTGACGTCAATTCCACAGGGCAGAAAAAGAACAACTCGGCCCACTACTACAAGCTGGTCAAGAACAAACGTCCACTGCCCGTCCTGGACTTAGCAGGAGAGGAACCTCTCTTACAACTCAGTGTGCTGCGTAAGATGATCTTCAACCTTCCTGGCCCCTCAGATGTCCTGGTCATTCCCAGCAAGACCTGTCCCATCCTCCGTCTCAACTTCAACGGCAAAATCTCCTGCGACATCAAGATAAACACAGGCATGGAGGTGGAGAACAGCAAGCTGGTGTGGCTACTCACCCAGCTGGATGCGGCCCTTGGTGATGGCGCGCTAGTGCATCGAAATATATGAATTATTTAGAAGAGGCGAGTGTCAATATTGAAATGTAGTAAGTGTATTGAATGTAACTATGATAGAAGGTTAATTAGTCAAGTTTTATAAAATATTAATTTTTCTTTCACTTGTATATTACCAAGTATATTCCAGAAATTAGAACAAAAGTTCATTTTCAGATTTTTTCAGAGGAAACTTCAAACACATTTTAATAGGTACGTCTTGTAGAAAAGAATTGGCTAATATTGAGCCATATTGTGTGTTCATAATCACCTTACCTCTTCAATAAATAAGAATTTCCATGTTAAATTGTTTTGAAAACTTACACAAAGTAAACATTTTTAAACAAGATAAATCAGCTTCTTGTCATAGGTGAGGAAGGAAAACAACTTTCAGCACAAAAGTTTTAAAAGAAAAAATTATGCCAAAATATAGTAATTATCCAATTAATTCGAATTTCTTAATTGGACACAGGAATCAAGAAAATTGGTGAAACGCTTTCTTAAAATGAACCTATGTGAATTCGCGGCTAAACAAGGAATTAACTGGGATAATTGACCATTATGGCATTCTGAATAGTGAGCAATACAATGCCAATTGCATGCATCACCATATCAGCGGCAATTTGGTAAAAAATCTTGAAATGATGAACATGACTGAGAAATATTCATCTGTTCTATTTGATAAAATTATTTTAAAATGGTTTGAATATTGAAATCAAGTTTTTCTTTGAATTGCGTGTTTATACAGTCAAGATTATAATATATACAAAAAAAGCACAAATATCAATAATTTGTACTTGAAATATTGGCCTGATAAAGTGCGACCGCGCTAAAGCTTGCCTCCCAATATCTGAATAAAGAAACTTTGCAAATATTTTAAAATTTACTTAATTCAAATATCAATAACGTCTAATAGAAGAGTAAGATGAAGAAAATAATATATTGTGGAACAGATATTTGCAGGAAGTTTTCGCGAAACAAAAACGTGTTTCTCATTAGATGGAATGTATTTTAAAAACTTACAATAGTTAGGAGCCTGTAATCAACTTAAAAATTGTCCGAAAATACAATGAAACTTTCTCTTCGAGCAACAAACCTCTTTGATGAATATCAAGAAACTCGAAAGAGCTACTTGGACGAACTTGTGTCACACAGTTGAATGCAGGAAGCTGATCTTCAGATAAGCAAAAAAAAAAAAAAAGAGTCTGTTAGTTCAAACAAGACAATAATTTATATTTATGTAATATGTCATCTCTTTATAACACTTAAATCAAGCATGTCAAACTCGCGGCCCGCGGGCTTCATGCGGCCCACAACGAATAAATTTGCGGCCCACCAGACAATATATTTTAATAAAAAAAATTTATAAATAAAAAAAAAATATTAATAAAAATTTGTAGCTTAATTTTTTAAAATTGTAATTATACATAATTTATTTATTAATAACGAACCACTGGTCGCCATACATAAGTCGTAAGTTTTGATAATATTATACCTACATACATAACGTATGTACATCGCCATAAGTATTGTGTGCCTTAAAGTTTAAAGAAAATATTATTTCGGAGTACTAGAAAAAACATTTTTTTTTAAAGTTACGTTCAATAATTTGTGCAGTTATTCTGTGCCTGGTAAGTTAAAAAATATTAATATTTAAAATTTTTTTAAAATATTAATTAAAACGTTTTATTATTTTGTGTTAGCGATTACTATTTTTTTTTTCAGACCTTTGTATTCAATATGTCTTCATCAAAACCAAGTGGCAGTAAAACTAAACGAAAAATTGCTGACGAACATAGGAATTTTCAAGAAAAGTGGGAATTAGAGTATTTTTGCTCTGAAGTAAAAGATAAAATCATCTGCTTGATATGTAATAATGCTATTAGTGTACCAAAATTATATAACATTAAACGTCATTATGAACAACATAAATCAAAATATGATACCTACGAAGGTTTAATGAGACAAGAAAAGTTAAAAGAGTTCAAGTTGGGAATGAAAAAACAACAGTTTATGTTTACTAAAGTATCACAAGAGAGTGAAGCGGCGGTGCATGCAAGCTACGTTTTATCGGAGATGATAGCTAAACACTCAAAACCTTTTACTGAAGGTGATTTCATCAAGGAATGTTTAATTAAAGCTGCAGAAATTGTTTGTCCTGGAAGTGTGAAGACGTTCGGCTAGTATATATATATATATATTGTTACATCATGATTAATGGCGTATTTATTATATTATTTTTAATATATTTGAAATTTAAATTATATACTTATTTATTTTTATATTCTATGATATTTATTTAAAACAGATTATCATCATTTGTATTTAGGTACACTGTGACTTCACTGCTCTCTTTGATGTGAGAAAATAAATAAAGTATTCTGGAGGCTACTTAAAGTAGACTTATCTCATTATTCCCTTATATAAATTTGTAGGATGGTTGAAACACGCTCTGGTAAGATGCAAGACCCAGCACAGGAGAGAATTAAGGCTGAAGAGTCTGCCAAGCCGCAGCCTGGTGCAACAATTGGTAGAGATGCTAGTTTCGACCCAGTTGTCCTGAATCCCAACATCGACATCCCCAAGTATGATGGAACGGAAGACCCTCGCCCATGGATTGAATCTCTTGAAGAAATTGGCTTCTTGTACCATTGGGCAGACTACATTATCTCTCGTTATGCCGCCATGAACATGACGGGAAGCGCTAAAACCTGGTTGAATTTACACAAAGCTAGTTTCACGAGCTGGGAAAATATTAAAATCCGCCTCATTCAGGATTTTTCTTTGGACGCGAATAAAGAAGAACTTAGAATGAAGCTCAACAGAATGCAACACTGGAATGAACCAGCAATCAGGTTCGCGGAAGACATTCTAGTGTTGTGCAACAAGGTTGACCCCGCAATGGAAGAAGAAACAAAAATTGAACATGTTATTGGAGGACTGAAAAAAGAGTACTCATTCGCGCTCTACCTGAACCCTCCTAAAACGACCGATGACCTTCTTGTCGTGTGCAAGAAAATGGATTCTTTTGAAAAGAAGTATCGGGAACGTGTGGAGAAATCCAGAAACCTATATAACGGTCCACGCTATTCTAGACCCCAACAACAATCGAGGTACGTGCCGCCGACTGCCGCACGAAACTACCAGACCACTTCCAGGCCCCAAGCCCCTGTTTCCAATAATTACAAGAACGACTCCCCTCCTACCCCCAGACAGTATCGAAACAACTTTCCCCAGCCCTCTACCCCTAGACGTCCTTATAATCCTAACTTTGTGCAGAAACCAAACCTTCAGAGAAACACTTACAATAAAAGCCAAGAAGTGAGCAAAAATAGGACGGAAGATGGAAGACCAATCTGCTTTAAATGTAACAAGCCAGGGCACGTGGCCCGTTATTGTAGGGTCAAGTTTATAAGAATCCTAGAAGAGGATCCAGCAGATACCCAAGAGAAGGTCGAAGAAAAATGCCAAATGAATGAAATATCAGAGAAATCAGGACCTCGGCTTTATGCTGATGTATGTCATAGCACACAGACAAATATTCCTACCCGGAATAGATATTCCGTGTTGGAAGATTTAAACTAAGCGTCGCGCCTGAATCTGTCAATCAAAGCAAGTCGACCATAAACGGAATCAAGAAGTTGGACCCTAAATACAAATTAAAAATTAATGTGGACAAGATAGGGACTTTTGAAGCTTTGGTTGATACAGGTGCTGACCTCTCAGTGGTCGACCTCAGAACGGCCCTCGATACAGGCCATGGTATAAGTAAACTCGCAAAGATTTGTGCAGGACCCGATGGAAAAAAATTGGACATGGTAGGAAGTATATTTTTAAATATAAAAATTGATGACGAAACATTATCACACAACTTTGTGATATTGAAAACGCATTTACGGACATTAATTCTTGGGAGAGATTTCCTTAAGAAAATGAACGCAAAAATAGATTGTAAGCAAGAAACTATAAAATATGATTTGACGAATAATCATGACGAAATCAATTTTGAAAGGTTGAAAATAAAGAGTGCCAAGGATTCCATTGTACCGGAATGTTCCATGAAATTGATCAAGGCATTGGTAGAAACAGAGGATGGAGAATATATTATCGAAGAGAGCAGCAAAATGTTTCAAACAAATGGACTTCGTCTAGCAAGAAGCTTGATCAATGTTATAAATAGGGAAACACACATCTGGATAACTAATCCGTATCCTCGACCGTTAAAAATAATGAAAAACCAAACATTGGCTTTTGGAAGTAGTCCAGCGAAAATAAATGTGAGTCGAGAAAGAGAGGTAGAAAAGAACGAAGAACCTAGATTACAAATAAACGAAAATCTTTCACCAAAGGAACAGAAGGAGTTAAAACAAGTTTTAGAAAGGTATGGAGATCTTTTTTCATCGAGATTAGGGAGAACCAATTTGGCAAAACATCGGATAGACACAGAAGACGCGAAGCCAATTAAACACAAGCCTTACCGGGTAAGTGCTAAAGAACGAGATATTATAAAAGAGCAAATTGACGAGATGCTTACAGAAGGCATAATTAGGCCATCTTCTAGCCCCTGGTCTTTTCCAGTAATATTGGTCAAGAAGCGAGATGGTAAATACAGATTTTGTGTGGACTACAGAAAACTGAATAATGTCACAGTAAAAGATGTCTATCCGATCCCTAGAATAGACGAAGTTATGGATACTCTCCAAGGATCTACACACTTCTCAGCAATAGACCTCAGATCTGGATATTGGCAAGTTGAAGTCGAAGAAAGAGACAAAGAGAAAACAGCTTTCACTACAGCGCATGGATTATATGAATTCAACGTGATGCCTTTTGGACTTTGTAACGCGCCTGCTACCTTTGAGAGAAATATGGAGAATATGCTTGGAAATCTGAGATGGCAAATTTGTTTGTGTTATCTGGATGATGTTATCATATATAGCCCGGATTTTCCAACGCACCTCAAAAGACTTGAAGCTGTTTTTAGATGTTTTCGTGAATCTAATTTAAGGTTAAACGACAAAAAATGCCGATTTGCTTTTGAAGAATTGGAGATTCTCGGCTATATAACGAGCAAACATGGGATAAAACCCGCGGAACATAACATCAAAGCTGTCAGAAATTTTCCTCGGCCCAAAAAGGTCAAAGAAGTACAATCCTTTTTGGGAATGTGTTCATATTATAGAAAATTTATCAAAGACTTTTCAAAAATTGCCGACCCTTTGACCAACCTTATAAAAAAAAGTGTATCATTTACCTGGACAGAAAGACAAGAGGAAGCGTTTCAAACCCTAAAAACAGCACTATTAAGTCCACCAATTTTAGGTCACTTCAATCCAAATGCACCTACTTATGTTCATACTGATGCGTCCAACATCGGCATAGGTGCAACACTTGTCCAAGACATCGGTGGTGAAGAGAAGGTGATCTCATATTTGAGTCGTACCCTAAGTAAAGCGGAGCAAAATTATTCAACCACTGAAAAAGAATGTCTTGCCGTTGTCTGGTCAATGTCAAAATTACGACCCTACCTTTATGGAAGACACTTTAAAATAGTAACAGACCATCACGCCTTATGCTGGCTCAAAAACTTGAAGGATCCAACAGGTCGATTGGCAAGATGGGCATTGAAAATTCAAGAATATGACTTCGATATAATACATAAATCGGGAAAGAAGCATCTGGACGCCGATGGCTTATCTAGGGGGCCCTTACCAGAAACTGATTGGGATGAGGATTTTGAAAGGCTATTTTTAAATCAAATAACAGACGAAGAGGATAAATTTATCGAAAGTGTTAAGAAAAACCTTAATGGAAGCAGGCGATCAATTGCGCAAAACTTTAAAGAAGAAGATGGATGCCTCTTTAAGAAAAACCCGAACCCTGAAGGCAGGGCGTGGTTGCTTGTGGTTCCAGAGAATAAAAAGAGAGAAATTATGAAAGAATATCACAATCATATGTCGAATGGCCATCTGGGCGTCGCCAGAACCATGTACCGAATAAAGAGTAAATACTTTTGGCCATCCATGCTAAAGGATGTCTCAGAATTCGTTAAGACGTGTCACCTTTGCCAAAGTAGGAAAGGCTCAAACCAATTACCTTCTGGACTACTACAGCCCATCCCCCCAGCCAACTTTCCTTTCGAAAGAATTGGAATTGACTTTGTTGGTCCACTACCATCTACGAAAAACAGGAAAAAATGGATAATCGTGCTGACGGACTACTACACTAGATATGCAGAAACAAGAGCAGTCTCGGAAGCAACAGTGAAAGAAGTTTCTAAATTTCTAGTAGAGGATATTTTTCTTCGGCACGGAGCCCCACAATATCTTATTAGTGACAGAGGCTCTCAATTTACCAGTAATTTAATGAAAGAGGTGATGAAAACGTGCAAGATTAAACATTGCTTCACAACGAGCTATCATCCCCAGACTAATGGATTGACAGAGCGGTTAAATAGAACATTGATCAATATGCTCAGTATGTATGTGAACACTGATCAGAAAAATTGGGACGAGATACTCCCATTCATCACTCACGCTTACAATACTACAATTCAGGAAACCACAGGATATTCTCCCTTTTTCCTGATGTTTGGAAGAGAACCCACGTCTCTTTTGGACGACAGGAATATCTCGGTGGACATTGACAAAGATGATTATGATGAATACATAAAACATCACTTAGACAAAATAAACAGAACAAGAAAATTAGTTATTGACAACACAATAAAGACTCAAGAAAGAATGAAAAAGAACTATGACAAGAAACACATGGAAAGAAGCTACGAACCAGGAGAATTAGTAGCAGTTTGGACACCAATTAGGAAAATAGGAAAGTGTGAGAAACTACTGAGAAAATATTTTGGCCCATATAGAATATTAAAGAAGCTGTCTAACGTAAATTACTTAATTGAGCCAAAAGATAATCCTGGCCAAGACCCATTGATTGTCCATGTCTCAAGACTCAAACCCTATTTTGAGAGAATTGATGAGGTAACTCACGAGGACGTGACGACCTCTGGAGAGGGGGAAGTGTTACATCATGATTAATGGCGTATTTATTATATTATTTTTAATATATTTGAAATTTAAATTATATACTTATTTATTTTTATATTCTATGATATTTATTTAAAACAGATTATCATCATTTGTATTTAGGTACACTGTGACTTCACTGCTCTCTTTGATGTGAGAAAATAAATAAAGTATTCTGGAGGCTACTCAAAGTAGACTTATCTCATTATTCCCTTATATAAATTTGTAGGATGGTTGAAACACGCTCTGGTAAGATGCAAGACCCAGCACAGGAGAGAATCAAGGCTGAAGAGTCTGCCAAGCCGCAGCCTGGTGCAACAATATATATATATGTGTAAGATTAAATTTGATTTGAGACCAATATTTAATAAAGTTCCTAATATATAAAATTTAAAAATTGCTTCAAAATTTTCCATTATTTATAGAAAAAAAAATCCACATTTATTTTATTTGACATATCGGACGCGATATCCCAGCTCGGGATACTTGCGCCTAAATACATTTTAGTAGATTATATACAATTCATTTTATACAATTTAATAACCGGACTAAAAACATAATTAAAACTTAAACGATGGCACTCTAAAACAGAAGAGAAAATCCAAAATGGATTATTTTATCAACCTATATACAACTCAATAACCGACTAAAAACACAATTAAAACTGAAACGATGGTTTTCTCAAACAGAAGAGAAAATCCAAAATAAATTATTTTAGCAACCTATATACAATTCAGTATATACAACACAATAACCGGTTAAAAACACAATTAAAACTGAAACTATGGTGTTCTTAAACAGAAGAGAAAATCCAAAATGAACTTACAAAAATTATTGAATTTTACATAAGTGTCTTTGTTATATACAAATTCGCAAACCTCTTCGATGGGATAAAAATGATTACTTCTGTAGCTGTGGAATATCGGACATTCCATCAATAAATGCATTGAGTCTTGGTTTTCTTTTCCACAGAAACAGCTAGGATCATCCGTTGCCCCGATTTTCGACAGAAATTCTCCAAAATTACCATGACCCGTGACGAACTGTGAGTTATAAAAATTCGGACGAAAATAAAAAGGAATTCCAAATGGGAAAAATTTTCTGAATGTTTCATTAGTGTTAGCTATTGTTTCAGCCATTCTTGATTCTATGTAGTTATGAATTATAGTCGGGGCATGCGGTCTGAATACATTAATTTCTTCTTTTGATAAATTGGCCAAATCGTATTTTATTATCAACGATTCTATTTGATCTGTGAGAATAGGTATTTTTGCCAAACTATGAATACAATTTGATGAGGTCGTTTTATAGGCTCTCACTACCCAAAGAAGAATCTGATATTGCTGAGAGTTTAATCTTTGCTTACTTCTTTTATTAATAAATTTATACCATATTTCAGATCCATAGGTTAGTATTGGCCTGAAAAGAGTTTTATATAAAATTAATCTTTTTTTAGCATCCAATCCCCACATCTTCCCACAGAGCGAAAACAAAAGATTTTTCATACGGTTGATTTTACAAAGAATATCATTAATGTGGGGTGTGAAGTTAATTTTTGACTTAATTCTGTGATTAGAAAATTTTATACCTAAAATATTTACCTCTTCCACTGGTTTTATTATGAAATTTGGAGTTCCCATTGGAATATTTTGTTTGCCGTGCATATGTATTAAGCCGGTTTTCTCCGGGCTTAGCTTTAGCTTATTTCTTGTACACCATTGTATTACATAATTTAAAGTTCTTTCTGTTTCATTTTTTAACCCTTCTATGGTCTTGTGCCAGCAAACAATCGAAACATCATCCGCATAACAGATTATTTCAGAATTTGGGGATGCGAAGTTGATCAACAAATCATTCAGGACTATATTCCACAATAAAGGTGATAATGGTCCGCCTTGAGGACATCCCTTTGATAAATATTTCGAAATTGTTGTATTCGAGAAGGTGAGACTTGTTTTTCTTCTCCGATTTAAAAATGATTGGATAATTTTTATAAGAACTGCTGGGACGTGGTCTTCGTCCATTCTTTTTATTAAGGCAGGCCACCACGCATTATCAAATGCACCACTTATATCAATGGCAATCAATGCAACCAATTCGTTTTGTTTGTGTTTCAGTATGGTCTCGGTTATTTTGTCCAATGCCGTTATTGTAGATTTTCTTTTCGTAAATCCATGTTGTCTATGGCTCAGTAAGTTATTATGATTATAATAATTGAGTATTTTATTTTTAATGATCGTTTCAAATATTTTTGAGAAATTTGATGTTAGTGAAATTGGGCGATAGCTATTAATTGCTTCGTAGTCAGCTTTTTGCGGTTTCGTAATAATTTTTAATACCGAATGTTTCCAGCTTTCAGGATAGTAATCAGCACCAGACACTCATTAAAGAGTTTGACTAAACTGGGTAGGATTGATAATAATGAGTGCTTAATCATATAATTACTCACGTTATCTGGACCAGGAGCCTTTCTGATATTAAGATTCGAACACAAATCCTTTATTTCCTTTTCAGTAATAAAAATGATTTCCCTGTTGGTAAAACTTGGGATGTGATTTCTAATTAAAGTGTGTTCTTCATTGTCCAACCGCACATCATCATCAGGAAAAAATGCTGTTAGCATTTCCTTCATCTTTTGCTCTCTCATGCATTCTGCAGTTTTATTCAGTAATGGTATGCCCACTTGAATATCGGCCGATCTTAACCGTTTAAAAATCCTGTATGCATTCCCGAAAGCATTCGTAGACTCATTTTCTTCAATAAATATTTTCCACGACGTCTTTTTTGCTCTATTGATGGCTCTTAAGTATTTATTTCTTGCCGCTCTGTAAATACTCGGATTCAGGTTACCCCCTCTATAATACAAATTCCTGAGATAATGTAAATGTTCTTTTAATTGTTGAAGCTCTTTATTTCACCAATTTTTGGAAGTAGTCGTGTTTATAGAGGTGTGATGCTTGACGTCGAGAGAAGAGTATGCAGCTTCAATTACTAAATTTGTCAATTTGTTTACCACATTATCAATATCTTCACAATTGACAATGTGCTTAGAAGCTGAATTTAAATCCAGTAAATCCGAAGGCGAAATACTCTCAGCAAATTTGGTCCAATTCGCCGATTTTTCTCTGAATTTCCATGTCGATGTCTGTCTATTATTGTTTGCCAAGTTTATCATATTGAAGATATCAAAAAGTATTGCCAAATGGTCTGAGGTAACAGAAAGTGCTGAGGTTCTCCAGTTATGTATAAGACCAATGGAATGTTTATTAGAAATTGTCAAGTCGATTATGCTAGCATTTCTGCAAGTTGGGATTTTAAGATTATGAACAAATAGATTCTGCTCCTCGATAATAGACTTTAGAATGTATCCGTTTTTATTTGTCGTTGAATCGAACCAGAGTGGATGTCTTGAATTGAAATCTCCACAAAGGATAATTGGGAGTTGACCAAAGGCCTCAAGTATTTCTGAGATGAATTGGATATGAAATGCAGCCATTGAGTTTGGGTGTATATAGATATTGGCAATAACTATTCTTTTCCCGTTGAAATAGAGAGAGATCGCTGTACAGAAGGAATTTGTAAACCTGTTAATTTTCTCATATATTATGTTGCGGTTCAAAATAATAGTAGCAGTATAAATTTGCCTATCTGTGCTAGAATATACTATTCGTGAATTCTTGCCAAATTTCACTGTATCATTGCACATGTATGGTTCTTGTAGAAATATGATGTCAGGAAGATCGTCTGCGATTGTCACACCTAACTCACTAGTTGCCATCATACTTTTCCTTGCATTAAATTGTATACATCTGATATTGTTATCATTCATCTGAATGGTATTGAGTTCTTTGTATTACTATTTCCATCTGGGTTTTGTACAGGGGACATTCGCTGGAGTTCGCCTTGTGATCAAGAGACCTTCCATTCTTGTACCTCGGGTGTTTAGCGCAGTTGAAACATTTTTGTTTACGCGAACACTCATGATTTCCCGCCGCGCCGCATATTAGGCAAATCTTTTCATGGGAGCATTCGCTGATTTTATGTCTTGGATTAAACTCAAAACATTTCTGGCACTGCCTAACTAATACTTTGTCGTGTATATGGCATCTCTCACAGTCGGTATAGATAAAATTACCCTTCTTCCTTAAGGTTTGATACACTCGTGGAGAAACTCGCAGCACTACATTGTGGTGAGAGGTATTGGATTTCATGGGGAACAGCACTCGGATTTCATTCTCTAGTCCACTCAAATCAGGATTCATGGTACATATGATTGGTATTAAATTATTAACTTCCGTTAATTTACTGACATTTTTTATAATAATTGTTGGGTCTCTAGGTTGCGGGGTAAAAATTTTACTATTTGCTTTCAATTCCGCCGCCATGCTCAGTTCCTTTAACAAGTGTTTAGCCTCTTCGTCGCTAGGAGTTTTTATTACTACTGCATTTTTGGTGTTAATAATTTTATTAATTCGTATCCCACTACCGTTTTCTCGTAACTTTTTTATATTAGTTGAAATTGCCTGAGCTATGTTGTTAATAGGCTCATTATTTAGAGGAACTGCGAGCAGTGTAGCTTCAGTGTTTAAGGTCCGTTGTCTTTCCTCAATAAATTTCTGTGTATGATCTCTCTGTGTAACTTGGGCATAAGATAATCCTTTCGAGGAGATCACGCTTCGAATATCACCGAGCTTCTCTTCCACTATGTTGCCGACGGTTTCCTTCATCTGTGCCAAAAGGTTCTCGTTATCCGATTCAACCATAGAAGAAATTCCATCTTTCGTTTGTTTTAACATAGTCGAAAGATATGATAAATCATTTTTAGTCAAATTTTTTTGATTTTGTTGAAATTTATTCTCAAAGTATGCAAAAATTTCATCCAGTTTCAAATTTAGTAACCTAACCATAGAATTCATATTTAATCAAAAGAGAAACAATTCGAACTATATAAAAAAAAGCAAGGTAAAATTAAATAGCAAAACTATAAACCGATTTAAAACATTTCAATATAAGCATTTAGAAAAATAAATTAAGAAATTTAGGCAGTGTTTACCGAAACTTGCGGAGCGAGATGACGCACGTCCAGCCAGATCGGCCACCTAGCGGCAATTTTTTAAGCTTGAAAGCCAAATAAGAATTAAGAACGAGAAATTCTGGTCCATTCTAGCTTTGTCTTAAATCGAGAACCCTTGTATTTTGGTTCTATCAGAATACTATCATATCTGTCTTTAAAATATTCACTCCTCCACATACAGACTTTATTTTTATACTTTCAATAATATACATCTAACCTAAATAAGATGCTCAAAAATAAGGAAAAAATATAAGAAACCTTTCTAATTTAATCCATTTTTCTGGCCCTTTGTTAAAAAGCTTTATACAAATTCTATTTTAAAAACCTATTTTTCAACAAAAATAAAATGTTGGATCTATAAATATATACACAAGTAAATAAATAAAATCATAAAATCGATATTTATTTATGGTGCATTTTAGCATTTTTTAGTTATATTTAAATAAGATCAATAAGAAAACTCCAGGGCTAAGTTTCTTTAACTATTTTTATTTTTCTAGATTTCGGGGGTAAAATTTTTAGTTAAAAAGGAATTAGTATTTCATATTAATTTTGATGGTTTACTAAATACATGACATTCTCTATATATGTTGTTGTTTCTTATCCTCTTGTACAAAGATTACACAAATTCAAGGAGTATATGCTTCTCGAGCTGTTTGATGATAAGCAGAGGTCTCTCCCAATGGTTCTTAATTTCATGGAATGTAGTGTAGGGATCATGGAATTATTGATTATGGCACCATGATTCAGGCACACTTTTGTGAAAGTCTGACTTTGCCTTGTACTGTTGTTTCTTATTCCCTTGTGTAAATATTACACGAATTCCATGAGTTCATTCATGGAATGGGGTGCAGCTTTCAATGATTCAGGCACACTTTGGTGAAAGTCTGATTTTGTCTTGTAATGTTGTTTCTTATCACCTTGTGTAAAGATTACACGAATTCCACGAGTTCATTCATGGAATGGGGTGCAGCTTTCAATGATCCAGGCACACTTTGGTGAAAGTCTGATTTTGCCTTGTACTGTTGTTGTTGTTTCTTATCCCCTTGTGTAAAGATTACACGAATTCCACGAGTTCATTCATGGAATGGGGTGCAGCTTTCAATGATCCAGGCACACTTTGGTAAAAGTCTGATTTTGTCTTGTACTGTTGTTTCTTATTCCCTTGTGTAAATATTACACGAATTCCATGAGTTCATTCATAGAATGGGGTGCAGCTTTAAATGATCCAGGCACACGTTGGTAAAAGTCTGATTTTGTCTTGTACTGTTGTTTCTTATTCCCTTGTGTAAAGATTACACGAATTCTATGAATTCATTCATGGAATGGGGTGTAGGGATGCAGCTTTTATTGATCATGGCACCATGATACAGGCACACTTTGGTCAAAGTCTGACTTTGCCTTGTACTGTTGTTGTTGTTTCTTATCCCCTTGTGTAAAGATTACACGAATTCTATGAATTCATTCATAGAATGGTGTGTAGGGGTGCAGCTTCTATTGATCATGGCACCATGATCGAAGCACACTTTGGTGAAAGTCTGATTTTGCCTTGTACTGTTGTTGTTGTTTCTTATCCCCTTGTGTAAAGATTGCACCAATTCCATGAGTTCATTCATAGAATGGTGTGTAGAGATTCAGCTTTTGTTGATTATGGCACCATGATCCAGGCACACTTTGGTGAAAGTCTGACTTTGCCTTGTACTGTTGTTGTTGTTTCTTATCCCCTTGTGTAAAGATTACACGAATTCCATGAGTTCATTCATGGAATGGGGTGTAGGGGTGCAGCTTTGGTTAATCATAGCACCATGATCCAGGCACACTTTGGTGAAAGTCTGATTTTGCCTTGTACTGTTGTTGTTGTTTCTTATCCCCTTGTGTGAATATTACACGAATTCCATGAGTTCATTCATGGAATGGGACATAGGGGTGCAGCTTTGGTTAATCATAGCACCATGATCCAGGCACACTTTGGTGAAAGTCTGACTTTCCCTTGTACTGTTGTTGTTGTTTCTTATCCCCTTGTGTAAATATTACACGAATTCCATGAGTTCATTTATGGAATGGGACATAGGGGTGCAGCTTTGGTTAATCATAGCACCATGATCCAGGCACACTTTGGTGAAAGTCTGACTTTGCCTGTAATTTGAGGCTCTTTGTATACAGAGAGGATGAAAGTATTCATTGTTTTTTTACAAATAAAGAACGAATTTCTGCAATTATTGAATTGAATATGAAAAAGAGTTGGGAAAAGTCTTACCTCATCACTGGTGAACGTTCCTTATCAAAATATCTAACAAGATTTACTACTGATGAACCAAGCCATCTCAATACTTTTTTCATATTAAATTCTCTAAATACACAAAAATTCGTTTCTTAATTTTAATTCTAAAGAATAAATAATGTTAAATAGTTGTTTTGTTGAATTATTATTTTAGTTAGAATTTACTTAATAAATGAAAAAAAAAAGGTACAAAAGTGTGAAATTGTGCTAAGAACAGGTTGATAAATTTCAATAGAAAGGCACAAAACATAACAAATTTTGAACGTGTAACTAAAAGTTGCTGATGTCTTACGCCATCTATCGGAATAAATATAAACTAATCGCTGATTTTTTTTTTAGTTATTCAAGAATAGACCAAAGACTTTTTTTATTATTATCCCTAGTACACGTGGTACAGGCCATGATAATCATGGTGGGTAGAAGTAGGTGACTGCTTTTTACTGTAAGCGCGCCACATGTCTACACATGTGAAAGCAGTTCGACTTTGCACTTACAAATGTGCCAGAGCCCCGTTCGGTTACTTGTACTCGCTGGTGGTGTTGGACTTTTGCAAGAATCGGGCGCCATTGGAGCATTTTTTTAAATCAGAAAAAGTGTCCAATGCGGGAATCGAACCGAGTCGTAGTGGTCGAAAACCAAACGGTTTAACCAGCCTTCCACCGACCCCCCGGCCAAAGACTAGATTTTGATTATTGTTGCTTTTTTTGGGGGGGGGGGGGGGGGGGGGGGGGGGGGGGGGGGGGGGCATTTGAGATACAGCTTGTACCACGGTGATTAGGGCCTAAAGCCTGAAACGCGTATGTAGTTAGATTTTCTTGATTAATCAAGAAAAAGTATTTGGCCCTTATATGGAATAATTAAAAATAAACGATAAATTATTATTCCAACAGATCGCGCAATCAATCAGCAACTTTTAGTTTTCTTTTAGATTTCTTTAATTTAATCTACCAAGCTGTTCTAATACAGTAATCCCTCGTTATCACGAACTCGGATTATACGAACTCTCGGTTTGCGCGAACCGTTTCTTTTCCGTTTATACATTTATTCGGTTTATAAATTCGGTTTATACGAATTCGGTATATATTCTTTTAAGACGAAAAGGGTATTTCGTTCTCCCGTTGAGTTCGTCTTAACGAGGGATTACTGTATTGTGTTTAAATGTACTGATTACACATATAGCTTGAACAAACACAACAATATAAACAGTTTTATTTAAAAAGAGACCGAACATTTCCCTCGTAAGGCAAGCTACAATTCGGCAATGTATTCCTATCAACAAATTTCAAGGGATCACAGATATTATAAAATTTTACACTAATAAATTTACTGGCAATGTGTTTCTTTTAAATATCATCAAATATTATCTCTACAGACCTTACTGCAATGATATGAGTTATTGAATGAGAGGGCTTGGCTCATTCAATAACTCATATCATTGCAGTAAGGTCTGTAGAGATAATATTTGATGATATTTAAAAGAAACACATTGCCAGTAAATTTATTAGTGTAAAATTTTAACGATAGATGGCAATAAAAATTTAATTTACAGATATTATAGAAAGAAGAAGTTAAGTTAACCGAATTAACGCGGAATATTACAATATTCATAGAATTTTATTGTCACGTATGCCCACAACAAAATGCTAAATTAGCAAAACGACATATCAAAGTATCAAATTAGAATAAAGAGTTAAACACTAAGTATCAAATACGACATGTAAATAATGAGGAAAACTAGTGAACACATTATAAACACTAATTAAAATTCTATCACAGATTCAAACGGCCTACATTCCGTGGTGCCAGATCAATCCTCACTAGATCGCAGAAGGGTAATTGCTCCAGAAGAAATAGAAATCGATTTAAGTTTTATTGGAACACCCATAATTGGCTCTCAATTTGAATTGATTTTAAAACGCTGGTTTGATGAACCTCCCAAAATTCACCGGGGTACCAGATTAAAAAAAAAAAAAATACCAACTCTTCTGGAAAATATTCTGTGAATTATTTAAACTTCTGTCTGTCTTGAAAATTACTTTGAATGGATGCTTTAAAATACATTTGATTTTAAAAGGTTTAATTCAATTTACTTGTTTTACTTGAATATTTTTTGAACCCTAAAGAAGTAATCAAATAATATCGTTTGATTTAAATATTACAATATATTGTTTAAAGAAAAAAGCATACGATCGTGAAGTTAAAAGTTGCCGAAGACTTGCGCCATCTGTTGAAATAAATATAAACTATTCGTTGATTATTTGTCAAGTGTTCCCAACAAAATGCAAAATTAGTGAATACATGTTAATTTTAGCGAACCACTGGGAGGGTTAACCACTGATAAGCCAGGCCCTCCCATTAATTTTTCTATTGCAGTAAGGGCAGTATAAATTGTTTAAATTTTTAAAAGAATCATACGCGTCTATAATAGTTTCGAATTTTGGTAACAGATGGCGCGCTAATGCATCATTTATATATATATAATTGCCTTATTCTGTCTGAAGCTCATGGATAGAATGCGCGCCCATTGGCTGCCGGAGAACACGTGTCCTCCCTGCCCCCCTCTAGACAACCCTGTTATCAGCTGTGTGATACATACACCTGTCTATAGCGGTCACTTTAGGCAACCCTGTTATCAGCAGTGTGATACATACACCTGTCTATACAGACCACCCTGTCTATAGCGGCCACTATAGACAGCCCTGTTATCAGCTGTGTGATACATACACCTGTCTATACAGACCACCCTGTCTATAGCGACCACCCAAGACAACGTTTTTAAAATATATTCGCACTCGGGTAAAACCATGGCGTTGCCCGGGCCATTCGTCTAGTAATATATAACTCTACACACATTCTCTCCGACAGATGGCGCAAGCCATCAGCAACATTTAGTTACACGATAAGAAGATGCCTTTTTCTTAATTTACCTGATCCCAGTACAATTTTCACTTTTGTATTATTTTTTCCCAATATATTGTTTGTTTGAAACAGATAAGGTGATTGTTTCCAACTATACCTAAATTCAAAAGGATTGTTAAACTATGAATTGATATGAAAAAACATTTTCTTGCTACTTAAATGAGCATATGAATATGGTAGAGATCCATCTATCGGAATAAATATGACCTAAAGGTTGATTTTTTTTCATTTCATTCTTGAATAAGGTCCAAAATACTTTTTATTTATTCATACACGCTGAAGAGAACCAACCGCCTAAAAAAAACGTTCGTGGTTGGCAAAAGACCATCTTTTTGTTCTCCGGAACATGAACATTTTGAGAACTATCAGATTTATTGGAGTGAAAGTGTGATTCCAGAGAATATTTGGGATGCTTCCAAGTTCAAAAGATCTGAATAGATCAGGGATCGGCAACCTTTTATAAGTCGGAAGAGTCAAAAATTACAAAATTTCAGAGTTTTTAAAGTGCGCTAGAACATTTTTTCTTACCAAGTAATTAATAGTACTCGTAAAAATAAAGTTTTTATTTATGAGAATACTACACACATCTTCACATTCAAAGAGCCGCATGTGACTCGCGAGCCTCAGGTTACCGACTCCTGGAATAGACAGTTGATGTTAATAAATACATACAGCTTTATTAAGACCACCGGTCTTATACAGATTCACCACAGGAAGAAAGGAAGCATAGATGGAGCTCCTATATTCCAGGCAGCACAGCATAATGTTAATAAATATGATATATTTTGGAGTGAAGAATAACGTTAGATTCGATTTGGAATATCAAATCAGAGAATGAAATCATTTGTTTGATGATATCGAAAAGAGAAAAGAAGACGTAAAATATTTCTTGTCTTCTTCTTCTTTCTTATCTCTACACTGGGTGAAGTAGAATGCGTCTGCCTTTGTCATTAAGACTGGGAGCACTAGTTAGTAGCAGGCCGACTTAGCTCCAAAAGAAATGGCCGCCTCTGACATGAGGAACAGACGCCATGTGCAGCCACTCCTAACATGGAGTACAAACGCTGCTCATCCTGTATACCTGGATCAGGAGCCCTTACAGGGTACTATCAGCCGGGCCAGCTGAGTCCAGTTTTTTTTAGCGAACTTGTTACTGCTCTCTCCCCTCCTTTTTCATCCGGGCTTGGGACCGGCAAAGACGGAGTTATATTTATTGTCCTAAAGTTCAACGATGAAACTTGACAATCTCTTCTGTAGAGAAATTTGAAAACAAATTTTTACTTCCATTTTATCAACAATATTGTCAATTATTTTTTTTTATCTTTCTATTTATAAAATACTAAAAAATCATCCCAAAAAGTTTATAATTTCCTGGAAACCTTTTAAATGTGTGTATTTTTCCCTTATATTAAACAAGAACGCGAACAAAAAGATCTTTCTTCAATTAATGCATGCTGTTAATGAGCTGTTGATACGAACACAACCTCTTACAGTAAAATGTTAACACTACCTCTTTGTAGTACAGCCACGATGACAGGGCTTCTCTGATGACGGTCATAATAAACCCAATATCAAGATGAACTGTTGTTGTTGTTGTCGTGTCCAAAGAAGAGTCTCAGACGTCTCCATGCATCTCTATTACAGCAGCAGCAATATCCACTATCTTGGGTGTGTAAAGCTGCTGCTCAGGTTCTAAGTTAATTTTCTGCCAGGTTGCGGCCATTTCATTAGAAAATGGGTGCCGTTGCCACGTTAGTCACCTTGGAAACGAACCAGAATTTGGTCAAATATTCCAAGGGTCCAGGGGGGACCGCAGGGAGGTATGGTCGGACTTCTCTCCCCCCCCCCCCCCCATCAAGATGAACTCTAAATGACATTAGAAATTTTATGACAATTTGACAATTAAAACAAGTTTATTGACAACTAGTCAACAGTAAAGTAAGGTTTAAAAATTAGATTTAAAATAAAGAAAAATATTTACAATAGACGTAGCCTTCTCCGAAGGAACGTCTGGATCCTATCAGGAGTTTAAAGCCGTCTTGAGTTCAGACAAGCTCTTGCCAATTCTGGAGTTCTTGTACCTTACATGCTCTATGACAATGTTGAGGAATTTAGAGAAAATTATCTTGTCTTTAAGCGAGAGTATCTCGAGGAGAAATTTAATATTAGAAATTTTTTATTTCTTCAAATTAAAGATACTTCAGCCAGTAAATCTTTTTTATTGTCTCGACGTTTCGACAAAAATCTTTTATCCTCGTCAGGAGCGAACAAAAATTAAAACATCAGGCAAAGCGTTAGAAATTATTCGAAGAGAATAACGCTTTGTCTAATGTTTTAATTTTTGTTAGCTCCTGACGATGACAAAAGATTTTTGTCGAAACGTCGAGATAATAAAAAAGATTTACTGGCCGAAGTGTCTTTTATTTGAAGAAATATGAATACCGGCCAGGCAGCCTCTATCTTTACGATTGAAATTTTATGGTTAAATAAATTAACTCCATAGTGTATTGTAAATAGAAACAATAATACAACTGGAAATTGTTTAACAGAATAGAACTGAAATCACTTCTAAAAAACACGTTGTTTTTGATAAAGGTTGGTGTTGAGTTCTCAGAGATATATTATTTTGTTTATTAATTTAATTTTTTTGTGATTATGTATATATTGACCGCTGACTATCTTTGTATATAATTGAGCTTTTTTTAAATAAAGTGTGAGTAGTAATTTAGTAGTGCTTTATTTTCTCTTTGGTAGAGTCATTATCGGCACTATTGGGGTGTCGCCTGGGCATTGGAATCACCATTGGGGTGTCGCCTGGGCATTGGAATCACCATTGGGGAGTCGCCTGGGCATTGGAATCACCATTGGGGAGTCGCCTGGGTAGTTGAAAGCCTATACAGTCCTCTAAAGTAAACGCCATACGGCTTCTAATTCGTTAAGGAAAAGGGAACCTTAACAGTTGGTATTCGGCTAATCAAAATTCTTTTAGAAATTAAACTAGTTTTGAACCGATAGACCTCATGCCTCAGTAGCGAATTCACCCAGCAATTTTTACAGTTTAATTATAAAAATACCGAGTTTCACTACTGTATTTAATTATTCTGTTTATATATCCAGTACTTGAAAGACATTCTTGGTTAAGGTATTTGACGAATCTATAAAAATAAGCTTTAAGATGTTTTATCCTTGAAGGTTGGGAGGTAACCCAGAGTGAGGTGTCGCTTCACTGAGGCAAAACGTACTCCAGTAATCTCGTTTATTGACATAAATTGACTGACCGCTGGTAGCTAAAAACTGTCGCTATTTATATACAAAATTATATGAAAACCATTATGCAAAATAGGATATTTGCATATCCATAATTCAATATGCAAATACACTACAGAAGATATGATGGAATGCTTGCGATTTGAATGAATACATAATAAAGAAGTATATTTTACAAGAGAAGGAATCGTCTGACATCATCTTGAAGAAGGAATCAAAGTTTACAGCGACGTGTTTCTTCTATTTGTGCTGTATAATCGGCAGGCTTTCGGACTTTGACGTCCTTCAACAGGTAACTATCCAAGAAACTAGAAGATAATATATATATGTAGTATATTTTGAGTTAGTTAGATCACAACCTTCTTATAATATTTATCATAACCCCATATCTATATAAAAATATGTATCGAACAATGGAAGTGACAAATAAAACAAAAGAGGTAAAGGTAGATCAGACGACGCCATAACCCAGACGAACAGGTGTTTATGATAATGAGTTCAATCACCCCGTCAACAGGTGGCCAGACGTGATAAACAACCCGGCGCCTGACAGGTGGCGTGATTATGGGAGCCAATCAGAACTCTCCGCCATATGCGAGCAGCCAATATAAAAGAGCCCAGAAATGGGACAAAGTTAGTTGTTCAGTTAGTTGTTTTCAGAGCGACGCCGTTATACGGTCGGGTTTCTCACCCCTATCCGCGATGTAGGGCATCCGTGGCGCCCGTGGTCTGTCTGTCTTCGTCCGTGGTCTACCTCTACCTTCTTGGAGTTACCATCTAGACCTGCCTCTGTCTCTTGCTGTCCCCGTGCGGGAATCCCATCACACACCCACGACCACGACTGCCCAGTACATTCCACATCGGGTTTACTACATATATATATATACATGTATATTGTAGCGTAGAAATCAAGTCTTTGTATATCTGGGGATGTGAAAGTATTTATTGATAACGTCACCACGGCGACTAGTCGACAAATATTAACAACTCAACAACCCTATCTACAGCTAGAGAATCTCGATCAAGCAAGTAAGAAATATTTTAAAGATTATTTTACAAATACAGAGTAATATATATATTTATAATCTGTTGAATATTTTCATTGAATTATATTAAATTAAAATATAAAATATTAATTATTTCTTCGCCACAATATGTTTACATAATTATAAATTTTCTTAATGAAATGAATGATTATTATACAAAAATCTTTTTATATATCTATTTAAACAAATTAATTTTGAGAAAAGAGAGAGGATGACTGCTATAAAACCATCTGAAAGAAGTATATTTATGAAAGTTTAGAGTTTAACAGAACCGTATTTTCAAGATTATTTTTATTGTATAAACATAAAAATAAAATATTATTAATTAGTCAAAATTTCCTTTTAAAAATACAACAATGGGCTAGAAGAATTAGTAAAAAATCGATATAAAAGATATGACTATTAGAAATAGTTGTCGGTAAAACTTTCAGCTCATCTGAGACTTTTTTTGGAATTTAATCAAAGAATTGAATAATATATGTAAAGTTAAAAAAGAAAAAAATCTCTCCGGAATTGTAAAAATAATTTACAAGTATAAAGAAAAAATGTATCTGAAATATGAAAAAAAAAAAAAACTTGAAAAGGATCAATAAGAAATTCAAATTTTGCTGATATTATTTCAAGATTCAACCCACATATTTTCAATTTTATTTGCTGAAAGTATATTAATCTATGATGGAAGTAATGAAATATTAGAGATAAATGGATAACCAAGTTCCTGGAGTTCCTTGTGAAAATTATTAAAGAATAGTAAACACGTTGGTTCAAGAAGAAGGATTTAAAATAAGAATAAATTTCTTTTAAGGAAATATTGATTGAATTTCATTTATGTGATTAATTTGAACAACAATTGTTTTAAATCTCCTGGACTTCTCCACTTGTGAAAATCATTGAACAATAGTAAACACGTTGGTTCAAGAAGAAGGATTTAAAATAAGAATAAATTTCTTTTAAGGAAATATTGATTGAACCTTATTTATGTGATTGATTTGAACAATTGTTTTAAATCTCCTGGACTTCTCAACTTGTGAAAATCATTGAACAATAGTAAACACGTTGGTTCATGAAGAATGATTTAAAATAAGAATAAATTTATTTAAAGGAAATATTGATTGAACCTTATTTTGATTGGAACAACAATTGTTTTAAATCTCCTGGACTTCTCCACTTGTGAAAATCATTGAACAATAGTAAACACGTTGGTTCATGAAGAATTATTTAAAATAAGAATAAATTTCTTTAAAGGAAATATTGATTGAACCTTATTTTGATTGGAACAACAATTGTTTTAAATCTCCTGGACTTCTCCACTTGTGAAAATCATTGAACAATAGTAAACACGTTGGTTCAAGAAGAAGGATTTAAAATAAGAATAAATTTCTTTAAAGGAAATATTGATTGAACCTTATTTTGATTGGAACAACAATTGTTTTAAATCTCCTGGACTTCTCCACTTGTGAAAATCATTGAACAATAGTAAACACGTTGGTTCATGAAGAATGATTTAAAATAAGAATAAATTTATTTAAAGGAAATATTGATTGAACCTTATTTTGATTGGAACAACAATTGTTTTAAATCTCCTGGACTTCTCCACTTGTGAAAATCATTGAACAATAGTAAACACGTTGGTTCATGAAGAATGATTTAAAATAAGAATAAATTTATTTAAAGGAAATATTGATTGAACCTTATTTTGATTGGAACAACAATTGTTTTAAATCTCCTGGACTTCTCCACTTGTGAAAATCATTGAACAATAGTAAACACGTTGGTTCATGAAGAATTATTTAAAATAAGAATAAATTTCTTTAAAGGAAATATTGATTGAACCTTATTTTGATTGGAACAACAATTGTTTTAAATCTCCTGGACTTCTCCACTTGTGAAAATCATTGAACAATAGTAAACACGTTGGTTCAAGAAGAAGGATTTAAAATAAGAATAAATTTCTTTAAAGGAAATATTGATTGAACCTTATTTTGATTGGAACAACAATTGTTTTAAATCTCCTGGACTTCTACACTTGTGAAAATCATTGAACAATAGTAAACACGTTGGTTCATGAAGAATGATTTAAAATAAGAATAAATTTATTTAAAGGAAATATTGATTGAACCTTATTTTGATTGGAACAACAATTGTTTTAAATCTCCTGGACTTATCCACTTGTGAAAATCATTGAACAATAGTAAACACGTTGGTTCATGAAGAATGATTTAAAATAAGAATAAATTTCTTTAAAGGAAATATTGATTGAACCTTATTTTGATTGGAACAACAATTGTTTTAAACCTCCTGGACTTCTCCACTTGCGGAAATCATTGAACAATAGTAAACACGTTGGTTCAAGAAGAAGGATTTAAAATAAGAATAAATTTCTTTAAAGGAAATATTGATTGAACCTTATTTTGATTGTAACAACAATTGTTTTAAATCTCCTGGACTTCTCCACTTGTGAAAATCATTGAAGAATAGTGAACACGTTGGTTCAAGAAGAAGGATTTAAAATAAGAATAAATTTCTTTAAATGAAATATTGATTGAATTTCATTTATGTGATTGATTTGAACAATTGTTTTAAATCTCCTGGACTTCTCCACTTGTGAAAATCATTGAAGAATAGTAAACACGTTGGTTCAAGAAGAAGGATTTAAAATAAGAATAAATTTCTTTAGAGTAAATATTGATTGAATTTCATTTATGTGATTGATTTGAACAATTGTTTTAAATCTCCTGGACTTCTCCACTTGTGAAAATCATTGAAGAATAGTGAACACGTTGGTTCAAAAAGAATGATTTGAAATAAGAATAAATTTCTTTAAAGGAAATATTGATTGAACCTAATTTATGTGATTGATTTGAACAACAATTGCTTTAAATCTCCTGGACTTCTCCACTTGTGAAAATCATTGAACAATAGCAAACACGTTGGTTCAAGAAGAAGGATTTAAAATAAGAATTAATTTATTTAAATGAAATATTGATTGAACCTTATTTATGTGATTGATTTGAACAATTGTTTTAAATCTCCTGGACTTCTCCACTTGTGAAAATCATTGAACAATAGCAAACACGTTGGTTCAAGAAGAAGGATTTAAAATAAGAATTAATTTATTTAAATGAAATATTGATTGAACCTTATTTATGTGATTGATTTGAACAATTGTTTTAAATCTCCTGGACTTCTCCACTTGTGAAAATCATTGAACAATAGCAAACACGTTGGTTCAAGAAGAAGGATTTAAAATAAGAATTAATTTATTTAAATGAAATATTGATTGAACCTTATTTATGTGATTGATTTGAACAATTGTTTTAAATCTCCTGGACTTCTCCACTTGTGAAAATCATTGAACAATAGCAAACACGTTGGTTCAAGAAGAAGGATTTAAAATAAGAATTAATTTATTTAAATGAAATATTGATTGAACCTTATTTATGTGATTGATTTGAACAATTGTTTTAAATCTCCTGGACTTCTCCACTTGTGAAAATCATTGAACAATAGCAAACACGTTGGTTCAAGAAGAAGGATTTAAAATAAGAATTAATTTATTTAAATGAAATATTGATTGAACCTTATTTATGTGATTGATTTGAACAATTGTTTTAAATCTCCTGGACTTCTCCACTTGTGAAAATCATTGAACAATAGCAAACACGTTGGTTCAAGAAGAAGGATTTAAAATAAGAATTAATTTATTTAAATGAAATATTGATTGAACCTTATTTATGTGATTGATTTGAACAATTGTTTTAAATCTCCTGGACTTCTCCACTTGTGAAAATCATTGAACAATAGCAAACACGTTGGTTCAAGAAGAAGGATTTAAAATAAGAATTAATTTATTTAAATGAAATATTGATTGAACCTTATTTATGTGATTGATTTGAACAATTGTTTTAAATCTCCTGGACTTCTCCACTTGTGAAAATCATTGAACAATAGCAAACACGTTGGTTCAAGAAGAAGGATTTAAAATAAGAATTAATTTATTTAAATGAAATATTGATTGAACCTTATTTATGTGATTGATTTGAACAATTGTTTTAAATCTCCTGGACTTCTCCACTTGTGAAAATCATTGAACAATAGCAAACACGTTGGTTCAAGAAGAAGGATTTAAAATAAGAATTAATTTATTTAAATGAAATATTGATTGAACCTTATTTATGTGATTGATTTGAACAATTGTTTTAAATCTCCTGGACTTCTCCACTTGTGAAAATCATTGAACAATAGTAAACACGTTGGTTCAAGAAGAAGAATTTAAAATAAGAATAAATTTCTTTGAAGGAAATATTAAATGAACCTTATTTATGTGATTAATTTGAACCATTGTTTTAAATCTCCTGGACATCGATTAAAAAAGTTTCCGGAGATGAGTTTCTTTTAATTTTAAAACTATCTCAAGCTTTCGGGAATCTCTATCCTTTTACAGTAGAAGTTGTTGTAAGAAGGCCTAGAGATTTCGACAAGAAGTTTATCTGATTGCACTACACAAGAGAACATGCTTAAAGAAGAATACATGGAATTATGCAGAAAAATAATGCTTGTGAAACGAACAAGTTAAAAAAAGGCTTTGGAGACTTGAAAAAAAAATAGATATGATACCTAACTATTAGAAAAATGCGTCAAGAAAGAAGAATTGAAATAGCAATATCATTGCATAAGAAAAATACTGATTGAAGATATTGATTGATTTGAACAAGTTGAAAAGTTTTAGAGATATGCAAACAAAAATAGATCTCTGATACCTCTAACTACTCAAGTATATAATTCAAGTCAAAATAAATTAAATGGGACAATAAAATGTTTAGGAAAATAATGTGATTGAATATAATGATTGATTTGAACAAGTTGAAAGAAAGTTTTAAAGATTTTAACAAAAATAGATTTGGTACCTAACTATTCAAAGAATATGATTCAATAATATGAATAGAGAAATCACGATTGAACATATAATCATCCATTTGAACAAGTTGAAAGAATACTCTTTACCAAGGGTCGGTAAACTGCGTCTCACGAGCCACATGCGGCTCTTTGGATGTGAAGCTCTTTATATAGCTCCATATGTAAATATTATTTATGTGAGTACTATTTATTGTTGGCAAGAAAAAAATTGTGGCTCTTTAAAAACTTTAAAATTTTGTAAATTGTAATTTTTTTACTCTTCCGATTCGAAAGTTTGCCGACCCCTGCTCTACCAGGGTGCTCTTATATTGAACAAAGCAGATTTGATACCTAAACGCTCAAGAACATGCTTCAAGGAAGGGTGAAAATGATTATTAAATATATAACGAATCATTTGAACAAGTTGAAAGAAGACTCTAGACAATTGAACAAAGCAGATTTTATACCTAAACGCTCAAGAACATTATTCAAGAAAGGATAAAAATAATTATTGAACATATAATGATCCATTTGATTAAGTTGAAAGAAGACTCTAGACAATTGAACAAAGTAGATCTGATATCTAGCTACTCAAGAACATGATTCAAGGAAGGGTAGGAAAATGGTGATTAAACATATAATGAATCATTTGAACAAGTTGAAAGAAGACTCTAGACAATTGAACAAAGTAGATTTGATACCTAACTACTCAAGAACATGATTCAAGGAAGGGTAGGAAAATGGTGATTGAACATATAATGAATCATTTGAACAAGTTGAAAGAAGACTCTAGACAATTGAACAAAGTAGATCTGATACCTAACTACTCAAGAACATGATTCAAGGAAGGGTAGGAAAATGGTGATTGAACATATAATGATCCATTTGAACAAGTTGAAAGAAGACTCTAGACAATTGAACAAAGCAGATTTGATACCTAACTACTCAAGAACATGATTCAAGAAAGGGTAGGAAAATGGTGATTGAACATATTGATTCATTTGAACAATTTGAACGAAAACTCTAGATAATTGAACAAAGTTTTGATCTGATACCTAACTACTCAAGAACATTCTTCAAAGAAGAGAAGAAATAGCAATATAACTGCACAGAAGAATCAACTATAATGATTGATTTGAACAAGTTAAAAGAAGGCTTTAGAGATTTGAGCAAAACTTTATCCAAATGCTACCTACTCAAGGTCATTATTTGAATTCCTGAAATAGGTGAAGCAAACCTTTCACAATAAACAGGTATTTCTTATCTTTATTATATAGCGTAAATACACTTAAAGAAAAGAGAAAAAAATCCTTCAGAGTAATATCTTGATTAGAAATGCAAAAACAATTTTTCGTATACATCTTGTATACGTCTTCGTACGATGGTTTACTTCTTCTACATGCCTTCGGACGCTTGTTTACTTCTTGTTTATTTCTTCTATACTTTTTTGTACTCTTGTTTACATCTACAATACTTCTCCCTACGCTTGTTTACTTCTTCTATAATACTTTGTATGCTTGTTTATTTCTATACTTCTTCGTACGCTTTTTTACTTTTTGTTTATTACTTGTATACCTTTTGTAGACTTCTTATATATTATAAAACTATTTTAGAGGCGTAATATTCTTTTTAAAATAAAACAATTTCTACTGTCCTTACTGCGATGGAAAAATTAAAGGGAGGGCCTGGCTCATCAGTGGTGAACCCTCCCAGCGGTTTCGCCAGTTTAATCTACCATACGGCTGTTTTATTGCATTTTTGGAACTTCCTTTTATAGGTGACTGTTGTAAGACTCTTGGAATGGGTATTTTAGAAGAACTATGGACATAATTCTTTAGGACAGCAGAATTAAATATAATTATAAATATATAATATTATATATTATATTTAATTCTGCTCTCTCTGTCCTAAAAACTTATGTCCATAGTTCTTCTAAAATACCCATTCCAAGAGTCTTACAACAGTCACCTATAAAAGGAAGTTCCAAAAATGCAACAAAACAGCGGTATGGTAGATTAAACTGGCGAAACCGCTGGGAGGGTTCACCACTGATGAGCCAGGCCCTCCCTTTAATTTTTCCATCGCAGTAAGGACAGTAGAAATTGTTTTATTTTAAAAAGAATATTACGCCTCTAAAATAGTTTTATAATTTGATAACAGATGGCGCTCTAGTACATCGTAACTTCTTATATATACCTCTTGTATACTTCTTGCATAGTCCTTGTCTACGTTTTGCCTACTTGTATACTTCTTTGTTACTTATTAGATAATTTTGTTGCTTATTTTCAAACTCTTTGTCTAATTATTAAATAATTAATATAAATAAACAATAACTCTCTCTGTATGAGGAAGATGGAACTATCCAACCAAGTGATTACAGAAGAGCATATTTCTATATATATTCGTTAAACACCATCACCTAGAATGACATTAAGTACAGACTATATAAGTAGAATAAACAATACAATAGTCGTAGCTATGATCTGGTAGATAAAATTGGCGAAATCACTGGAATGATTAATTACTCTCATGAGCAAAGCCTTCCTAATTCTTTTTTCAGCTTCATATTCCACATTCAGTTTGCTAATGGTGAAAATTCGTCCTTTATTAAAAAAAAACAATGGTTGCCTGTAAAGTCGGTTTTACGGGCGAAGATTTTACGTGACAACGGTAGAATATTTATTGATATGAATATATTTAAATTGCACAATAGGAACAAGGAATTGAATGAAAATAAGAATTGCACAAATTTTAACTATAGAAATATATTTTGTTTACTAAAACATTGTACATGTAAACTAAAACTTAACTAATTCCTATTTGAGTGATTTTGTTGAGGATAGGACGATGATAGGAGAAATATGAAATGAAAGGAAGTGTTTCTGCTGTAATGTGTCTTGCGAAAGTCAAGTCGATAGTTGTTCCTTTTAACGTAGTTGACTTAGAAACGTTTGATACGCAATCAAGATTATACGTATTTTTCATGAAATTAAGAAACGAGTTGTCAGGCTTTACGTTTTTGTTAAAATCACCACACAGAAGAATCGGTATACTAGAATCAACTTGCACGAACGGTGGCACGTACTGGCTGTTGTGAATGTACGGACCGAGTCCTTGCCATAGTAACATTCCAATATCCTGCATACTAGCTCCTGGATGAATATATACAGCACCGAGTATAAACTTGAAGCTAGTATTAGCGGCGAAGCAAGTAACTTCAGTCATGCACATGTCACCCTTGGTTTTAATGACACGAGTTACGTCTGTAATCGCAACTTGGAACACTTCCGCCGTAGATGTCGATGATAATTTACGATAGATCGCCACTCCACCAGCCGCGTTGGTATTTGAAATTCAAAACACTTATTCAGATCGAAGGTTCAAATTTTTGCTAAATAAATTTGAAATTAAATTAAATTTGTAATTGTAAATGATGAAGTTGAAAATTAAAACATTTACTTAAATTAGATGTTAAAATTCTTGCTCAACACAGTTTAAATAAAGTTTTCTTATATCTGCCACTTTTTCTTAATATTTGTAATTTTAAAGAATCAATTCGAAAATCAAAACATTTATTCAGATCGAAGGTTCAGATTTTTGCTAAATAAATTTGAAACTATTTAAAATTTGTAAAATAATAATTAATTAATTATTTAATTTTAAACTAATAATTTACTTAACACTATCAACATTTATCAATAGTATGACATACCCTATAAACTCAGTTTCTCAACTTTTGTGTCAATCTAACAATTAATCAATCAATCATAGTTTACGATAATGAAATATCAGTGTACAATTATTTATCTTTATTGTTGTAGTTGTTGTAAATGACGAATCTAAGCACTCCACATTTTCACTACAGACACAGCTGACGATACTTTAACCACACGTGTGAACTTGTATTATGACGCTTTCTTGTTTTTCCAACGCCAAGAACGTTCGAGAAAGACAAAGACAGAGACAAGCATGCGCCGATTCAATGCGCCTAATTCTCTAGCGCTGCGCGCGCAGCACTCTCGTTCGGTGACTCATCGTAACGTTACCGGGCGTTACACTTTTTCATAAGTGACTCCCAGCCGCAACCTAATTTAAGACGTTGTCACGTCAAAAAACAATAGCGTTGAGAGAATGATTCCTCACATCCTTGCTATACCTAATTACATACTTACTCAACATTCTTTACATAAGAAATTTAGAAGATTGTTGACGTGGCGCAATGGATAACGTGTTTGACTATGGATAAAAATATTCCAATTTCGAATCACGGGAGAATAGTTGTAAAGGATGGAACCTTCAACACTTTGATTTATAATATTATAAAATAAATAAAGCTTCTAAGGTTAAGTTTCTTGTTCAAATTTTTATTTTCAAGCTTTCAGACTTGTCAGTCCTTCAACAGGATTATCACGATAAAAAATTGATTATATATACTATTTTTATATACAAATTAATTTTTACATATTTAAATATTAATGATATTGTAAGGGGAGAAAATATATATTACATTCTTTGAGATATCATTCAACCAGCACGTATCCTCCACCATACACGTATATTTTCAAAAATTGTTTATAACACACAAAGAATGTAATATATATTTTCTTCCCTTGCAATATCATTAATATTTAAATATGTAAAAATTAATTTGAATATAAAATAGTATATAACATCTATTTTTTATCGTGATAATCATGTTGAAGGACTGACAAGTCTGAAAGCTAGAAAATTAAAATTTGAACAAGAAACTTAACTCTAGAAGCTTTATTTATTTTATTATATTATCTTTAAATATATGATAACCTAGTTTCTACAATTATATTGAACTTAATATAACAAATAATTGGGAAAGTTTGGTTCCTCATTAGTCAACCATCACAGCGATTTCATTAAATTCCAATTAATTGTAGCTATCTGGTGGATTAAATTGACGAAATCGCTAAGGTTCACCACTGATGAGCAATGTCTTTCTCATATTATTTTCATCAGTTCATCAAATGTAGAAATTTGTACTATACGATTAAATATAGCATCGCTGAAATATTACATCTTCAACGATCACAAATCAAGGAACCTCGACGCCCTCGAATGGAGTTATCTAAGACCGATAGTGATATGTCTCAAGGCCATTTTGTCTATTGATTTCTTCCCCATCTTTGCATAATGTTTGTATTTGTGTTAACTCTATCTTTTTTTTATGTAAATTTTTGACCAAACGCCACGTTGTTATAATCCTGTGCTTCAGGCAGAGGGTTTGGTCGCCATTTTTTTTCTTTCTTTCATCTTCAAATGATTACCTAAACTTGATGCTCCAATTAAAACGTCATTAATTTCTTGTCTATTACTTAAATGTTTTTACTTCAAATACTGCTAGACGTGTTATAACACCATCAATTGTTAAAGTACATTATGGGCATTTCAAATATTAGCATTTAGGTCCACTTCTTCCATCCATATTTCCAATTTTTTTTTCTTCCAAATCCATATTCTTATTTTCCATAGGATCATTCAAATAATAATCTGTATATATTTATCATGTGTATATAATCTTTCTCCATTTTTACCCCTTTGTATATTTCCCACTTTCATAGGTTTCTCCGTCTTGTAACCCCAAGGAGAATCCTCTGTAAGACCTGTGTGTCTTAATAAAGGTTTGTGTGTGTGTGTGTGTGTGTGCGAATATTAGCATTGATATAAAATATTTATATTTGACCATAAAAAAAAATTCTAAACTATTATAGACGCGTATGATTCTTTTAATAATAAAACAATTTCTACTGCCCTTACTGTAATGGTAAAATTAATGGGAGGGACATTTTTAAAAGAATCATACGCGTCTATAATAGTTTCAAATTTTCATAACGGCGCGTTAATGCATCACAAAAAATATTGTTTATTAAAAACCTGGCATCTCATGTTCATGACATATATATGTTATAAATAAAGGAGGATTATGCTAATGGTGATGCAGTCGTGGCAAAGATCTTGAAAGTATAATACTAAAAATAGTTTTGATTAGAGATTTCTTTTATTGAACTAAAGGAATATATAAAAAAACATGGTTTGTTAAAAGTACTGCCTGGCTTTGGCGTAAGAATAAAAAATTGAAAAACGTATTTACATAATGTACAAAAGGTTGAGCCGGCCATCGGGAAAGAACAACGAGTTTTTATAGGGGAAGCATGACCTCTGGCGGTCGATTTAACAGAGTATTTGGATCTATGAAATATAATTTTAAATAGAATAATATTTTAATATAACATATATATATATTGCCACAGAATAATTATTTTGAATACTCTGTTGTTTATCATAATAAATATTTGCATAGTCATCACCCCTTACCATGCTTGTATATTATCATTTGTAAATTAAATTATAAAATAGTTGTGCATTCTAATCAATAAATTATTTTTACTCAATCGTTTGTAATACTTCACTACCGTGACAATATATAGGTTGGAATTTTGTCTAAATTTGACCAAATGGATGTTGTGGCTTATTCTTTAACATCATTAGTAAAGTTTTTTTACTAGAATGATGAATATAATGAATCGTTCTGATGTGTAATTAAAGGGAGATTTTTTTTGAGATTGAAACACCCTTTATTGACATCTTGTCAATTATGTTTTACAAAATTAATGAAGAATAATGGGAATATTTACAATGTTTTATGAGTGAGGAAGGCTCCACAATCTTGATAGGGTCCTTCTCCAGACCAGGATAGGGTCTTCTTGGACCCCCCGCAACTCCAGGGCCAGGAAGTATTTGTAGATTCGGGTCTTGGCAGATGCCATGATGGTCAAGGCGTTGTCCTCCAGGTCTCGCCCGAAGATCCAGCTCTGTAGGTCAGGGAGCCGCTGGATGGTAATTAAAGGGAGAGCTACCTCTCTATGTACATGTTGATATGTGGGAAAATGTTGCAGCTCTATGCAAATTACGTTTAAATTGTCTGCTTATGAAATTTTAAATAATTTGGGCATTTGGAAATTTGATGCATGCACGATTCCATATAGGTTATATGCTAGTTACGTTAAACCACTGGTTTTATCCAGTATTTCCCCTAGGTCACCTACAGAGAGGTGTAACTTGGATTTTGACCTGGTATTAAATGGCTGCCTCTAACATGAGGAACAAACGCCTTGTGTAGCCGCTCCTAGCCGCTCTAGACAGCCCTGTTATCAGCTGTGTGATACATACACCTGTCTATACAGACCACCCTGTCTATAGCGACCACCCAAGACAACGTTTTTAAAATATATTCGCACTCGGGTAAAACCCGGGCGTTGCCCGGGCCATTCGTCTAGTAATATATAACTCTACACACATTCTCTCCGATAGATGGCGCCAGCCATCAGCGACATTTAGTTACACGATTGGTAGATGCCTTTTTCTTAATTTACTAACCTGATCCCAGTACAATTTCACTTTTGTACTATTCTTTCCCAATATATTGTTTGTTTTAAACAGATAAGATGATTGTTTTCAACTAAACCTAAATTCAAAAGGATTGTTAAACTATGAATTGATATGAAAAAGCATTTTCTTGCAATTTAAATGAGCATATGAATATAGTAGATCTTCATATATCGGAATAAATATGAACTAAAGGTTGATTTTTTTCATTTCATTCTTGAAAAAGGTCCAAAATACTCTTTATTGATTCATACACGCTGAAGAGAGTCATCAGCCTAAAAAAACGTTCGTAGTTGGCCAAAGACCATCTTTCTTGTTTGTTTTTTGTTCTCCGAAACATGAACATGTTAAGAACTATCAGATTTCATCGATTGAAAGTGTGATTCCAGAGAATATTTGGGATGCTTACAAGTTCAAAAGATCTGAATATTACAACAACAACAACAACAAAAAGCCTTTATTTAGGGTCACTGACCCTATACAGGATTCACCAGAGGTATGCATAAGAACAAAGCAGTGAGACAAAGGAAATAACGATATAGACAGAAGAAAAAGAAAAAAAAGAAGAAAAAAAAAACAAGAAAGAGAAAGAGGGAAGCAATAAAAACAACACAAAAAGAGTAGCAGTAAGAAAGTGAGGAGTGAGTGTCACTTGGCCTTCTTCTGAGATATGGACTTGTGGAAACCATAAAACGCCGTAGCAATATACTTATTCTGGGTCATATTGTCAATTATTAAAGATCTGAATAGTTCAGGGATCGGCAACCTTTTAAGTCGGAAGAGTCAAAAATTACAAAATTTAAAAGTCTTTTAAGTGCGCTACAACATTTTTTCTTACCAAGTAATAAATAGTACTAGTATAAATAAAGTTTTATTTATGTGAGTACTACACACATCTTCACATCCAAAGAGCTAAATGTGACTTGCGAGCCTCAGGTTACCGACTCCTGGAATAGACAGTTAATGTTAATAAATACATACATATACAGCTTTATTAAGACCACCGGTCTTATACAGATTAACCATAGGAAGAAAGGAAGCATAGATGGAGCTCCTATATTCCAGGCAGCACAGCATAATGTTAATAAATATGATATATTTTGGAGTGAAGAATAACGTTAGATTCGATTTGGAACGTCAAATCAAAGAATGAAATCATTTGTTTGATGATATCGACAAAAGAAAAAAGACGTAAAATATTTCTTGTGTTCTTCTTCTTTCTTATCTCCACACTGGGTGAAGTAGAATGTGTCTGATTTTTTCATTGAGACTGGGAGCACTACTCAGTGGCAGGCCGACTTAGCTCCAATATGGAATAGCCGCCTTTGACATGAGGAACAGATGCCATGTCAGCCGCTCCTAACATGGAGTACAAACGCTGCTCATCCTGTATCCCTGGATTAGGAGCCCTTACAGGGTACTATCAGCCGGGCCAGCTGAGCCCAGATTTTTTACCGAGCTTGTTACTGCTCTCCCTCCTCATTTTTCATCCGGGCTTGGGACCGGCAAAGACGGAGTTATATTTATTTTCCTGAAGTTCAACGATGAAACTTGACAATCTCTTCTGTAGAGAAATTTGAAAACAAATTTTTACTTCCATTTTATCAACAATATTGTCAATTATTTTTTTTTATCTTTCCATTTATAAAATACTAAAAAATCATCCCAAAAAGTTTATAATTTCCTGGAAACCTTTTGAATGTGTGTATTTCCCCCTTATATTAAACAAGTACGCGAACAAAAAGAGCTTTCTTCAATTAATGCATGCTGCTAATGAGCTGTTGATACGAACATAACCTCTTACAGTAAAATGTCAACACTACCTCTTTGTGATACAGCCACGATGACAGGGCTTCTCTGATGACGGTCATAATGAACAAAATATCAAGATGAACTGTTGTTGTTGTTGTCGTGTCCAAAGAAGAGTCTCAGACGTCTCCATGCATCTCTATTACAGCAGCAGCAATATCCACTATCTTGGGTGTATAAAGCTGCTGCTCTGGGTCTAAGTCAATTTTCTGCAAGGCTGCGGCCATTTCATTAGAAAATGGATGCCGTTGCCACGTTAGTCACCTTGGAAACGAACCAGAATTTGGTCGAATATTCAAAGGGTCCAGGGGGGACCGCAAGGAGGTGTGGTCGGACTTCTCCCCCCCCCCCCCCCCATCAAGATGAACTCTAAATGACATAGACATTTTATGACAATTTGACAATTAAAACAAGTTTATTGACAACTAGTCAACAGTAAAGTAAGGTTTAAAAATTAGATTTAAAATAAAGAAAAATATTTATAACAGACGTAGCCTTCTCCGAAGAGACATCTGGATCCTATCAGGAGCTTAAAGCCGTCTTGAGTTCAGACAGGCCCTTGCTAATTCTGAAGTTCTTGTCCCTTACATGCTCTATGACAATGTTGAGGAATTTGTAGAGAATTATCTTGTTTTCAGGTGAGAGTATCTCGAAGAGAAATTTAATATTAGAAATTTGATATTTCTTCAAATAAAAGACACTTCGGCCAGTAAATCTTTTTATTGTCTCGACGTTTCAACAAAGATCTTTTGTTCTCGTCTGGAGCGAACAAAAATTAAAACATCAGGCAAAGCGTTAGAAATTATTCTAAGAGAATAACGCTTTGCCTAATGTTTTAATTTTTGTTCGCTCCTGACGAGAACAAAAGATTCTTGTCGAAACGTCGAGACAATAAATAGATTTACTGGCTGAAGTGTCTTTAATTTTAAGAACTATGAATGCTGGCCAGGCAACCTCTATCTTTACACGATTGAAATTTTATGGTTAAATAAATTAACTCCATAGTGTATTGTAAATAGAAACAATAATACAACTGGAAATTGTTTAACAGAATAGAACTGAAATCACTTCTAAAAAACACGTTGTTTTTGATAAAGGTTGGTGTTGAGTTCTCAGAGATATATTATTTTGTTTATTAATTTAATTTTTTTGTGATTATGTATATATTGACCGCTGACTATCTTTGTATATAATTGAGCTTTTTTAAAATAAAGTGTGAGTAGTAATTTAGTAGTGCTTTATTTTCTCTTTGGTAGAGTCATTATCGGCACTATTGGGGTGTCGCCTGGGCATTGGAATCACCATTGGGGTGTCGCCTGGGTATTGGAATCACCATTGGGGTGTGGCCTGGGCATTGGAATCACCATTGGGGTGTGGCCTGGGCATTGGAATCACCATTGGGGTGTGGCCTGGGCATTGGAATCACCATTGGGGTGTCGCCTGGGTATTGGAATCACCATTGGGGTGTGGCCTGGGCATTGGAATCACCATTGGGGTGTCGCCTGGGCATTGGAATCACCATTGGGGTGTGGCCTGGGCATTGGAATCACCATTGGGGTGTGGCCTGGGCATTGGAATCACCATTGGGGTGTCGCCTGGGCATTGGAATCACCATTGGGGTGTCGCCTGGGCATTGGAATCACCATTGGGGAGTCGCCAGGGTAGTTGAAAGCCTATACAGTCCTCTAAAGTAAACGCCATAGGCTTCTAATTCGTTAAGGAAAAGGGAACCTTAACAGTTGGTATTCGGCTAATCAAAATTCTTTTAGAAATTAAACTAGTTTTGAACCGATAGAGCTCATGCCTCAGTAGCGAATTCACCCAGCAATTTTTACAGTTTAATTATAAAAATACCGAGTTTCACTACTGTATTTAATTATTCTGTTTATATATCCAGTACTTGAAAGACATTCTTGGTTAAGGTATTTGACGAATCTATAAAAATAAGCTTTAAGATGTTTTATCCTTGAAGGTTGGGAGGTAACCCAGAGTGAGGTGTCGCTTCACTGAGGCAAAACGTACTCCAGTAATCTCGTTTATTAACATAAATTGACTGACCGCTGGTAGCTAAAAACTGTCGCTATTTATATACAAAATTATATGAAAACCATTATGCAAAATAGGATATTTGCATATCCATAATTCAATATGAAAATACACTACAGAAGATATGATGGAATGCTTGCGATTTAAATGAATACATAATAAAGAAGTATATTTTACAAGAGAAGGAATCGTCTGACATCATCTTGAAGAAGGAATCAAAGTTTACAGCGACGTGTTTCTTCTATTTGTGCTGTATAATCGGCAGGCTTTCGGACTTTGACGTCCTTCAACAGGTAACTATCCAAGAAACTAGAAGATAATATATATATGTAGTATATTTTGAGTTAGTTAGATGACAACCTTCTTATAATATTTATCATAACCCCATATCTATATAAAAATATGTATCGAACAATGGAAGTGACAAATAAAACAAAAGAGGTAAAGGTAGATCAGACGACGCCATAACCCAGACGAACAGGTGTTTATGATAATGAGTTCAATCACCCCGTCAACAGGTGGCCAGACGTGATAAACAACTCGGCGCCTGACAGGTGGCGTGATTATGGGAGCCAATCAGAACTCTCCGCCATATGCGGGCAGCCAATATAAAAGAGCCCAGAAATGGGACAAAGTTAGTTGTTCAGTTAGTTGTTTTCAGAGCGACGCCGTTATACGGTCGGGTTTTCTCACCCCTATCCGCGATGTAGGGCATCCGTGGCGCCCGTGGTCTGTCTGTCTTCGTCCGTGGTCTACCTCTACCTTCTTGGAGTTACCATCTAGACCTGCCTCTGTCTCTTGCTGTCCCCGTGCGGGAATCCCATCACACACCCACGACCACGACTGCCCAGTACATTCCACATCGGGTTTACTACATATATACAGGGTGATCCAAAAGTCCCGCACAACTTTAAAAATTAATAACTCCGCGAATATTTGCGCTAGAGCAATGCGGTAAACACCATTGTGTTCAGAATGCAATGGGATTTTTTATGGCAAATAATGAAAAATTCAAAATTGATTTTAGTTACAACTTTATTCGCTAGATGGCGCCCTACCAGAATCAGCGATTCAGCGGCCAAATTGTTTGATAAATTGAAAAATATAACTGAACGACACGTATTTTTACTTTTTGAATACCAGGAAAGAACCCTAATAATATCAAATGATAAATTAATAAAACACCATATCGCCAAAAGTTAGAAGAAATGGTTAACGATTTTTAAATACAATCTGAGATATGTAAAATAGGTATATGCAAATTAAAATATGTAGCAAAAAAAAAAACTGATATTTTAGATGCGGTTTGCTGGAATCCTTTCAGCTATTTATATTTCGAAAATAATAATTTTCTATTTTTTAAAATTCAACTCTCTCTCAGTATCGATTATATTTATTTTAATTCATTTGAAAAATATTTATCTATCTCTGATGATTTATTTTACTCTGGAATGCCGTTGTTGTTTTTGTCGTGTCCAATAAAGAACCTCAGATTATTTTCGTTTGGCCAACAAAAAATGTCCAATTTATATACACATATATTCTTACATAATGAGACTTTAAAGAATGCAAATGATCTTCATCTATTTACATACACAACACATCTCCCCCCTTAATAATACTCCAGTCGGTCTAGGGGTTTCCTGGCTCTCTGAGGTCTAGGACTGCGGACGGGCACTTGCACAGCGGCAGCCTCCGGTTTAGGAGTGCGAAAGGGCACGTGCACAGCAACAGGCCCTGGTATAGGAGTGCAAGAGGGTACGTGCACAGAAGCAGTCTCCTCCTTGTTTCCTGATGTAACCTCTGGAACCTCCTCTTCACTTTATTTCTGACTTCCACCTACAGGCTTCTCTCCTGATGTTCGAGGAAGTATCAAATTTCTTGTCTCCACTTGTTTCTTTCTCACAGGTCGCAATTGATTGATATGCCTCTTATACACGACGCCCTCGCAACTTATAAGGTAGTGACGGTAGCTCAATAATTCCAAAATGGTACATTTTTACCGTTTAGGTCCAGTTGCATAGTTGCGGAAATAAACCTCGCAACCTGTAGTAAACTGCTCCTGCCTTCTTACGGCCTCATGAAATACCTCTCGCGGATTTCTCATCTTGGTATTAAATTCTAGAATCTTGATCTTAAACTTCTCTTCATTAGCAGTTCCGCCGGGGAGAATTCCTTTAATACAGTTTGGGGGAATGCTCTATGAGCAAATAGGAAACTTTGTAGATTCGTCTCTAAATCATCCTTCCCATTATTCTTTCTCAAAAGGTTTTTAAACTCTCTTAGATATCTCTCAGCTAAACCATTTGTACTAGGATTATACGGACTGGTCTTAGTGTGCCGTATACCATTCATTTTGGTAAATTGCTCGAATTCACCGGAGACAAACTGTCTTCCGTTATCTGTAACAAAATATTAGGGCAATCCAATTCTGGCGAGAATTTCTCTGAGATGACTTATAATCGTTTTTCTGGTAATATCTTGGATGATAAAAATTTCTATCCACTTTGAGTATGCGTCCACGAGAACCAAAAACATTCTTCCCATGAACGGACCCGCTAGATCAAGATGAAGTCGATGCCTCGGTTTTTCGGGCCAAGTCCATTCCGAGATGGTAGCCGGGGGCATGTTTGCCGATTCTTGGCATACTCTACATTCTCTAGTTAACTCCTCGATGTTACTGTCTATGCCTGGCCACCAGAAAATACCGTCTGGCAATAATCTTCATTTTAACAATCCCCATGTGTATTACATGCAAGTCATTTAAAATTAAAGATATTAATTTTTGGGGAATTACCACTCTTTCACGCCATTGAAAACAATCAAACTCCAAACTTAATTCCTCATTTATCTTATAATAAGGAACTAGTGGGTTTTCCCTCAGTACCCTTGTGAATTTCCACACAGTTGCCTTCTCTAACATTCCTTAATACTATAGACAGTATTTTATCTCGGGACGTCTCATATGCCACCTCCCTAAAAGAGAACGGTACCTCATTCAACTTCCTGAGAAGAAGTACCTGGTCTTCATCAAGAAACTCCCTGACACTCGATTCTAAAGGAAGACGTGACAATGCGTCAACATTGGAATTATCACTACTTTTTCGAAACTCCTCAGTATAATTAAATGCAGCTAATTTTAAGGACCATCTTTTAATTCTGGATGCTGCACATATGGGAATTGGTTTCTGAGGTGAAAATATATGAATTAAGGGTCGGTTGTCTGTGGCTAATACGAATTTTCGTCCCAGTAAGTATTGTCTTGATTTCTCATCGCCATAAGTTATGCTCAACGCTTCCTTTTCTAGTTGAGAGTACCGTTTTTCCGCTTCAGTTAATGTTCTAGAAGCAAAGGCTATAGGGCATTCTTCCTTTCTATCATTTCTATGACTCAGAATTACGCCTAGTCCATAGTCCATTAATAATGATTTACATTTTTGAAATAACATTCGATATTTTTTCGTCCAATTCCATCTACAATTTTTATTCAAAAGTTGATAGAATAGCGCTAAAATGTTGCTATATTCTTTATGAATCTATAATAATAAATTAATAGTCCTATAAAAGATCTCAATTGCGAAACATTCTTTAGGTTCAGGCGCCTCTATCACCGCTTTAATTTTATTTTATAAGGGATGCAGTCCATATTTATCCATTTTAAACCCTAAAAATTCCACCGATTTCTTTTTTAATTTACATTTATATCTGTTTAACTTTAAACCTTTTTCTAGCAATCATCTAAACACTAGATCCAACTTTTGTTCATGATCTTCAAAGTCTTTTCCTGCAACCAAAATATCATCTATGTAGCAGGCCACACCTGGCAAATCAGAAAATAGGCCTTCCATAATCCTCTGAAATTTATTTGGTGCTACCGCTACGTCATATGATAGTCTTTTATAAGAAAACAACCTCTTTGTTGTGTTTATATCAACAACAGCTTTGGCTTCTTCGCTAATATTACTTGTAAGTAAGCCTGTGGTAGGTCTAGAGTCGAAAGTACGGTGCTTGTAGATAATTTTGAAAAGATCTCATCGATCGATGGAATGGGATACTTATCTAATTCTATTGCTTTATTAGCTGTACATCTAAAATCACCGCATATCCTTACACTACCATCCTTTTTTGATGCCGGTACTATTGGAGCGGTCCAATATGCATGAACTATAGGTTATAAAATGCAAGAATTCACTAAACGATCAATTTCATTCTCTACTTTGTTTTTTGGAGAGAAAGGTAAACTTCTGGCCTTACAAAACACAGAAGTCACATCCTTTTTTAAATTAAAATTTATTCTAACGTCCTTTAGACAGCCCAAATCTTTGTTAAACAAATCTGCATACCTATCCATCAAATTTTTATATATTTAAATATATTTCTATTATATTCATTATTTAAAATTTTAATGCTAAACAATATAGAATAATCAAGTTTCAACTGTTTAAGCCATTCTCTTCCTAATAAAATTACCTGGATTTTTTCATTTACAACTATTAATCGTAAATATTGGTTGGCTTCTTTTACAAAAACATTTCTTTGATATATAATCTCTATTGATTTACCACAAAAGGATTTTAATCTTAAATTTGTTGGAAATAATCTTTTACCTTGCCAATAATTCTTATAAATATCTTTAGGTATTAACGTAACTGGACTTCCTGTATCTATTGTAAAGCACAAAGAAAAATCATCTACTGTCAAATTTATTGTGGCATCAGTTTCGCCCTGTACAGAATATATAGAGTCCTCTTGTACAAATTTACATCCCCACATTCTTTTACTAGCTTTGCAGACCCTACTTAAATGACCCAGTTTATTACATTTTAAAACAAGTCTTTGTTCTATGAGGTAAAACAGATGCCACGTGTGAATGTCTTTCACCACATCTATAACACACTATTTTGCCTTTGCCACTTTGCCTGAAAGGCCTATACTGCGCCGTACTATTATTGTACTCGCCCTTTTTATCCTTTCAATTCACAGGGGATATCTTGGCCACTAATTTATCTTGTAATTCTCTTGTATTTATCTCCGCCAATTCGAACGAGATCGCCACTGCAAAAACTTTATCCAGGGTGACATCGTCGTCCTCTTGTAGTAGCTTCTTTTGCAGGATTTCCGACTTGATTCCAGCCACAAAACGGTCTCGCATCATGGTTCCCAACATATCGACGAAATTACAATTTATAGCCAAATCTTTCAATTCTCTGAAATTGATTCTCCTTCCTGTTGAATTCTCTTTAAAAATCTGCATAGCTGTGGTATCACTTTCTTCTTTGGATCCAAATGCAGCTTAATTCTTTGAATGATAGTATCATAGGGTTGATCATTCATTGGACCAGGAAGAAAATGTCGTTTCCCTGCTTCAAAGTTTCAGAATCTGGTAGCGAGGTAAAAATCAGCACTTTAATCTCCTCCTTCAGATGCCAAAAAGTAAGCCTCAAATTTTTGTACAAAAAGATCGAAGTGTCCTCCACTAGGCTATAGCATCTAAAAGGTATTATTAACTTTGAACTTGTCATTCTGATCTTTTCTACTCCTTTGTTTTCTTGATTCAGATAGTTTAAAAGATGTAATCTTAACCCATTTTCCTATTTTTTCTCTCCATAATCCGAGAGTCAGATTTGTTTAAAAGATGTAGTTGTTATACTTGCATAGACGCCGTTTTCCTCAGCTTTTTACTGGCTCTGTAGATCGCGCATCCTCGTCGCCACTTTTTTTGTGTCGTAATTAGACATACAAGAGCTCAAACTTGACCATGGCCAACAACAAATGTCCAATTTATATATACATATATTTTTACATAATGAGGCTTTAAATAATACAAATAATATTCATCTATTTACATAAACAACAGTTAATATATAGCGAGAAGAGTAGAGGACTGAGCACAGATCCCTGAGGTACACCAGCCCATGTTCTTCGGTCCTTGGAAAATGTTCCATTGACCCAAACCTTTATCCTTCTTCCCCTTAAGAAGTCTGCAATCCAGATTAAGGTTTTTCCTCTTACTCTGATGTTGTGCAGCCTTTCAAATAATTTCTACACTCGAACAAAAGCTGAGGTCATATCCAGGAATACGGCCGTTGTCTTCTTTGGCGATTTTTCCTAGAAATCTATTATTGATTGACAGAATTAGAACAGTTTATCAGTTGTACAGTGTCTGGATCTTTAGACAGTTTGGTAGAAGTTTATTTTATTATTGTTAGTGAGCCAGACTATGAGCCTAGAGTGGATAATTCATTCTGTTATTTTACAAAGTATGCTGGTAAGAGCAATTGGCCGATAGTTCTTGCATTCCTTAGCATCTTTGTTTGGTTTCAGTATTGGCACTACAATTGATATCTTCCAATTCTTTGGTAGTTTACCAGTTTGCGATGAAATGTTCAGTATTCGTAGGAGTTGATTTTTAGCTTCGTCTCCAAAGTGTTTAATCATTTGACCAAAGATTAGAGCATCTCCAGGTGACATCTTGGATTTAACTTTCCTATTGATGAATTTAGCTTATTCAGTGTGAAGTCTCTCGAGTAAATATCTTGTTGATGGTAATTTCTTGCTTGTTTAACTAACTTGTTCATATTATTTTTTAGAGTCCTGCCTTCATTCGTATAGCTGAGTCTGGAAGTGCTTGAAAGATATTCAGCAATTATGTTAGCCATCTGTTTGTTTGTTCTCGCTGTTCATATCGGTTAGAGTATTGGAGGATTAGTGTTGGTTTAGATTGTTTTATAACACTAATTATATTCCAGTGATGGCTTTCCTTTTTTGAATCCATTTTCTTCGCAGAATTCTGCCCATTTTTCTTGTTTGAATATCCAAATTTCTTGTTCTATTTTGTGACTAATTTCAATGAGTTCCTTTATGATTTCTTCTGTTTTATTTGTTTTAAGAAGTTCATTGATATTGTCTCTCTCTGCAATCATTGCCTCGATATTGTGGTCCTTCCAGTAAAGTATTCACAGGTCTTTACGTCTACCTCTAGGTATCGATACTTTTGCAGCTTTGGATATGTTCAAAGAGAATTTTTCCAAGTTTTTGTCAATCGTTCTGTGATTTAATTCTTCGTTGCACAGTTCTTCAAGCTTTTCTGTAATTTTTTTCCAGTGTTCTTTTATTCTGTTGAAAATTCTCAATTTTGAATTTTAGGGTTGTTAAAATTGGTCTGTGGTCACTGATTGCACTTTTCAGAATTTTCCATTGTGTTGTGGGTGCGATGTTGTAATTTATCGCTGTGATGTCTATTGCGTATTCTGTGCCTGTGGACTTGGATAGATAGGTGTTCTTTTCGTTATTTAACGGCGTAAGGTCGAGGTCGGTTAGCATGTCCTCAACCTGCTGACCTTTGTTATCGTGGACAGGTGATCCCCAAGTTGGTCTTTCGGCGTTAAAATCACCAAGTATGATTGCGATATCCGAAGACGCTTCACTTAATGTCTCTATCAGGCCTGTATTGATGCTAGTATTATCGTGGTGATAAACATTTATGATTGGAATTGTTTTATCTCTAAGATAGATTTCTATTGCCTGAGCTTCTGTCGTGCTTTCTCTAGGCTTACTCTGATTATAGGCGATTTCCTTAAATTTGATTTCTAGAGTTTTAATCAAAACGGCAAGTCCTCCTCCGAATTTTCCCGGTCTGTCCATTCGTAGTTTTGTATAATCTTTGATATTGAATCTCAGATTCTGATTCAATTTTGTCTCCAGAGGACAATTAATATGTACATTGTTGTCACAGAGAAGACAAGTCAGCTCTTTATTTTCCTCTGGGTACCATTTATATTGAGTTGTAGTAGATTGAATTGTGTCCTCGTAGTAGATTTCTCATCATGAGCTCGAGCTGCAGCTTCTGACGCGGCGGTTACCCCGGACGCGGTAGCATTACTGGAGATATCAGTTTTGCTCTTCATTTGAAAATGGGTGCCGTTGCAACGTTAGTCATCTTGGAAACGAACCAGAATTTGGTCAAATATTCCAAGGGTCCAGGGGGGACCTCAAGGAGGTGTGGTCGAACTTCTCCCCTTCCTCCTGGAATGCCATCACTACAGGATAAAGCACTCTTGGTGAATTTTTTAAATTGTTATTCAGAATCTGCCACTGAAGCTTTACGAGCGTTTCGTTCCTTTAAAGATATTCGAAGCGGTAAAGGACCAATGAGTTGCTACTCTCTAAAGCGATTGATTAAAAGTTTTGAGGAAACTGGATCTGTGGAAGCAAAACCTCGGAGTGGAAGACCATCGACATGCAAGTCAGTGGCTGTTACGGTTTTGCAGAATGCTGAAGCTATTGAAACGTTATCCACGTATGGAGAAGTAAGTGCTAGACAAGTTTCTCGACAAACGGGGATTTCGTATGGAACAGTTTGGAGAGAACACACATTTAGAATTTTTCTATAAAAATATCCTAACAAAATTCAAAGTTTTCACGAGTTGAAAGTCAGCGATTTTGAGAAGCGTCAAGAATTCGCTGCATGGGTTTTCCGGCAAATTGATATTGATGAAAACTGGCTGTCAAATGTTCTAAGAACAGATGATGCTCACTTTTATCTAAAGGAAGAATTTAACATTCAAAACTGCCTCATTTTGGCAACAGAAAACCCTTGGATTTTTACAGAAATACCACTTCATCAGCACAGTTACAGTTTTGTGTGGGTTCACTTCTTCTTTTATTATTGGGCCATTTTTCTTTGAAAAAATCAATGGAAGAACTTTTAAAACCGTTTTTGTAACTGGTGAACGTTATGTTCAACTTTTGAGAGAAAAGGTTATTCCCATATTGCAGGACAGACAAGCACTAAGCGAAATAACATTCATGCAAGATGGAGGACCTCCTCATATCTCCCGCGGTGCCAAACAATTGCTGAAGGATACGTTCGGTGGAATTCGTTGATAAGTCGCCACTTTATATACCAGTGGCCCCCAATATCACCAGACTTGACGCCTTACAATTTCGGTTATGGGGGTACATTAAGTCGCGTTTTTATCGATGCCGGCCTACCACATTGGCCATGTTGAAGGCTTCTATCAGATGGCACGTTTTTATAAATTTCAACTATTTAATTGTGACCATTCTGTCATCTACCGTCTGCAGGCGGTGTTTGAGAATGAAGGGCGCCACATTGAGCAAGGATTGTGACCTAATACAAGAGAGAAGGCAGTTACCTCATGTGTTATATTTTGCAGCTCTTTATTTTGGGTTATGGGAATAATAAATGCTGTCCTCACATCTTGACTCTTTTTTTTCTGTAAACAGTAATTTTTTTGTTTGTCATTTGCCCACATCTTATATTATGTCGTGCAGGCCAAAGTGTTATAACTTCTCGAATAACAATGGTATACACAATATTACCCCTTATGTTTAGTTTATCGCTTTTCGCTCATTAGAAGAAATAGCATAAGGAATAATGTATCCCCCCCAACTTTAGATGTTTTGCGCAAAAAATAATACAAAATGATTTTACTACCACGTTTTTCAACGCAAAAGGTCGATTTAAAAATGATTTTTTTTAGGGGATACATTTTCAAAATTATGTACAGTATAATAAACAATGATAACATTTGACAAACCCATAGGATATTTGGAATAAAGTACGACAAATATATTTTGTCACTCCCCTCTATATTTCATTTGTTGGATCATGACAAATATCCAGTTAAATAGTCAAGTGTCGACAATTAGTCAAGAAACTATACATTCCTTATAGCACGAAATCCTATTAGTAGTGCCATCATAATTTTTGGTACTATATAAACATTTCAAAAATCGTGTAATGATATCAGTAGTTATTTTCAAACATTCAATTTATTTCACAAAATTCCATCTAAAATATAAATATTTTTTGCTATATGTTTTAATTTTCATATACCTATTTTACATATCTCAGATTGTTTTTAAAAATCGTCAACCAATTCTTCTAACTTTTGGCGAAATGGTGTTTTATTAATTTATCATTTGATATTATTAGGGTTCTTTCCTGGTATTCAAAAAGGAAAAATACGTGCCGTTCAGTTATATTTTTCAATTTATCAAACAATTTGGCCGCTGAATCTCTGATTCTGATAGAGCGCCATCTAGCGAATAAAGTTGTAACTAAAATCAATTTCGAATTTTTCATTATTTGCAATAAAAAATCCCATTGCATCCTGAACACAATGGTGTTTACCGCATTGCTCTAGCGCAAATATTCGCGGAGTTATTAATTTTTAAAGTTGTGCGGGACTTTTGGATCACCCTGTATATATACATGTATATTGTAGCGTAGAAATCAAGTCTTTGTATATCTGGGGATGTGAAAGTATTTATTGATAACGTCACCACGGCGACTAGTCGACAAATATTAACAACTCAACAACCCTATCTACAGCTAGAGAATCTCGATCAAGCAAGTAAGAAATATTTTAAAGATTATTTTACAAATACAGAGTAATATATATATTTATTAGATAATAAAAGGCATATATTGGATTTAAAAATATATTTATTTCCAATATATGCCTTTTATTATCTAATGAATTAAGTATGGATTGCTCTATTTTCAAAATATATATTTATAATCTGTTGAATATTTTCATTGAATTATATTAAATTAAAATATAAAATATTAATTATTTCTTCGCCACAATATGTTTACATAATTATAAATTTTCTTAATGAAATGAATGATTATTATACAAAAATCTTTTTATCTATTTAAACAAATTAATTTTGAGAAAAGGATGACTGCTATAAAACCATCTGAGAGAAGTATATTGTTACATCATGATTAATGGCGTATTTCTTATATTAGTTTTAATATATTTGAAATTTAAATTATATATTTATTTATTTTTATATAAAATATTCTATGATATTTATTTAAAACAGATTATTAATTTATCATCATTTGTATTTAGGTACACTGTGACTTCACTGCTCTCTTTGATGTGAGAAAATAAATAGAGGATTCTGGTGGCTACATAAAGTAGACTTATCTCATTATTCCCTTTTATAAATTTGTAGGATGGTTGAAACACGCTCTGGTAAGATGCAAGACCCAGCACAGGAGAGAATCAAGGCTGAAGAGTCTGCCAAGCCGCACCCTGGTGCAACAATTGGTAGAGATGCTAGTTCCGACCCAGTTGTCCTGAATCCCAACATCGACATCCCCAAGTATGATGGAACGGAAGACCCTCGCCCATGGATTGAATCTCTTGAAGAAATTGGCTTCTTGTACCATTGGGCAGACTACATTATCTCTCGTTATGCCGCCATGAACATGACGGGAAGCGCTAAAACCTGGTTGAATTTACACAAAGCTAGTTTCACGAGCTGGGAAAATATTAAAATCCGCCTCATTCAGGATTTTTCTTTGGACGCGAATAAAGAAGAACTTAGAATGAAGCTCAACAGAATGCAACACTGGAATGAACCAGCAATCAGGTTCGCGGAAGACATTCTAGTGTTGTGCAACAAGGTTGACCCCGCAATGGAAGAAGAAACAAAAATTGAACATGTTATTGGAGGACTGAAAAAAGAGTACTCATTCGCGCTCTACCTGAACCCTCCTAAAACGACCGATGACCTTCTTGTCGTGTGCAAGAAAATGGATTATTTTGAAAAGAAGTATCGGGAACGTGTGGAGAAATCCAGAAACCTATATAACGGTCCACGCTATTCTAGACCCCAACAACAATCGAGGTACGTGCCGCCGACTGCCGCACGAAACTACCAGACCACTTCCAGGCCCCAAGCCCCTGTTTCCAATAATTACAAGAACGACTCCCCTCCTACCCCCAGACAGTATCGAAACAACTTTCCCCAGCCCTCTACCCCTATACGTCCTTATAATCCTAACTTTGTGCCGAAACCAAACCTTCAGAGAAACACTTACAATAAAAGCCAAGAAGTGAGCAAAAATAGGACGGAAGATGGAAGACCAATCTGCTTTAAATGTAACAAGCCAGGGCACGTGGCCCGTTATTGTAGGGTCAAGTTTATAAGAATCCTAGAAGAGGATCCAACAGATACCCAAGAGAAGGTCGAAGAGAAAGGCCAAATGAATGAAATATCAGAGAAATCAGGACCTCGGCTTTATGCTGATGTATGTCATAGCACACAGACAAATATTCCTACCCGGAATAGATATTCCGTGTTGGAAGATTTAAACTAAGCGTCGCGCCTGAATCTGTCAATCAAAGCAAGTCGACCATAAACGGAATCAAGAAGTTGGACCCTAAATACAAATTAAAAATTAATGTGGACAAGATAGGGACTTTTGAAGCTTTGGTTGATACAGGTGCTGACCTCTCAGTGGTCGACCTCAGAACGGCCCTCGATACAGGCCATGGTATAAGTAAACTCGCAAAAATTTGTGCAGGACCCGATGGAAAAAAATTGGACATGGTAGGAAGTATATTTTTAAATATAAAAATTGATGACGAAACATTATCACACAACTTTGTGATATTGAAAACGCATTTACGGACATTAATTCTTGGGAGAGATTTCCTTAAGAAAATGAACGCAAAAATAGATTGTAAGCAAGAAACTATAAAATATGATTTGACGAATAATCATGACGAAATCAATTTTGAAATGTTGAAAATAAAGAGTGCCAAGGATTCCATTGTACCGGAATGTTCCATGAAATTGATCAAGGCATTGGTAGAAACAGAGGATGGAGAATATATTATCGAGGAGAGCAGCAAAATGTTTCAAACAAATGGACTTCGTCTAGCAAGAAGCTTGATCAATGTTATAAATAGGGAAACACACATCTGGATAACTAATCCGTATCCTCGACCGTTAAAAATAATGAAAAACCAAACATTGGCTTTTGGAAGTAGTCCAGCGAAAATAAATGTGAGTCGAGAAAGAGAGGTAGAAAAGAACGAAGAACCTAGATTCCAAATAAACGAAAATCTTTCACCAAAGGAACAGAAGGAGTTAAAACAAGTTTTAGAAAGGTATGGAGATCTTTTTTCATCGAGATTAGGGAGAACCAATTTGGCAAAACATCGGATAGACACAGAAGACGCGAAGCCAATTAAACACAAGCCTTACCGGGTAAGTGCTAAAGAACGAGATATTATAAAAGAGCAAATTGACGAGATGCTTACAGAAGGCATAATTAGGCCATCTTCTAGCCCCTGGTCTTTTCCAGTAATATTGGTCAAGAAGCGAGATGGTAAATACAGATTTTGTGTGGACTACAGAAAACTGAATAACGTGACAGTAAAAGATGTCTATCCGATCCCTAGAATAGACGAAGTTATGGATACTCTCCAAGGATCTACACACTTCTCAGCAATAGACCTCAGATCTGGATATTGGCAAGTTGAAGTCGAAGAAAGAGACAAAGAGAAAACAGCTTTCACTACAGCGCATGGATTATATGAATTCAACGTGATGCCTTTTGGACTTTGTAACGCGCCTGCTACCTTTGAGAGAAATATGGAGAATATGCTTGGAAATCTGAGATGGCAAATTTGTTTGTGTTATCTGGATGATGTTATCATATATAGCCCGGATTTTCCAACGCACCTCAAAAGACTTGAAGCTGTTTTTAGATGTTTTCGTGAATCTAATTTAAGGTTAAACGACAAAAAATGCCGATTTGCTTTTGAAGAATTGGAGATCCTCGGCTATATAACGAGCAAACATGGTATAAAACCCGCGGAACATAACATCAAAGCTGTCAGAAATTTTCCTCGGCCCAAAAAGGTCAAAGAAGTACAATCCTTTTTGGGAATGTGTTCATATTATAGAAAATTTATCAAAGACTTTTCAAAAATTGCTGACCCTTTGACCAACCTTATAAAAAAAAGTGTACCATTTACCTGGACAGAAAGACAAGAGGAAGCGTTTCAAACCCTAAAAACAGCACTATTAAGTCCACCAATTTTAGGTCACTTCAATCCAAATGCACCTACTTATGTTCATACTGATGCGTCCAACATCGGCATAGGTGCAACACTTGTCCAAGACATCGGTGGTGAAGAGAAGGTGATCTCATACTTGAGTCGTACCCTAAGTAAAGCGGAGCAAAATTATTCAACCACTGAAAAAGAATGTCTGGCCGTTGTCTGGTCAATGTCAAAATTACGACCCTATCTTTATGGAAGACACTTTAAAATAGTAACAGACCATCACGCCTTATGCTGGCTCAAAAACCTGAAGGATCCAACAGGTCGATTGGCAAGATGGGCATTGAAAATTCAAGAATATGACTTCGATATAATACATAAATCGGGAAAGAAGCATCTGGACGCCGATGGCTTATCTAGGGGGCCCTTACCAGAAACTGATTGGGATGAGGATTTTGAAAGGCTATTTTTGAATCAAATAACAGACGAAGAGGATAAATTTATCGAAAGTGTTAAGAAAAACCTTAATGGAAGCAGGCGATCAATTGCGCAAAACTTTAAAGAAGAAGATGGATGCCTCTTTAAGAAAAACCCGAACCCTGAAGGCAGGGCGTGGTTGCTTGTGGTTCCAGAGAATAAAAAGAGAGAAATTATGAAAGAATATCACAATCATATGTCGAATGGCCATCTGGGCGTCGCCAGAACCATGTACCGAATAAAGAGTAAATACTTTTGGCCATCCATGCTAAAGGATGTCTCAGAATTCGTTAAGACGTGTCACCTTTGCCAAAGTAGGAAAGGCTCAAACCAATTACCTTCTGGACTACTACAGCCCATCCCCCCAGCCAACTTTCCTTTCGAAAGAATTGGAATTGACTTTGTTGGTCCACTACCATCTACGAAAAACAGGAAAAAATGGATAATCGTGCTGACGGACTACTACACTAGATATGCAGAAACAAGAGCAGTCTCGGAAGCAACAGTGAAAGAAGTTTCTAAATTTCTAGTAGAGGATATTTTTCTCCGGCACGGAGCCCCACAATATCTTATTAGTGACAGAGGCTCTCAATTTACCAGTAATTTAATGAAAGAGGTGATGAAAACGTGCAAGATTAAACATTGTTTCACAACGAGCTATCATCCCCAGACTAATGGATTGACAGAGCGGTTAAATAGAACATTGATCAATATGCTCAGTATGTATGTGAACACTGATCAGAAGAATTGGGACGAAATACTCCCATTCATCACTCACGCTTACAATACTACAATTCAGGAAACCACAGGATATTCTCCCTTTTTCCTGATGTTTGGAAGAGAACCCACGTCTCTTTTGGACGACAGGAATATCTCGGTGGACATTGACAAGGATGATTATGATGAATACATAAAACATCACTTAGACAAAATAAACAGAACAAGAAAATTAGTTATTAACAACACAATAAAGACTCAAGAAAGAATGAAAAAGAACTATGACAAGAAACACATGGAAAGAAGCTACGAACCAGGAGAATTAGTAGCAGTTTGGACACCAATTAGGAAAATAGGAAAGTGTGAGAAACTACTGAGAAAATATTTTGGCCCATATAGAATATTAAAGAAGCTGTCCAACGTAAATTACTTAATTGAACCAAAAGATAATCCTGACCAAGACCCATTGATTGTCCATGTCTCAAGAATCAAACCCTATTTTGAAAGAATTGATGAGGTCAATCACGAGGACGTGACGACCTCTGGAGAGGGGGAAGTGTTACATCATGATTAATGGCGTATTTCTTATATTAGTTTTAATATATTTGAAATTTAAATTATATATTTATTTATTTTTATATAAAATATTCTATGATATTTATTTAAAACAGATTATTAATTTATCATCATTTGTATTTAGGTACACTGTGACTTCACTGCTCTCTTTGATGTGAGAAAATAAATAGAGGATTCTGGTGGCTACATAAAGTAGACTTATCTCATTATTCCCTTTTATAAATTTGTAGGATGGTTGAAACACGCTCTGGTAAGATGCAAGACCCAGCACAGGAGAGAATCAAGGCTGAAGAGTCTGCCAAGCCGCACCCTGGTGCAACAATATTTATGAAAGTTTAGAGTTTAACAGAACCGTATTTTCAAGATTATTTTTATTGTATAAACATAAAAATAAAATATTATTAATTAGTCAAAATTTCCTTTTAAAAATACAACAATGGGCTAGAAGAATTAGTAAAAAATCGTTATTAAAGATGTGACTATTAGAAATAGTTGTCGGTAAAATTTTAGCTCATCTGAGACTTTTTTTTGGAATTTAATCAAAGAATTGAATAATATATGTAAAGTTAAAAAAGAAAAAATCTTTCCGGAATTGTAAAAATAATTTACAAATATAAAGAAAAAATGTATCTGAATGTGAAAAAAAAAAACTTGAAAAGGATCAATAAGAAATTCAAATTTTGCTGATATTATTTCAAGATTCAACTGACATATTTTCAATTTTATTGCTGAAAATTATATTAATCTATGATGGAAGTAATGAAATATTAGAGATAAATGGATAACCAAGTTCCTGGAGTTCCTTGTGAAAATTATTAAAGAATAGTAAACACGTTGGTTCAAGAAGAAGGATTTAAAATAAGAATAAATTTCTTTTAAGGAAATATTGATTGAATTTCATTTATGTGATTAATTTGAACAACAATTGTTTTAAATCTCCTGGACTTCTCCACTTGTGAAAATCATTGAACAATAGTAAACACGTTGGTTCAAGAAGAAGGATTTAAAATAAGAATAAATTTCTTTTAAGGAAATATTGATTGAATTTCATTTATGTGATTAATTTGAACAACAATTGTTTTAAATCTCCTGGACTTCTCCACTTGTGAAAATCATTGAACAATAGTAAACACGTTGGTTCAAGAAGAAGGATTTAAAATAAGAATAAATTTCTTTTAAGGAAATATTGATTGAATTTCATTTATGTGATTAATTTGAACAACAATTGTTTTAAATCTCCTGGACTTCTCCACTTGTGAAAATCATTGAACAATAGTAAACACGTTGGTTCAAGAAGAAGGATTTAAAATAAGAATAAATTTCTTTAAAGGAAATATTGATTGAACCTTATTTATGTGATTGATTTGAACAACAATTGTTTTAAATCTCCTGGACTTCTCCACTTGTGAAAATCATTGAACAATAGTAAACACGTTGGTTCAAGAAGAAGGATTTAAAATAAGAATAAATTTCTTCAAAGGAAATATTGATTGAACCTTATTTATGTGATTGATTTGAACAATTGTTTTAAATCTCCTGGACTTCTCCACTTGTGAAAATCATTGAACAATAGTAAACACGTTGGTTCAAGAAGAAGGATTTAAAATAAGAATAAATTTATTTTAAGGAAATATTGATTGAACCTTATTTATGTGATTGATTTGAACAATTGTTTTAAATCTCCTGGACATTAATTAAACAATTAAAAAAGTTTCCAGAGATGAGTTTCTTTTTACTTTAAAACTATCTCAAGCTTTCGGGAATTTCTATCCTTCTACAGTAGAAGTTGAAAAAAGGTCTAGAGATTTCGACAAGAAGTTGATCTGATTGCACTACGCAAGAAAACATGCTTCAAGAAGAATACATGGAATTGTGCAGAAAAATAATGCTTGTGAAACGAACAAGTTTTTAAAAAAGCTTTGGAGACTTGAAAAAAATAGATATGATATCTAACTATTAGAAAACATGCGCTAAGAAAGAAGAATTGAAATAGCAATATCACTGCATAAGAAAAATAATTATTGAAGATATTGATTGATTTGATCAAGTTGTGAAAGGTTTTAGAGATATGCAAATAAAAATATATCTCTAATACCTCTAACTACTCAAGTATATAATTCAAGTCAAAATAAATGAAATGACAATAAAAATGCGAAAGAAAATACTGATTGAATATAATGATTGATTTGAACAAAAGTTGAAAGAAAGTTTTAAAGATTTTGAACAAAAATAGATTTGGTACCTAACTATTTAAGAACATGATTCAAGTTAAAAATAAATGAAATGGTAATAAAACTGCGCAGAAAAATATTGATTGAATATAGAAATTGATTTGAACAAGCGCGCAGCGTTTGTACTCCATGTTAGGAGCGGCTGCACATCGTGTCTGTTCCTCATGTTAGAGACGGCCATTTCATATTGGAGCTAAGTCGGCCTGCCACTGAGTAGTGCTCCCAGTCTTAATGACAAAGGCAGACGCATTCTACTTCACTCAGCCATGATGGTTGTCAAACAAGCTTGATACCCTAATATGACTGAGTGGAGATAAGAAAGAAGAAGAAGATTGATTTGAACAAGTTGAAAGAAGACTTTAAAGATTTAAACAAAAACAGATCTGATGCCTAACTACTCCACAGTCTTTAATGAAATATAAATAAAATATAACCGCGTAAAAAGATAATGATTATGATTCGAATGAGCTGAAAGAAGACTCTAGACATTTGAACAAAGTATATCTTATATATAACTACGCAGGAATATGGATAAAAAAAATCATGATTGAACATATAATCACCCATTTGAACAAGTTGAAAGAATACTCTTTCAAGCAAACGGCGGCTCGCTACCACATGCGGCTCTTTGGATGTGAAGCTCTTTATATAGTTCCATACGCGAATATTATCTATGCGAGTACTATTTATTATTGACAAGAAGTTGCCGACCCCTGATCTACCAGGGTATCTTATATTGGACAAAGCAGATTTGATACCTAAATGCTCAAGAACATGATTCAAGGAAGCGTAGGAAAACGATGATTGAACAAGTTGAAAGAAGACTCTAGACAATTGAACAAAGTAGATCTGATACCTAACTACTCAAGAACATGATTCAAGGAAGAGTAAAAATTATTATTGAACATATAACGAATCATTTGAACAAGTTGAAAGAAGACTCTAGACAATTGAACAAAGTAGATCTGATATCTAGCTACTCAAGAACATGATTCAAGGAAGAGTAAAAATGATTATTGAACATATAACGAATCATTTGAACAAGTTGAAAGAAGACTCTAGACAATTGAACAAAGTATATTTGATACCTAACTACTCAAGAACATGATTCAAGGAAGGGTAAAAATGATTATTGAACATATATAACGAATCATTTGAACAAGTTGAAAGAAGACTCTAGACAATTGAACAAAGTAGATTTGATACCTAACTACTCAAGAACATGCTTAATAAAAATAAATGAAATAGCAATATAACCGGTTAGAAAAATAATGATTGAACATATTGATTCATTTGAACAAGTTGAACGAAGACTCTAGATAATTGAACAAAGTTTTGATCTGATACCTAACTACTCAAGAACATTCTTCAAAGAAGAAGAAAACGAGATGGCAATATAACTGCATAGAAGAATCAACTATAATGATTGATTTAAACAAGTTAAAATATTGATTTAGAGATTTGAGCAAAAATTGATCCAAATGCTAACTACTCAAGGTCATTATTTTAATTCCTGAAAGAGGTGAAGCAAACCTTTCGCAAGAAACAGGTATTTCTTATTATTATTAGATAGCGTATACATACTTAAAGTAAATAGAAACATTCATAGAGTGATATTTACTCTTCTTTACTTCTTCTATACTTCTTCGTACGCTTGTTTACTCATTTTTTATTACTTGTATACCTTTGTAGACTACTTATATATACCTCTTGCATAGTCCTTGTCTACGTTTTGGCTACTTGTATACTTCTTTACTACTTATTAGATAATTTTGGCTACTTCTTTTCTAACCCTTTGTCTAATTATTATATAATTTATATAAATAAACCATAGAGCTCTCTCTGTATGAGGAAGATGGAATTATACAGCCTATTGATTACAGAAGAGCATATTTATATATATATTCGTTAAACACCATCACCTAGAATGACACTAAGTGCAGACAATAGAAGTAGAATAAACAATACAATAGTTGTAGCTTAGATCTGGTGGATTGAATTGGTGAAATCGCTGGAATGGGTCATTACTCTGATGAGAAAAGCCTTCCTAATTCTTTTTTCATCTTCATTTTTCATATTCAGTTTTCTAATTGTATTAATTCGTCCTTTATTTAAAAAAACAATAGCGTTGAGAGAATGATTCCTCACATCCTTGCTATACCTAATTACATACTTACTCAACATACTTTACATAAGAAATTTAGAAAATTGTTGACGTAGCTCAATGGATAACGTGTTTAACTACGGATAAAATATTCCAATTCCGAATCACGGGAGAATAGTTGTAAAGGATGGAAACCTTCAACACTTTGATTTATAATATTATAAAATGAATAAAGCTTCTAAGGTGTTAATTTTCTTGTTAAAATTTTTATTTTCAAGCTTTCTGACTTGTCAGTCCTTCAACAGGAGTATCACGATAATAAATTGATGATAAATACTATTTTTATATTGTGACGGTGTTTTGACCCACCGCCAAGTTTGAACGGCCTTTCAACCACCACCATCCTGCCGGCGGTGACGCCAAGTCGGCGCGCATGCGCGGCGGTGGTGGTGACGTGGCAAGCACGAGCGAGGGTACGTTCGAAATCGACGGCCATCACGGGCGGACATTCTTTCCCATCCATCCATTTGAATCAAACATTTTTCAACTTCTTTTTACTAAATATTTAATTTGTAACATTTTATTAATATTTATATTTTATCCTTAATAAATTAAAATACCACGAATGAATAATTGAATCATTTTTTCAAAACCAGACGAACCACCTCAATATACAAATTAATTTTTACATATTTAAATATTAATGATATTGAAAGGGGGGGAAATATATATTACATTCTTTTTTTGAGATATCATTCAACCAGCACGTATCCTCCACCATGCACGTATATTTACAAAATTGTTTATAACACATAAAGAATGTAAATATATTTTCTCTCCTTGCAATATCATTAATATTTGAACATAAAATTGTATATAACATCTATTTTTATCGTGATAATCCTGTTGAAGGACTGACAAGTCCAAAAGCTAGAAAATAAAAATTTGAACAATAAACTTACCCCTAGAAACTTTATTTATTTTATAATATTATCTTTTTAAATATATGATAACCTAGTTTCTACAACTATATTGAACTTAATATAACAAATAATTGGGAAAGTTTGGCTCCTCATTAGTCAACCATCACAGCGATTTCATTAAATTCCAATTAATTGTAGCTATCTGGTGGATTAAATTGACGAAATCGCTAAGGTTCACCACTGACGAGCAATGTCTTTCTTATATTATTTCATCAGTTCACCAAATGTAGAAATTTGTAATATACGATTACATGTAGCATCGCTGAAATATTAAATCTTCAAAGATCACAAATCAAGGAACCTCGACGCCCTCAAATGGAGTTATCGAAGACCGCTGGTGATATGCCTCAAGGCCATTTTGTCTATTGATTTCTTCCCCATCTTTGCATAATGTTTGTATTTGTGTTAACTCTCTCTTTTTTTATGTAAATTTTTGACCGAACGCCACGTTGTTATAATCCTGTGCTTCAGTCAGAAGGTTTGGTCGCCATTTTTTTCTTTCTTTAATCTTCAAATGATTACCTAAACTTTATGCTTCAATTAAATCGCCATTAATTTCTTGTCTATTACTTAAATGTATTTACTTCAAATACTGCTAGACGTGTTATAACACTATTAATTGTTAAAGTACATTATGGGCAATTCAAATATTAGCATTTAGGTCCACCTTTTCCATCCATATTTCCAAATTTTTTTTTTCCAAATCCATATTCTTATTTTTCCATAGGATCATTCAAATAATAATCTGTATATATTTATCATGTGTATATAATCTTTCTACATTTTTACCCCTTTGTATATTTCCCACTTTCATAGGTTTCTCCGTCTTGTAACCCCAAGGAGAATCCTCTGTAAGACCTGTGTGTCTTAATAAAGGTTTTTGTGTATATGTGTGAATATTAGCATTTATCTAAAATATTTATATTTGACCACAAAAAATATCCGAAATTATTATAGACGCGTATGATTCTTTTAAAAATTAAACAATTTCTACTGTCCTTACTGCAATGGAAAAATTAATGGGAGGACCTTTTTTAAAAGAATCATACGCGTCTATAATAGTTTCGAATTTTCATAACAGATGGCGCGCTAGTGCATCACAAAAAATATTGTTTATTAAAAACCTGGCATCTCATGTTCATATCATATATACATCTTGCCACAGAATAATTATTTTGAATACTCTGTTGTTTATCATCATAAATATTTGCATAGTCATCACCCCTTTCCATGCTTATATATTATTACTTGTAAATTAAATTATAAAATACACCTATCCCCCGATTTACACGGTAGATACGTTCCTAAGAAAAACGTGTAAATCGGGGGATAGGTGTACACAGAAATAAAATGCATTAACAGGTTAAAATATATAGTCAGCACATAAGCTCGGGATTCCTCGTGAGATGTGTACACAGCGCATGTGTTCAATCACAGTAGCATTTAGTATAGTGCGATAAAAACAAAACAAAAAACTTATTTGGAAAACCGTGTAAAAGCGAAAACGTGTAAAACAAGTACCGTGTAAATCGGGGGATAGGTGTAGTTTACATTCTAATCAATAAATTATTTTTACTCAAACGTTTGTAATTCTCGTTATCACTACCGTGACAATATATAGGTTGGAATTTTGTCTAAATTTGACAAAATTGATGTTGTGACTTATTCTTTAACATCATTAGTAAAGATTTTACTAGAATGATGAATATAATGAATCGTTCTGATGTGTAATTAAAGGGAGATTTTTTTTTTAGATTGAAACACCCTTTATTGACATCTTGTCAATTATGTTTTACAAAATTAATGAAGAATAATGGGAATATTTACAATGATTTATGAGTGAGGAAGGCTCCACAATCTCGATAGGGTCCTTCTCCAGACCAGGAGAGGGTCTTCTTGGACCCCCCGCAACTCCAGAGCCAGGAAGTATTTGTAGATGCGGGTCTTGGCAGATGCCATGATGGTCAAGGCGTTGTCCTCCAGATCTCGTCCGAAGATCCAGCTCTGCAGGTCAGGGAGCCGCTGGATGGTAATTAAAGGGAGAGCTACCTCTCTATGTATATATTGATATGTGGGAAAATGTTGCAGCTCTATGCAAATTACGTTTAAATTGTCTGTTTATGAAATTTTAAATCATTTGGGCATTTTGAAATTTGATGCATGCACGACTCCATATATGTTATATGCCAGTTACGTTAAACCACTGGTTTTATCCAGCATTTCCCCGAGGTCACCTACAGAGAGGTGTAACTTGGAATTTGACCTGGTATTAAATGGCTGCCTCTAACATAAGGAACAGACGCCTTGTGCAGCCGCTCCTAACATGGAGAATTTCTGATTATCCTGTAACCCAAGGATAGGAGTCCTTACAGGGTACTATCAGTCGGGCCAACTGAACCCAGGTTTTTTAGCGAGCTTGTTACTGCTCCCCCTCCTCTTTTTACATCCAGGCTTGGAACCGGCAATGGTGGAGTTTGAAATTTGATAAAAGTTTGAAGTATTTTTCATTATTATGGTTATTATTAATACAAAGCAATAACACGCCCAATCCTAATATTTTTTTCATCGTAGTAAGAACAATAGAAGTTTGATTTATTTGTGAAAAGAAACATTCGCGTTTTAATATTTTCATATGGTTATTATTATTGTGGTTATTATTGGTAGATAAACTTATACGTTTGTATTTTGTTTTTGCGCGTAATTTTGAAAAAAAAAAAATTAAAAAAAAACTATTAAAGAAAGGAATATAATTTAATTGTGATTTTTTCCCGATATGTTCCAGATATTATCTTGATAATATTAAAAAAATAAGAAAAAATAGAAAAAAAAGGTCAGGTGTTGATATTAAAAAAAAAAAAAAAAAAAAGACGTATCCTGACCGTTCTCATACGCATTTTTAGTTGGCAGAGCGCCATCTAGTGTAACAAAAATCAACTAAAGGTTGAGATATAATCTTTGTTATATTTATATATATATATAATTCATGCTTAATAAGTTTGATTTTTCATGTAGTAGAAGACACTTTTTTTTATCGTAATCTGTCGGAAAGGGAAGTTGATGTCAACATTTCTAGGTGTCATATGACAGACTTCTATATCCTACCTAGTCACCCAGCCTTGAAATTCCTCTTTGTCTCCCTTCTATATTAACAAGCCGAATGACCCGGGCAACGCCCGGGTTTTACCCGATTAAATGCTTTTATTCAAATACTATTCGTTACAATTATAAATTGGCGCCGTGGATGTCATTCTTGTATAATATATAAATGAGTTTTAAAAATTGTAAAAAAAAAAAAAATGCATCGGCCGGGAATCGAACTCGGGCCGCCCTTGTGGCAGGCGAGCATTCTACCACTGAACCACCGATGGTTATGAGAAGTGGCCATATTTGGGTATTTATTCCATTCACAAAAGCAAACGGTGACAGAATTGATTAAGAAAGAATTGATTATGACGCTGATACTGTATATATTAATACTTACTCGTTTAATATATATGTTTATTTTAAAAATAGAGCAATCCATGAATAAAACTTTAATAAAAAGGCATATATTGGATCAAAATATCATTTATTTTACCAATATTTCAGTTGGCTGAACGCCAACCTTTATCAAGGTATTATAACATATTTAATGTGTGTCAACAACAAAATGTGGCGCTGATTTTGTTGTTAACACACATTAAATTAAATATATTATATAATATAATACACTGCGGCCTGTGATTGCAAAACGACACTTGAAGTTACACCGCATGAGTTTCTTTTCAATTCCCATCCCTGGACACTTTTATTTTTCCGTTCATCATTACTCTTCAAAATTCACCCTTTCATACCTCATCCAAAAAGGTTAGAAATAGTCAATATTTCACCTTGAAATAAAATTTTGATTTTTCATTGAAAAGAAACTCATGCGGTGTAACTCTACATTACTACACATTAAATATGTTATAACACCTTGATAAAGGTTGGCGTTCAGCCAACTGAAATATTGGTAAATTAAATGATATTTTGATCTTATATGTCTTTTTAATTAAAAATATATGTTTATGTATATTGATATTCATATCTATAACAATAATCTATTTCTCTATTCACTAAGTTCATCAACATTTTCATAGTTTGTTCTTCAAAAATTTTCAATTATGTAAATTCTTATGTTCTATATTTGCATAGATATACAGTTAAACCTGTCTATAGCGCTCCCTCTAAATAGCTCCTTCCTCTCTATAGCGCCCGATTTTAAATACGTAGTACGATGCGATTTACATTAAAAGTGACCTGTCTATAGCACCCCCTCTAAATAGCTCCTTCCTCTCTATAGCACCCGATTTTAAATACCTAGTACGATGCTATATTTACATTAAAAGTGACCTGTCTATAGTACCCCCTCTAAATAGCGCCTTCCTCTCTATAGCACCCGATTTTAAATACGTAGTACGATGCTATATTTACATTAAAAGTGACCTGTCTATAGCACCCCCTCTAAATAGCGCCTTCCTCTCTAAAGCACCCGATTTTAATTACGTAGTACAATGCTATATTTACATTAAAAGTGACCTGTCTATAGCACCCCCTCTAAATAGCGCCTTCCTCTCTATAGCACACGATTTTAAATACGTAGTACAATGCTATATTTACATTAAAAGTGACCTGTCTATAGCACCCCCTCTAAATAGCTCCTTCCTCTCTATAGCACACGATTTTAAATACGTAGTACGATGCGATTTACATTAAAAGTGACCTGTCTATAGCACCCCCTCTAAATAGCTCCTTCCTCTCTATAGCACCCGATTTTAAATACGTAGTACAATGCTATATTTACATTAAAAGTGACCTGTCTATAGCACCCCCTCTAAATAGCTCCTTCCTCTCTATAGCACACGATTTTAAATACGTAGTACGATGCGATTTACATTAAAAGTGACCTGTCTATAGCACCCCCTCTAAATAGCTCCTTCCTCTCTATAGCACCCGATTTTAAATACGTAGTACAATGCTATATTTACATTAAAAGTGACCTGTCTATAGCACCCCCTCTAAATAGCGCCTTCCTCTCTATAGCGCCCGATTTTAAATACGTAGTACGATGCGATTTACATTAAAAGTGACCTGTCTATAGCACCCTCTCTCTATAGCACCCTATTGTGGTGAGTCACAAGAGAGGGCGCTATAGACAGGTTTAACTGTATCTCTTTAAAATGCTATATAATCTCTCTCCGTTACCTTTTTATATATTAGTTTTCTGAGGAAGAGCTTTTCCGAAAGCTTTTTTTTAAATACAATTAATCAAAAAGAGTTGGGGCGTCTTATATATTTTTGTAATTTCTCTTTGTTTTGTTTATAGTCAATAAAACCTAACAATTTATTTGAGTCTTAATACAGATTCTTCAGTTGCATATGGGTCGTAATTTGTGACATTTTGGAAGGATTTAATACTTCAATCTTATACAATATAATGCGGCCTATGATTGTAAAACGACATTTGAAAATTTTCCCACATGTGTTTCTTTTTAAACGAAAAATCGAAATTTATTTTAAGGAGAAAAAACGATTATTTCTAACCTTAAGGATAAAGTATGAAAGGATGAATTGTGAAGAGTAATGATAAACGGAAAATAAAAGTGTCCAGGGATGGGAATTAATTCATCATTACTCTTCACAATTCAAACTTTCATACTTCATCCCTAAGGTTAGAAATAATCGTTATTTCTCCTTAAAATAAATTTCGATTTTTCGTTCAAAAAGAAACACATGCGGGATATTTTCAAATGTCGTTCTACTTTAATCTTAATTTTGAAGTTTTTTGGGCTTATTTGTGTATATAAATTCTAATGATGTTTCATGCATTAAGTATATAATAATGTTAGACACTAAGTTTTCTTGAATCTTCGGTCTTTAAAACTGCTCTGAGAAAGTTTACCATATTGATGAGCCAGGTCTTCCTAACAAAATGTTTTAATATTTTGTTTGCTCCTGATGAGGGCAAAATATTTTTGTCGAAACGTCGAGATAATATAAAGATTTACTGACCGAAGTATCTTTTATTTAAAGAACTATGAATGCTGGCAAGGCAACCTCTATCTTTAAGATAACAAAAAATTGTTGTCCATATTTGTATACACATAGAGATGTTAACACAAAGCAATAACGCGCCATCTATACATATAAAATAAAATGTATAGATGGCGCGTTATTGCTTTGTGTTAATTTATTCCTAATGGCCTTGTCTTTATAGTTTGCTGAAGAGCATTGCTCGAAGCAAATATTTGAATGTAATTCTACTGTCCTATAAGCTTATGTCCATAGTTTACTTAAAAACCATTTCTAAGATTCCATCCTTCAGTGTAGCATATAAAAGCAGAATGATCCAATACAGTATTAGAGCTCTGAGAAGCGGTCTGGTGGATTAAATTGGCGAAACCGCTGGGAGGGTTCACCACTGATGAGCCAAGCCCTCCCAATATATTTTTTCATCGCAGTAAGGACAGTAGAAGTTCGTTTTATGTATAAAAGAAACATTCGCGCTTTTAAATCCTTTTATTTTATAGAGATGTATATACAGTTTTTAAATTATACAAATAAATATTGAGAAGAAAGAGAGGTAAAAGAAACTTCATTTTTTTCAATATTTGAGATATTATACACATTATATTCCCAGAAAAGCTTAAGTATTTTTAAAATGTTGAAAAAAAACCGCACCAAAAAAATAATATACTTTATATAAAAATAAACTAGTTTTTAAAATTATATTTATATTTAATTTTAATATACGAAATAAAATCACGAGAGATTCTATTAATACACATATAAAATAAACTGATAAATTAAAAATAATTTTTACACTTTCAATCTCTCTTGCGCTGAAAAAAATATGGAAAATAAAACTCAATTCTTAAAAAATATTTTTTTTGCAACTTTTTGTGTTATTTTTTTTTCAAAACTCAAATTTTCGAATAAAAGTTGTAGGTTGTTAAAGTCAAATTTTAATAAATCACTATTGTGTTTTGTTTTATAGTTTGTTGTTTTCCTTCTAGCTATTCTATCCATCTATTCAACCATGTCTCCCCAGCCAACTTCTCCACCAAGTCCAGGCGTTCTGACAGGCATAAACGGCATTTCTTCCCTGGATTATCGATCCACATCGATCAGGTGAGGCAAATTGACTTCTGGGGAACGGATAAATCAAACTCCCCATCTGCTGGACTTCAACGGACTGGCAGAAGTAACCACTATTCAGGTCTTATGACACGATTTACTGTTTCCAAAATCACTTTATTAGGTACCGCTCAACAAGACCAACCTAGTTTATGATAATTGCAACAATGAATAATATTAAAATTTTACACAAATACATTTACTGGCAATGCGTTTCTTTTAAATATCATCAAATATTATCTCTACAAACCTTACTGGAATGATATGAGTTATTGAATGAGAGGGCTTGGCTCATCAGTAGTGAACCCTCTCAGGGGTTTCGCCAAATTAATCTCTAGAACGCTCTACTATTGTATTGGATTGGTTTTGTTATATACCCTGCATTTTCTATGGAAGACAGCTTAGGGGTGTTTAGTGAACTATGGACATAAGCTTATAGGTCTGTAGAGGTGCATACATATAATTTCAAGGTATTGAAATCTCATTCAATAACTCATACCATTGCAGTAAGGTCTGTAGAGATAATATTTGATGATATTTAAAAGAAACGCATTGCCAGTAAATTTATTTGTGTAAAATTTTAACGATAGATGGCAATAAAATTTAATTTAATGAATACTATGTGAATGTTATTCACATATTAAAAAAATGCTAACGCGGGATTCGATCCCGGTTCATGACTGTCGGGAATCGAGGGTGTTACCCACTCGTCCACCGACTTCTTTTTAATTACTGTGTGACAAAGATAGTCTCTAATATATAAACCCATTTTTAAATTAAAAAAAAAAGTATTTATTAAGATCCTAAACAAAATATAGATAAACGTCTCTTTAACGACCATACTTATTTAAAGACCACGCCTCCTTAACGACCATGTCTATTTAACGACCAAGTCTCTTTAACGACCACACATCTTTATCGGCCATGTATTTTTAAGGGCCATGCTTCTTTAATGGCCGTGCTTATTTAATGACCACGCTTCTTTAAAGGCCATGCCTCTTTTATGACCACACTTCTTTAACAGTCATGCCTCTTTAAAGACCATGCTTCCTTAACGTCCAAGTCTCTTTAACGACCACGCATCTTAACGACCACACCTCTTTAACGGCCGTGTCTTTTAAAGGGTTATGCTCCTTTAATGGCCGTGCTTCTTTAACGACCAGGCTTCTTTAAAGGCCATACCACTTTAACGACCTCCCTTCTTCAACAGTCATGCCTCTTTAATGACCACGCTTCTTTAACAGTCATGCCTCTTTAAAGACCACGCCTCCTTTAACGGCCATGTCTCTTTAACGATTACGCCTCTTAACGGTCATACCATTTTAACAGCCATTTCTTTTTAAGGGTCATGCTTCTTTAACGACTACACTTCTTTAACAGCCATGCTTATTTAACGACCACGTTTCTTTAAAGGCTATGCCTTTCGTAGGATGTTATGAAATCAAAGCCGTCCCTGTACTGATGAGGGGCATGGCCTGAAATCATGGTGTACAGGTTGGTATTGTTATATATTGTTTATTACTATATAGATGACATACAATAGACTCATTCTAGAATATTTAATCTCCAAAGACAATAACAACATAAACAGAAGATTTACCCCAACAGTTCCAGCATATTCAACACAGATAGTCCCACCCCCATTGAAACTGTACCCTCTACAACTGGAAACTATTTTTATTTTTGATTTTTTAAATGTATTTCTCTGAATTTCTATTGTATCTGTTGCACGCCTTTGCGGAGCCAGTGGCCTGATAAAGCGCGACCACGCGAAAGCTTGTCTCCCGATACCTTAATAAAGAAACTCTGCAAATATTTTAAATTTATTTAACTCAATTATACTCTATATTTCTTAGCTTCAGATTAAGGAGACACCTGCGAAGGATCAGCTTGTTTTGTGTTCGCCCTTTTCAATACTTCACTAATAAGCTTTCTACCTTTTTTTAAAGGGCGACTGTGGGTTTCTGAAATGTCTCAAAGGACAATTAAATTTTATTTAATAATATAAACTATCAATCCATATTAAGAGTTTCTTGTACTATTTTTTATTTTTCTAGATTTCAGGCTAACATGCCCTTCAACAGGAATACCTAGAAGTATAATTTCCAGCTAACTATACACACCGAAAATTAAATAAATATATATATTAAAAACAAAGTAGGCTGAAGCAAGAAGTTGAATATTCTTTGAGCGTGAAAGCTTGTGAAAAATAGGAAATTACCCGCTATTATTGATCTGTTTTGCACAAGTTGAATCTGGTTAGAACGATGTATGAAAATTATATGATTCTTTTGCTGCCTTAAATACGAGGTAATTAACTCGTTTCTCTCTATATTTAAAAATGATTTAAAGTTTAATAAATTAATTTTATAAATCTGAGAGTTGTCTTCAAAAACGATCCAACATAGTCATATCCTGACCAGGATCACATGTGCTTTTCAGAAGGCAGAGCGCCATCTGTGGTGGAACAGAAATCAACTAAACATTGATTTAACCTGTTCCCTGATATTTCGCCAACACAATTTCTTGATAAATCAAGAAAAGCCATCCACGAACGCGTTTCGCGCTGTTGGCACTCGTCAGCGTGGAGTAGGCTGTACCACTGCGACCAAAAAGATTTTTGGTCGCAGTGGCTTCTTGAGAAACCAAGAAATGGGTATTTAAAGCCAAACACTTGCGTGAATACGCTTAACACATGAATATATATGCTAAAAATGGTGTAAGAAACTTAACCCTGGATTTTTTGTTGATATTATTAAATTACAAGTTATCAGGGAGATGAACATTGATAATAAACTTTTCTAAAAAGGTTGATGAAATATTCAACTTTAAATAATAAAATTCTAACCCCTACAATCATATGTAAAATTATATGTGTTGGAAATAGAGATATCATCTTGGGAACACAAATGGTCTAAAGAGTTTAATGGTATAGTTTACAACGAACCATGGACATTTTAAGGGATTTTTATCAAAAATTGGAATGGTTGAAGACTCTAGCTGTCATTGTGGCAACGAATTCCAGGACTCGAGACATCTACTGCTGAAATACCCACTCTTCTTCACCGCTAGACAACAGACAATAAACAATGTTGTAGATCTATATCAATTTGTAAATAGCAGAGAGAATTATCATAGATTTAACTATTTTTGTAAATATATTCATGATTATCTTTCTAACCTGAAAGGTTCAGATTCCTAATATATCTTATTGTTTCTCTTTTTATTTTTGATTACTTTATTATATAATATGTTTATAACTGTTTCTGTTTAAAAAATGTAAATCGACGCAATTATCCCTAGTCGGGATATCGCGTTTTGTGTGTTGAAATAAATAAATAAATGGTATGGTTCCTATAAATGGAAGAACACAGCACTTCTGATAATTAAAACAGTAACGATAGCTAGAATTAACTTCCGTAAAGACATTATTGATCACTGCGTGTTTGACTCTATGGAAATGTTTCTCTTATCTATGTACTAGCCGAATGACCCGGGCAACGCCCGTGTTTTACCCGATTGAATGTTTTGATTCAAATACTATTTGTTACAATTATAAATTGGCGCCTTAAATAAATGCATATATTAGTTAATAACTATAGCCTATGTGCTTTATCTGTCTATGTACTGTTGGCTTCCGTAGGCGTCTCTTACTGGGAAAAAGAAAGAGAGGATTCCATTTGGTTATTAACTAATATATGCATTTATTTAAGGAGCGACCCGCTCCAACACAATAGTTTACATAAACGAAAAGGCGAGTGGGGGGGGCAAAGGTGGCGTGAGCGTAGCCAACCAATAGGAGGGCGCCATTCCAAAAAAAAAAAAAGCAAACGGTGACAGAGACGAAAACTGACTGATTAAGAGATGAGGAATGACGCTCGTAACTGTATATAGAATATTAATGTGTAGTATAATCTAGGTGTTGCTTAAAACAATCTACTGTAAATATTGTTTACTAACATTAATATAAAGTTGTTCCAAACCTTCGTGTTTTCCTTAAACGTTGTTTTTCTTATTGACGAATAATATAACTCTGCCTTTGCCGGTTCCAAGCCCGGATGAAAAAGGAGGAGGGGAAGCAGTAACAAGCTCACTAAAAAACCTGGGCTCAGCTGGCCCGGCTGATAGTACCCTGTAAGGGCTCCTAATCCAGGGATACAGGATGAGCAGCGTTTGTACTCCATGTTAGGAGCAGCTGCACATGGTGTCTGTTCCTCATGTCAGAGGCGGCCATTTCTTTTGGAGCTAAGTCGGCCTGCCACTGAGTAGTGCTCCCAGTCTTAATGACAAAGGCAGATGCATTCTACTTCACCCAATTATGATGGTTGTCAACAGTCTTAAGCTTTTAAGCAATTAAGTAATTGAATTTATAAAAATAAATATTTATATATATATATACTGAGCAGCCCTATCTCTCTTCTATTACAATAACATATATACCAAATCAGAAAGGTTTACCCAAGAATCCAGAATATTGTCGCGATTTAAGGTTTTATTAATAAATTGATAAACTTCGTGAGTGATGTTTTCCTAACCAAAAAAATAGAAATAATAAATGAAAAATCAGTTATATAATTTACATAACTTCCTTATATAACATTAAACATAAAACGTATTTACATATTTACTAATAAAGACATTTGCTTTAAATTTTCTATAAAATAAACAAATTTCGTCATAAAGGTAAAGACAGTATCAACAGGAGAATAGAAATTCCGTAAGTCACCTATATTGTTATTTTCACTTATTGTTATTATTATTGTTATTATAATCTATATTGTTACATTGGGTAGTTGCATTGACAAAAGTTACTATTAAGCGGGTTAACACACAAAAATGGAATAGACTGGGGCCTACAGTAAGAGTGACTTAAACACAGAAAAAGGTACACTCAAAAGTACAACTCCAACAACAAAAAAAGGGGGGAAATAAAAAAAACACGATTTGTTAAATAAAATAAAAACAGTACTTATCTTTTATTTGCAGCGTTGATAAGGAGCGGACCGGGGTTACACAGGTATGCGTGGAGGTAACCAGAAAAGCTCACAGAGAACGCTGTTTTAATGCTTGGTATTTAAGATTTATAACACATTTATAATTTAAATATTTTTATTCAATTAAGATTATAATTACACAAGCATAACATTTAAATATATATATATCCTGCCTAACAATTCTCTATACTCACTATATAACATTAAGCGATCTATTTACAGTTTGTTTTGGTCACTGGTCCAATATTTTTATTTTCATAGACCAAATTATAAGATTAATTCACAGATGAAAAATATGCAAAATAACTAAACAAATATATACATCAATTTGATATTTATTTAAAACAAATGAACAACTATATACATCAATTCCCCCTTCTTAGGCTTGGCCCCCCTTATTTATTTATTTACTCTCTATATCTCTGGAAATCTAGATAGGAAATCTGGAATAATATTATCCTTTCCTTTTTTATACTTAATTTCAAAACTATAATTTGAAAGAGTTAGAGCCCATCTATGAAGTCTATTTGCAATGAGTGGAGGCAAATTTGTTTTATCTCCAAAAATAGTTATTAAGGGCTTGTGATCAGTATAAATGGTAAATTTCCTACCAAAAAGGTAATTTTTAAATTTATTTACTGCAAAGACAATTGCAAGTCCTTCTCTTTCAACTTGAGAATATTTTCTTTCATGAACATTTAACGTTCTGGAAATGAAACACACAGGCCTTTCCTCCCCATCCTTCAAATGTGAAAGGGTTGCTCCTATTCCCACCTGACTTGCATCACACGAAAGAATCAAAGGCAAATTTAGGGAATAATGCGATAAACATGTGGTCTCATCTAATGCATTTTTACAGGAATTGAAGGATCTATCTGTCCCAGCATTCCAAGACCATTTAACATTCTTTTTTAATAGGTTGTATAAAGGATGTGCTAAATCTGAAAGATTTGGCAAAAATTTACTATAAAATGACAAAAATCCAAGGAAGCTTTTTAATTCAGTTATATTCTTAGGAACTGGGGACAATTCTTTATGCAAGCTAGCTTGTCTTTCAAGGGGTATATACCAAATTCATTAATTTTATGTCCAAGATATTCAATCTCATTTTTAACAAACAAGCACTTATTTTTGTTTATCGTAAAATTATTTTCTTTAAGAATATTAAGTGTTCTTTTAAGAATATCTAAATGGCTTTCCAAATCCTCTGATGCAATAAGAATGTCATCAAAATAAATGTAAACATCATTGATTCCCGAGAAGAAGGATTCCATTGTCTTCTGAAATATTTCAGAAGCAGTCTTTATACCAAAGGCCAAACGATTATATTTATATAAACCTTTGTGAGTGGAGACAACCAAATACTTTTTTGAAATATCATCCATCTCAATTTGATGGTAAGCCTTTGATAAATCTAATTTAGTAAATAATTTCTTTCCTTGAAAATTACTCAAGACTGAATCTATGTTAGGAATAGGATATTTGACATCCTCTAAGTAAGGATTTAAACTCTTTTTAAAATCAGCGCAAAGTCTAATTTGGCCATTTGGTTTTGCAACACAAACAAGTGGTGAAGCACAATCACTTTTATCTATTGGAGACAAAATATTTAAATCAACCAATTTATCAATTTCATTTTCCACAAGTTGTTTTAATGCAAAAGGAACTTGTCTGAATTTGTAAAATTTTGGGATAAAGTCGGCCTTCACATCAAGATGGCATTTGATACCTTTAATAGGGTCAGATTTGCATTCAAAAATGGACTCATAATCATTTAAAAGTGAATCTATACTAAAAGAGTCCAATTTATGCAAATAATTGAATGAGATATTGAAAAGATTAAGGAAATCTCTTCCTAAGAGAAATTTAGAACAATTTAAATTAGTTATTAGTATTTCAATGGTTCTAGAAACATTTCTTAATTTTATATCAAATTTAGCCTTGCCCAAAATAGGTATTTTAGAGCCACTATAGCCGGTCAAGACTGTATTACATTTATTTAATTTAACATTTTTGAAATATTTAAAGTACTCATATTTAGTTAATGTAGTAATGGCTGCTCCAGTATCAATTTCAGCCAACAATTTTATATTATTTACATATACTGTTTCAGTCAAAGGAGGATGTAAATTTATATTATTCAATGATAAATTATTTTGAGATCCCGAAGGATTATTATCATTAGCATGCTTTTTAAATTTATTAAAAGTATTTTTGGGATTTCTGGGCAATTTACGGGCAGAACTGTCTTTTTTATAACATATTGTAGAAATATGCCCTACCCTACCACAAACTCTACAATTAGCTGATTTAAAAAAACAATTATAGTGTAGATGGTTGTTCTTACCACAGTGTTTGCAGGGATTATTGATGGCATGAAGATGCTGTGGGGACCGATGGGCATCTTCGGATCTCTTGAGGTTGTGTAGGTCATTATCTGCAGACTCCGCAGACAGAGCGATGTCTAATGCTCCCTCAAAAGTTAATCCTTCTTCCTGTAGTAGCTTCTTTTGGGTTGGTGTATCAATGATGCCCGCTACAAATCTGTCTCTTAGGGATTCTTGCAGAAAATCTCCAAAGTTACACCTTTTAGGCGTATTATATATTTCGAAATTGCCTCGCCTGATTTTTGATCCATTTTCTGGAATACAAATCTTTCATATATTATATTGGTCTTAGGATTGAAATGTTTCAATAAGATTTTGCATAATTTATCAAAGGGAACTTGATCAACTTCCTCCGGAAAACCCAAATTTCGCAAGATTCCAAAATATTTAGGCCCGATGCATGATATCAGAAATGGCGTCTTAAAGTCTTCTTTTGTTTTAGAAATTAGCATGAATTGCTTCAAGCGATAAATATAATTCTCAACATTCTCTAGATTTTCGTCAAATCTTTCAAACATACCTGAAGACATTTTTAAAGTATAATTTCTTTTTTCTTTCTAAAATTCGCTTTTACTCGTCGCCAGTTGTTTTAATGCTTGGTATTTAAGATTTATAACACATTTATAATTTAAATATTTTTATTCAATTAAGATTATAATTACACAAGCATAACATTTAAATATATATATCCTGCCTAACAATTCTCTATACTCACTATATAACATTAAGCGATCTATTTACAGTTTGTTTTGGTCACTGGTCCAATATTTTTATTTTCATAGACCAAATTATAAGATTAATTCACAGATGAAAAATATGCAAAATAACTAAACAAATATATACATCAATTTGATATTTATTTAAAACAAATGAACAACTATATACATCAAACGCTTTAAGCGTCTCCACTCGAACACCACTCCACGACTCCTCGCATTCCGTTTCAACCCTCTTTTATGTACAAACATGGCCACATTCGTCCAATGAGAAGGCGTGGGAGATCAGTTCACTCAACAAATAAAAACAAAATTCTTTCCACTAAAACCTGTGATAATATATGATAAGTGTGCAAATATTTGTCAACATAATTTGACAGCATAATAGGTTCCTCACTAAATGTTTGTTTCTTCATTCTTATTAATTAGCTTCCTGAGCGACTTTTCATTATCAGGTACAAATTAAAAATAACTAGAGGACATGCAACAATTATACTGGTGTGGAACTAACACTTTATCAGGGGTCGGCAAACTTTTGAGTCGGAAGAGTCAAAAATTACAATTTACAAAATTTCAAAGTTCTTAAATAGCCACAATTTTTTTTCTTGCCAACAATAAATAGTATTCTCATAAATAATATTCGCGTATGGAACTATATAAAGAGCCGCAGCTTCACATCCAAAGAGCCGCATCATGTCCATCAATGGCCACAGCCATGCATAACATGAACCCAAAACAGCAGCTTTACACACCCAAGATAGAGGATATTGCGACTGCTGTGATAGAGATGCATAGAGACATCTGAGGCTCTTCATTAAAAACACGACAGCAACAACAATAATAAAAATAATAATTAAACAATTACCTTGCACAAATAGTTAATCTATTTTATGGAAGGGTTCAATCTGATCCAATAAAAGTTTTTAAAATCGATTTTTTTAGTATGAAAATAAGAGAGAAGAAGGATAAATAAAATTACATAATCTCAATAATTACAACATCGTCAACATCTATGATTTTTAAATAAAATAAAAATGATAGTTTAAAACAATTTGACCAGTGACTAGCGCGTTGGCTCCATGAAATATTCAGCCCCAAACGATCGATGTGGCTTTGTCGAGCGCTGATTGGGAGGCGACGATAATCATCCGTCGCTTTGTTCGTCTGCGGACGATGGAATTAGCCGTTTTTATCTGCTGCTGTCCGGCTATCTCCCTCAGAAAGTAGCGCTCGTGTCGATTTGGTATTATTAATAGATTATCTCGTTTTTTATTTTAGAAATCTTTTCATTTATTTATTTAATCACACACTATGATTCGTGTGATAATTTCTTTAATCTATTTTAAAAAGTTTAAAAAAAAATCCTTTATGTGGGATATAGGAATTATTTAGATTTCATTTGAACAGTATTTTGTTTTACAGAATTTCAATAACGTTTTTGACCTATTAAAATATAAAAAATTGTTTTTATACATAGAGAATATTTTGTAATAACATTTATGATATTAGTAAGAATATATATATACATTTTTGCTTTTAATAGAGCCTTTTTTACTTTATTAAGAACATTGTTATTTAATTAGGGAGATTTTTAATTTTTGTCCATAAATACATGTTTAACAATTTTAATGCATAATTTTAAAGTATAATAATAATATTCTAGAATATATATTAATATCAATATTTTAAAGTCTGCTGACAACTTTTTAAAATTTTGTTGGAATTTTTTCCATTAGGATAAACCATTTTAATCCATGAAATCGTTTACATTTAACACAAACTATTACAAGTGTTTTCTTGAAAGGGTAAAATATTTATATATACATTAAAAAAATAAAAATATCCTTAATAAAAAGGTATGTAAACAAAATAAACAAATTAATATTTTAGAGATATATTCTATATATACTCAAAGAAATAAATATATTTCGTTATTTTACTTTTTTTTTCGCTCCAAAATATAGCTGTCGTTTAATGCTTCACTGAGTCTAAAGTCGGAAAATGTTTGACACTTTTTTATGACATGAAATATGCTGTCTACAAAAAAGTTCAAAATTTTCCAAATTAACTTGTATTCCATGTTTTAAGGGCTTAAAAATATATGTTATCCCCTTTTTTATCGATCTAATAAAAATAGTTATTTTACGATTAGCAATAGAAAAATATACCAAATTTTGTCAAAAGTGTGAAGATGTGTAAAAGTACAGAGAGAAGGCGTTTTTATTTAAATAATTTATTAAAGCCCCGTATAAAATGAATACATTACATCGTCTGTGATTATAACGTAAAATGAAGAATTAAATAAGAAAACAACAATTATTAAAATATAATTAAAATAGCAGGACATATTTTATATATTTCATATTATACATTTTAATTTATTAATAATAATAAAATCATGATTATAGAAAAATTTGATTATACTAAAAAATAATTTAGTCGCAAAATATTCATTTTCTAAATAATGTTTAAATACTAGGAGAAATTAAAGTTTTCATATTCGTTTGTATATATTTTATATTTGAAAGAAATTTACGTATAAGGTAAGAGAATCTGCCTTTTGGAAATAATGTATTCTTTTATACATTTAAGAATTTAAAATTATTTTCGAAAGCCAATTATTTTTTCTAAGATATTTGGCATTTTTCAAAAGTAAAATCGTAATATAAACATTTCAAAAATTGTGATTTATTAAAAAGTGTCATTTCAAAGTTAAAAATCGTATTAAAATGTAAAATTTGGATAGAAAATTTTAAAAATAAACATCTTTAGTAAACTGTTAAAAATTGTTCAGAAACTTAAATGTTTAATAATGAGTATGTTTACGAAAATCTGCGTTAATATAAAGATTATGTATTACTTATTAATATATGTTGAAATAATTTTAATTTAAGCTTCTTTCACAAATTTTTAGAGAATAATATAAATATGTATACTAATAAAAAAAATTCGACCAACAGATGTTAAAATATAATGGCTGAAATCCGATTTTTTGTGTCGTATTAATTTTCAATTTAGCAAATAGAAATTAATGAAATTCAAGAAAAAAAACTTTTATAATAAATCAATTATTTTTAATATTATACATAAAATGCATTTAGACATATATTACATTGAGAGATAAATTATATTTAAATTTAAACATCAAAATTTTAAACTTTAAAACGACATCTTTAAACATAATAGGCTATAACGATTATTTATATATTTTTTTATATATCTTGAATAAAATGAGATTCAATAAAAATCTTTAAATTTCAAAGAAATTAATATTATAAGTTTATATTACATATTTATTTAAATTTTTATTTTTTATTTATTTTTTTTTACACAAAATCACAAAGAGATAATGTTATAGATATATATCTTTAAATTTATAACAATTTCACAAATTTGAGAGAATTACAAGATGCTATAATGAAATGTATATTTCAGCAAAAATTCTATATACAATATTAATAATTTTTCTTTTTATAGTAAATAATAAAGATAGAATATTTCAAATAAAGAGTATATTGTGTTAATAAACATAGATATATTATATATAGAAATAGAATAAATATATATATATCCGAGTTATTAATTATAAATTGAATAAAATAAAAAATACAGACGATATAATGAAACAATGAGAAACAAGCTCTTTTTTATTTCTGGAAGAATTAGTTATTTGGTATAAGAGAGATGATGCTACGAAAGTAGAATACAGGATGACCAAATACCGAAGATTGATGCAAGAGCACATAGTATGGAAAAAGAAATCATAGAAGCACCTGCTGTGAAATATTGGCGTTCGTACATACCTTGGATTCGCGCCCAAGATCCATTATTTGGCAAAGGATTAATATTCAGAAGACTACATATTAAATTGTAAGGGTCAACATTTTCAATGGGTGCAGAGAGATATTTTTTCTTCAATGCTGAAAACACAGATTATTCGTTAGTTCCAAATATTAAAAAAAATATATAAATCATATGTGTATTTGAATTTTAAAATAAATATATTAAAATGTTTAAAATCACATCTCTTAAATTAATAATTGTATTTTATTTATATTTTAAAAAATTCTATATATTTTTATAAATTTTTAATTTGAATGTTAGATAAAATATAAATACTGAAATATAATTTAGCATTTATTATTACCTTTTACAAATGTAAAAAGAAATGTATTTCAAATCTTCTGAGGGGTGAAAAAGAATATGTATAGAAGTGCTAAAGAATACTCAAGAAAACGATTTTTTAAAATTTATTTTTGATGTAAATTTTTTCTGGGTATATCAATGATATTAAAAAAAAAAATACAATTTATTTAGAGGCTGAAAAAAAAAGAAAATTTTCTGGCGGATATAGTAGTCTTAATTAGTATGTTATTTTAAAAGATAAAAATAACATACTTTTCCAAAGTGGGATATTTGTTTTTTGTGCAAAAATGTCGCATATATTGTGTTTTCCACCCTAATCATATCCATATATCAACTTTAAGTGTTCAATTAAGCGACATTAAAATAAACAGAGAAGGTAAGAAGAGGCTTTAGACCTAGAGAAAGAAGACATTTCCTAAAATCTCAGTGGAAGGACGTCTGCCCAAAGTAATTATAAGACAATAGAGTATCACTCTATATAAGAAATAAAACCATAAAAAAATAATTTTTATTTTTATAATTAAAACAAACATTCAACTTTGTCCATAGTGCGATTGAAACTGTTTAAAACTTGTAGTATATATATTAATTAATTGTTCCACAGAATGTGTGTAAGCTCACAGGTAAATAGGCGCTAACCGAGACAAAAAAAAGTTCCTTTGCTCAATATTAGTTTCCCTTTTATATTTTGATCTCTCTCTTGTAAGTCAGTAAATATAATGTTTAAATAATAATTATTGGAATCAGTTTCATTAAATATTCTAAGCAAAGTCAACAAAACTACATAGAATAAATACCTTAATAATAAAAAAACACTGTACAAAAGTTATTTATTAATTATAAGGATATACAGTATAACCTCTTTGTAAAGGACACCTAGTTGCAGAGCCAAATTGTAAAAATGGTATTTTTGGCGATGAAAACTGTCCTTTTTAGGGAGGTGTCCTCTAGCGTGAGTGTTCTCTCATGGAGGTTCTACTGTAACGTGCAAGAAAGCAGGAATGTTTCGTTTAAATATAAAACAAACCTCCTTACTTCGATGAAACAATATTGAGAGGAAAAAATAGTACAAATGTGATATTGTACTGTAATAAGATGCATACATTATTAAAAAGGCATCTCCTTATCGTGGAACTGAAAGTTACTGATGTTAGCTTTGTTGTCAGTTTGCTGATTGTTCATCAGCAACTTTCAGTTGCACGATAAGGAGATGCCTTTTTCATAATATTGAGAGAGGGTTTGGCTCATTAGTGGTCTTCTTCTACTTCTTCCTTATCTCCACTCATTCTTATTAGGGTAGTCAAGCTTGTAAAGCTTGAGACTTTGATGGTTGAGATTAGACAACCATCATGATTGGGTGAAGTAGAATGCGTCAGCCTTTGTCATTAAGACTGGGAGCACTACTCATTGGCAGACCGACTTGGCCCCAAAAGAAATAGTGCCTCTGACATGAGGAACAGACACCATGTGCAGCCGCTCCTAACATGTAGTACAAACGCTGCTCATCCTGTATCCCTGGATTAGGAGCCCTTACAGAGTACTATCAGCCGGGTCAGCTGAGCCCAGGTTTTTTAGTGAGCTTGTTGCTGCTCTACCTCCTCATTTTTCATCCGGGCTTGGGACCGGCAAAGGCGAATTTCTCATTAGTGGTGAACACACCCAATGGTTTCGCCAGTTTAATCTACCAGACGGCTATTTAGAGCTCTAATACTGTATTAGAGACGGTTCTGATTATATATGCGACACTAAAAGAGTTGGAATCTTGATGTTTCTTATCTCTTTGTGTAAATATTCACGAATTCCACGAGTCCATGCTCCTCGACCTAGTTTGAATCTTAGTTATGGAATATTCCCACGTGGAAAATTAGAGAAGACCAACTTCGGGATGAGACAACAATTTATTTCAAGCAAGAACAAACTATGAGTGATAAAGATAAACAAAAGAGGGAAGTGTACAGAGTATAGCCAAATATTATCATAAAATAATAATACTCTTATAATACATAAAACAATAAATACTTTGTTACGATATAAACAAACTATAAATAGGCATAATCTTTTAGGACAGTAGAAATTTTCCACTGACAATAAAGACAATGGCATTAAACATAAATTAATTATAAGGCAATGAAGTGTCATTTGTTTATAAGAAGCAAAACAATAAAACACGAACTTTTCTTTCAAAAATATAATAAATTTTCATCCCTGTCCTTACTGTGTTGAAGGAGGAGAGCTTGGCTCATCAGTAAAAATCAATGACTATTCACATGATAATCATGGTGAGTATTTGGTGCCTGCTTTTACTGTAATTAGTCTACTGTCCTTACACTACAATAAAGAAGGGATTGGTTCATCAGTAAAAATCAATGACTATTCACATGATAATCATGGTGAGTATTTGGTGCCTGCTTTTACTGTAATTAGTCTACTGTCCTTACACTACAATAAAGAAGGGATTGGTTCATCAGTAAAAATCAATGACTATTCACATGATAATCATGGTGAGTATTTGGTGCCTGCTTTTACTGTAATTAGTCTACTGTCCTTACACTACAATAAAGAAGGGATTGGTTCATCAGTAAAAATCAATGACTGTTCACATGATAATCATGGTGAGTAGTTGGTGACTACTTTTACTGTAATTAGTCTACTGTCCTTACACTACAATAAAGAAGGGATTGGCTCATCAGTAAAAATCAATGACTATTCACATGATAATTATGGTGAGTAGTTGGTGACTACTTTTACTGTAATTATTCTACTGTCCTTACACTACAATAAAGAAGGGATTGGTTCATCAGTAAAAATCAATGACTGTTCACATGATAATTATGGTGAGTAGTTGGTGACTACTTTTACTGTAATTAGTCTACTGTCCTTACACTACAATAAAGAAGGGATTGGTTCATCAGTAAAAATCAATGACTGTTCACATGATAATTATGGTGAGTAGTTGGTGACTACTTTTACTGTAATTATTCTACTGTCCTTACACTGCAATGAAGAAGGGATTGGTTCATCAGTAAAAATCAATGACTGTTCACATGATAATTATGGTGAATAGTTGGTGACTACTTTTACTGTAATTAGTCTACTGTCCTTACACTACAATAAAGAAGGGATTGGCTCATCAGTAAAAATCAATGACTGTTCACATGATAATTATGGTGAGTATTTGGTGACTGCTTTTACTGTAATAAGTCTACTGTCCTTACACTACAATAAAGAAGGGATTGGTTCATCAGTAAAAATCAATGACTATTCACATGATAATCATGGTGAGTAGATGTTAGCGACTGCTTTTACTGTAATAAGTCTACTGTCCTTACACTGCAATAAAGAAGGGATTGGCTCATCAGTAAAAATCAATGACTATTCACATGATAATTATGGTGAGTATTTGGTGACTGCTTTTACTGTAATAAGTCTACTGTCCTTACACTACAATAAAGAAGGGCTTGGCTCATCAGTAAAAATCAATGACTATTCACATGATAATTATGGTGAGTAGTTGGTGACTGCTTTTACTGTAATTAGTCTACTGTCCTTACACTACAATAAAGAAGGGATTGGCTCATCAGTAAAAATCAATGACTATTCACATGATAATCATCGTGAGTAGAAGTTGATGACTGCTTTTACTGTAATTGCACCACATGTCTATACAAGAACTTCGAATTTTGCATTTAAAAGTGTTCTAGAGCCGCGTTTGGTTACTTGAATTCGCTGGTACAGTTGAACTTTTGCAAGAATCGGGGTCATTCGCGCATTTTTTAATTCAGAAAAAAAGTTCCCAATGCGGGATTCGATCCTGGGTCGTAGCAATCGATAACCAACAGTTTAGACCATTCGACTACCGAGCCCCACGTTATATTTAACATAATAATGTTTTAAGGGAACCGTAGACTATATTCAAGTCCATCATTAGATATATCAACAATGCCACCACTAGACTTCTAATCTTCCAGAGGCTGTAATCAAAATGACGGCATTCAAGGTGATGCCAATTTCTGAGTCAGATATCAGCTTCACTATGCAACTTTCTTCCTCCTTCATACATATTAGATGCAAGTCTAAATATTAGGGCTATCCCATTCTATTTTTAATATTATCCCTACTACACGTAGTACAGGCCATTATAATGAAGATGGGTAGAAGTTGGCAACTGCTTTTACTGTAAGTGCACTACATGTCTACATATGTAAAAGTAGTTTGAATTATGCATTTACAAATGTGCCAGAGCACCGTTTGGTTACTTGAACTCGCTGGTGAGGTTGGACTTTTGCAAGAATTGAGGGCCATTGGAACATTCTTTTTTAAATTAGAAAAAAAAAGTGTCTAATGCGGGATTCGAACACGGGTTCCAACTCTATATATTCTTTGTTAAAAATGCACTACAAGGTTGTTCCAAAAGTTCGTAAATACTTGCAAAAGAAATTGAAATACCAATATTATTCGCCATAATATTATTCGCCGTTATATATAATGTCTTTGTATTATGTATAAAGTAATTGTATTATGTATTATTTGAAATGAAGGCGATAAAAACGTGGTAATTTTCTTTAAATAGTAAAAAAAACAAGCTTTCAGGCAAGAATGCCCTTCTTCAGATTACAACTTGGCAATATTTTAAAACTATGGACATGAAAGATAGCCAAATACAGTAGGTAAATAGTTCAGCTATTATGTATTCGCCGTAATAATATTATTCGCCAAGTAATAAGAAAAACTCAAACTTTGGGACAACCTTATTCATGCCAAACACCATTGATGCGAATCAGGATTCAAATCAGAGTTTCGATGGACGATTGATATAATCCGTCAGTTTCCCATAGCCAAGACCCGGGATCGATTCCCGTATTGAACACTTTTTTTTTTCTGAATAAAAAATTGCTCCAAAAGCCCCCGAATACTTGGAAAAGTCCAATCCCACTAGTAAGTGCAAATAACCAAACGGGTGCTCCGAGACATTTCTAAGTGTCCCAAAGTCAAACAGCTATCTACATATGTAGACATATGGTGTACTTACAGTAAAAACAGTCGCCTACTACTACTCTCCATGATTATCATGGCTTGTACCAGGTATACTAGTAGTATTGAAAAAAAAAAAGATTTACGAATTATAAGTTCTATTAAAGTAGAACCTTCCTTTAGTTGACACCTCTCCACAAAGGACAGTTTTCACATTTGCAAAATTACAATTTTTACAATTTAGCAACTCTCCAGTAAGAGGACATCTCTCTCTAAAGGACACATTGGATATGCATTTAGGTGTTGTCCTTTACAGGGAGGTTCTACTGTATTAATATTTTAAAAACAGTGAAATTTCTCAATAAAGTAATTTTGTGGTACAAGCTATAATGATTCTTAACAAAGCTTGTCTAACTGCTTGTCAATAATTATCATTCCACTTTATTGCATTCATCTTGTCACACCTGATTTTGTACGCACTCTGTCGACAGGATCGTTTGCAATGAAATTTGATATCAACCACATACAGTTAAACCTGTCTATAGCGCCCCCTCTTGGGACTCACCAAAATAGGGTGCTCTAGAGAGGAGGTGCTATAGACAGGTTACTTTTAATGTAAATCGCATCGTACTACGTATTTAAAATCAGGCGCTATTGAGAGGGAGGCGCTATTTAGAGGGGGCGCTATAGACAGGTTCAACTGCACTAATTAGGTGGCACATTTTTAGATACTATATATATAATAAAATAAAGGTCGCCTCTCCCGTCAAAATAGACGCTAAAAGAAAGCGCCATCTATTAACCGTCTCCTCAAATTAGCGAACTCTAGTCGGTGACAAAGCCACAACACCAACTTTGGCAAATTGAGAAACGTCCACCTAGAGACCATGGTTTCGGGCTAATGGCCCTCGTCAGTCTAGGGCGGACTTTATTCCATGAGATCCACACGGGATCTAATGGAATCTTGACAATCTACCAAAGAGGTGGTTATCTGGCAGTGGCTAGGACAAATCTATGACCAATGTATAGATGGAAATACTGGGTCCGCTAGTTTGCAGAGACGGTCAATAGAAGACGCTTAGTTTTAGTGTCTATTTTGACGGTAGAGATTTCCTTTATTTTAATAGATCAATTTCCTCACGGCAAATTTTCATCAATATATATAATATAATGTATTTAATTAAAAAGGCATATATTGAATCAAAATAACATTTATTTAACCAATATTTCAGTTGGCTGAACGCCAACCTTTATCAAGGTATTACAACATTTTAAAGTGTATAAACAACAAACTCAGAGCCACATTTTGTTGTTGACAAACATTAAATGTTATAATACCTGATAAAGGTTGGCGTTCAGCCAACTGAAATATTGGTAAAATAAATGATATTTTGATCCAATATATGCCTCTAATTAAAGATTTATTTATGGATTGCTCTATTTTCAAAATATAATGTATGTGTGTGTAATTCTTACTGATAATTAATTTCTTAATAATTATATAATTAAGAATTTACATTTATTATTCATTGTTGTCTCAAAAGTTCGTAAACACTTGCACAAAATTGAAACACCAATATTAATCGCCATAATATTATTCACCGTTATGTATAATGTCTTTGTATTATGTATAAAGTAATTGTATTATGATACATTAGTGCGCCATCTGTTATCAAAATTCGAAACTATTATAGACGCATATGATTTTTTTTTTAAATACAATAATTTCCATTGCCTTTACTACAATGGAAAAAGCCAGGCCCTCCCATTAATGTTTCCATTACAGTAAGGGCAGTAGAAATTGTTTTATTTTAAAAAAGAATCATACGCGTCTATAATAGTTTCGAATTTTGATAAAGTAATTGTATTATGCATTATTATGTATTCGCTGTAATAATACACCAAGTAATAAGAAAAAAACACGAACTTTTGAGACAACTTTATAATTAAAATATAGAATTTCTAATGTTCTAACTCCTGGTTTAATAAGCATTTCCCATCTTTTAAACTTTAATTTCTTAGGATATCTTAGAATATTTGGAAAATATATATTTGATAAAAAGTTTTTTTTTTAAAGGAACAAAAAAACTTTAAAAACCTTCTATTGACCAACAATCAAGAAAGTTTGAAAGATTTTTCATCGAATTTTTTTAAAATTTTGAGTCAACAATGAAAAACTATTTCAACAAGAAAAAGAGATTTAGAGAGTTCTTTTCTTTATATAATCAATTCTAAATATCAATTTTCATATATTTAAGATAAATAAATATATAATGATACATTAGTGCGCCTTCTGTTATGAAAATTCGAAACTATTATAGACGCGTATGATTCTTTTTAAAAATTAAACAATTTCTACTGCCCTTACTGCAATGTAAAAATTAATAGGAGGAAAAACGAAAAATGCAATATAACAGCGGTATGGTAGATTAAACTGGCGAAACCGCTGGGAGGGTTCACCACTGATGAGCCAGGGGTTCTCCTATTAATTTTTCTATTGCAGTAAGGACAGTAGAAATTGTTTAATTTTTGAAAGAATCATACGCGTCTATAATAGTTTCGAATTTTCATTAATAATTATAGATGAATCATTTTTTTATGTTTTTATTTTATTTAAATTTAAAGCGTTATGTCCCCCTAGGGACACTTGCGCTGTCATACATGTATGACATTTGTCTATACATATATATAATACTTTTAGGCCGTGAATATAATAGTCATATGATGTTAACAATGGGAAAGAGAGAGCAAAAACGAGAAAAAAGAATTGTGTACCAAAGAAAGAAGTGTTTGGCAATATGTACAATCAACATAATATAAATTATCGTGAAGATAGAGGCTGCCTGGCCGGCATTCATATTTCTTGAAAAAAAGATACTTCGGCCAGTATAAATCTTTTTATTACATCGACGTTTCGACAAAAAGCTTTTGTCCTCGTCAGGAGCAAACAAAAATTAAAACATATAGCAAGGCGTTAAAAAATATTCTAAGGCTCTAAGGGCGTTCTCAAGCGATATTCGAAATTTTGTACAACATCCAAAGCACGAGTCGAAAATAAATATTTAACTCACAATTTCATAGGGGGGAATATAAAATTTAAAAAAGAAAGATTATTTTTAGAGGGGTGGGTATCACGGGAAATTGGGAAAAGAACTTTAAATGTATATGAAGATATTCCGCTACAATACAATTTGTTTTTAAATTTAAATAAGTAGTTATAAAGGGTAAGTATAAATTGTACATAATAGATATCGATTAATATATACTATTGTGAAATCTTTTAAATGTTATTATTATTATTATTTTTTATATTTATTTTTGTTTATAATTTCTTAATATATATATGTATATCATCATTTTATTTCAAAGATCATAGTCTTTTGTGAGTTAAATATTTATTTTTGACTCGTGCTTTGGATGTTGTACAAAATTTCGAATATCGCGTGAGAACGCCCTTAGAGCCTTAGAATAATTTTTAACGCCTTGCTATATGTTTTAATTTTTGTTTGCTCCTGACGAGGACAAAAGCTTTTTGTCGAAACGTCGAGGTAATAAAAAGATTTATACTGGCCGAAGTATCTTTTTTTTCAAGAGATAATATAAATTATCAGTTTCTTAAAATATATTGGTTGTTATATAATATATTTAGAATATATCTACAAAATGTATATTGAATTTAATATAAATTTATTTACTGTAAATAAAAATACTTGGATCTGTTACTATTAAATTATTTTCGATTCTGTAGTCTTGAAAAACAGGACAATCTAGTAAAAGATGTATTGAGGTTTGTTCCTCATGTCCACAAAAACAACTCGAGTCTTCCACCGCTTTAAATATACTTTTATAATTATATATTACTTTTTAAAATAAACACAAGGTAATAAGACCAAATCCAAATAAATAAATAGTGTGTGATGTTTCGGTAACAGCGTTGTTACCACAAAAGTTTTGTCTGAAGATGGTAACAACGCTGTTACCGAAACGTCACACACTATTTATTTATTTGGATTTGGTCTTATTACCTTGTGTTTATAATCTATAATCCAAATTGTGCCTTATCATTTTTAAAATAAAGAGAGCATATCCTGACCACGAGCACATGTGCTTTTTAGATGTCAGAGCGCCATCTAGTGGAGAAAAAATAAACTAAACTTTTATTTAACTTGCTCCGTGATATTTGGCCAACCCAATTCCTTGATAAATCAAGAAAAGCCATCCATGAACGCGTTTCGGGCTGTTGGCCCTCGTCAGAGTGGAGTATATTACTATTTTTATATATTTACTAATTATGGTTTTATTGGATAGAGAAGTTAAATTTGAAGTCTCGAGATATCATTCAACCAGCACGTATCATCCACTATACACGGTATATTTCCAATAGATTTCGATTTTCAAACAGAAATAATATAATATGTTTTTCTCTCAAAATATAATAAGTATTTAAAATATGTATATAATAACTTGTATATAAAAATGTATTTAATATTAAATTGTTAACGTGATAATCCTGTTGAAGGACTGGCAAGCCCTAAAGCTTGAAAATAAAAGGTTGTACAAGAAACTTAACCCTGGAAACTTTATTTATTTTATAAATAGAAAGGATATAAAATATAAGGAATAGATGGACTATGGACTCACCTGGACCTCTGGCGTAGAATATCGCCCTCATATCTTTCTCCTGTTGTGGATCCCAACCATGGGATCCTCCTTTTCTATTCAGATTTGGGGGAGCCGTGCCTTTCCTCACGTCTGCAAACTGCACCCAACTCTGTCATTTAGATATCATCAAACAAGAATTTGTACAATTTCATTGAAAAAGAAATAATTGAAAATAAAATTGAATATATATTGTTACGTCAATTTTAATGCGCCCTACATTTATTCAAAATATTCTATGATATTTAATATTTATTTAAAACAGATTATATACTATGGTATCATTCCTTTTTATAGTTTCATTCCTATTGTAATATTGTTATTGTACATATATCTTGATTGCTTATTGGAGCGAGAGAGGACCGAGAGGAAGACTGCGGATCACGACCTACGAGGAAGAATAAATAAACACAATAACTTTAAAAGGTAATTTACTTTTATTTATTTTTCTTTATTTGCTTTGAATATGGAAACCCGCTCGGGAAACGTGTATAACACCAAGAAGGAAGAAACCAAGGTCGACGACCCTGCAAAGCTGCAACTTGGTGAAACAATATACAACAAACAGCAACAAAATAGCTTTTATTAGAGCCCATTGCCCTGTATGGATTCGCCATACAACAACAAAATAATATAGTAATTTTTTCTCCCTTTCCCCAAGTGCCCGTGATTCTATATTTAAAAAGGGATTTATTTACACATCTGTTCTAAAAATTTCCTCACTACTTCTTTTGTGTATGAATCTATTTACAATTGATCTATAGAAATTATAAAGTTCTATTGCTATATTTTCTTTTCTGAAATAGTTCTCAGCGTCTTCAGTAGGTTGCTAAATCTCCAGAAGGTGTTTTTAAGAGAATACATATACATATAATGCAATATAATGCGGCCTATAATTGTAGAACGACATTTGAAAATTATCCCGCATGTGTTTCTTTTGAACGAAAGATCGAAATTTATTTTAAGGAGAAATAACGATTATTTCTAACCTTAAGGATGAAGTATGAAAGGATGAATTGTGAAGAGTAATGATATAAAGCAATGATAAAGAAACACATGCGGGATAATTTTTTTAATGTCGTTCTACGTATACATATGTTCTACACACATGAAATTATATGTATGCTCCCCTACAGACCTATAAGCTTATGTCCATAGTTCACTAATCACCCCTAAGCTGCCTTCCATAGAAAATACAGGGTATATTCTAAACCAATCCAATACAATAGTAGAGCGGTCTAGAGATTAATTTGGCGAAACCGCTGAGAGGGTTCACTACTGATGAGCCAAGCTCTCTCATTCAATAACTCATATCATTGCAGTAAGGTCTGTAGAGATAATATTTGATGATATTTAAAAGAAACGCATTGCCAGTAAATTTATTTGTGTAAATTTTAACGATAGATGGCAATTAAATTTAATTTACACATTAAATATGTCATAACAACTTGATAAAGGATGGCGTTCAGCCAACTGGAATATTGGTAAAATAAATTATATGTTGATCCAATATATGCCTAGTGGACATGGCATCTGCCCGGTAAGCGGAACATTGTGGGTTCGTTTCCCAACCCTGGACACTTTTATTTTTCCGTTCATCATTACTCTTCATAATTCACCCTTTCATACCTCATCCAAAAAGGTTAGAAATAGTCAATATTTCACCTTGAAATAAAATTTAGATTTTTCATTGAAAAGAAACTCATGCGGTGTAACTTCAAGTGTTGTTTTACAATCACAAACCGCAGTGTATTATATTGTATTATATATGCCTTTTAATTAAAAAATATAATATATATTGCCACGTGGAAAATTAGGGAAGACAAAAACTTCAGGAGGAAACAAAATTTATTTCAGGGAAGGACAAACTAATAATTGTAAACAAAAGATAAGCCACGAGGGAAATTTGCAGAGTCGCAAGATATAAACATAAAAATGACCACTCTGTTAATAAAAAATAATAAAATTAATAAATACTATGTTACATAAATAAAATTAATAAATACTATGTTACAATATATATATCACATATAATAAAGCGTCTGTTCGTTGAAGCCGAATAGGATTGGTCCATTCTGTGTAACGTGTTCAAACCTGATTGGCTTGGCCGCCCCCCCCCCACTTAAGTGACGTGGCCGGCTGAGATGGTACTGACCACGGGATGAGATGGGACTGACCACGGGTTGAGATGGGACTGAGCACGGGATGAGATGGGACTGAGCACGGGATGAGATGGGACTGAGCACGGGATGAGATGGGAATGATCACGGGATGAGATGGAAATGATCACTGGATGAGATGGGACTGAACACGGGATGAGATGGGACTGAGCACGGGATGAGATGGGACTGAGCACGGGATGAGATGGGACTGAGCACGGGATGAGATGGGAATGATCACGGGATGAGATGGGACTGAACACGGGATGAGATGGGACTGAGCACGGATGAGATGGGACTGAGCACGGGATGAGATGGGACTGACAGCGGGATGAGATGGGACTGACCACGGGATGAGATGGGACTGAGCACGGGATGAGATGGGACTGAGCATGGGATGGGATGGGACTGAGCACGGGATGAGATGGGACTGAGCACGGGATGAGATGAAACTGACCACGGGATGAGATGGGACTGAGCACGGGATGAGATGAAACTGACCACGGGATGAGATGGGACTGAGCACGGGATGAGATGGGAATGATCACGGGATGAGATGGGAATGATCACGGGATGAGATGGGACTAAACACGGGATGAGATGGGACTGAGCACGGGATGAGATGGGACTGAGAACGGGATGAGATGGGACTGACAGCGGGATGAGATGGGACTGACCACGGGATGAGATGGGACTGAGCACGGGATGAAATGGGACTGAGCAAGGGATGAGATGGGACTGAGCACGGGATGAGATGGGACTGACCACGGGATGAGATGGGACTGAGCACGGGATGGGATGGGACTGAGAACGGGATGAGATGGGACTGAGCACTGGATGAGATGAAACTGACCACGGGATGAGATGGGACTGAGCACGGGATGAGATGAAACTGACCACGGGATGAGATGGGACTGAGCACGGGATGAGATGGGAATGATCACGGGATGAGATGGGAATGATCACGGGATGAGATGGGACTGAACACGGGATGAGATGGGACTGAGCACGGGATGAGATGGGACTGAGCACGGGATGAGATGGGACTGACAGCTGGATGATATGGGACTGAGCACGGGATGAGATGGGACTGAGCACGGGATGAGATGGGACTGAGCAAGGGATGAGATGGGACTGAGCACGGAATGAGATGGGACTGACCACGGGATGAGATGGGACTGAGCACGGGATGAGATGGGACTGAGCAAGGGATGAGATAGGACTGACCACGGGATGAGATGGGACTGACCACGGGATGAGATGGGACTGAGCACGGGATGAGATGGGACTGACCACGGGATGAGATGGGACTGACAGCGGGATGAGATGGGACTGACCACGGGATGAGATGGGACTGACAGCGGGATGAGATGAAACTGACCACGGGATGAGATGGGACTGAGCACGGGATGAGATGAAACTGACCACGGGATGAGATGGGACTGAGCACGGGATGAGATGGGACTGACAGCGGGATGAGATGGGACTGAGCACGGGATGAGATGGGACTGACAGCGGGATGAGATGGGACTGACCACGGGATGAGATGGAACTGAGCACGGGATGAGATGCGACTAAGCAAGGGATGAGATGGGACTGACCACGGGATGAGATGAAACTGACCACGGGATGAGATGAAACTGACCACGGGATGAGATGGGACAGAGCACGGGATGAGATGAAACTGACCAGGGGATGAGTTGGGACTGAGCACGGGATGAGATGGGACTGAGCACGGGATGAGATGGGACTGACAGCGGGATGAGATGGGACTGACCACGGGATGAGATGGGACTGACAGCGGGATGAGATGAAACTGACCACGGGATGAGATGAAACTGAGCACGGGATGAGATGGGACTGAGCACGGGATGAGATGGGACTGAACACGGGATGAGATGGGACTGAGCACGGGATGAGATGGGAATGATCACGGGATGAGATGGGAATGATCACGGGATGAGATGGGACTGACCACGGGATGAGATGGGACTGAGCACGGGATGAGATGGGAATGATCACGGGATGAGATGGGAATGATCACGGGATGAGATGGGACTGAACACGGGATGAGATGGGACTGAGCACGGGATGAGATGGGACTGAGCACGGGATGAGATGGGACTGACAGCGGGATGAGATGGGACTGAGCACGGGATGAGATGGGACTGAGAACGGGATAGGATGGGACTGAGCACAGGATGAGATGAGACTGAGCACGGGATGAGATGGGAATGATCACGGGATGAGAAGGGAATGATCACGGGATGAGATGGGACTGAGCACGGGATGAGATGAAACTGACCACGGGATGAGATGGAACTGAGCACGGGATGAGATGAAACTGACCACGGGATGAGATGGGACTGAGCACGGGATGAGATGGGAATGATCACGGGATGAGATGGGAATGATCACGGGATGAGATGGGACTGACAGCGGGATGAGATGGGACTGAGCACGGGATGAGATGGGACTGACAGCGGGATGAGATGGGACTGAGCACGGGATGAGATGGGAATGATCACGGGATGAGAAGGGAATGATCACGGGATGAGATGGGACTGAGCACGGGATGAGATGGGACTGAGCACGGGATGAGATGGGACTGAGCACGGGATGAGATGGGACTGAGCACGGGATGAGATGGGACTGACCACGGGATGAGATGAGACTGACAGCGGGATGAGATGAAACTGACCACGGGATGAGATGGAACTGAGCACGGGATGAGATGAAACTGACCACGGGATGAGATGGGACTGAGCACGGGATGAGATGGGAATGATCACGGGATGAGATGGGAATGATCACGGGATGAGATGGGACTGACAGCGGGATGAGATGGGACTGAGCACGGGATGAGATGGGACTGACAGCGGGATGAGATGGGACTGAGCACGGGATGAGATGGGAATGATCACGGGATGAGAAGGGAATGATCACGGGATGAGATGGGACTGAGCACGGGATGAGATGGGACTGAGCACGGGATGAGATGGGACTGAGCACGGGATGAGATGGGACTGAGCACGGGATGAGATGGGACTGACCACGGGATGAGATGAGACTGACAGCGGGATGAGATGAAACTGACCACGGGATGAGATGGAACTGAGCACGGGATGAGATGAAACTGACCACGGGATGAGATGGGACTGAGCACGGGATGAGATGGGAATGATCACGGGATGAGATGGGAATGATCACGGGATGAGATGGGACTGAGCATGGGATGAGATGGGAATGATCACGGGATGAGATGGGAATGATAACGGGAGGAGATGGGACTGACCAGGGGATGAGATGGGACTGACAGCGGGATGAGATGAAACTGACCACGGGATGAGATGGGACTGAGCACGGGATGAGATGAAACTGACCACGGGATGAGATGGGACTGAGCACGGGATGAGATGGGAATGATCACGGGATGAGATGGGAATGATCACGGGATGAGATGGGATTGAACACGGGATGAGATGGGACTGAGCACGGGATGAGATGGGACTGAGCACGGGATGAGATGGGACTGACAGCGGGATGAGATGGGACTGACCACGGGATGAGATGGGACTGAGCACGGGATGAGATGGGACTGAGCAAGGGATGAGATGGGACTGACCACGGGATGAGATGAAACTGACCACGGGATGAGATGAAACTGACCACGGGATGAGATGAAACTGACCACGGGATGAGATGGGACTGAGCACGGGATGAGATGAAACTGACCACGGGATGAGATGGGACTGAGCAAGGGATGAGATGGGAATGATCACGGGATGAGATGGGAATGATCACGGGATGAGATGGGACTGAGCACGGGATGAGATGGGAATGATTACGGGATGAGATGGGAATGATCACGGGATGAGATGGGACTGAACACGGGATGAGATGGGGCTGAGCACGGGATGAGATGGGACTGAGCACGGGATGAGATGGGACTGACAGCGGGATGAGATGGGACTGAGCACGGGATGAGATGGGACTGAGAACGGGATAGGATGGGACTGAGCACAGGATGAGATGGGACTGAGCACGGGATGGGATGGGAATGATCACGGGATGAGATGGGACTGACCACGGGATGAGATGGGACTGAGCACGGGTAGAGATGGGACTGAGCACGGGATGAGATGGGACTGAGCACGGGATGAGATGGGACTGACCACGGGATGAGATGGGACTGACCACGGGATGAGATGGGACTGACAGCGGGATGAGATGAAACTGACCACGGGATGAGATGAAACTGGCCACGGGATGAGCTGGGACTGAGCACGGGATGAGATGAAACTGACCACGGGATGAGATGGGACTGAGCACGGGAGGAGATGGGAATGATCACGGGATGAGATGGGAATGATCACGGGATGAGATGGGACTGAACACGGGATGAGATGGGACTGAGCACGGGATGAGCTGGGACTGAGCACGGGATGAGATGGGACTGAGCACGGGATGAGATGGGACTGAGCACGGGATGAGATGGGAATGATCACGGGATGAGATGGGAATGATCACGGGATGAGATGGGACTGACAGCGGGATGAGATGGGACTGACCACGGGATGAGATGGGATTGAGCACGGGATGAGATGGGACTGAGCAAGGGATGAGATGGGACTGACCACGGGATGAGATGGGACTGACCACGGGATGAGATGGGTCTGAGCAGGGGATGAGATGGGACTGAGCAGGGGATGAAATGGGACTGACTACGTGATGAGATGGGACTGAGCACGGGATAATAAAGCGTCTGTTCGTTGAAGTCGAATAGGATTGGTCCATTCTGTGTGACGTGGCGTGTGACGTGACGTCGGCAATTTATTCGGTGAATATTTGAGGAATAATATTTTTTAAATAATTTTATTTTTTAATTTGGCTTGATTATTTTATTTTTATAAACAATGTCTCCTAAAAGAGCCCTTTCTATTGTTGAGGCCATCGAAGCAAAGCAACGTCCTATTGAACAGCAGCGACAAAGACGTTTAAATTCACCCGTAAGAGAACGGCATAATGAACAACAACGGCAATACCGAATGAATATGAGCGAAAATCAAAGAGCCCTTCAAAGGGAAAACAGTAGGCTGAGGATGCAAAGAATTCGACAGGGAGATAATCTACCTTTGCCAACAGGGACATGTTTCGAGGAAGATTAAATTCCTCTGCACTTTTCTGACCAACTTGATCAAGTTTGCCCAAAATGTAGAGCAAAGTATTTCGAATTGGAACAAACGGCATACAGTAAAACTTTTCATAAATGCTGTTCCAAAGAAAAAGTCGAACTTGAACCGATTCAAACCTCTCAATCCACCTGCTCTAGCCGATCCCGTCCTTGGACGGGCCTTTTTACTAGTATATATATATATGGAAAAACCCGGGAGGAAATTGATCCATAGAAGCATAGGGCGCATCTCCCGTCAAAATAAACGTCAAAACCTGACGCCATTCAGAGAGGCGCCCTATGCTTCTCTCTCTATATATATATAGTGATAAAAAGAATGATCCAATACAGTATTAGAGCTCTGAGAGCGGTCTGGTGGATTAAATTAGCGAAACCGCTGGGAGGGTTGACCACTGATGAACCAATCTCTCCCAATATTTTTTCATCGCAGTAAGGATAGTAGAAGTTTGATTGCTGTGTGAAAAAAGAAACATTCGTGTCTTAATGTTTCCATTTGCTATATATAGATGGCGCGTTATAGCTTTATTTACATATATATAATTAGTTATCAATTGAAAAAGCCCTGTACGATTTATAAATGAATAAAACAAAGCATCAAGGGCTGCGTATCTTTATTAGAACAAATATATACGAGCTTTCGGGCACATACGCCCTTCTACAGGAATTAATTCCTGTGGAAGGGCGTATGTGCCCGAAAGCTCGTATATATTTGTTCTAATAAAGATACGCAGCCCTTGATGCTTTGTTTTATTCATTTATATAATTAGTTAGTATCTAACGACGTTTTTATTACTCCTTTCATGTACTCCTGTAGAAGGGCAGAGATGCAAGAAAGCTTGAGATTACATTAATAAAACTAAAAAGAAACTCATCGATTAGTTGATATTTATTCCGATAGATTGCTCTAGCCATCAGCAACTTTCATTTACACAATAAGGATATTTTTTGATAATTTTACCACTTTTTATTGACAGGACTAATTATTTTGGTATAAAATATCGTTAATTAGTATTAGTTTATCACCTATAAATTATTTTTCAATCCTATATATGTCTTCTAATTATCTATATATATATACAGTTAAACCAAAATAGGGTGCTATAAAGAGGGGGTGCAATAGACAGGTCACTTCTAATGTAAATCGCATCGTACTACGTATTCGAAATCGGGCGCTATAGAGCGCCAGGATTGCCCAGCCTCCTATGTGGGGGAGACTGGCAGAACCGCGTATATCAGAATCACCGAACACAAACGAAACATAAACAATAGAGACCCGAAATCACTTATATACCAACATATTTCAAACACTGGCCATAACTTCAACTTAGATCATCCTAAAATCCTATATCAGCACATAAACAATAAGCAGCACAGATTGGTATTGGAATCCATCATATCAACACAAACAAACAGCATCAATAGGAAAATAGATCTACCGGAAATATATCATATAATATCTCAATAGTTATACCGTGATATACTCGGGTGTGTGGTCGGGTTGGAGTGGACCCCCGCTTGGTTTTTCTGTGTTGAGATGTTTTAAATTTTACTGGTTTTAAACTTTACGAAATTTTAAAGTGTCACACTGCTTACATACAGTGAATATCATTATTTTACTTAACTTTTAACGTATTTAAAAGTTTTTGCCATAATTTTATCTAAATTTTAAAAATCTTTAAGTTCATTTACATAGTTTTATTTTTATAGTCATAATTCCTATTTCTATTTTTATTACATTCGAAATATCACTCCGCATGTAAATTTATATGTTGTATATAATGGCTCAAGCGCGCTTATACCCTGTTAGTATAGTCATACTAGCCACGCCTGTGGAAGAACCGAAAGGTTCGAAAGCTTGCATAAGTATAATAAAAGAGGCTCCTTCGTAAAACTTTAGATTCGTTATACAATTATACTAATTATACGGAGCTTACCTGTAGAAAAAAATATATATATATATTAAAAATAAAGAAGCAATATCCTAACCAGGAGCACATGTGCTTTACAGAAGGCAGAGCGCCATCTCCTGAAACAGAAATCAACTAAACATTGATTTAACCTGTTCCCTGATATTTGGTCAACCCAATTTCTTGATAAATCAAGAAAAGCCATCCACTAACGTGTTTCGCGCTGTTGGCGCTCGTCAGCATGGAGTAGGCTGTACCACTGCGCCCAAAAATATTTTTGGTCCCAGTGACTTCTTGAGAAACCAAGAAATGGGTATTTAAGGCCAAACTTCCTCAAATACGCTTAACATGTGGAAAAATAATAGAAAAATATATAAAAATATTAAATTGATATTAAAAATAAAAAAGGCATATCCTTTTTTCTATTATTTTTTCACATAAATATAAATATAAATCAGCGTCATAATCAATTCTTTCTTAATTCTGTCACCGTTTGCTTTTGTGAATGGAATAAATACCCAAATATGGCCATTTCTCATAACCATCGGTGGTTCAGTGGTAGAATGCTCGCCTGCCACGCGGGCGGCCCGGGTTCGATTCCCGGCCGATGCATTTTTTTTTTATTTTACAATTTTTAAAACTCATTTATATATTATACAAGAATGACATCCACGGCGCCAATTTATAATTGTAACGAATAGTAGTTGAATAAAAGCATTTAATCGGGTAAAACCCGGGTAATTCGGCTAGTATATATTATATATAGCCCTTCTTTTTATATCTAATAATTTCTTTCGGAGAGTAAAGGTTAAATTATAAAGAAAAACATATGATTTTATCTTGAATTAGAGTTTATAATATGATATATTAGCGCGCCATCTGTAATGAGCATTCGAAATTATTATAGACGTGTATGATTCTTTTAAATATCAATTTGATTACAGGAAGGGCAGTAGAAAATTGTTCAATTTTTAAAAGAATCATACGCCTCTATACTAATTTTGAATTCTCATAATGATATTTGCTGATTGAAAAAAAGAAATTACATGGAATGAGAGAAACAATAGTTTAGTTGCTACATTTGCTTAAAATTTGTGACTAACATTCGAATAGGGTTCGTACACAACATGTGGAATGTGTTAGAGCAAGAGTTTTAATGACTATCATTACATCAGGTGCCACCTTCGTGACATCTGTGCTAATTGGTGATGTACCAACTCATCTCATTTTGTTATTGCCTCAACTAGATAAACATGAGAGTTCAAATAAATAAAATTGAATCCTTTTTGCATATACCTATATATATGCAACACACTATCTGTCTTGAACGGGTATTTAGGGATTTATACAGAATGAATAGAGAAAAGTAGAATGTTCATAGCTTCTCGAGTGAGGCTACAGAAACTTACATCGTTTCCTGAGATTCAATGTCGATATCCTTAAGTCAAAGTCATAATGTATGTTGTAATCACTGTATGTAAATATATATGTTTGTTAGCTATACACGTCTACAATACTTAACTAATCTGGGTGAAATTTTAACAGTATATAGAGTTGAATCTGGAAAAACCTTCAGTCAAATATTCAGGTCTCTATCTAGAATATCCTTGGAGTTATTTACAAATTTGCCAATTTCACTCGCAACCAGCGCCTCACTGCGGTAACCGAGAGAAGAAAAGATGGGTGGAATCCAGTGGTTTCGTCAGTTTAAAAAAACCATACCGTTTTGAGTTTGTATATATGTATCTAATATTATATTGGGCAATTCTGCTTATATATCCGGCACTGGAAATAAATTCTTGCTTAATTTATTTAAAGATACTATGGACATAAGTTTAGATTACAGTAGAAATATACATGAGTTACCATGTCATCTAAATCTAAGAATGTTCATAGATTCTCGAGCGATGCTCCAGAGACTTACATAGTTTCCTGAGACTCGATGTCGACTTGGTTAAGTCTAAACAAATTTCCAAATATGTAAAGTTTCCATCAAGAAGTTAGAGTTTCAAGAACATATTTGATTGATCTTCTTCTTCTTTCTTATCTCCACTCAATCATTCTAAGGTATCAAGCTTGTAGAGCTTGAGACTTGACAACCATCATGACGGGGAAAAGTAGAATGCGTCTGCCTTTGTCATTAAGACTGAGAGCAATACCCAGTGGCAGGCCGACTTAGCTCCAAAATAAATGACCGCCTCTGACATGAGGAACAGACGCCATGTACAGCCGCTCCTAACATGGAGTACAAAAGCTGCTCATCCTGTATCACTGGATTAGGAGCCCTCACAGGGTACTATCAGCCGGGCCAGCTGAACCCAGGTTTTTTAGCGACCTTGTTACTGCTCCTCTTCCTCCTTTTTCATCCGGACTTGGGACCGGCAAAGGCGGATAAAATTGATAAAAATGTTGAGTATCGTTTTACCTCAACTATTTAGAAAGACAATATTCTTCAGCCCGAGATAGCATTAACAACACAATAGGTTCTCTACTCACATTACATCAATGGATAGCTGAAATTACAAATTCTTTAAATTATTCACATAGTTGTTGAGCGAGAGTTGAAATTTGAAGAGATTTTCTAGGACATTTTGTAGACATGTTGGCTATTTGGAGAAAATCTTCTTTATCTTGATGGATCATTGCATTAAAGTATTTATTCTTGCTGATGTCAAGGCAATAAACAAATACGAATGTTGAAGTTTTTTTCATAAAATACATAATCAAGATTAATTTTCAATTTTATCTTTGATTTGAGAGAACTTGTTGATTTTGATTAGCATCTATGGCTTGATCCAATCGATGGATTTGTCTTGACAATGCATTTCTAACCAAAAAATCAAAAATATTCTGAGAATTAAATTTCATCAAATTCTAATAAGAAGCTTTATGAATATTTTATGTTTTCATTTCATATACATCTATTATCCTATGTTACCTAGAAACTGATTATTTCTTTGTCAAAAGTTGAAATATTTCTTTTTTTTTCGACATCTCAGAATAGTAGTTTTCTTGACCTCTTCTAGCTAGTTCATTGCCAGTCTTCTACCAGACATTTCCTTATTTTGCAACTGAAAGCTGCTGATAGGTTGCGCCATCTATCGGAATAAATATCAACTCTTCGTTGATTTTTAATTATTCCAGAATTGGTTAAATACCCATTCTTGATTAATAGCGCAAGCCATCAGAAACTTTCAATTTCACGATAAGTAGATGCATTTTCTTAATTTATCCACCTTATCTCAGTACAATTTCACATTTGTACTATATTTTCACAATAAGAACACTGTTGGTATCAAATTATAACTTCCTCACTTGAATTTACGCAATTTAACTGAAGTAAAAAGGTCTAATCAATGATAGTTAATAACCATTATAAATTAACATTTTTGCAAATAAAAAATTCGAGTCAGAGACTAGTGTTGCCAGATCAACATTGAGAATAGGAGCCTGAGAATTGGCCCAGCGCTCAACTGCCTTCATTAAGGATAATTAGCTGGGTTACTAATTAGATTATGCTGTGACGACATCTTCACACTTGGGTCTTAGGAGCAGTGAATAGTACCATACATTCAGTCTAAGGCTAATTGTGGGGATTCTGGCCTTAACTAGGTGTTTATATGAGTGTCATGTTTATTTCTTCTATTTGTATCCACCAATATTGTACTATGTGTCGACTTGTGTAGATATTGTTTAGCTCTATCTATAAATGGTAGATTGCTGGCTTTCAAGTTATCTGCTTCTACCAATATTGTACTATGTGTCTACTTGTGTAGATATTGTTTGGCTCTATGTATAAATGGTAGATTGTTACCTTTCAAGTTATCTGCATAACCAATATTGTACTATGTGTCTACTTGTGTAGATACTGTGTTGTCGTGTCCAATGAAGAACCTCAGATATCTCCATGTATCTCTATCACAGCAGTGTATATATTGTTTAGCTCTCTGTATAAATGGTAGATTGTTACCTTTCAAGATATCTGTATCTTCCAATATTGTACTATGTGTCTACTTGTGTAGATATTGTTGTTGTCGTGTCCAATGAAGAGACTCAGATGTCTTCATGTATCTCTATCACAGCAGTGTATATATTGTTTAGCTCTATGTATAAATAGTAGATTGTTACCTTTCAAGATATCTGTATCTTCCAATATTGTACTATGTGTCTACTTGTGTAGATATTGTTGTCGTGTCCAATGAAGAGACTCAGATGTCTTCATGTATCTCTATCACAGCAGTGTATATATTGTTTAGCTCTATGTATAAATGGTAGATTGTTACCTTTCAAGATATCTGTATCTTCCAATATTGTACTATGTGTCTACTTGTGTAGATATTGTTGTTGTGTCCAATGAAGAGACTCAGATGTCTTCATGTATCTCTATCACAGCAGTGTATATATTGTTTAGCTCTATGTATAAATGGTAGATTGTTTCCTTTCAAGATATCTGTATCTTCCAATATTGTACTATGTGTCTACTTGTGTAGATATTGTTGTTGTCGTGTCCAATGAAGAGACTCAGATGTCTTCATGTATCTCTATCACAGCAGTGTAGATATTGTTTAGCTCTATGTATAAATGGTAGATTGCTGGCTTTCAAGTTATCTGCATAACCAATATTGTACTATGTGTCTACTTGTGTAGATATTGTTGTCGTGTCCAATGAAGAGCCTCAGATGTCTTCATGTATCTCTATCACAGCAGTGTAGATATTGTTTAGCTCTATGTATAAATGGTAGATTGCTGGCTTTCAAGTTATCTGCATAACCAATATTGTACTATGTGTCTACTTGTGGAGATATTGTTGTTGTCGTGTCCAATGAAGAGCCTCAGATGTCTTCATGTATCTCTATCACAGCAATGTTCACTATCTTGAGTGTGTATACTGTATTGTTGTTGTTGTCGTGTTCAATGTAGAGCCTCAGATGTCTTCATGTATCTCTATCACAGCAGTGTAGATATTGTTTAGCTCTATCTATAAATGGTAGATTGCTGGATTTCAATGCATCTACATCCACCAATATTGTTGCACTAGGAGTTTAATTGTTTGGCTCTAACTACGATAACACTGTAGGTTGCATCCATTCTATCTACATCCATAAATATTGCACTCAAATTTGAGGATATTGACTCTAGCTGGGTGTAAAGGGTATGCAATCCTATCTGTATATCCGCTATTATTGCACTTTAAGGTCAATTCTACAGATATGTTTTGGCTTTAAATAGAGAGCTAAATAATATATTTACCTTATTTTATATCCAACAATCAATATATAACATAATAGGACCAAGTATATCACTCCATTTATATACACACATACCTCGCTTTGCGTCCAAAAAAACACGACGCAAAGTGAAAATATGTGAAGGCGCAATCAAAAACAAAGGTTTTCCCATATTTTAGGGGAAATTTTTTTTAAAAAAATTAAAGACTCGAATCCAAAACAACGCAACTTCGAAAATCTAACGACGCACAGTGAGAATCAGTAAAAATTAGGCAGCGACGCAACTTCGAAAAAAACGCAAAACGAAACGATGCAAAGCGAGGTATTGGTGTATATCTGAATCCATTATTATAATGTAAGACAGCTGTTGATATTCTTCAACTAGGACCATGCTCTATTTTCTGGCTAACGGTAACAATACAGTAGCTATGAATCAATCCAAACACCTATTTAATCTTCCAATACCGCCATAAGAGATAGCATATTGCCTATATATAAAAAATAGTACAAATTTAATATTGTATACTGGGATAAGGTTCATAAAATCAGAAAGAAAAGGAATCCCCTCTTATCGTGCAAAATTGCTGATGGCTTGTACTATCGGAATAAATAGCAACTATTCGTTAATTCACAATTATTCAAAAATTGGCCGATATCCCATTCTTGATTAATCAAGAAGAGTTTACAGAAAAGCATCATTGCATATTGCATTATTGCATATTTTATATATTCATGTATTCATTCAATCTGCTTTTCACATGTATAGACATATGGTGTACTTACAGTAAAAGCAGTCGCCTACATCTAACCACCATGATTATCATGACCTGTACCACATGTACTATGGATAAGTAGGAAAAAAAGGTTTGCTTGTGGATAATGGTCTGTGAAAAAGCCGATGTTTAGCTCGAAAGTGATTTTGTCTAGCTGTCAATAAAAGAAACACTGATAAAAACTCTTGTTTATAAAAGTTTTAAGACAATAAGAGATTTTCTAGATAATTTTTATTAAGAATCAACAAAGCAGGACAATCTATACATTTTTGCACATTCTAATATTGTCAACTATTTATATAGGACATAGGTATTTAGTTGTCTATATATGATGGACATACGTTTTTTAATTGCAAACAAATATTTAAATGCATAGTTCAAGGATCTTAAGTAAACAATTTATAAATAATCTATTTTGGAATTATAGAGTATAAGGATTTAGAGCGCCATCTATATTGCGACGTGGAAAATTAAGGAAGACCAACTTCGGGATGAGATAACAATTTATTTCAGGCAAGAACAAACTATAAGTGATAAACAAAAGATAATCAAAAGAGGGAAGTGTACAGAGCATAGCAAAATATAAACATAAAAAATAATACGTTGCTAATAAAATAATACTTTGTTACAATATTTTATAATTAAAACTAAGTTTTGAGCAATTTTTTTTAACAACTAAATCAGTTTCTCTTTGCTACGATGAACAATATTGTAAAAATGATGTTTCTTGATAGAAATTGTTAAAAGTGGTAATTTTAGAATATTTCAGCGATGTAATACTCTTGTGATTTGCATAGTGCTATAATATTGTCTATACTAATTTGCATCTCTACCTATATATCACAGCTTTGTTAGTTTTTTTGTTGTTGGCTAGCGGTTATTGGATAAGGCAGGCCGCTGAAAGGTGAGAGCTACTGGTGTATATATAATGTCATCTCTTGTGTGTCTTTCCTTATTGTTTATAAATACCTTTAAGTAATAAAGGATCTTCATAATTATCAGCTTTCTTTCTCTTCTACGAATATACAGTTAAACCTGTCTATAGCGCTCCATCTAAATAGCGTCTTCCTCTCTATAGCGCCCGATTTTAAACATTAAAATGTAAACATTTTACATTAAAAGTGACCTGTCTATAGCACCCTATTTTGGTGAGTCTCAAGAGGGGGGGATTTAGACAGGTTTAACTGTATATATTTTTTCCTAATAAGAAATAGTTTATTTTCATATTTTATATATTCATGTATTCATTCAAGCTGCTTTTCACTTGTATAGACATATGGTGTACTTACAGTAAAAGCAGTCGCCTACTTCTAACCACCATGATTATCATGGTCTGTACCATGTGTACTATGGATAAGCAGAAAAAAGGTTTGCTTGTGGATAATGGTCTGTGAAAGAGCCGATGTTTAGCTTGAAAGTGATTTGTCAATTTGTCAATAAAAGATACAACTTAAAAACACAGTTACTTCTATTTGTTGTTGACAAACATTAAATATGTTATAATACCTTGATAAAGGTTGGCGTTCAGCCTACTGAAATATTGGTATAATAAATGATATTTTGATCCAATATATGTCTTTTCAATTAAAGTTACTTCTATGTATTATTGTGTATTTACTTTACTATCATCATGTTTTTATCTATCCTTAGTGACTTACCGACATGATAGAATAGCCTTTGTCCGCTATGAGTACTATGGGTGGGGTAAGACGGTTGTGTTTGATGTGATACCGCTCCGGAATATCTTCTTTCTTGAAGAACTTGAGACCTGGGAACCTGGCGTTTACCAGATCCTGGTAGACCTGGAAACAACATTCCCCCGTTAGCACTATCCTACAGCACCACATTTATTGCACATTAGCTTGATTACATAGATTCTATTAGGTTCTTACCGAGTGAATGTTTTCCCAAAAAATATTGAAAATAACTATAAGGTTATCCAAAATATTCGTAAACATATTGTGATACATTAGCGCGCCATCTGTTATCAAAATTCGAAACTATTATAGAGACGCGTATTATTCTTTTTAAAAATAAACAATTCCTACTGTCCTTACTGCAATGGAAAAATTAATGGGAGGGCCTGACTCATCAGTGTTTAACCCTCACAGCGGTTTCGCCAGTTTAATCTACCATACCGCTGTTATATTGCATTTTTGGATCTTCCTTTTATAGTGATACTGATGCTTGACTCTTGGAATGGGTATTTTAGAAGAACTATGGACATAAGCTTTGAGGACAGCAGAATTACATACATTTATAAATATATAATATGCTTCGAGCAATCGCTCTTCCACAAATATCAAATTGTGTCTTTTATTATAGCAATGCTATTTGTATATTATGATTATGTTTTATATTTTGCAAGTGTTTACAAACTATTTTGGGTCAACCTTCTAATTCTGAAACTTGGCCCACCTGCTGATTGGCCATCCTTGATACACAAGGTTGTTCCAAAAGAGTTCGTCAACACTTGCAAAATATAAATCATAATACAATATAATATAATGCGGCTTGTGATTGTAAAACGACATTTGAAATACTATCCCGCATGTGTTTCTATTCAACGAAAATTCAAAATTTATTTCAAGGAGAAATAACGATTATTTATAACCTTTTGGATGAGGTATGAAAGGATGAATTGTGAAGAGTAATGATGAACGGAAAAATAAAAGTGTCCAGGGATGGGAAGTAAGAACTGTGGGTTCGATTCCAACCCCTGGACACTTTTATTTTTCCGTTTATCATTACTCTTTACAATTCACCCTTTCATACCTCATCCAAAAGGTTATAAATAATCGTTATTTCTCCTTGAAATAAATTTTGAATTTTCGTTGAAAAGAAACACATGCGGGATAGTATTTCAAATGTCGTTTTATAATTCTTAATATTAAAATGTAATTTTACTGTCCTAAAAGCCCACTAGCGAAATGGGTTTACCACTAATGAGCCAGGCCCTCCCATTAGTTTTTCATTGCAGTAAAGGCAGTAGAAATTGTTTAAATTGTAAAAGAATCATACGCGTCTATAAAGTAGTAATATGTTTTTGATCGTTATAGGAGGTTATTTGACTCACCTTATCCCGACGTCCGTTCTTAGGGATAAGACCAGCTGTTGCTCCTCCGTAGAGCATCAGTTTGATGTCGTTGGCATCCACAGCTCTGCTGATCTCGATGAAGGTAAGGTTAGCACGGTCAGCCATTCCATGATCCGCTAGTACAATTACTGTGATATCCGATGGAGCAGATTCCAATGTATCATAGATTGCAGAATCCAATTCTCTCCAAGCTTGTATACGTTCTGGAGAATTTGGACCGTAGACATGTCCAGCATGATCTACATTCTCTACATATACCATTGCCATCTGGAATTCACCTGCTTGAAGTCTAGCAACGGATGATAAAAGAGTAGCACGAATCTCTGGAGCACCAATGCTACTACGATATTGTAGACAGGATGTAGGACGTTCCCCACGTATAGAGATCTACAACATGGATATGTCAACGATGTATCGACAGATGGTGACATGTGGAACCTACCTGACAACCATCCCACCAGAACATAGCTACTTTGGCTCCAGAACGTTCAGCCGTCACCCAGATTGGTTCAGCCTGTTGCCACCAGTGAGGCAGGGATTCTTGTGGAGCCATCAGGAACATGTCATCGTACAGAGGGTCATACATATGATTCTCTATGAATCCATGACTCTCCGGGTACAATCCTGGACACATAGACATCTAAATTGTACCATAGGTATCTACAACAGACAATTACACAGAATTTAAAGAGATAAAAGGGAAAAACATATTATTATTATTATCCTTAATACACGTGGTACAGGCCATGATAATCATGGTGGGTAGTTAGCGACTACTTTTACTGTAAGTACACCACATGTCTATACATGTGAAAAGCAGTTCGACTTTGCACTTACAAATGTGCCAAAACCCCATTTGGTTACTTGCACTCGCTGGTGGGGTTGAACTTTTTGCAAGAATAAGGGGCCATTGGAGTATTATTCAATTATTAATTTACAAATTCTTATAGATCACATGAAATCAACTTTGTCATGTTTTCATGTAATCTACAAGAATTTGTAAATTAAGTTTACTGTGCAATAAATTGGTACACAAGAGTGAGTAATCTCTCGAAATATTTTGAATTTTTTTTTTTCTTTACAGATCCAGGTACGCTCTTTTGTTGTATATATATATATATTATATTTAATTTATATTTTTTAAAAAATGGTGCTGGTGGTGAGATGAGATTGAGCAGTCGAGGCCTTTTGATTAAAGAAGATCAAAACTATCCACTATTGACGGGTATATTTAGTAACCAATCGTCAAAGTTTTACAAAATTAATGGTAATAACAAACTTGAGAAATCTTAACAGGTATAATACCTCAATCTTGAGAGAAAAAAACTTATAGAAAAAAATATAGTAAATTTACATATTGGATAACAAAAAAAGTCTAACTAACTCGACTAAGCAAAAAAAAAAAACATTTATATCTACATCAGCGCCGTCTGGGCTTCTCGGCGTCACAGAGTTCATCTATGAAATAAACAATAAAGTATTAATAAAAATATAATTTATGTAGAAAATAATATGGCTAAATTATTTACAACATATATATATATATATATATATTTTTTTTAATTGATTAATTATTCCCACACAGTATGTATATAAGATCACAAGTTAATAGGTGCTAACCGAAAAAAAAGTTATTTTGTTTAATATTAGTTTCTTATATTTTGTTTTCTCTCTTGTAAATCAATAATGTTTGATTAATAATTCTTGGAATCAGTTTCATTAAAAATCTAAGCAAAGTCAACATCTTTTATATAAACGTATTTGATGGATCGGCTTTTGACTTAAAGCCTGAAGTAGACTGTAGGATGTTTGAATCTCTTCTAAGGAAGGAAAAGAGAGAAAGAAAGAGAGTTGACCATTCTGACCAAAGGTTCAATCAATACGTTCTATATATAGTCCACACTTACGATTTCTCCTGGTGACCAATGGCTACCAATACTGTAGATGAGATTTCTACTTAAATTTTAAATAGATTTTCAATGTAGAACGACATTTGAAAATTATCCCGCATGTGTTTCTTTTGAACGAAAAATCGAAATTTATTTTAAGCAGAAATAACGATTATTTCTAACCTTAAGGATGAAGTATGAAAGGATAAATTTTGAAGAGTAATGATAAGCGGTAAAAATAAAGTGTCCAGGGATGGGAAAGAAACACATGCGGGATAATTTTCAAATGTCGTTCTACAATCATAAGCCGCATTATATTGTATTATAGATTTTCAATGTATGTAGCCATGATAGATTCCATTTGAAGAGAAAATTGTTAAAAGGTATAAATAAGAATATAAACAGTGCGTTTCCAGACTTATGAATTCTCCTGGCGACCAATGGCTACCAGTACGGTAGATGAGATTTCTCTTCTTAAGTTTTAAATAGATTTTCAATGTGTGTAGCCATGATAGATTCCATCTTCTTCTTTCTTATCTCCACTCAATCATATTAGGGTATCAATCTTGTAAAGCTTGAGACTTTTGATGGTGTCTGCCGAAGAAGAGTAGAAATCATCAATGGATGAGTCAATACAGTCAATAATGTGTTTTGGGATTGCAGGTTGAGAATTGGACTTAGTACACAGGGGGAACACCTTGCAACCTTTCTGGAAAGTCATTGTCTGTAGATGACCAGACTTAAGTCTGGAAATCAAAGACTGTTGTTCTCTTGGGAGGACAGAACAGAAGTGCAAGCTTTCGTATCTTTATAATTCTTCCACAAGCATAGCTATAAGTTGAGAGCCTGTGAAAGGATTATAAAGATCCGAAAGCTTGCACTTTGTTCGAATAAAGAAACGCTACCGTTTATATTCTTATAAATTCCATTACGATAATAAATACAAGGGTGAATAGAATCATGCCATAAATGGATATAGAATTTAATTGAGGAGATAGTTGTCTTAACTATCTTTTTAGTCGGTATGGGTCGATGTGAAGGGTAGTCTAAACCATTGGTTTTCGACCGCTACGACCCTGGTTCGATTCCCGCATTGGGCACTTTTTTCTGATAAAAAAAAATGCTCTAATGGACCCCGATTCTTGCAAAACTCCAACCTCACCAGCGAGTGCAAGTAACCAAACTGGGGAACTGGCACATTTGTAAGTGCAAAGATGCAAAGAGTGCAAAGTCGATGCAAAGTCGACTACCTCTACCCACCATGATTATCATGGCCTGTACCACGTGTACTAGGGATAAGCAAAAAAAAATCATTTTTGTCGAACAGAAGACAATTTCGATAACCATTGTGGTTGAAGCCTAAATAGATCTTTGTGTTAATTTCAATAATTTCCTTATTTTTATTGATCTACATCATACTTTCAATGATTTTTGTGTAAATATAAACAACTAGACGGGTGACCCGGGCTTCGCCCCGGGATTGACCCGTGTGCATATCTACCCGAGTGATATATATTTAGATAAGATTTTTCAAATAATTGTTTGTTATTAACATTATCTATTTGTTTGCATCAGCATAATTTAATCTAATCTTTGATAGATGGCGCTGTTCGTGAGCTAAGTAGAATAATTTGAATATATAGTTTTAATAATTGATTTATATATTTTTTAAAATAGCCTATCGTCTTCCCCGTATTTTTTTTTTTTACCTATGTATGGAAATTTTGGTTTGAATTAGTGAACTACTGCGAATTTGTATACCGGACATACAAACAAACAAACATACAAACATTGATTTTTATATATATATGTCGTAAAAAAAATTGTATTTTAGGTACGTTACCAATTCATTCATGCAGTCGTGGATTGAATTGAAATGATAACTTTATATCCAAAATTGAATTTATTTTAATGATTATATTTTTAAGAACAAACAGTTTTCATACATACAATTCTATATGATATTCTAAGTATAAACAAAAAAACAATATTGCGTTGTACTCCTTTTGTTAAGGATTTTAAAAAATTAACTCTGTGTTAATTCTATGATTATTTAAATTATAATTATATTAATGAATAATAAAAATATGATTTTTATTATGTCATATATGTATATAGATATATAAACAACAGAAATTTATGTTAATATTGAATGTGTATTAAATAGTGGATTAAATTTGATGAAACCGCTGGGAGGATTCCCCCCTGATGAGCCAGACCATCCCAATTTTTTTCTTCGCAAAAGTTGTATTTCCTATATAGATATTGTTGCACCAGGCTGCGGTTTGGCAGATTCTTCAGTCTTGATTCTCTTCTCCTACGCGTCTTTCATCTTTCCAGAACGTGCCTCAACCATCCTACAAGGTTAAACCAGTCAATAATAAGACAACTGTATATTTAGGTAGCACTTAGAATATCTCTTTATTTATCATATCAAAGTTTATAGCAGGTTGGGTATTCAGTGTGTCAAAATACAAATGATTTTATAGTACATAATATTTCATAATAATATTATGTTTTATAAAAATAAATAAATATAAATTTTAATTTGAAATATATGAAAAATATTATTAGGAATAATTTTTAAAAAAGGCGCATTAATCATGATGCAACAATATAAAATTGTTTTTTATCTGAATGACTACAATCCAAGTCGAACCCCTCCTCAACGTGGCGGAGAAATAGCACAAGTAAGGGACTGCCCTGTAGTACGGTATCGTGAGCCCCGAGCCGCTACGATAACCGTGAACAGGGAACTCTGAAATATGGCTGACTAACGGGGCAATGGCACCCCCTTCCTTTCCATGGAGTGGACAAGATATCACCATCTGAATAAATCTTGCTTTTTAAATATAGGTATATTATTTACATTGTTTCTATTATTAAAATTTATAATAATCAGGCAATTAGTTAATTATTTCTTACAAAATCTATAAACGCTTACGTTCAAAGTATTTAACAAACTTTTTCAATATAATTGAAAAATATATTAATTTATTTAATGTATTAAATAATAAATAATATATTATGAGAGTGAAAATACAAATAAATATAAAAATAAATAGTTTGTCTTTTTGTTATTAAAAGTTTTTTCTTAAGACTATTTCACACGATACAAACAATTGCGCAACAAAATATCTTTAAATAAAAAAAAAAGTTTTACAAAAGACTAATAATATGCTTTATAAATCCCAATAAAAGTAATTTTGAATAAAATTCAAGTGTTAAAGCTAAAAAAAATATCAAATGTCTATCGAATTTTATAACTTAAAATTCAGAATATAGAATTTTTCTGTGAAAAATATAAAAACACCGTTGCCAGATTGATTATTGTGTCAAATGTGGTCGATAACAGACGATAGCAGTGGGACCAGAAACTATTTTTTAATCCGGCTGAAAATAGAGACCTTGTTCAGGACTTTGGGGTCATTGAAACAGTTATTTTTATTTCTAGAAAATATAGATTTACTCTGTGATATTTCAACTTTCTATATAGATATTATACTAGTATTTATTTATTGGATTATTCTATGATTATAATATATCGTCTGATATATAAATAATATACGTATCTTTTGAAAAAAATAATTTTAAAAATTAGAAAATAAAGGTCAGTTGTTAATATTAAAAACAAATATTTGTTTTAAATATATATCTTTTCTCTTACTCCAAATATTTATATTTGTAATATATATTCATTTTTTGAATAAAATAATTTTAATAAATTGTTCTTTCTAAAAACTACATAAGTTTATGGTACAAGGTTATCAATATATGGCAAACGGTTATATATGGTGAACACATTACAGATTGGCACACAACAAATTAGCATTTAATGATTTAAAAAATCCGACTAACTATCTCTAATGATAAAAGATAATAGAAATATATATATTTACAATATATCAAGGGGGGTCGGTGGAAGACTGGTTAAATCGTTTGGTTTTCGATCATTACGACCCGGGTTCGATTCCCGCATTGGACACTTTTTTTTCTGTATAAAAAAAAAAAAAAAAATTTAATGCTCCAATGACCCCCCGATTCTTGAAAAAGTCCAACCCCACCAGCGAGTGCAAGTAACCAAACGGGGCTCTGGCACATTTGTAAGTGCAAAGTCGAACTGCTTTCACATGTGTAGACATGTGGTGCGCTTAGAGTAAAAAAAGCAGTCGCCAACTTCTACCCACTATGATTATCTAGGCATAGGCAAAAAAAAAAAAAACAATATATCAGGCTAATATTACGATATTTTAAATGATCATACATTTACACCTAGAAGAAAACGAATCTCCAGTTTCAAGTTCTAATGTTTCGCGGCTTATATGAATTCTCAGCTACTAAAAATGGTATAGATCAGATTTCTTCCTGTAATCATGTTTCTTACGTCTCCAGTGTCTGTGAACGGAAACTTCCGAAATCTTACTCCTTTTTAACCGCAGCCTGGTATTGGAGGAATGTGGGAAATAACTTACTCTAGTATTCCATCTCCTAGATGGGGAAATATAGCTCTGATACCTTCACATAGCTCTGGTATATTTGAACTATATCTTCGGATATTGTACTTCTTTTTAACCGTACATACAAGTCATGTACTGGAGGAATGTGGGAAATACTTTACTCTAGGATCTCCTAGATTGGAGAATACCCATTTGACACCTTCACATAGCTCTGGTATCTTTGAACGATATCTTCGGATATTGTACTTCTGTTTAACCGTACATACAAGTCATGTACTGGAGGAATGTGGGAAATACTTTACTCTAGGATCTCCTATATTGGAGAATACCCATTTGACACCTTCACATAGCTCTGGTATCTTTGAACGATATCTTCGGATATTGTACTTCTTTTTAACCGTACATATAAGACATGTACTGGAGGAATGTAGGAAATAACTTACTCTAAGATCTCCTTGATTGGAGAATACCCATTTGACACTTTGACATAGCTCTGGTATCTTTGAACGATATCTTCGGATATTGTACTTCTTTTTAACCGTACATATAAGCCATGTACTGGAGGAATGTAGGAAATAACTTACTCTAAGATCTCCTAGATGGGAAAATACTCATTTGATACCTTCACATAGCTCTGGTATCTTTGAACGATATCTTAGGATATTGTACTTCTTTTTAACCGTACATATAAGCCATGTACTGGAGGAATGTAGGAAATAACTTACTCTAAGATCTCCTAGATGGGAAAATACTCATTTGATACCTTCACATAGCTCTGGTATCTTTGAACGATATCTTAGGATATTGTACTTCTTTTTAACCGTACATACAAGTCATGTACTGGAGGAATATGGGAAATACTTTACTCTAGGATATCCTAGATTGGAGAATACCCATCTGATACCTTCACATAGCTCTGGTATCTTTGAACGATATTTTCGGATATTGTACTTCTTTTTAACCGTACATATAAGCCATGTACTGGAGGAATGTAGGAAATAACTTACTCTAAGATCTCCTAGATGGGAAAATACTCATTTGACACCTTCACATAGCTTTGGCATCTTTGAACGATATATTCCGAATTAGATGGAGAAGGCCCATGGAGATTGGCTGTATTTATTGCCATGATGGATGTCGAAATTAAAGATTTGTCTCTGTTGGAGAACATGATCTAAACAAAACGAGTCTTATTTAAAATTATATTTTAGACACTTTAGTATAGCAGACGAGATTATATTGAGTAGATTATAAGAGAATCTAAAACTTTGCCGCATTCAAATCTTCAACATGTGCCATTGCGGATACTCTAATAGCTAAGATGATATTGCCACGTGGAAAATTAAGGAAGACCAACTTCGGGATGAGACAGAAATTTATTTAAGGCCAGAGCAAACTATGAGTGATAAACAAAAGATAAGAAAAAAGGAAGTGTACACAGTATAGAAAAATATAAACATTAAAAAAAATACTCTGCTAATAAAATAATAAATAATTTGTTACAATATCAAACAAAAGCAAGTTCCTATGCATAATGATTATAATTACCTTCAAATAGATATATAGATTTGGGAGTCGTTGGTAGGGTGATCTAAACCATTGGTTTTCGACCGCTACGACCCGGGATTCAATCCCGCTTTGGGCACTTTTTTTCTAGTTTAAAAAATGCTCCAATGGCCCCCGAATCTTGTAAAAGTCCAACCCCACCAGCGAGTGCAAGTAAACAAACGGGGCTCTTTTGTAAGTGCAAAGTCGAACTGTTTTTCACATATATAGACATGTGGTGCACTTACAGTAAAAACAGTCGCTAAATACCCACCATGATGGCCTGTACCACGTTTACTAGGAATAATAATATTTAGAAGTTTTTTAAAAAGAACAACTTTCGAGGAGATATTCTTTCTCAAATTTAATAAGAGAAAGTAAAACGTTTAGAAGAGACAAAATCTTAAAGTCGATAAGAAGGTTAAAAACAAACTTGTGTTATCTGTTTACCCAAGCGTAGAAAGTTAGACGGCCCAGTGCCAGACGGAGAAAGGTCACTGTGTCTAAGAAAGGAACTGAGTCTTCAGGTGAAAAACATATTGACATATCCAGTGAACAATCAAATAACAAAAGCATGCAACAGCGATTATTCCTGGAAGCACTAGTATCATCAAAAATAAATAACATCAATAGAAAATTTGACCTCCCAACCCAATATAACAATATCCCTGACAAATAATCTAAATATTAATAATTATTTGTATGTATATATATTTCATCCCAGTATAATATCTATTACTTTAGCTGTGAGCAATCTGAAGCACGCCCACACATGCCAATAACAAAAGTTTTCAATAATTTTGTATAAAGATTATTTAGAGATTGTACATAGAGTATATCAGCCCGTTAAAGAACAATATATTTACTCGAAAACTTGCAAATTCAAAATTAAAAGAAATTTTTTTACCTGATATTTATTTTTACTTTTTCGAATCAAATAATTTCTCATTATTTTGTTGTTATATTAAAAAGAATGAAATGGTCATTTAAGCTAGAGAATTTTAAGAAGGATAACACCAGCTATTCATTAAACTACAGAGATTTATTATAAATGCAAAACTCTCTCTAAAACCTATCAAATATTACAATTTTATATTAATAAACGAAAAGAGTTGGGGCGTAGACTTCTCTGGTCCTTGCATCCCGGTTACCTCCTCCAGTCACCTAGCCAAGGGAACGTTGCATTATCCATGCACCGAGCGGCCATTTGGTATGGCTCTTCGTGTCCACCTTTATGGTCTAGCTCAGTGAATCGACCAATCAGCCCACAGACGTCTACGAGATTTTCATGGCCAGGTTGCTGTCCTCTCGTTTAGACTTGGTTAAACCTGTCCTACGTTCCAATAGGACTTTGGCCCTCGTACCCTTAGTTCCCAGTACTCCCTGAATCTGCCGACGAATCAAGGACCTCTGAGGTTGACACGGGGAACCGCTCGGAGGCAGAGGGATGTTACTACTGTGTGTACACAATGGTATTTCATGACGCCCTCGGCAAGGACGTTCCCAATCGCGCACACAGAGAGCGAAGATCCAAGAGTTTAAAGTAAAGAGTAGGGGCGTCTTATTCTTTTTAGTAATTTATCGAAATCCCACAATTCTGTGATACTGAATATAGAACTGTAATAAAAACAAAGATATAACAAGGGGATATGTAAAAAGGTTGACGAAAAAAATTCACTGCCAAGGTAGTTGATGGTACACAAATTGATAACAGATTCCCAGTTTCCTTTAATCAAGTAAATAAAATAGTTGGGGAGTATTTTTTTATGCATTTTTCAATTTGTTGAAATCCCCACAATCCTGTAATAATGAATATAGAACGGTGATGAAACAAAGATATAACAAGGTGTTATATATATATTATATTCAATTTAATTTTTTTTATGATATATAAATATTTTTTCTAATTTGACCAAAAAACAAAAAAGCTTTTTTAAAATTATTTTTTTGTACTGTTGTATATATAGATTTGTTTTTTTCTTTTGGAATGGTTAAATGTGTTTTTTCTAATAAACTTATTTGCCAAAAATATTATATAGTTAAATTTGTTTAAATAAAGTAAGCATATTTGCTAATAATTTAAAATCATTCTTCTTTTTTTTTAGTAAGTAAAATTTGCATTCGACAAACTAAACATTCATTTAATAACCAATATTACTTTTTCTTTATTCTCTCCTTCTCCACTCGGAATATAAGATATATATTTTTTAAGTTTAATTAATTAATATGTGTAAGATCACAAGTAAATAGGAGCTAACTGTAAGAAGATAAGTTTCTATTTGTTTACTATAAGTTTATCTTTTGTTATATCTCTTGTAAATCAATGAAGATGATGTTTAATTAATATTCTTGGAATCAGTATCTTTAAAAAGTCTAAGCAATGTCAACACAAGAGGATAAGTAAAAAGTTTGACGAAGAGTTTCAGTGCCAAGGATGGTGTACAAATTGATGACAGATGCTCAGGATGGATTGCTCCACATGTTAGACATGTGTTGATGTAGACGTAGGTATACAGATAACAAGGGTCGATATCTTTCAATGGTAGGGTACGTTACATAGATTTCTTGCTACTTCTCTTTATCAAATTTACCTTTTTTCATAGAGTTCACCAATCCTATTTCTGTTCCAAAACAACTTTATTAGGTACCACTAACTCCACTTTGTCGGTCCCAAGCCCGGATGAAAAAGGAGGAGGAGGAGCAGTAACAAGCTAACTAAAAAACCTGGGTTCAGCTGGCCCGGCTGATAGTACCCTGTAAGGGCTCCTAATCCAGGGATACAGGATGAGCAGCGTTTGTATTCCATGTTAGGAGCGGCTGCACATGGCTTTTGTTCCTCATGTCAGAAGCGGCCATTTCTTTTAGAGATAAGTCGGCTTGCCACTGAGTAGTGCTCCCAGTCTTAATGACAAAGGCAGACGCATTCTACTTCACCCAGTCATGATGGTTGTCAAGCTTTACAAGCTTTAACCATAATATGATTAAGTGGAGATAAGAAAGAATAAGAAGAAGGTACCACTCAAAAAGACAAATTTAGCTTATTGTTATTTACAATGAATAATATTGTAGTAGATTATTATTCTATGAAAAGATTAATCTTGATATTTGTATTTTGATACATTGTAAAATTTTCTCATTGCCTCTCTGCTATTTTATTAATTTTGAATGGTTTCATATTAAATAAATTGCCGTGTCATCCTGAAGTTTATCTTTCCTAATTTTATACGCTACAATATAAACAGGTTCTTCACAGAAAAAAAAAATTGTACAATTCGGGATTCGATTCCGGTTCATGGATGTCAGAAACTAACGGTTTATACCATCGGCTACCTACTCATGAGTTTACCAACGTTATATATTTGTTATAAATCAATTTTATCGATAAATGTCAATTAAATTTATAAATGTAATTTGATAATAATGATTTAATATGAAACTGTCCCGGAGATATACTCCGATAAGTCTACCACTAAGAAAACTCGACTTAAATTCTTCAACAAACAGAACCCTCCAGAAATAAACTTAGATCATGAGTTTTAACTGACTTTCAAAAAGGTACGTTTATTTCATTAGCAAGCTGTGCGCTCTCCTCAAGTCACAAGCTCTACTCCTCAAGCCACGAATCACACTCTACTACCGAGAAAGGTAACTTTCTCGAAAGCTTCTCGTTGTATAACACTCTACTACCGAACAGACAGTATCTCCTTCTTCTTATAACTTAAAGAACAATGAAATAGAAAAATGCAAAATATCTATTTATATAACTAACATTAACATACAATAGAAACCATGTATTGCGGAAGAGCTTTGCTTGATGCAATTTCTTGAAATTTTATGTATGTACCTTTACAGACATATTAACTTATATTTATAGGTTCCCCCCATAACACCCCAAAGCTGTCTTCCATAGTAAATACACGGTATATAAGAAAACCAATCCAATATAATAGTAGAGCGGTCTGGAGATTAATTTGGCTAAAATGGTGTGAGGATAAACTACTGATGAGCCAAGCCATCTCATTCAATAACTTTTATCATTGCAGTAAGGTCTATAGAGATAATATTTGATGATATTATATAAAAACAAATTGTCATTGTTGATATTTATTCCGACAGATGGCGCAAGCCATCAGCAACTTTTAGTTGTACGATCAGGAAATGAATTTTTCTATATATATGATTGTAAATAGACAAAAGAATTGCTATAAAGTATGAAATGAAAATAAACGATAGCAATGTGTTTCTTTAAACTTAAAGAAACACATTGCTATCGTTTATTTTCATTTCATATATGATTGTATTAATAATTGTAATAATTTTATTGTGTTATAAGTAAATTTAAATAAAATACTTTTTATTTCAAATCAAAATCAATAAGATACAATAAAAACGTTAATTTAATAAATTAGCACTCTAAAAAATATATATATATATGTTATATAAAAATATTATTTTATTTAAAATCATATTTTCATAGATTCAAATATTCTGTTTAAATCTACCACCAGATGTCGGGACTCCCTTAAAAAAAACTCATTGTTGCTATTTCTCGTTGGCCGGCTCAAAACCTTTGTACATATGTAAATAAGTTTTTCATTTTTTTAATTCTTACACCTTAAGCCAGGCAGTACTTTTACCAAATTATGTTTTTCATATATATTCCTTAGCTCAAATAAAGAAATCTGATTAAAACTATTTTATTATCCCCACGACTGCAAAACAATATCGTAAAATACTCATGTATACCAAAATCAAGCAACAGATAATAATTCTATATAAATAATAATTCAATATATCAATCTAATTCCAAAATACAAGCAGAAATTCTCATTATTTTTATTTTTTTTATAATAATTATATATATATATAAGAAGATAATAATAATTTTGTTTGGTCAAATTTTAAAAAATATATATTCAGTGAAAGAAAATATCGGACAAATTCTTTCACCAAAGAAAAAATTTAGAACAAAAAGTTTTTCTTAAACCTGTAAGAATTTTAATTTAAACGTTAATTATAGATGAAGGGACTTTTCTGTGAAATTTTCAATATTGACGGGAGGAGCTCAGGTTGAAAAAAGGGATTAACCTTTAGGTCAGCACGCTCTTTTGGTAGCTAATTGTTTCCTCACACGCTATTTCTTCTTGTTTCTTTAACGTTTTCTTTTATTTTAGTATCATTTTTCTTAGAAGTATTAAAAATACCTCTCTATATAAATAGATCTAAGCGTGTATTATTTTGTCAATTAATATTTTTATAATTTTAATAACTTTTCATAGTTTTACTTCTTAAATTATATTTATTACTAGACGAATGACCCGGTTTCGCCCGAGTGTAATTTCCTTCATACTGAAAGTACATCAATAATAAATAGTAGAAGTGCCAAAGAATAGCAATACAGAAGTAACATATAAACTACAGGCAAAAAGTGTGTGTGATGACAAAAATTGTGTTATATTAGTGTTTAGGTATTTGATTTAATTATTTTTTTGCATTCCATTTAGTTGTTTCGAAATCAATATAGTTTAAATAGATGGCAGCTTTTCCACCCAACCCCCGAGGTACCCACCCCAGTGCATTAACCCTTGAAATTGTCTGAGTTGAGTGAGTGACTGCGATGGATCTTGACTTCGATGCCTATCTTCTCAGTAAGAATAAGGAAAAATAGGTTTATAAAAAAATTAATCCAAAATACTGGCATGTAAATATTTTTCTGTAAAAAATAAAAGAGCACATGGAAATTAGGCAAAAAAATATGTGTTTGCTAATGACTGCGACTGCATTTTAAACGATTTTTTAAGAGAGATAAAAAACAAAGGCCTGAACAAAAATTAATAAAAGAATACGAAGGCCATTATTTACATACAGTAACGCTAATTTTGTAAAGTTTTTTTTTTTTTTATTGCAATATGTGCACTTACCGTAACTTGGTAACATACATTTCTCTCTCAATACTCAATACTTTTGTAAAAAAAAGGTTACACTCGTATAAAAATATATTTCAAAAAAAGGTACGCAAGCAACTTGAAAAAAAAATGCAGAACGCTCATTGGTCGCTTAATTGGCCTGGTGTTGTTACTTCGCCTCGTATTTACTCCGCGTAAAAAAAAATAAATAGCCAAAAACACTAATCAAAATGTAACCGAAATTTTTCTCAGGTTTATAAAAAGCGACATGCAAAATTTGGTACCAATTGGTTGAGTAGTTTTTGAGTTTATTGCGAAGCAGACAACAGACATTGACTTTTATATATAAGAAGATATATGCCAAAAAAAGTCTCCTTTCATAATATTAATTTGACCAAAAATTTACATAAAAGAATATTACAATAAATTTACATAACAAATTTAAAAATAGATATATTAAAACTATGCAAATACAAGGTTGTCCCAAAAGTTCGTAAACACTTGCAAAAAAGTGAAATACCAATATTATTCGCCAGGATATTATTCACCGTTATGTATATGGTCTTTGTATTATGTATAAAGTAATTGTATTATGTATTCGCCGTAATAAAATTATTCGCTAAATAATGAGAAAAACAACGTTTTAAGAAAAACACAAACTTTTAGGAAAACCTTATACAGTGACAATATAAATTTGACGAGTTTAATATTTGTTTTTGACTAGTGCTTTAGATGTTGTACTAAATTCAAAAAATCACGTGAGAACGCCCTTGCAACCTCAGAACAATTTTAAACACCTTGTCAAATGCTTTATTTGTATTTACTTCTCCTGACGAAGACAAAATATTTTTGTCGAAACGTTGAGAAAAATAAAAAATAAAACTCTAACTGGCCGAAGTGTCCATTTTTCATAGAAATATAAATGTGATTAATTTTTAAACAAAATTCTCCACTGAAGTTTGAGATATAATGGAAAAGAAGCAAACTAGATTCAGAAAAGGATTTTGCCACTCTAGGCATTAAGGTTAATGATAAGAAAGAGGAAGAAGACAAAAAAAGAAGAAGATATGACGATATAGATTGATTCTTTCTCTACCAGACGATCAAATAAAGAAACGTGGCAGAAGGCCAAAGAAAGATCAAGAGAAGCCGCTTACCAGAAAAAGAACAAATCCCCTGAGGTACAGAGTCCTCTAGGGATCACTCTCCAATAAGTCCATTGATTGGATCGCTTTGTATTCCACGGACTTGTAGTTTGTCTGGAGAGTCCGTCTATGACTTGGGATAGTGGAAAGTCCATCTTTAAGAGGTAGAATATATCTTCATTAGTGGGAACATTAATTCCCTTACCAATGAACTCCTTTTATTAAAGTGACTATGACCACAGGTATGTTTGTCTAAAAGTACTGAAGGGCTTTGGTGAATGTCTTTTAGCCTCAATCCCAATGGAAAAGCTGTCCGTTAGAGAATAGTGATGTTATTGATGGCAGCTGTTGTCAGGTTACTGATGGGACTTGAGAATGATTGACTTAGAGTTAAAGTGACAATTATCAGACACACATAGCACAAGGGAACATCTACCGATACATGACAAAAGCGCAATAATGCATGATGTCAGTTTTATTCATCCGTTTGACTTTTCCGAATGCCAGTGCATTTTGCGAAATACACTCATGGGCAAAATTTAAGGAAGCAGTCTCTGATATCGCTGGAGATTCTATCTTTTTGAAGGAGACTAAGACAATTTTGTTCACATTTGGTTATCTCGTGCATCTTCAATAAAGGTCACTGTAATATCTTTCAGAGTTATTGTCTGAATCCCGATATACATGCTAAAAAGTACAACTTCCTTAAGTTTTGTCTATGAGTGTATATAGTGTGTCTTCAATAAAGGGCACTGTAATATCTTTCAGAGTTATTGTCTGAATCCTGATATACATGCTAAAAGGTACAACTTCCTTAAGTTTTGCCCATGTGTATAAACACCGATCCGCAGGATGCGTCACCTAGTGGGCACTAGGAAGCAGAAGAAGGTCAATCAGAGAGAGAATAACACGAATACCATATATACATATAAATACACACTAAGTTAATGTATATTTGAGTAGATTACACTTATATAAGGTTGTCTCAAAAGTTCGTGTTTTTCTTAAAACGTTCTTTTTCATATTACTTGGCAAATAATATTATTACGGCGAATACATAATAATACATAATACAATTACTTTATACATAATACAAAGACATTATACATAACGGTGAATAATACTGGTATTTCAATTTTCACAAGTGTTTACAAACTTTTGGGACAACCTTGTAGTGCGCTTTTAACTAAGAATATATAGCGTTTCAAAAGAGTTGAATTGAATCTTACTCAAGTGAACTTATCAAATATAGAAGATACGCATAAGAAATCCTTGTCAACAAGATACTGTAAATGGATGTTGAAATCTTCAGAAAGATATCCTACATGACTAATTCTTGCCCACGCAGTATCTTTCGAAGGTCAAGGCTATCGTCTGCATTTTAAAATAATCTCTAAAACTCTCATCGACTTAAAATACGTACGTTTCTATCATTCAACACCTAAATCTAATAAAAATCAATTTAAAAATACGGAGGTAAACACTTAGGTATATGTGAAACAACACTTGATGTTACACCGCATGAGTTTCTTTTCAATGAAAAATCAAAATTTATTTAAAGGTGAAATATTGACTATTTCTAACCTTTTTAGATGAGGTATGGAAGGGTGAATTATGAAGAGTAATAATGAAAGGAAAAATAAAAGTGTCCAGGGATGGGAATCGAACCCACAATGTTCCGCTTACCGGGTAGATGCCATGTCCACTAGGCTTAGGTATATGTGAAAAAATAGTACAAATGTGATATTGTACTGGGATAAGGTGCATAAATTAAGAAAAAGGCATCTCCTTATCGTGCAACTGAAAGTTGCTGATGGCTTGTGCCATTTATCTGATGCGTGCAAGACATCGGCAAATTTCAGTTGCACGATAAGGAGATGCCTTTTATCTTAACTTAGGTATATTGTTATGTCTTCCTATACGACTGTTTCTACTGTAGACTGATCCTTTGCTGTATGGTCATTGTATTGACCAGAGCGGGTAGTCCTTGAATAACTTCATTTTTACAAGGGAAGTGTTTACAAAATTTGTCAAATCGCTCAATCCAACCGAAATATATCTACAAACTATTTATAAATAAAATGCTGACATCAGGATTTCTTTATTTCGACTTAGAGCGTTATGTCCCTCTAGGGACACTTGTACTTTAAAGAAAAACAAAAAAAAATGAAAGAAAATAACTAAAGATATTTTAAATATGTACAGAATTAGTATGCAAGTTAGTTAGATGAAAAGATAAAAATACAACACAATTGATATATTGCTGAGATTGTCCTCTGCCATTTCCTGGTCCATTGACAACACTCTGGTAGAACATGGCAACTTCTCTTCCAGATAGTTCATCATTGGAGCTCCTTACAATCATTTAATGTATTCACAAATGCCTAATTAAAAAAAATAATACAGTAGACTCTCCTATAACGCGATTAATGTGTCCCGTGTTGTATGAAATCGCGTTATAGGAATTAAAGTTTATTCACTACGTATAATTTGTTTTTTTTTTATATACATTTGCATATAAAATAATATAACATTTAGTTTTGTTTTAGTATATAATTATTTTTCCTATATACATCATTTTATACAATACATTTTTAAATGATACAGTATATCTCCTTTTCAATTTTTCTTTTTTTTTTCTAACTTTATTCATCATGCCTGGGGAGCAAGTTTCGTAATTTTTTATATTTGCAAAATATTTACATGTAAATTCTAATTCAATACCTAAACGCGTGTGTATAAAAATTAAATGTATTGTACAGTTGTCAATATGGAAATTTCCGCGTTTTATTTTATAGCGCGTTATACGAAAATTCGCGTTGTATAAATAAATTTGTCGCAATTTTTTTTATCGGGTTGTAAAAACTCGCGTTATAGGAGAGTCTACTGTATGTACATAGAGTTGGTATGCAAATTTAGTTAAATGAAATAAAGGATGATGACGTGATATTGATGATGATTTGTAGAGTAGACAAATACAGATTATTTATTCTGTGACAATATATATATATATGCATACAGTTACGAGCGTCATTCTTCATCTCTGTCACGGTTTGCTTTTTTTGGAATGGCGCCCTCCTAGTTTGCCAAAGTTGGTGTTGGGACATTGTCACCAACCCGAGGCCGCTAGTTGCGGCGACGGTCAATAGATGGCGTCTAGTTTTAGACGTCTATTTTGACGGGAGAGGCGACCCTTGTCTCTTTAGGATATACAATGTTTAACAAAAAGACATTATATTGAATTTAATTAGCTATATTTGATATAATCTAAATAGAGATTCAATTAAGAAGGCTGTTGTACGGTTCCACGATTATCTCTCTGTAATGACACTTAATCAGTCAACGTGACATCGGCGTCACCAAATGTCGCCAACGGATGGCGCCAAGAGACCTTGAGGGTCAAAGACACCACAGTCGGACACTCTGTGTTGACAACGCGAAACTCTGTGTTGTCGCGCTGAGGAACTAAAACAAGTCTCTAAACATCCAATATTCAAAGCACATTTAAGGTCGAATTGGATTTAAGAAAAGACAATTCTGGTCTAGTGACATCGTCTTTTAAACCGAAAACTGTTGACAACAAATATGATTTTATTTTTCAATTTGGCAATTGGCTATATACAGATGTATATTTAGATATATAGGGCCTTCCTCTCTGCATCAAGGGCTGTACAATTAAGCAGGCAATATTTTTATAATATAAAAGGCATATATTGGATTGAATAAAAGATTTATTTGACAATATTATCTAAATATTTAAATATGGATTGCTCTATATTCAGAACAGTGTTGTTGTTGTTGTCGTGTCCAAAGAAGAGTCTTAGATGTCTCCATGCATCTCCATCACAGCAGCAGCAATGTCCACTATCTTGGGGCTCTTCATTGGAAAATAGGTACTGTTGCCACGTTAGTCACCTTGGAAACGAACCAGAATTTGGTCGAATATTCCAAGGGTCCAGGGGGGACCGCAGGGAGGTGTGGTCGGACATTCAAGAACAATATAGTTAATATATGAATGTTTCCAAAAAAACATCAGAAACTTGTTATTTTTTAGTCTCAAGTCTTGTGAGTCGGGTAACACGATTCCAACGTGGCCAGGTCTATTCCAAGAAAAATGAGAAGAGAGGATTGCGTGTGTGTGTAAATAGAACACAGGGGGAGGATATTAATTGACCTCAGTCTTCTGGTCGTTTATGCAAATCACACAGAATATTATTTCAGTCATGTACCTCGTTTACATATATCGACTCTACTTTCTCTACCTGAATAGAACATTATAGATTGGTATATTACCTTTCAAGATATCTTTAAATTAAAGATACTTCTGTCAGTAAATCTTTTTTTATTGTCTCGACGTTTTGGGCAAAGCGTTAAAAATTGTTCTTTTTAACGCTTTGCCAAATGTTTTGATTTTTGTTCGCTCCTGACGAGGACTAAAGGTTTTTGTCGAAACGTCGAGACAATAAAAAATATTTACTGGCCGAAGTGTCTATTTTTTATATAAATATGAATGCCGGCCAGGCAGCCTCTATCTTTACGACTTTCAATAAATCTCTCTGTACATTGGAAAGGAGAGCCTGAAAAGTTAATATAGATAGTAAACACATGCTTTATTAAGACATTCCGTCTTATACAGACAATTCTCCTGTTAGAAATGAATCTAAAAAGAAATGAGAAGCAGAGGAAGAAACTGAATCCTCGCTTAGAAAAGAGAAAAAGAAGAAAAGGAAAGAATATATATGTACAAAAGACTATATACATCGTTTTTCGTGCATAGAACACAGTGAAGAAGTAGACTATTGAGTAAATGGTTGCATATTGTGAAGAAAAAAAAATATTTCCACATTGCTCAGTTACTTTGTTAGGTCTGTTTTCCTCCTTGCAGTCTTGAAAAACTTAAAGAACTTTGAAATAGCTGATCCATTATCCATCCAAGTCTGAAAGAAAGGAATATATCGAAAAATATAGATATTAAAACATAGATAAAACTGTAATAAGTTTATATAAAAATATAAAAGATTTAAGTTCGAAAGTTTCTTTTTATACATAAAACAAACTTCTACTTTCCTTAATGCGATGAAAATAATATTGGTAGAGCTTGGCTCATTAGTGGTGAACCCTCCCAGCGGTTTCGCCATTTTTATTTTAAATTAATTAGTAAATTATACAGTCAATTTTATTAAGACTAAATGAGAAAACAATAATTAGTACAAATTACCAGTAGCGTCCCAATTAACGTGAATGTCTATTCAAAATTCTTGTTATCTTTCGTTTATTTGGGAGACACATTTCTGTCCACATTTAATCCTTTGTCATTAAGACTGGGAGCACTACTCAGTGGCAGACCGACTTAGCTCCAAAAGAAATGGCCGCCTCTGACATGAGGAACAGACACCATGTACAGCCGCTCCTAACATGGAGTACAAACGCTGCTCATCCTGTATCCTTGGATTAGGAGTCCTTACAGGGTACTATCAGCCGGGCCAGCTGAGCCCAGTTTTTTTTACCGAGCTTGTTACTGCTTCCCCTCCTCCTTTTTCTTCCGGGCATTCTACTTCATCCAGTGTGGAGATAAGAAAGAAGAAGAAGCTGCATATTGTCTGATAATATTTCCTGAAGAAGAGTTCATACACGAAAGCTTTCCACATTTTAATAAAGAAACATAAAAGATTATGTCTATAGTTTGCTTGAATATCATATATATGATTCTACCCTTCAGTGTAGCTTTGTGTAAGATTGGATTGGTAAAGTTAGTAAAGATAAGCCTAACGTCTTAATAAAGGCTTTGTGTGTGTGTGTGTAAAGTTAGTAAAGGGATATGCTGTTACAATTCAATGTCATATTGAGAGTCTATTGATGCATATTTTACTTAAGAATTAAAACTATCAACCGTTAATTTCTCTTTTACGCTTAAAACAAACTTCTACTGTCCATACTGCAATGAAAAAATAATGGGAGGACTTAGTTCATCAGTAGTAAACTCTCCCTTTTTCATCGCAGTAAGGACAGTAGAAAGGGTGCTTTGTTTGCAAAAGAAACATTCGTGGTTTATACTTATATTTCTTAAGGACATACAACAACAACAGAATGCTTTATTAAGACCTTTTAGTCTTATACAGATTCTCAAAACAGAAATGTAGGATACATACAGGAAAAAAAAGTAATAATACCTTAATGGTAATATGATATTTATATACAGGAAAAATTATATAAAGACAATCAAGCTAATAGATTAGTCTGAGTAAATTGGAGGAAAATAAATTTATTATACATGGATTTTTATGTGAGCAATAGTTACCCAATAATTATTTGAAAAAGTAAAAATAAATATCAGGTAAAAACTTTCTTTAAATTTAAATTTGCAAGCTTTCGAGAAAATATACATATCAGCCCGTTGAAGAACAGTATATTTGCTCGAAAGCTTGAAAATTTAAATTAAAAGAAACTTTTTATCTGATATTTATTTTTACTTTTTCAAATACATGGATTTACCACATATAATCACCGCAGATGAAAGTAAAAAAAGCAAAAGAGAATCACATTCAATATTGAGATAATGAAATTTCTTAAGTACATAAAATATGCATCAATGGAATCTCCATATGACATAAAATAATAACAACATATCCCTCTACTAACCTAACCAATCCAATCTTTAATGTGGACAGAAATGTGTCCCAAATAAACGAAAGTTAACTAGAATTTTAAATAGACATTCACGTTAATTGGGACGTTACTGGTAATTTATACTAATTCTTGTTTTCCTATTAAGTCTTAATAAGAATTGACTGTGTAATTTACTAATTAACTTAATTATATAAAACTTCTCTATTATAGCTTCGAGTATGGTTATTTAGGTTGAAGAAGAACACTGCGAACATAAGCTTTTTCTAACTAATATGAAAACAAAACATTTAATAGTTAGCTGAATAAACTCGACTACATAATATCTTAAGGCCCCTATTAAAGAGAGGGATAGAAGACCAGAAAATCGTATTTGCAGCCGTGTGGCTCAATTTTAGGGAGCCTCTCCTCACGCGACTTTCGCCTAAACATAAGACTATTCTAAACAATACTTAAAGTTACACCGCATAAGTTTCTTTTCTATGAAAAATCAATATTTATTTCAAAGAGAAATATTTACTATTTCTAACTTTTTTGAATGAAGTATGAGAATATGAAGAGTAATGGCGAACGGAAAAATAAAAATGTCCAGGGGCGGGAAATTTTATTTTTCCGTTCGCCATTACTCTTCATATTTTCATCCTCTCATACTTCATTCAAAAAAAAAGTTAGAAATAGTAAATATTTCTCTTTGAAATAAATATTGATTTTTCATAGAAAAGAAACTTATGCGGTGTAACTTTAAGTATTGTTTATAATCACCCGCCGCAGTCCTTTATAAGACTATTCTGTTCCTCGACACTGCCATCGAGCATGCTCGGGACTGTGATTCCATTATTCGCGAGGGATTGTCCGAACTCAGGGTGGACGGACTTAAGCTCCTGATGAAATCCAGACGACCCCTCGGTGAGGTCTCCGCCTGATGTAAATATTAAATGTAAATATTTATTTATCATTATATTTTTTTATCATATTTAACTTGCTCTTATAACTCTTTGTGAGTGTAAACGTTGACGAGATGTCAATAAAGTTGGTTTAATTGTCAAATTGTCATAATATCTGGTGACATTTCCTGAGAAAGAGTCCGTGCCCGTTTCCAAGTTTTCCAAATACCAGGTTTTTTTCTTCTGTAGAAGGGTGACCGAAAGCTAGAGAATAAAAACGTTTTGAAAATACACTTTTCCCTGGAGGTCTGATTAATTTTACTCAATATTGATGCAAGATATTATTTTATTGAAAGGTCACTTAATATCTTTCAGAGTTATTGTCCCCTATATACATGCTAAAAGATACAACTTTCTTAAGTTTTGTCCATGAGTGTATAAGCAGATGGAAAAGTTGGTGTAATAACATGTTGTTAACTTCCAACAGTTTTAATTTCAGTATCTGTTAGGTAAAATAAATTATCACAAAGCAATAACGCGTCATCTATACATATAAAATGAAAGGATTTAAAAGCACGAATGTTTCTTTTATACATAATACAAACTTCTACTGCCCTTACTGCGATGAAAAAATATATTGGATTGGCTCTTCAGTACTGAGTTATAAGCAGAATCGTCCAATACAGTATTAGAGCTCTTAGAAGCGGTCTGGTGGATTAAATTGGCGAAACCGCTGGGAGGGTTCACCACTAATGAGCCAAGCCCTCCCAATATATATTTTCATCGCAGTAAGGGCAGTAGAAATTTGTATTATGTATAAAAGAAACATTCGTGTTTTTAAATCCTTTCATTTTATAAAATAAATTATATTTAAAATAGTTTTGAAAAATTCTTCCTCATTTTGATCAAAATAGTTGATATTACGTAGTATTATGCAATATTTAAAGTACGCAATAACACAAGAGAGAGATTTATTGATTTTTTTTTATTTTCAGAAGTAATAAGATAAGATTTTCTTCCTTGTTCTCACAGATCAAATATTCTGCGCAAATTTATTGATGAAGCTGTGGCTGCCATATAGAGAAAATTATGTGAGGTTGCAGTCTGTGATTCATCTTTATTCCAGATAAGGTAATGATGTAAGGCGTAGATATTCTTTTTCTTCATTCTATAATCTACCAGGCTGTGTCAAAAGTTCATTCCCAAAGCGGATGCCTAATATAAAAATCAAATTATTTAAATATATATTACAAAGTTGTCTCAAAAGTTCGTAAACACTTGCAAAAAATTTAAATATCAATATTATTTACCGTTATATATAATGTCTTTGTATTATGTATGAAGTAATTGTATTATGTATTATTATGTATTCGCCGTAATAATATTATAGTTGTTGTTGTCGTGTCCAAAGAAGAGCCTTAGATGTATCTATGCATCTCCATCACAGCAGCACCAATGTCCACTATCTTGGGTGTGTAAAGCTGCTGCTCTGGGTCCATGTCAATTTTCTGCAAGGCTATGGCCATTGCTGGATATGAGAATATGTAAGTAGGTGTTAGTTCCACACCAGGACAGTTTTTGCATGTCCTATAGGTTAATAATTTTATTCGCCAAGTAATAAGAAAAACGTGAACTCTTTTGGGACAACCTTATATTATAAAGTTTCGGTCCCACATGGTCATTGAGCGTGTCTACTTGATTGAAGTAAGGTAATAGGGTTCAGAATAACATTTCAGTATTCTATTAGAGAACTCAAGAATGTGAGATTGAGTAATAACGATACGAGTACTATTGCGTTTCTTTTAGAAAAAAAAGGCTAAATGGCCGAAAAAGTAATATGCGAAGTAGAAGGTAAAGGAATAGTCAATAGAAGAACATATTCAAAATGGTTAAAGAGATTTAGAGGAGGTGACATCAGCCTTGAGGACAAACCTCGAATGGGACGACCACATGTGACGGATATTGAGACCCTACGATATCTGGTGAAGAACAACTCACGACAATATATGCGTGAAATGTAAGCCAGGCTTGGAGCATCTAAAGATACGATCAACCGAACTCTTCACAAGCTGCACTTTGTTAGCAAATGCCCAAGATAAGATCCACATTACCTGACTATAGCCCAGTCCCAGAGGCGAGTCGATATCTGTAAACAATCTTTAGAAAATCCACAAAATATTCAGTTATGGAAGCGGATTGTCACTGAGGATGATAAGTAGGTCTATCTTCGTAACCCCGACACAAGAAGACAATGGGTACCCTGTGATCAAGAGGCTAAACCTGTAGTTAAACTGAATTGCTTTGGCCATAAAGTGATGTTGTCTGTGGTATTGTACACAACGAACTTGTTCCTGGTGATCTTTCAGTTAATGCCGATCTCTACTCAGAACAACTCGGCTGAGTATATGAAGTTTTGAAGATTCAATACCCTGCTTTGATCAACCGAAAGAGAGTACTCCTGCAACATGACAACGCTCCAACTCATCAAGCTAGGTTAACAACGAATAGAATAAAGGATTTGGATAAACTATCCAATCAAACCATCTCAGAAGCCACAGAATGAAGATTACCTGCCTCTCAAAAGTAAATAAGCTGAGTTGGAATCAACTAAGAATAACAAATATCAGTGAAATGTTCACCAGTCAAACTATGGTCTGATCAGAAATACAAAATACTTTAGTACAAATACTTAGCAAGCCAAAGGCTGCACGACTCACAAGAGAGAATGTTTGGATAAAACCAACAAATAAAAACAATAGTATCAAAGCACTCATCAGACGCCATAGTGCACAAGTAAAACTAGGAACAAAACTATAAAGACAAACTGCTCGAAAGATGATTGGCAAGTCACACATAAATTGTAGACACATTAAAGAGCCACACAAAATTGAGATAAAATTAATCCACAAAGACAGGAAGTACTTAAGTACTCGCCAGAGCGATCAAATTGATGTAGAAACAACTCAGAAAGTGCTAAAGTACTCACCAATCACCAGAGTACACCAGTTAGACTAAGAACAGTCCAGAAAGCCATAATATTCAAGTACAGCTACTTAGCACGAAGTTACACGATCCACAAGAACGGCAAAGTTGAGGAAGAATCAATCCTGAAAGTACTATTGTATCCATCAGTGCCAGGGTATGTTAGTTAGACTAAGAACACGCCAGAAAGCAATACTATTCAAGTACAATCTATACTTAGCAAGCCACAGATAAGTTACAAGATCCACAAGAACGACAAAGTTGACATAGAAACAACCCAGAAAGTACTAAAGTACTCATCAGTCACCAGAGTACACTAGTTAGACTAAAAACCTTCCAGAAAAACCATAATATTCAAGTACAACTACTTAGCAAGCCACAGAAAAGTTACAAGACCCGCAAAAACGACAAAGTTGAGATAGAATCAAACCAGAAAGTACTAAAGTATTCACACCATTCCCCCGAGTGTACCAGTTAGACTAAGAACAAACCGAAAAGCCATAATATTCAAGTACAGCTACTTAGAGCGCAAGCCACATACAAGTTTCACGACTTAAAAGAACGGCAAACTTAAGAAAGAATCAATTCTGAAAGTACTATTGTATCCATAAGTCACCAGAGTACACTAGCCAGACTTAGAACAGACCATAAAGCCATAATATTCAAGTACAAGCTACTTAGCAAGCCACAGAGAGGCTACATGACCTGACTACAAGACTGTATGACTACAAGAACGACAAAATTGAGATAGAATCAACCCAGAAAGTACTCTTCAGTCATCAGAGTACACTAGCCAGACTGAGAACAGTCCAGAAAGCCATAATATTCAAGTACAAGCTACTTAGCAAGCCACAGAGAGGCTACATGACTTGATTACAAGACTGTATGACTACAAGAACGACAAAATTGAGATAGAATCAACCCAGAAAGTACTCTTTAGTCATCAGAGTACACTAGCCAGACTTAGAACAGACCATAAAGCCATAATATTCAAGTACAAGCTACTTAGCAAGCCACAGAGAGGCTACATGACTTGATTACAAGACTGTATGACTACAAGAACGACAAAATTGAGATAGAATCAACCCAGAAAGTACTCTTTAGTCATCAGAGTACACTAGCCAGACTGAGAACAGTCTAGAAAGCCATAATATTCAAGTACAGCTACGTAGCAAGCCTCAGAAAAGCTACACGACTTAAAAGAACGGCAAAGTTGAGAAAGAATCAATTCAGAAAGTATTTAAGTACTTACCAGTCATCAGAGTACACTAGCCAGACTAAGAACCTTCCAGAAAGCCATAATATTCAGGTACAATCTACATTGAAAGCCACATAGAAGTTACGCGCCCACAAGAACGACAAAGTTGGGACAGATTCAAGTCAGAAAGAACCTTTTGGTCACCAGAGTACACTAGCCAGACTGAGAACAGTCCAGAAAGCCATAATATTCAAGTACTACTTAGCAAGCCAAAATAGTTTTCACGGCTTACAAGAACGACAAAATTGAGATAGAACCAAGCCAGAAAGTACTCTTTAGTTATCAGAGTACACTAGCCAGACTGAGAACAGTCCAGAAAGCCATAATATTCAAGTACTACTTAGCAAGCCAAAATAGTTTTAACGGCTTACAAGAACGACAAAATTGAGATAGAACCAAGCCAGAAAGTACTCTTTAGTTATCAGAGTACACTAGCCAGACTGAGAACAGTCCAGAAAGCCATAATATTCAAGTACTACTTAGCAAGCCAAAATAGTTTTCACGGCTTACAAGAACGACAAAATTGAGATAGAACCAAGCCAGAAAGTACTCTTTAGTCATCAGAGTACACTAGCCACACTGAGAACAGTCCAGAAGGCCATAATATTCAAGTACAACTACGTAGCAAGCCACAGAAATGTTACAGTACCCACAAGAACGACAAAGTTGATACAGAACCAATCCAGAAAGTACTCACCAGTCACCAGAGTGTACCAGTTGGGGTAAGAGTTAGCTGGGAAGGCAGGCACGGTGTACTGAGCCCGTACCCCTTCCTCTGCCATGCGGGTGAACCCCGGGCTATGGCCATCATCCGGGTAGTCCCACCGGCTTCCATCCGCCAGGATCACGAGAACCTTGGGCTCCGAGAGCGGGACACCGCTACCGGCACATCGCCCCGCCAGCCACACCACCGTACCGAGGAACAGCCACATGTCTGAGGTAGCGTCACCACCGGCGCCCTCTAGCGGACCGATTCTTGATCAACTCCGGCGGCTTACTCCGCGCTAAAGTTCCTTAGTTATTCTCACAAGATCTTAAAACTTATGTTTCTTTATTACGGTAAAATTAGGTCACTAGCTGTCAAGCTCTCTTTATATATAAATAGATGTCCACCACAACCCTCTAGAAGAAGTTCTCTGGTTCTATTCAAAATTCCAAAACAGTTATATACCGGTATCATTCTTTATTATGATACAATTAGGGCAAACTTTGTAAGCATACGATGATTTAATGTATATCTAGAGGGTTGGTGAAAGGATAGTCTAAATCATTGGTTTTCGACCGCTACGACCCTGGTTAGATTCCCACATTGGGCACTTCTTTCTATTAAAAAAAAAAATGCTCCAATGGCCCCCGATTCTTGCAAAAGTCCAACACCACCAGCGAGTGCAAGTAACCTAACGGGTCTCTGACACATAAAAACACGAGGAACAAACAACTACAAGTTGTTTAACGGTACTTAAAACCATACATAATGAAAGACTGTTTGCTTTGACAGTTATTGGCCAAATTTTATAGAAAAATGAAACATCACTCTAGCTGCTTTAAGATCTCTTGTTTTTAAGATAAACTTCTGTTTTGTGGAAAAAATAAAAAACCTTCATTTTTATTTAAATTTCAAAATCACTCTACGTCTAAATAACCGTTTAAGCAAGTGTTTATTTTATATTTCCATTGGAGAAATTTCAGCATGAAGCTAATTTCCAGTTTAAACATTTCAACCCTTAACTCCATTTCAAGTAATTTTCTTTTATAAAAACGAAAATAGAAACTTCAAATGAGTTTATCTTTTGAATTTAAATGTTTTTAAATTGATCCATTGTAAGCATAAGATGATTTAATGGGGTCGGTGGAAGGATGGTCTAAACCGTTGGTTTTCGACTGCTACGACCCGGGTTCGATTCCGGCATTGGGCAATTTTTTTTTTTTCAATATTCCAATGGCCCCCGATTCTTGCAAAAGTCCAACCCTACCAGCGAGTGCAAGTAACCAAACGGCGCTCTGGCACATTTATAAGTGCAAAAGTCGAACTGATTTTCACATGTGTAGACATGTTGTGCATTTATAGTAAAAGCACTCGCTTACTTCTACCCATGATGATTATCATGGCCTGTACCACGTGTACTAGGGATAGGCAAAAAAAGGTATATCTAGTTATTAAACATAAACAGAATATTATGGAACAATTTTAAAACCAAATTATTGTTGTAGAGTGTTGTAATGTTAAACAGAAGTTTAGAAAATGGAAGAAGCATTGTAAAGAAATGCAGAACATTCGACACACCAATAGACGTTGCCCTAAATAGATTAATCGAAGAAAACCTAATTACAGGCTCTCGTCTGCCACAGCGTCTGAAAGGCGTCTGCTTGAATTTACCTGATCATAGAGCTTATGATATCATGTGACCGCTTACGTTAAACCTATCTTACCCATATATTCACATGCACTCATGGACAAAACTTAAGGAAGTTGTACCTTTTAGCATGTATATTGATGAGGGGGTCGGTGGAAGGATAGTCTAAACCGTTGGTTTTCGACCGCTACGACCCGGGATCAAATCCCGTATTGGCCACTTTTTTTCTGACAAAAAAAAAATGCTCCAATGGCCCCGGATTCTTGAAAAAAACCAACATAACCAGCGAGTGCAAGTAATCAAACGAGGCTTTGGCACATTTGTAGGTGCAAAGTCGAAGTGCTTTTCACATGTGTAAACATGTGGTTCACTTACAGTAAAAGCAGTCGCATACTTCTACCCACCATGATTATTATGACCTGTACCACGTGTACTTAGGGATAAGCAAAAAAAAAATGTATATTGGAATTCAGAAAATAACTCTGAAACTTACAGTGACCTTTATTGAAGACACACGAGATAACCAAGTGTATACAAAATTTCCTCTGTATCCCTAAAAAAAAAACAGACGACCTTCGACATCAAAATATTAAAATTCCTTAAGTTTTGTCCATGAGTGAAAGAATTTAGAGATGTATTTCACTACGGTACAACTACAATAGTCTTTAACAATAGTTTTCAAGGAGACAGAGGCAATTTTGTTCACACCTGGTTATCTCGTATGTCTTCAATAAAGGTCACTGTAATATCTTTCAGAGTTATTGTCTGAATCCCAATATACATGGTAAAAGGTACAACTTTCTTAAGTTTTGTCTATGAGTGTATCTAGTGTGTCTTCAATAAAGGTCACTGTAATATATTTCAGAGTTATTGTCTGAATCCCGATATACATGCTAAAAGGTACAACTTCCTTAAGTTTTGTTCATGAGTGTATATAGTGTGTCTTCAATAAATATCACTGTAATATCTTTCAGAGTTATCGTCTGAATCCAGATATACATGAAAAAGGGTACAACTTCCTTAATTTTTGTCCATGAGTATATAAAGAGATGTGGAGATATCAAAAGTGTATTTCAAAGAGATTATTGTCGGCTGTTTCTATAGTATACCAACACATTAGAACAAAAGGAACAAAGCACCAGGTGGTGAAAGTCAGAAAATAGCATCTCCTGATCACCCAGCTGAATGTTTAGCATTGATGATGATTTGCGCCATCTATCGGAGTAAATATATTTTATAACTGAACGTCGATTCATTTTTATTACATTACAATTATAAAACACTAGCCGAATGACCCGGACAACCCCCGGGGTTTACCCGATTAAATGCTTTTATTCAAATACTATTCGTTACAATTATAAATTGGCGCCGTGGATGTCATTCTTGTATAATATATAAATGAGTTTTGAAAATTGTAAAAAAAAAAAAAAAAAATGCATCGGCCGGGAATCGAACCCGGGGCGCCCGCGTGGCAGGCGAGCATTCTACCACTGAACCAAAAGCAAACGGTGACAGAATTAAGAACGCATGACGATGATAACTGTATATTATCCGCGACAGAGGCCACGACAGACGGTCGTGACGATATTATATGTATATTATAACAAAGTATTTATTAATTTTATTATTTTTATTAACAGAGTGGTCATTTTTATGTTTATTCGCCATTCTGTAAATCTCCCTCGTGGCTTATCTTTTGTTAACCATTCATAGTTTGTCCTTGACTGAAATAAATTGTTGTCTCCTCCTGAAGTTTTTGTCTTCCGTAATTTTCCACGTGTCAATATTTTTCAGGTAGTTTTTATGCTGACGTAGTTTAGGTCTAAAATGATTTTTGATTGCTTTACCAGAACGCCTCAATTGTTGTTTGGTATACAGGCTGCAACACTATAACAAGGGTTTACAGAACGAAACCCTCATTTGTTGGTTTTCATTTATTTATATATAAAAAAAAAGGTTATTCCTATATAGGGAACAAAACATCAGAAAGGCTAAATTTCAAGATATGAGATATTTTTGTTAAAATAATTTTATAAATAATAATAATCACGTCTAATACAATATTAGATTTCTAAAAAAGCAGTATAGTAGATTAAACTGGCGAAACCGCTGGGAGGGTTTCCCACTGATGAGCCAAACCCTCCATATATTTTTATCACAGTTAAGGGCGGAGCTATGTTTTATTTGAAAAGAAAAAATAACGTTTTCATTTCTTGAATATCCACTCATGGACAAAACTTAAGAAAGTGGAAAGTCTGATACCGCTGGTCGCTTTTTTTTTTTCTTCGAAGGCGACAAAGGCAACTGCTGTTCTGGATCCATGTCAATTATAATGACTTCTTGTTGTTGTCGAGTCCAATGAAGAGCCTCAGATGTCTCCGTACATCTCTATCACAGCAATGTTCTCTATCTTGGGTGTGTAAAGCTGCTGTTCTGGGTCCATGTCAATTATAATGACTTGTTGTTGTTGTCGTGTCCAATGAAGAGCCTCAGATGTCTCCATACATCTCTATCACAGCAATGTTCTCTATCTTGGGTGTGTAAAGCTGCTGTTCTGGGTCCATGTCAATTATAATGACTTCTTGTTGTTGTCGTGTCCAATGAAGAGCCTCAGATGTCTCCGTACATCTCTATCACAGCAATGTCCTCTGTCTTGGGTGTATAAAACTGCTGTTCTGGGTCCATGTCAATTATAATGACTTCTTGTTGTTGTCGTGTCCAATGAAGAGCCTCAGATATCTCCGTACATCTCTATCACAGCAATGTTCCCTATCTTGGGTGTGTAAAACTGCTGTTTTGGGCCCATGTCAATTATAATGACTTCTTGTTGTTGTCGTGTCCAATGAAGAGCCTCAGATGTCTCCGTACATCTCTATCACAGCAATGTCCTCTGTCTTGGGTGTATAAAACTGCTGTTCTGGGTCCATGTCAATTATAATGACTTCTTGTTGTTGTCGTGTCCAATGAAGAGCCTCAGATATCTCCGTACATCTCTATCACAGCAATGTTCCCTATCTTGGGTGTGTAAAACTGCTGTTTTGGGCCCATGTCAATTATAATGACTTCTTGTTGTTGTCGTGTCCAATGAAGAGCCTCAGATGTCTCCATACATCTCTATCACAGCAATGTTCTCTATCTTGGGTGTGTAAAACTGCTGTTCTGGGTCCATGTCAATTATAATGACTTCTTGTTGTTGTCGTGTCCAATGAAGAGCCTTAGATGTCTCCGTACATCTCTATCATAGCGATGTTCTCTATCTTGGGTGTGTAAAGCTGCTATTCTGGGTCCATGTCAATTATAATGACTTCTTGTTGTTGTCGTGTCCAATGAAGAGCCTCAGATGTCTCCGTACATCTCTAATCACAGCAATGTTCTCTATCTTGGGTGTGTAAAACTGCTGTTCTGTGTCCATGTCAATTATAATGACTTCTTGTTGTTGTCGTGTCCAATGAAGAGCCTCAGATGTCTCCGTACATCTCTATCACAGCAATGTCCTCTATCTTGGGTGTGTAAAACTGCTGTTCTGGGTCCATGTCAATTATAATGACTTCTTGTTGTTGTCGTGTCCAATGAAGAGCCTCAGATGTCTCGTACATCTCTATCACAGCAATGTTCTCTGTCTCGGGTGTTTAAAACTGCTGGTCTGGGTCCATGTCAAATTTCTGCAAGGCGGCGGCCAATGCTGGACATGAGAATATGTGAGTAGGTGTTAGTTATACACCTCAGGATAACAGGACTATTAATTAGGTGTTTCCTGTATATATTTAACCATCATTAATATCATTAAATGTAAATATCATCTTTTTTCTTTGACTGACTCTGTGGAGAATCCATATGTAAAAGACTGTCTTAATAAAGGCTTGTGTAAATTGTAAATTAAACAAACAGTAAATAATTCTTGTCTATACCTTCGTGAATAGACAATTGACAATTAAAATAATTTTATTGACATCTTGTCAATACATACAAAGTGCACAGTCTGCACTATTTAAAAAAGATAATATGCATTATATACACTATGTGAAAAGAACATGACGCCTCTGTGCCAGAGCTACAGAGTTTGATGGAGAATCTCCAGCGGGTCTCCAGCGACAACATGTATTTCGTGATCTACGAAGAATACGTAGATCGCGTACTTCGCCGCTGAGGAGATGGCGTGGTCCTCGAGACCAACTGGAAAGATCCAGGACTGCAGGTCCGACCGATGATGGAGAACGCCTTTCGGAGATGACAGGAATAGAACATTGTTCCCGTTTGACATATTTATGATGGTATTTACATGGAGGTTTTATGTAATAGCATATACAAATATCTGTAGTTCTCTCTGATATAAAAGTCACATCTACGCAGATTTCTCTCTACAATAGCTAAAACAACTGACGTCTCTTCAGCTAGCGAGTTTGTCTTCTTCTTCTTCTTCTTTCTTATCTCCACTCAATCATATTAGGGCATCAAGCTTGTAGAGCTTTAGACTTGACAACCATCATGACTGGGTGAAGTAGAATGCGTCTGCCTTTGTCATTAAGACTGGGAGCACTACTCAGTGGCAGGCCGACTTAGCTCCAAAAGAAATGGCCGCCTCTGACATAAGGAACAGACGCCATGTGCAACCGCTCCTAACATGGAGTACAAACGCTGCTCATCCTGTATCCCTGGATTAGGAGCCCTTACAGGGTACTAACTGCCGGGCCAGCTGAGCCCAGGTTTTTTAGTGAGCTTGTAAAGATGGAATATTGGTTTAGGATGAATATATTTGTTGCATACCCAATATTGTCAACCTTTAGTAATTATACACACACACAAACCCTTTATTGAGACTCTCTGGTCTCACACAGATTCTCCATTATATAAGAAGGGGTATTATATAAGTAAAAAAAAAGAAATTTAAGAAAGATCCAGTTAATTAGACATGTCTTTGATTTTCAAAGCCTTGATGTAAAAATTATATATATTTAATGTGAATGACCTATTATCTGACAGGTTGGATATTAAATAATATAATGAGGTCTGAGCAATTCTCGGAAGAAGAAAGTCTCTTTCTAAGTCAAAAAAACAAACATTCCAACATGTAGTGTTCTAGTTCTGCCTTGGTTATGCTTTTACATAGTGTACAATATATATCTTCTGATTTTATGTGTTTTATATAATTTTCTCTGTAGAAGACGAAAATAATTCTTAGTTGTGCTAAGAAGCGTTTAACTGGCAGTGGAAGATCAGCGAGTAGATAATTTTCTGTAAGAAATGATTTATGCAAATACTTGTAGTTGGGGTATAGCTTCGAGTTGTCTATTCTTCCGTGGTCGGATTGTATGGATTGTTCCAGACTTTAGTAATTATAGTCTTCAGATATTACTAGGGTTTGAATGACATTGTTTCCCCATTCTTACAATCTTGTATTTACCGAAAGCAATGCATCTTAATTATCCAATGATAGATTTAGTCTTGTTAATATACACACTCATGGACAAAACTTGAAGAAGTGTAAATCGTCAATCCACCATGATAGTCATGACCTGTACCATGTGTACTAGGGATAATAAAAAATTACATTTGTAAACGAACCGGGAAGTTTGAAAGCCTTTTTTTTAAACATTATCGTAAAACAACAACAACAAAAACAAATCAAACATTCCATAGCTTTTTACCGTTAGGAATTCCATCATTTTTCCGTTCTAACTTTTACAACGAACCACGGAGATTTTAAGGGATTTTTATCAACAATTGAAGCGGTTGAGGACTCTAGCTGTCACTATGGCAAGGAAATCCAGGACTCGAGACACCTATTGCTGGAATGTCCACTCTTCTTTAGCGCTAGACAACAGACAATAAACAATGTTGTAGATCTATATCAATTTGTAAATACCAGAGATAATTATCATAGATTTAACCATTTTTGTAAATATATTTATGATTATCTTGCTAACCTGGAAAGATCAGGTTTATAATATATCTTATTGTTTCTCTTTTTTATTCATTTATTTTTTTGTATAAAATGTTTATAACTGCTCCTGTTTAAAAATGTAAATCGACGCAATTATCCCTAGTCGGGATATCGCGTTTTGTGTGTTGACATAAATAAAATGAAAGTAATACAACAAAAAAAGCTTTATTAAGACCTTTTAGTCTTATACAGATTATCCAAGCAGAAATGTAGGATACATGCAGGAAAAACAGTAATAATAACTTAATGGTAATATGATATTTAAATACAGGAAAACTTATATAAAGACAATAAAGATAATAGATTAGTCTGGGTAAATTGGAGGAAAAGAAATTTATTATACATGGATTTACATATTATGGTGATAAAAAGATCAACTTTTCATGATTTACTCTTATGTTTCGTTATAAAATTATGTATCGGAGAATGAGAAGGATGTTTTCTTCCATCAGAAATTTCTATTTCTAAAGCAGACGATTAAAGTTCAATGCCTCAGATTTTATCTTATTCAGGATACAAACTGTTGATAATGTTGGGGTCAAGCCCTTTCTACAGTGTTTGGATCTTGCATCGAGTTCAGAACGTTCCTTTCCTAACAATGAATTGACTTTAAACGCTTTTTATCATACGATATACATCAATTATACATAACCAACAAAGTCAATGGACGAGTGGGTAACACCCTCGATTCCCAACAGTAATGAACCGGGATTGAATCCCGCGTTAACATTTTGTTTAATATGTGAATAACCTTCACATATTATTTATTGATTCAATTATCATAAACTAGGTTGCTCCTGTTGAGCGGTACCTAATAAAGTGATTTTGATATATTAATCAAATAATTGCAAAAAGTTTATTAAATAAAAATGGCAAACTTTCAAGTGTTAGCTCATCATCAAGCCAATTGTTTCTCAAATTCCTACAATATATATATAGAGATGTAGGAAGTTTATTTACATATTTACACTTTGAAAAAGGTTTTAAAAAATTCTCTGAGAAATACTTTAAATAAATATACAGTAAACTCTCCTATAACGCGAGTTTTTACAACGCGATTTCGTACAACGCAATAAAAAATTGCGACAAATTTATTTATACAACGCGAATTTTCGTATAACTCGTTGTAAAATAAAATATATGATATTTGTCACTAACAATTTACCCTAACAACATTCGCGTTATACAAGTTTTATTTCGTACAACGCGAATTCCTATAACGCGATTTCATACAACACGGAACACATTAATCGCGTTATAGGGGAGAGTTTACTGTATCCTAAAACTTATTTACTTATGACAGAATAAAATTTATAAAATATGCTATGCAAAAAATAATTAGAAACATGATTCCTTTTTAACAACAAATATAATACTAAAGAAATCCTTTGATGAATGGGTGAAAGATCATAACTCAACTAGGTAAAGACTTGCTTTGTTGTAAAAATGAATCGATGTTGATTCCATATGCTTGAATTGAATATTACACCTTAGTTCTACATATTTTATTGCTTAAAAAGGAACACAAGTAAACAAAAAAAGAAACTAAAATTGCAAATGATTTGATAACTAACAAAAAAAATAATAATAATAAATATGATGATGATAAAAAGGTGTCTGCCAGAAAAATGCTTCTATGAATTTAATTTTCTTCAATATTATATATTCATCAGACAAATGCTACAGGTTTCTGGAGATGTGTTTCTTCATCTTTATTAAACGTAAGCTTTCGGTCATCTCTGCCCTTCTACAAGATTACATAGAAACATATGGCCAACGGTGTTTATATGTTTCTATGTACTCCTGTAGAAGGGCAAAGATGTCTGAAAGATTACGTTCAATAAAGCTAAAGAACACATCTCCAGAAACCTGTAGCATTGTTTGATTTCCAGGAGATTGAAATCTATTGATATTATTGATTGTTTCGTCAATTTTGATGCACCCTCCATTTATTCAAGATAATTGAAGCAAGAAAATGATTATTCTTTGAGTATGAAAGCTTGTAAAAAATAGGAACTTACCCTCTATTATTAATTTGTTTATTTTTTTCGTTGTTGTCTGTTTTGCACAAGTTGAATCTGGTTAGAACGATGTATGTAAATTAGATGATTTTGTTGCCTTAAATACGAGGTAATTAACTCGTTTCTCTCTCTATATCTAAAAATGTTTAAAGTTTAATAATTTTATAAATCTGAGAGTTGTCTTCAAAAACGATCCAACAATAATCTCTGATATTTTATATCAATTTAAAATTAATATTAGTAGATTGTGTACACTATAGTATCATTCCTTTTGTGACATTGTGTTATTGTTTATATCTTTATATTGATTATTTTTTAGAGAGAGAGAAAGAGAGGACGGAAGCGAAGACTGAAAATCACCAACTACGAGGAAGACAACAAATGAATAAACATAGTAAGTAAGTAATTAAAAAATAATTTACTTTTCTTTATTTGCTTTAATTATGGAAACCCGCTCGGTGTAAAACACCAAGAAGGAGGAAACCAAGGTTGATAACCATGCAAAGCTGTAACTTGGTTCAACAATATACAGGGTGTAGCAAGTATACTCATAGACAAAACTCAAGGAAGTTGTACCTTTTAGCATGTATATCAGGATTCAGACAATAACTCTGAAATATATTACAGTGACCTTTATTGAAGACACACTATATACACTCATAGACAAAACTCAAGGAAGTTGTACCTTTTAGCATGTATATCAGGATTCAGACAATAACTCTGAAAGATATTACAGTGACCTTTATTGAAGACACACTATATACACTCATAGACAAAACTCAAGGAAGTTGTACCTTTTAGCATGTATATCAGGATTCAGACAATAACTCTGAAAGATATTACAGTGACCTTTATTGAAGACACACTATATACACTCATAGACAAAACTCAAGGAAGTTGTACCTTTTAGCATGTATATCAGGATTCAGACAATAACTCTGAAATATATTACAGTGACCTTTATTGAAGACACACTATATACACTCATAGACAAAACTCAAGGAAGTTGTACCTTTTAGCATGTATATCAGGATTCAGACAATAACTCGAAATATATTACAGTGACCTTTATTGAAGACACACTATATACACTCATAGACAAAACTCAAGGAAGTTGTACCTTTTAGCATGTATATCAGGATTCAGACAATAACTCTGAAATATATTACAGTGACCTTTATTGAAGACACACGAGATAACTAAGTAAGAACAAAATTGCCTCTGTCTCCTTAAAAAAAAAAAAAAAAAAAAAAACAGACCATAAAGAAATTTTAATCCAATAGAGGTTTGAGACTTTTACTTTTTTTTAATTATCCCTAGTACACGTGGTACAGACCATTATAATCATGGTGGGTAGAAGAAGGCGACTGCTTTTACTCTAAATGCACCACATGTCTACACATGTGAAAAGCAGTTCAGCTTTACACTTACAAATATGCCAGAGCCCCGTTTGGTTACTTTCATTCGCTGGTGAGGTTCAACTTTTGAAAAAATCGGGGGCCATTGGAGCATTCTTTCAATTAGAAAAAAAGTACCCAATGCGGGATTTGATCCCGGGTCATAGCGGTCTAAAACCAACGGTTTAGACAACCCTTCCACCGACCCCCCCCCCCCCCCCCTTTTTTTTTTTTTTCTCCATTTGCTCCGTGGTAAATCCAGGTATAAGAAATTTCTTTTCCTCCAATTTACCCAGACTGATCTATTAGCTTGATTGCTTTAACTAAGTTTCCTGTATATAAATTTCATATTACCATTATTTGTGATAATAGCTTTAAAAATAATAATAGCATTGCTTATCACTGGTATTATTACTGTTATTTCTATATGTACCCTACATTTCTGTTCCAAGAATCTATATAAGACTAAAAGGTCTTTAAAAAGCTTTTTGTTGTTGTTATAGGGGTTTTAGTGAATTCGTTCGCTATTGGGTTTTTGGTTATAGACCATTTTCACAGTTATATTTAATAGGCGTCATGAAATATTGAAGAAAAAACTTGAATAGACAAATAAAATAAATGATAGGGTGAGAAAATCAATCTCAGTTTTATTAAATAATTCAAGAGGTTACATAAATAAATAATTTATAAAATAAAACCCTGAAAAAAAAAAAAAGAATAATGTAAAAAAATGTCAAACGTTAAAGTTGTAAACAGCTAGCGCCATCTTAAAACAAAAGTTTTAACTATTTATACAAATATAAAAAATATATAATAATAGTAATATTTTAACAACATTCAATTCTTATTAATATTTTTTTATTATTATTTAGAATATTTTAATACGCGTTATTTAACAAATAAACTTGAATAATATTAAAATATTGCTTTTAAATAGCAAGCAAATTTATCTATATTTATAAATAGTTAAAGGTTTTATCGATAGATGGCGCTAGGAGACCTATACCACCAATTTTTGCAAATTGTGTTATTATTTGTAGTTGAGTAATGGAAAACAATTAGGGTTTTTTTTTAATTATGTAATGATATATCTATATCTACCTTAAATTCCTTTTTCTATGTTTATACAAGTGATTAAAAAAAATCATTCAACTATTCTATAAGGGGCTGTTTTGATTATATAACCTACTAGAAGAATGACCCGGCTTCGCCCGAGAAATCCCCCGAGTGAAGTATCCTTCATACTGGAAGTACATCAATAATAAATAGTAGAAGTGCCATAGAATAGCAATACAGAAGAAACACATAAACTACAGGAAAAAAAAAGTGTGTAATGGCAAAATTGTATTATATTAGTGTTTAGGTATTTGATTTAATTATTTTTTGCAATCCATTTAGTTGTTTCAAAATTGATATAGTTTAAATAGACGGCAGCTTTTCCACCAAACCCCCATTTACATTTGAAATTGCCCGAGTTGAGTGACTGACTGTAAAGAATCCTGACTGCGATGCTAATCTTCTCAGTAAGAATAAAAAAAAAAAAGGTTTATAAAAAAAAATTATCCAAAATACTGGCATGTAAATATTTTTCTGTAAAAAAATAAAAGAGCATATGGAAATATTAGGCAAACATATGTGTTCGCTAATGATTGCGACTGCAGTTTAAACGATTTTTAAAGAGATTTAAACAAATAAAGGCCAGAACAAAAATTAATAAAAAATATGAAATCCATTATTTACATACATTCACAAAAGCAAACGATGACAGAATTGATGACTCTTGTTGTGTTGTTTATCTTTTATAAACTACATGGTATATTTGGCGACGAGGATGGGATTGTATATGCGCAATCTATAGAACAATTGGATCAAAGACTGAAAAAAGTATTTGAAAGATAAACAACACAACATATTTGGCGACGAGGATTAAAAAAAAAAAAATTAAATAAGCGTAAAAGAAGATGGCAAATAATTTGACGTCTCCATTACCGTTGAACCTTTTAATGCTACAGATTTGTATTCCGAGTACAAACATTGGATGAATTCATATTTAATTTATGAATTAGCAAGCGGTGTTTCAACAAAGAAAGATGACGTTAAAAGGGCAACACTTTTGCATTGCCTTGGACCACAGGTCCAAAGAATTTTCTTTAATTTGCCAGAAGAAAAAGATACGTATGAAAAAGCAAAAGAAGCTTTAACTAAATATTTCACACCACAAAAAAAATATTGTATCAGAACGATTTAAATTTAGGCAAAGAAAACAAAATACAGATGAAAATATTGATTCATATGTCATTGCCCTAAGAGAATTAGTCAAATCCTGTGAATTTGGAAATTTAGAAGAAGACATGATCAGAGATCAGATAATAGAAAAATGCTATAATAGGCAATTAAAAGAAAAGTTGTTGCAACAAGATAAATTGAATCTTCAAAGAACAATTGAGATATCAAGAATGTTTGAAACAGCCAAAGAAGAATTTAGAGTATTGAAAAATGAAGATATGACCTCAATAAATAGAGTAAACTATAAAAATAATTTCCAAGCAGCTAATGAATCAACTGTTAAAGGACCAAAAGCTCATAATGTGTACCATCAAAAAGGAAGCACCTCCAAGGTAAGTGCACCTAATTTGGAAGAATGCTATAGATGTGGCTTAACTACACATCCTCCATATAAATGTGGAACTAGAAATATGAAATGCACATTTTGTAACAAGATGGGTCATCTTAATAGAGTTTGTAGAAATAAAAATAAATATAAAAATATTGAAGGAAAGAAAAGAAATATTCAAAATATTTCAGAAAATAATGAAGACTCAGATGAATACACTTTCTTTTTAGGCTCTGATAACAAAGAAAGTATCTATATAGATAGAAAGGAAATAACAATGACTATTGATACAGGTAGTGATACAACATTCATAGGACTTGAAAATTTGAAAAATATTTTTCCTAAGTCTCAAATGCCAACTTTAAATGGCACAGAAAGGAAATTTTATGCCTATGGACAAACTTCACCTCTTCCATGTTGTGGATATTTCTTTGCAGATGTTTCATGGGGTGAAAGGTCTATAAAGGAACAGGTTTTTGTGATTGAAGGTAAAGCAGAACCTCTTTTAGGAAAGAAAGCAAGTTTCGAATTAGAAATTATAAAGCGTGGAACAAAAATAAGTAATATTCAACAGGAAGTTATTCCGAAGGATATATATAATTTGATACAAGAAAACAAGAACCTTTTTCAAGGTCAAGGAAATGTGAAGGGTTATAGTCAAAAAATAACTCTAAAAGAAAATTTTACTCCTGTAGCTCAGAGATGCAGACATTTTCCATATAAAATGGTAGAAGCCATCAATCAAGAGCTAGACAAAATGATAGAAGATGGCATTATTGAGGAAGTCCATGAAGCTTCTGAATGGATCTCAAACATTGTGGCAGTTCCAAAAAAGGGTACTGAAGAAATCAGACTATGTGTTGATCTGAGAGAAGTGAATAAAGCCATAGTTAGGGAGAGATATCCTATACCAACAGTTGACAATATATTGCAAGCATTGCAGGGAGCAAAAGTTTTTGCTAAACTTGATGCGAAGAAAGGCTTTTGGCAAATTGAACTTGATGAAAATTCCAGGCCATTGACCACCTTTATTACACCCAGAGGATGCTACAGATTTTGCAAAATTCCTTTTGGACTTTGCAGCGCACCTGAAGCTTTTCAAAAAGCTATGAACTCAATATTGTCTCATTTAGAAGGAGTGTTATGCTACATAGATGATGTGATTGTATATGCGCAATCTATAGAACAATTGGATCAAAGACTGAACAAAGTATTTGAAAGATAAACAACACAACAACTCTGATACTTGTATATTTTAATTCTTTAAGGAATTAAGAAGAAAACATCAGGTGTAACAGAATGAGTAAATACGCCTTTGCCGGTCCCAAGCCCGGATGAAAAAAAGAGGAGGGGGAGCAGTAACAAGCTCACTAACAAAACCTGGGCTCAACTGGCCCGGCTGATAGTAAGGGCTCCAGGGATACAGGATGAGCCTGTATTCTATGTTAGGAGAGGCTGTACATGGCGTCTGTTCCTCATATCAGAGGCGGCCATTTATTTTGGAGCTAAGTCGGCCTGCCACTGAGTAGTACTCCCAGTCTTAATGACAAAGGCAGACGCATTCTACTTTCACCCAGTCATGATGGTTGTCGACCCCATAATTGACTGCAACGGATGAAGACATTAAGACGCAAATGATGATATTTGCTCATCCATTGATGAGCTCTACTCATCCCCAGCAGATACCATCAAAAGTCTAAAGCTCTACAAGCTTGATACCCTAATATGATTGAGTGAAGATAAGAAAGAAGAAGAAGATTAGAATTAGTTATTCTTGGAATATTTTGTATAACACTCTAACTTTTAAGATCTGGAAGGCGGTCACTGAAATCCTTGAGTTGGATCACCGGGCTCTCACTCCGTCTCAGCTCTTGGATCATCAAAGGCTGCTATCTCCTACGTCCACCCGACCTTCTGGCTCCTGTACGATGGTTTGGCGCCTGCGTTAGAGACTTTGTGGGTCCGGCCTCACTCGCCCAACACGGTGTGCCCTGATGTACTCAGTCTCCTTGTCCAGTTTCTGCCGACGTCTGGCTGACGAGAATCTGCCCGGGATCTTCCGTGTTGACACCATCGAGGAGACTGTGGAGCTTAGGTGGATGAGGACTCCATTCTTGCGCGTCACCACCCGTACTGCCTGCCGCATTTTAAGATATTTATCAACAAATATCTATAAAGAGATGTCATTTGTCTTTTCATAAATATCCACAATAGAAAAAAAAAACAGTAACCAAATCACACACAAGCCTTTATTAAGACATAATATAGTCTTATACATGGTGTTTTCAAATTAAAATAATAAAAAAGTAAAAGATAATCATATTTAATGGTAATGAAAATATACAAGGAACAACTTAATTAAGACAGTTAAGCTTATAAACAGATATAGATAGAAACCGCTGGTAGATGTTTCTATTGATGAACAAAACTTTCCCAATAGTTTCCCATTGCGGTAGGACAAAAGGAAGTTGTTTTATTTGAAAAAAAAAAGGTTTAATAGCTTCCTTTTCTATAGAAAGGGCTAGAAGTAATATAAAGGTATATTTCTCCACTGATTCTATACAGCAGACGCTGCAGAATCATCGCGCGCACGCGCAGAATTTCTGAAAAAAATATTATTTTTCTCTATTTATGACAATGACATTTTTATTGTTTTGTACACTACGTGATGTTACCCTTTGTAAATTATATTATAAAATGATTTAAATATATTGTCTACTTTTAATTATTGTTTTATTTTATTAATTAAGAAAAAGGCATCTACTTATCGTGCAACTGAAAGTAGCTGATGGCTTGCGTCATCTATCGGAATAAATATCAACTATTCTCGTTGATTTTTAATTATTCCAGAATTGGCCAAATACCCATTTTTGATTAATCAAGAAAAGCTAACCACGGACGCGTTTCGGGCTGTTGGCCCTCATCAGCGTGGTGCAAGCTGTACCTCAACGACCAAAAAATTGGTCATTAAGGCATCCTGAAAAATCATGAAACGGGTAGTTAAGGCCAGAATTGCGTGAGAACGCTACAAAATGTGAAAAAATAGTACAATTTTTTTCACATTTTAATTATTGTGTTCTCATGAAATTAAAATTGTTTTGTTGTTGTCGTGTCCAATGAAGAGTCTCAGATGTCTCCGTACATCTCTATCACAGCAATGTTCTCTATCTTGGGTGTGTAAAACTGCTGTTCTGGGTCCATGTCAATTATAATGACTTCTTGTTGTTGTCGTGTCCAATGAAGAGCCTCAGATGTCTCCGTGCATCTCTATCACAGCAATGTTCTCTATCTTGGGTGTGTAAAACTGCTGTTCTGGGTCCATATCAATTATAATGACTTCTTATTGTTGTCGTGTCCAATGAAAAGCCTCAGATGTCTCCGTACATCTCTATCACAGCAATGTTCTCTATCTTGGGTGTGTAAAACTGCTGTTCTGGGTCCATGTCAATTATAATGACTTCTTATTGTTGTCGTGTTCAATGAAAAGCCTCAGATGTCTCCGTACATCTCTATCACAGCAATGTTCTCTATCTTGGGTGTGTAAAGCTGCTGTTCTGGGTCCATATCAATTATAATGACTTCTTATTGTTGTCGTGTCCAATGAAAAGCCTCAGATGTCTCCGTACATCTCTATCACAGCAATGTTCTCTATCTTGGGTGTGTAAAACTGCTGTTCTGGGTCCATGTCAATTATAATGACTTCTTGTTGTTGTCGTGTCCAATGAAGAGCCTCAGATGTCTCCGTACATCTCTATCACAGCAATGTTCTCTATCTTGGGTGTGTAAAACTGCTGTTCTAGGTCCATGTCAATTATAATAACTTCTTGTCCTAAGATTTTAGTAAAGTCATACAATGTTTGTCTAAATCTATATATAGTATTTTTATAATCCATGTAAAAGCAATATTTATATAAAAATCATTTTTATTCGATCGAACGTTGTGGCCCACTGTACGTATTACATCCCAAACACGACACCAGCCATCTCTGTCTTGAGCTCGATGTACCATCTCGGTGACCGTTAAACCAGTGTGTTCCTTTAATTAGTCCACGAAGCGTGTCGGTGGGCGTCCAGGTATACGTCACCTAAACGTCTTTCCAATCAGTATGGTGTACTCCATTCCCCTGCGATATGACCGAAGTATCTTAAACAATTCCGTTGTACAGAAGTCGGTCATCTTCCGAAATCGATAGTTGTGATAGTATTGATGTACTACTTCCAAGTTATACGAAGAATTTTTCGCCAACAATACATCTTGAGCGCATCGATTTATTTAACCATTTCAGTTAAATACTCTAGGTCCCTTGGTAAACACTTAAAGCGCTTACTAAGACATTTATAATCATAGACAAAACTTAAGAAAGTTTCCTATTTTGAAGCGCCGCTCGTCTGTTTTTTTTTTTTTTAAGGAGACGGAGGTAATTTTGTTTACACTTTGGTTATACCATGTGTTGTTCAATAAAGGTCACTGTAATATCTTTCAAAGTTATTGTCTGAATCCCGATATACATGGTAAAAGGTACAACTTCCTTAAGTTTGTCTATGAGTGTATCTTGTGTGTCTTCAATAAAGGTTACTGTAATATCTTTCAGAGTTATTGTCTGTATCCCGATATACATTCTAAAAGGTACAACTTCCTTAAGTTTTGTCCATGAGTGTATATAGTGTGTCTTCAATAAAGGTTACTGTAATATCTTTCAGAGTTATTGTCTGTATCCCGATATACATTCTAAAAGGTACAACTTCCTTAAGTTTTGTCCATGAGTGTATATAGTGTGTCTTCAATAAAGGTTACTGTAATATCTTTCAGAGTTATTGTCTGAATCCCGATATACATGGTAAAAGGTACAACTTCCTTAAGTTTGTCTATGAGTGTATATAGTGTGTCTTCAATAAAGGTTACTGTAATATCTTTCAGAGTTATTGTCTGTATCCCGATATACATTCTAAAAGGTACAACTTCCTTAAGTTTTGTCCATGAGTGTATATAGTGTGTCTTCAATAAAGGTTACTGTAATATCTTTCAGAGTTATTGTCTGAATCCCGATATACATGTTAAAAGGTACAACTTCCTTAAGTTTTGTCCATGAGTGTATATAGTGTGTCTTCAATAAAGGTTACTGTAATATCTTTCAGAGTTATTGTTTGAATCCCGATATACATGGTAAAAGGTACAACTTCCTTAAGTTATGTCTATGAGTGTATATAGTGTGTCTTCAATAAAGGTCACTGTAATATCTTTCAGAGTTATTGTCTGAATCCCGATATACATGCTAAAAGGTACAGCTTCCTTAAGTTTTGTCTATGAGTGTATATAGTGTGTCTTCAATAAAGGTTACTGTAATATCTTTCAGAGTTATTGTCTGAATCCCGATATACATGGTAAAAGGTACAACTTCCTTAAGTTATGTCTATGAATGTATATATGAATATCCAAAGAAATTCAAAAAAATCAAAAGAAGAAGAAAATATAGAATATATTTAAATATAAAACAGATGATGTATAAAATAAGTACCATAAAGGTTTTTTGACGATGAAAAAACATGGCGAAGGAAGACGAGTTTCTTTTATCGGTGCATTAGAGCAAGCTTTCGGGCAAAAGCCCTTCGACAGGCAAGATAAAAACGACACTATGAACGATACCGATGGCTGTAGTGAATATATACATATTAATTTACATAAATATAGAAAAAAGCATGCAAATGGCAATTTAACTATTTGTAAAAAAATAAAAAATAAAAATCATAGAGGATAATTCAAGAGATGCAAAACAATAGCTGAAGGAAAGCATGCAATTAAAAGCATTTAATCGGGTAAACCCCGGGCGTTGCCCGGGTCATTCGGCTAGTTAAGTACAGGGTGATCCAAAAGTCCCGCACAACTTTAAAAATTAATAACTCCGCGTATATTTGCGCTAGAGCAATGCGGTAAACACCATTGTGTTCAGGATGCAATGGGATTTTTTATGGCAAATAATGAAAAATTCGAAATTGATTTTAGTTACAACTTTATTCACTAGATGGCGCCCTACCAGAATCAGCGATTCAGCGGCCAAATTGTTTGATAAATTGGAAAATATAACTGAACGACACGTATTTTTACTTTTTGAATACCAGGAAAGAACCCTAATAATATCAAATGGTAAATTAATAAAACACCATTTCGCCAAAAGTTAGAAGAAATGGTTAACGATTTTTAAATACAATCTGAGATATGTAAAATAGGTACATGCAAATTAAAACATGTAGCAAAAAAAACTGATATTTTAGATACGGTTTGCTGGAATCCTCTCAGCTATTTATATTTTGAAAATAATAATTTTCATTTTTTTTTAAATTCAACTCTCTCTCAGTATCGATTATATTTATTTTAATTCATTTGAATAATATATTTATCTATCTCTGATGATTTATTTTACTCTGGAATGCCGTTGTTGTTTTTGTCGTGTCCAATAAAGAGCCTCAGATTCTTTTCGTTTGGCCAACAAAAAATGTCCAATTTATATACACATATATTCTTACATAATGAGACTTTAAAGAATGCAAATAATCTTCATCTATTTACATACACAACACATCTCCCCCCTTAATAATACTCCAGTCGGTCTGGGGTTTCCTGGCTCTCTGAGGTCTAGGACTGCGGACGGGCACTTGCACAGCGGCAGCCTCCGGTTTAGGAGTGCAAGAGGGCACGTGCACAGCAACAGGCCCTGGTATAGGAGTGCAAGAGGGTACGTGCACAGAAGCAGTCTCCTCCTTGTTTCCTGATGTAACCTCTGGAACCTCCTCTTCACTTTATTTCTGACTTCCACCTACAGGCTTCTCTCCTGATGTTCGAGGAAGTATCAAATTTCTTGTCTCCACTTGTTTCTTTCTCACAGGTCGCAATTGATTGATATGCCTCTTATACACGACGCCCTCGCAACTTATAAGGTAGTGACGGAAGTTTTACCGTTCAGGTCCAGTTGCATAGTTGCGGAAATTAACCTCGCAACCTGTAGTAAACTGCTCCTGCCTTCTTACGGCCTCATGAAATACCTCTCGCGGATTTCTCATTTTGGTATTAAATTCGAGAATCTTAAACTTCTCTTCATTAACAGTTCCGCCGGGGAATTCCTTTATTACAGTTTGGGGAAATGCTCTATGAGCAAATAGGAAACTTTGTAGATTCGTCTCTAAATCATCCTTCCCATTATTCTTTCTCAAAAGGTTTTTAAACTCTCTTACATATCTCTCAGCTAAACCATTTGTACTAGGATTATACGGACTGGTCTTAGTGTACCGTATACCATTCATTTTAGTAAATTGCTCGAATTCACCGGAGACAAACTGTCTTCCGTTATCTGTAACAAAATATTAGGGCAATCCAATTCTGGCGAGAATTTCTCTAAGATGACTTATAATCGTTTTTCTGGTAATATTTTGATGATAAAAATTTCTATCCACTTTGAGTATGCGTCCACGAGAACCAAAAACATTCTTCCCATGAACGGACCCGCTAGATCAAGATGAAGTCGATGCCACGTTTTTCGGGCCAAGTCCATTCCGAGATGGTAGCCGGGGGCATGCTTGCCGATTCTTGGCATACTCTACATTCTCTAGTTAACTCTTTGATGTTACTGTCTATGCCTGGCTACCAGAAAATACCGTCTGGCAATCATCTTCATTTTAACAATCCCCATGTGTATTTCATGCAAGTCATTTAAAATTAAAGATCTTAATTTTTGGGGAATTACCACTCTTTCACGCCATTGAAAACAATCAAACTTCAAACTCAATTCCTCATTGATCTTATAATAAGGAGCTAGTGGGTTTTCCCTCAGTACCCTTGTGAATTTCCACATACACACACACAGTTGCCTTCTCTAACATTCCTTAATACTATAGACAGTATTTTATCTCGGGACGTCTCATATGCCACCTCCCTAAAAGAGAACGGTACCTCATCCAACTTCCTGAGAAGAAGTACCTGGTCTTCATCAAGAAACTCCCTGACACTCGATTCTAAAGGAAGACGTGACAATGCGTCAACATTGGAATTATCACTACTTTTTCGAAACTCCTCAGTAAAATTAAATGCAGCTAATTTTAAGGACCATCTTTTAATTCTGGATGCTGCACATATGGGAATTGGTTTCTGAGGTGAAAATATATGAATTAAGGGTCGGTTGTCTGTGTCTAATACGAATTTTCGTCCCAGTAAGTATTGTCTTGATTTCTCATCGCCATAAGTTATGCTCAACGCTTCCTTTTCTAGTTGAAAGTACCGTTTTTCCGCTTCAGTTAATGTTCTAGAAGCAAAGGCTATAGGGCATTCTTCCTTTCTATCATTTCTATGACTCAGAATTACGCCAAGTCCATAGTCCATTAATAATGATTTACATTTTTTAAATAACATTCGATATTTTTCGTCCAATTCCATCTACAATTTTTATTCAAAAGTTGATAGAATAGCGCTAAAATGTTTGCTATATTCTTTATGAATCTATAATAATAAATTAAGAGTCTTATGAAAGATCTTAATTACAAAACATTCTTTAGGTTCAGGGGCCTCTATCACTGCTTTAATTATATTTTCTAGGGGATGCAGTCCATATTTATCCATTTTAAACCCTAAAAATTCCACCGATTTCTTTTTGAATTTACATTTATATCTGTTTAACTTTAAACCTTTTTCTAGCAATCATCTAAACACTAGATCCAACTATTGTTCATGATCTTCAAAGTCTTTTCCTGCAACCAAAATATAAACTATGTAGCAGGCCACACCTGACAAATCAGAAAATAGGCCTTCCATAATCCTCTGAAATTTATTTGGTGCTACCGCTACGTCATATGGTAGTCTTTTATAAGAAAGCAACCTCTTTGTTGTGTTTATATCAAGAACAGCTTTGGCTTCTTCCGCTAACATTACTTGTAAGTAAGCCTGTGATAGGTCTAGAGTCGAAAGGACGGTGCTTGTAGATAATTTTGAAAAGATCTCATCGATCGATGGAATGGGATACCTATCTAATTCTATTGCTTTATTAGCTGTACATCTAAAATCACCACATATCCTTACACTACCATCCTTTTTTGATGCCGGTTCTATTGGAGCGGTCCAATATGCATGAACTATAGGTTATAAAATGCAAGAATTCACTAAACGATCAATTTCATTCTCTACTTTGTTTTTTGGAGAGAAAGGTAAACTTCTGGCCTTACAAAACACAGGAGTCACATCCTTTTTTAAATTAAAATTTATTCTAACGTCCTTCAGACAGCCCAAATCTTTGTTAAACAAATCTGCATACCTATCCATCAAATTTTTATATATTTAAATATATTTCTATTATATTCATTATTTAAAATTTTAATGCTAAACAATATAGAATAATCAAGTTTCATCTGTTTAAGCCATTCTCTTCCTAATAAAATTACCTGGAATTTTTCATTTACAACTATTAATCGTAAATATTGGTTGGCTTCTTTTACAAAAACATTTCTTTGATCTATAAACTCTATTGATTTACCACAAAAGGATTTTAATCTTAAATTTGTTGGAAATAATCTTTTACCTTGCCAATAATTCTTATAAATATCTTTAGGTATTAACGTAACTGGACTTCCTGTATCTATTGTAAATCACAAAGAATAATCATCTACTGTTAAATTTATTGTGGCATCAGTTTCGCCCTGTACAGAATATTGTTGCGCTGGTGACCTGATGTACTGGGAAGAAACATTCGAGCAGTCTTTCCAACGTTTATTCACAAACCAAAAATTTGAAGGCAAAAAACACTTTTTTACTAAAGATTATTGAGTTAAATAATCTAAAAACAAAAGTATGCAAATTTGAAGAAATAAAAGTATGTAAAATATTTATAGAAAACAAAATTATGTAAAAATAATTATACATGAAAGTTATTAAAAATAAATAAGATGTTAAAAGTTACAATTGAATCCATAAGAAAAGATGTAGACAAAACAAGTAAGTTAAAAATGGGACATGTAAATTAAAGGCTCCAGCAGCGCGCCAACATTACTCCCCCTCTTGAAAAAGACTTGTCCTCAAGTCTGGTGATCTGTATAGTTTCATTCTTGTCACATGTACTATTTGTTTCTTTTTCCTTTTTCCCTCTGCAATTTCGATGACTTCGTAGTTCACTGGTGATGTTTGTCGCAGTATTTGGTAAGGACCGACGTATCTTCTTTGTAGTTTGTCCGCTCTTCCTACTTTCCTTATTGGTGTCCAAATCAGTACCAGATCATTGATGGCATATTTAACTTCCCTGTGAGTTCTATCATATAACTGTTTGGATTTATTCTGTCTGGCTATTGTTTTAGAGGTGGATAATTCTTTTGCATATTCTATTATTTCTAATAGGTTCGATACATATTCGTCATAGTCTTTGTGCTTAGAGAGCTCTGGCATATCAAAAGTAGAATCTAAGAAGGTCAATGGCTCTCGTCCGTGGATTAGGAAGTATGGTGAATAGCCGGTAGTATCCTGTATGGACGAATTATAGGCGAAAGTTACGAATGGAAGTATCTCGTCCCAATTCTGATGTCTCTCATCAATATACATGGCCATCATATCAGCGAGTGTACGGTTCATTCTCTCCGTTTGGCCGTTAGTCTGGGGATGATAACTCGTCGTTTTCTTATGGAGCGTATTACATATCTTTAGCACTTCTTTGAATAGTTTGCTCAAGAAGCAACTCCCCCGGTCAGATATAACTGTTTTGGGTGCGCCGTGTCGTAATACCACTTTTTGCAAGAAAAAGTCTGCAATTTCTTCCGCCGTCCCGCGAGGTAATGCCGCTGTCTCGATATATCTGGAGTAATAATCTGTGCATACCAGGATCCAACTATTTCCTCTTCCAGATTTCGGGAATCTCCCCATCAAATCTATTCCCATTTTCTCAAAAGGTCTTGAAGCTGGTGGAATCGGCTGCAACAGTCCTTGAGGCAATTGGGAAGGTGTCTTGCGAAACTGGCATTCAGGACAACTCGATACATATTCTTCCACAGTTTTAAGCATTGAGGGCCAGAAATATTTGCTCTTTAGACGATTGTAAGTTCTTTTAATGCCCATATGACCTGATGTTGGATGGTCGTGCATATTTTCTAAGAGCTCTTTCTGTTTGTTTTTCGGGACTATCAACAACCAAGGATCGCCAGTCACAGAAGGATTTTTCTTGAATAATTTCTCTTTAAATTTGGTGAAGTTCTCTCCGTAGCTGTTTGGATTCTGATTTACCAAATTATCGATCTTTTTTATATAAGAATCATAATCATGTTCCTCATAATTAATTGTGGAAATAATTTTTTCCGGGATAGGACATCGTGACAATCCATCTGCATCTAGATGAGTTTTTCCAGACTTGTATTTAATGGCAAAATCATATTCTTGTAGTTCTAGTGACCACCTCGCTAATCGCCCTGCAGGGTTTTTCATTTTTGCCATCCAGCACAGACTATGGTGATCTGTATATATTGTGAATTTTCTTCCGTAAAGATATGGTCTAAATTTTTTAATCGCCCATATGATAGCTAGGCATTCTTTCTCGGTTGTAGAGTAGTTGGTTTCTGCTTTCTGTAATGTCCTGCTTGCATAAGAAATTGGACGCTCTTTAGTGTTTTCATCTAAATGAACAAGCACTGCTCCAAGTCCTTGGTCGCTTGCGTCTGTGTGGAGGCCTATAGGCTTATTTGGATCGTAATGTATTAATACTTCAGGAGAGATAAGTTTGTTTTTCAATGAATTAAATGACAACTCTTGTTCTTTACCCCATGCAAACGAATGGTTTTTACGGGTCAAAATCTGTAAAGGCAATGCAACTTTTGAAAATTCTCTTATAAATCTTCTATAGTATGAACAAAGTCCAAGAAAAGCTCGGACATCTTTGACAGTTCTGGGCGTTGGAAATTTTCTTATACTTATAATTTTTTCTGGGTCTGGCGCGATTCCTTCATTTGAAACGACATGTCCCAAAATAAGAAGCTTGGTATATGCAAATCGGCATTTCGAAGCATTGAGTGTCAATCCTGCTGTTTTCAAACATTCTAAGATTGTCTTCAATCTGTTCAAATGGGAATGTAGATCTTCTGAGAATATAATGACGTCGTCGAGGTAACACAGGCATATTTTCCACTTATGGGTTCTAAGAACAGTATCCATTAATCTCTCGAAAGTTGCTGGCCCGTTGCACAATCCAAAAGGAAGAACATTAAATTGATAAAGTCCATCAGGAGTGATAAAGGCTGTTTTTTCACGGTCCTGTTCTTCCACCTCCACTTGCCAGTAGCCTGAGCAAAGGTCGAGTGAAGTAAAGTACCTGGCGCCATGAAGGGAGTCGAAGCAGTCATCTATGCGCGGTAGTGGATATTGGTCTTTTACTGTGACTGAGTTCAGATTTCTATAATCCACGCAAAATCTAAATGTCCCATTCTTTTTCTTCACTAGAATTATAGGGGATGCCCATGGACTTGAGGAGTGTGAAATAATTCCATTTTTTAACATACTGTTTATTTGATCACCAATTATCTTCCGTTCTTTTAAAGATACTCTGTAAGGATTTTTCCTAATGGGGATATCGCTCGTTGTTCTAATTTGGTGTTTGACGAGATGTGTTCTACCCTTATACTCATCCGGTGCCGTAAACATCTCGCCATATCCACCAAGGAGGGTCAAAACCTGGCTGCGTTCTTCTGGACATAATTCAGGATTTATATCAAAATCAGTTCTAATAGAGGCTACTCTTTGGTTCTCCGTCTGGTACAGTCTGTCTACCTCCGAAAGTATTCCTATCTTCGTGTTCCGGAAGAGTTTTACAGGTTTGTTCGTACCGTTTAAAATCCATATGTTCAAGTTTTTCTTGGTATTACTCAATAGGGATCTGGTTGTTATAAGATTATATTTGGTTGTCAGAGAAGGAATATTCTCAATTAGTATTTCTCTGCCTGTAATGCTAGTCTTACTATATCCTTTTACTAAGCATAAACAAAATTCAGGAATGATTTTATCCTCAGCTATATGAGCATATCTTAAATTTGGTTCATTTTGGTCAAATACATTTGGGGATTCCACCCACAAGGTATTGTTTTGACAATTTATTAGTGCTTTATTTTGACTTAAAAAGTCATCTCCAAGGATTATTACAGGGTTGCATTTTTTTAAGATAATCATTTCTATTTCATATTCATTTTTATTGATTTTGAATTTAACTCTTGACTTCCCTATTGCATTGAGTTTTTGATCACCTGCTGATTTTAATTTTAGATTTTTATCGGGTATGATCTTTAATTCGAGCTTCTTAACAAGGTCCTCATCAATGCAACTGACCATTGCTCCGGTGTCTATCAATCCTTCTATCGGCATTCCACATATTACAATGCGAATGGTTTTGTTTTCCTGAAGATTTACAATTAAATTTATTCTATCACCGGAGCGTTGCAATCCTTTTGACTTAATTAGTTTTTTGACGCTTCCCCTAGAGTAGGGAAGTCTTCCTCGCTATGAATGTCGAAATCTGGATCCTCTCGCTCCCTATCCTCGATGCCTCTACAATTCTTTAGGTAATCCTCTTGTGGTGTATTTGGTTCGTCTATAGACCTCGTATATTGTCTTCGGATAGGTCTGATATTGTAGTTTTGGTTTTGGGGCTTATACGGGCAATACCTTGAAATATGTCCTTGTTCCGAGCAATTCCAACAGATTCTTTTGTCAACCTGATACTGCCTTCGATAATAGGTATTAGGACGTGTGTATCTTTGCTCGTTGTTGCGATTTTGTTGAGGTGGGGGTGAATTTCGCAGATTAATGCCACTTGTTCCTGCTCTAGTTTCAATTATTCTTTTTCCCTCGAATTTACTCGGAATTATATTTTGCCTTCCATAGTCAGTTGGGCGCTCGTTTGATATTTGGGGTCTCTCGTTTGAAGGTCGTGCTGGACCTCTATAGTTGTTATAATTATATTTTCTTGTCTGAAATGGTTGGATAGGATTAGATCTTTGTCTGCAGCTTCTTCTCTGTTCGAAGTCAACCAGATGTTGATCAATGCGTCTTGCTAGTTCCAAGAATTCTTTAACTGTACTGCAAGGTGTCATTAATACGACGAGTGAGAGATATTTGTTTAGTCCAGTTTTCATATAATAAAGTTTATCCTCAGCGGACATTTTAGAGTTTACCTTGTTGCACAAGTTAAGTACATCTTCAGCGTATCGTAGAGTAGATTCATTATATCCTTGTACTCTATTCTGGAGCTCCATGATTAATTTGAATTTTGTCGTATCTGCAATCCTGAAGTCTCGCATCAGTGTTTTCTTAAAGGTTGTCCAATTGGAAAATATTTGGGGAGTGTTTAGCTTTGCCCATTTTTTTGCAGGACCTTTTAGGTAACTTCTGGCATATGCCAGCATCACGTCCTCGGGCCATCGCTGCTGTCTTGCTAAAAGCTCGAGTTCTTCTAGCCACTCTGCTGGGTCCTCTTCAGAATATCCTCCGAAAAATTCTAGGCTTGGGGGTGGTGGCTGACAGAAGAAAACGTTGTTATTCCACGAGGCGGCATCTTCAGGATCAACTTTTATGCGTCTTGTTGGCGAGGCGCTAAAAGATCTAATTGGTGGTAGGCCTTGTGTCCGCCTGCTTCTTCTTGGGTTGGAAACAGCATCTCCACCAGTGTTGCGCTGGTGACCTGATGTACTGGGAAGAAACATTCGAGCAGTCTTTCCAACGTTTATTCACAAACCAAAAATTTGAAGGCAAAAAACACTTTTTTACTAAAGATTATTGAGTTAAATAATCTAAAAACAAAAGTATGCAAATTTGAAGAAATAAAAGTATGTAAAATATTTATAGAAAACAAAATTATGTAAAAATAATTATACATGAAAGTTATTAAAAATAAATAAGATGTTAAAAGTTACAATTGAATCCATAAGAAAAGATGTAGACAAAACAAGTAAGTTAAAAATGGGACATGTAAATTAAAGGCTCCAGCAGCGCGCCAACAATATATAGAGTCCTCTTGTACAAATTTACATCCCCACATTCTTTTACTAGCTTTGTAGACCCTAATTAAATGACCCAGTTTATTACATTTTAAAACAAGTCTTTGTTCTATGAGGTAAAACAGATGCCACGTGTGAATGTCTTTCACCACATCTATAACACACTATTTTGCCTTTGCCACTTTGCCTGAAAGGCCTATACTGCGCCGTACTATTATTGTACTCACCCTTTTTATCCTTTCAATTCACAGGGGATATCTTGGCCACTAATTTATCTTGTAATTCTCTTGTATTTATCTCCGCCAATTCGAACGAGATCGCCACTGCAAAAACTTTATCCAGGGTGACATCGTCGTCCTCTTGTAGTAGCTTCTTTTGCAGGATTTCCGACTTGATTCCAGCCACAAAACGGTCTCGCATCATGGTTCCCAACATATCAACGAAATTACAATTTATTGCCAAATGTTTCAATTATCTAAGATATTCCGAAATTGATTCTCCTTCCTGTTGAATTCTCTTTAGAAATCTGCATCGCTGTGGTATCACTTTCTTCTTTGGATCCAAATGCAGCTTAATTCTTTGAATGATAGTATCATAGGGTTGATCTTTCATTAGACCAGGAAGAAAATGTCGTTTCCCTGCTTCAAAGTTTCAGAATCTGGTAGCGAGGTAAAAATCAGCACTTTAATCTCCTCCTTCAGATGCCAAAAAGAAAGTCTCAAATTTTTGTACAAAAGATCGAAGTGTCCTCCACTGGGCTATAGCATCTAAAAGGTACTATTAACTTTGAACTTGTCATGCTGATCTTTTCTACTCCTTTGTTTTCTTGAACCAGATAGTTTAAAAGATGTAATCTTAACCCATTTTCCTATTTTTCCTCTCCATAATCCGAGAGTCAGATTTGTTTAAAAGATGTAGTTGTTATACTTGCATAGACGCCGTTTTCCTCAGCTTTTTACTGGCTCTGTAGATCGCGCATCCTCGTCGCCACTTTTGTTGTGTCGTAATTAGACGTACAAGAGCTCAAACTTGACCATGGCCAGCAACAAATGTCCAATTTATATATACATATATTTTTACATAATGAGGCTTTAAATAATACAAATAATATTCATCTATTTACATAAACAACGGTTAATATATAGCGAGAAGAGTAGAGGACTGAGCACAGATCCCTGAGGTACACCAGCCCATGTTCTTTGGTCCTTGGAAAATGTTCCATAGACCCAAATCTTTATCCTTCTTCCCATTAAGAAGTCTGCAATCCAGATTAAGGTTTTTCCTCTTACTCCGATGTTGTGCAGCCTTTCAAATAATTTCTACACTAGATTAAAAGCTGAGGTCATATCCAGGCATACGGCCGTTGTCTTCTTTGGCGGTTTTTCCTAGAAATCTATTATTGATTGACAGAAGTAGAACAGTTTATCAGTTGTACAGTGTCTGGATCTTTAGGCAGTTTGGTAGAAGTTTATTTTATTATTGTTAGTGAGCCAGACTATGAGCCTAGAGTGGATAATTCATTCTGTTATTTTACAAAGTATTCTGTTAAGAGCAATTGGCCGATAGTTCTTGCATTCCTTAGCATCTTTGTTTGGTTTCAGTATTGGAACTATAATTGATATCTTCCAATTCTTTGGTAGTTTACCAGTTTGCCATGAAATGTTCAGTATTCGTAGGAGTTGATTTTTAGCTTCGTCTCCAAAGTGTTTAATCATTTGACCAAAGATTAGAGCATCTCCAGGTGACATCTTGGATTTAACTTTCCTATTGATGAATTTAGCTCATTCAGTGTGAAGTCTCTCGAGTAAATATCTTGTTGATTGTAATTTCTTGCTTGTTTAACTAACTTGTTTATATTATTTTTTAGAGTCCTGCCTTCATTCGTATAGCTGAGTCTGGAAGTGCTCGAAAGATATTCAGAAATTGTGTCAGCCATCTTTTTGTTCGTTCTCGCTGTTCATATCGGTTAGAGTATTGGAGGATTAGTGTGGTTTTAAGTTTTATAACACTAATTATATTCCAGTGATGGCTTTCCTTTTTTGGATCCATTTTCTTTGCAGAATTCTGCCCATTTTTCTTGTTTGAATATCCAAATTTCTTGTTCTATTTTGTGACTAATTTCAATGAGTTCCTTTATGATTTCTTCTGTTTTTTTTTTTTTTGTTTTAAGAAGTTCATTTTTATTGTCTCTCTCTGCAATCATTGCCTCGATATTGTGGTCCTTCCAGTAAAGTATTCACAGGTCTTTACGTCTACCTCTAGGTATCGATACTTTTGCAGCTTTGGATATGTTCAAAGAGAATTTTACCAAGTTTTTGTCAATCGTTCTGTGATTCAATTCTCCGTTGCACAGTTCTTCAAGCTTTTCTGTAATTTTTTTCCAGTGTTCTTTTATTCTGTTGAAACTTCTCAATTTTGAATTTTAGGGTTGGTAAAATTGGTCTGTGGTCACTGATTGCACTTTTCAGAATTTTCCATTGTGTTGTGGGTGCGATGTTGTAATTTATCGCTGTGATGTCTATTGCGGATTCTGTGCCTGTGGACTTGGATATATAGGTGTTCTTTTCGTTATTTAACGGCGTAAGGTCGAGGTCGGTTAGCATGTCCTCAACCTGCTGACCTTTGTTATCCTGGAAAGGTGATCCCCAAGTTGGTCTTTCGGCGTTAAAATCACCAAGTATGATTGCGATATCCGAAGACGCTTCACTTAATGTCTCTATCAGGCCTGTATTGATGCTAGTATTATCGTGGTCATAAACATTTATGATTGGAATTGTTTTTTTCTGTAAGATAGATTTCTATTGCCTGAAGTCTGTCGTGCTTTCTCTAGGCTTACTCTTATTATAGGCGATTTCCTTGAATTTGATTTCTAGAATTTTAATCAAAACGGCAAGTCCTCCTCCGAATTTTTCCGGTCTGTCCATTCGTAGTTTTGTATAATCTTTGATATTGAATCTCATATTCTGATTCAATTTTGTCTCCTGAGGACAATTAATATGTACATTGTTGTCACAGAGAAGACAAGTCAGCTCTTTATTTTCCGCTGGGTACCATTTATATTGAGTTGTAGTAGATTGAATTGTGTCCTCGTAGTAGATTTCTCATCATGAGCTCGAGCTGCAGCTCCTGACGCGGCGATTACCCCGGACGCGGTAGCATTACTGGAGATATCAGTTTTGCTCGTCATTTGAAAATGGGTGCCGTTGCAACGTTAGTCATCTTGTAAACGAACCAGAATTTGGTCAAATATTCCAAGGGTCCAGGGGGGAACCGCAAGGAGGTGTGGTAGAACTTCTCCCCTTCCCCCTGGAATGCCGTCACTACAGGATAAAGCACTCTTGGTGAAATGTTTTAATTGTGATTCAGAATCTGCCACTGAAACTTTACGAGCGTTTCGTTCCTTTAAAGATTTTCGAAGCGGTAAAGGACCAATGAGTTGCTACTCTCTAAAGCGATTGATTAAAAGTTTTGAGGAAACTGGATCTCTGGAAGCAAAACCTCGGAGTGGAAGACCATCGACATGCAAGTCAGTGGCTGTTACGGTTTTTCAGAATGCTGAAGCTATTGAAACGTTATCCACGTATGGAGAAGTAAGTGCTAGACAAGTTTCTCGACAAATGGGGATTTCGTATGGAACAGTTTGGAGAGAACACACATTTAGAATTTTTCTATAAAAATATCCTAACAAAATTCAAAGTTTCCACGAGTTGAAAGTCAGCGATTTTGAGAAGCGTCAAGAATTCGCTGCATGGGTTTTCTGGCAAATTGATATTGATGAAAACTGGCTGTCAAATGTTCTAAGAACAGATGATGCTCACTTTTATCTAAAGGGAGAATTTAACATTCAAAACTGCCTCATTTTGGCAACAGAAAACCCTAGGATTTTTACAGAAATACCACTTCATCAGCACAGAGTTACAGTTTTGTGTGGGTTCACTTCTTCTTTTATTATTGGGCCATTTTTCTTTGAAAAAATCAATGGTAGAACTTTTAAACCCGTTTTTGTAACTGGTGAACGTTATTTTCAACTTTTGAGAGAAAAGGTTATTCCCATATTGCAGGACAGACAAGCACTAAGCGAAATAACATTCATGCAAGATGAGGACCTCCTCATATCTCCCGCGGTGCCAAACAATTGCTGAAGGATACGTTCAGTGGATTTCGTTGATAAGTCGCCACTTTATATACCAGTAGCCTCCAATATCACCAGACTTGACGCCTTACAATTTCGGTTATGGGGGTACATTAAGTCGCGTTTTTATCGATGCCGGCCTACCACATTGGCCATGTTGAAGGCTTCTATCAGATGGCACGTTTTATAAATTTCAACTATTTAATTGTGACCATTCTGTCATCTATCGTCTGCAGGCGGTGTTTGAAAATGAAGGGCGCCACATTGAGCAAGGATTGTGACTTAATACAAGAGAGAAGGCAGTTACCTCATGTGTTATATTTTGCAGCTCTTTGTTTTGGGTTATGGGAATAATAAATGCTGTCCTCACATCTTGACTATTTTTTTCTGTAAACAGTATTTTTTTGTTTGTCATTTGCCCACATCTTATATTATGTCGTGCAGGTCAAAGTGTTATAACATCTCGAATAACACTGGTATACACAATTTTAACCCTTATGTTTAGTTTATCGCTTTTCGCTCATTAGAAGAAATTGCATAAGGAATAATCTCTGTATCCCCCCCAACTTTAGATGTTTTGCGCAAAAAATAATACAAAATGATTTTACTACCACGTTTTTCAACGCAAAAGGTCGATTTAAAAATGATTCTTTTTTAGGGGATACATTTTCAAAATTATGTACAGTATAATAAACAATGATAACATTTGACAAACCCATAGGATATTTGGAATAAAGTACGACAAATATATTTTGTCACTCCCCTCTATATTTCATTTTTATATCATGACAAATATCCAGTTAAATAGTCAAGTGTCGACAATTAGTCAAGAAACTATACATTCCTTATAGCACGAAATCCTATTAGTAGTGCCATCATAATTTTTGGTACTATATTAACATTTCAAAAATCGTGTATTGATATCAGTAGTTATTTTCAAACATTCAATTTATTTCACAAAACTCCATCTAAAATATAAATATTTTTTGCTACATGTTTTAATTTGCATATACCTATTTTACATATCTCAGATTGTATTTAAAAATCGTCAACCAATTCTTCTAACTTTTGGCGAAATGGTGTTTTATTAATTTATCATTTGATATTATTAGGGTTCTTTCCTGGTATTCAAAAAGGAAAAATACGTGTCGTTCATTTATATTTTTCAATTTATCAAACAATTTGGCCGCTAAATCTCTGATTCTGGTAGAGCGCCATCTAGTGAATAAAGTTGTAACTAAAATCAATTCCGAATTTTTCATTATTTGCCATAAAAAATCCCATTGCATCCTGAACACAATGGTGTTTACCGCATTTCTCTAGCGCAAATATTCGCGGAGTTATTAATTTTTAAAGTTGTGCGGGACTTTTGGATCACCCTGTATATAAAAGAGAGAAAAATTTACTAAAGGCCAGGAGAACTTGATATGCGTCGGGGAGATCAATTTTACGGTTAAAAACATGAGGGAAGTTTAAATAAAGGACAGGAGAGGATGATAAGCTTCTGGAAGTTCAATTTTTCTATTGATGCTGTTCAGTTTGTGGGATACTATGGATTCTAGAATGAGTCTTTGGTGTAAGATATGTATGTACCTGTAATGTATGGTGGGGTTTTTGATGTTGAAAGTGTGGCCTGTGCTCTGCATATGTTGATAAATGAGGGACCTGGTATCTTGTCTGGAAATATTACGGGAATGTTGAGTCATCCTGATGGACACAGATCTACCCGTCTCACCAACGTAAGTGGCAGGACACTGTTCACATGAGACGGAGTAGACTGTGCCCACAGAACGAAGGGGATCAGGAGGAGCTGAGGACTTAGTATGAGGATGACGGAGGGATGAAAGAAGGTTCGGGGAGTTTTTATATATGGTACGGATGCCATTGGATTTAAGTTTTCTGGCTATATCAACTGAGGAGGGGGAGTAAGGGAGAAAACACAATGATCTGTAAGTCATGGAAGGATTAGAAGTTGTAGGTGTATAAGTATATTTATTAATGAACGAGAGCGGAAAAGAAACTGCGGAGAGCTGGGTTATGATGTGATTTCTTTCTATTATTTTAAAGATGTCTATGGAACAATGGGCGAATATTCTTTTTGTAAGAGTTCTAACAATTTTGATTTTATGGGAGGTAGGACAGTGAGAATTGTAGTAAGTGTAGTAGGGGGGGGGGGAATTGTTTTTTATGATAAACTGTAGCGTGAAATGAGGATGGGGTGCGAATAATTAAAATATCTAGGAATGGGATAACATGGTTAGTTTCAGTTTCTAGAGTAAAGGAAATATCATGGTTGTAATTATTAAGGGTTAATAGTATGAAGCTCTCCTGACCTTTTTTGCATATACAGAAGATATCATCAATGTATCTTCGCCAGAACTGAATTTCTGTAGAGAGGGTATGGGTGATCCATTCATCTATATTCTAGTCATGACTATTTCAGCAATAATGGTAGATAGAGGGCTACCCATTGGGGAGCCCCTGAACTGTCTATAATGGTGCTGTAGGAATGTGAATGTGTTCATGCTTAAGCATATTTTGGTAAGTTGGACTATGGTTGAAGAAGTGTGGGTATCGACATTTTGCGATTGAAGGAAATGAATCAAGCTATCTGTGATGAGTTCATGAGGAAGACAGAGTTAGAGGGAGGTGACGTCGAAGGAACACATAGTAAAGGCAGGATCAGGTTTAAGAGTTGTTAATTCATTAACAAAGTGAGGGGTGCTGTTAATAGAAAGGGTATTATGTTTTTTTATCGTCTAAATTCAATCTAGGAAGAATGCTTTATCTATAAAGGTTTTTACTTCACGTCTTTTTCTTTCAATTCAATCCGTTTTTTTTTTTTTTTTTGCAGCACCATATACCATGAAATTATTATTTTAAAAAGTTTTTATATTGAAAAAAAAAAAACACAACTAGTGAGAGAGAGAGAGAGAGAAAAAGAGAGATAGTTTCTTTTAAAACATTTTAGACAATGTTCTGTCTTTAAAAAAATGATTTCCATACATTAAAAATAATAACATCAAATTTTTGATTTCCTTGCACTAATAACAATAACAACAAATTAAGTAAAAGGCATCGCCTGATCGTATAAATAAATTTGCTGTTTGCTTGCGCCATTTGAGGACCAAACAGCCCGAAACACGTACCTGGTTATCTTTATTTAATCAAGAAAGAGTAATTAGCTAATTCTGGAATAAATTAAAAATCAATGATTAGTTGATATTTATTCTGACAGCCATATCCACAATTAGGATAATTGCGTGTATATATTACATTATATACAATTAACACAATTGAACATTAGGAATCATGAAAATTAAACGTTCGATGTCAAATTTTGCATATAGCAATTAGAAATAGTAGCTTGAAATATGTACAGTCAACACTTTAGCCTTGAAATATACATACTGCAGAATCTATTAAACTTAATGTATTGGTCTTTATTGCAAGCAACTTGTTTTGTATTAGTCAGGTAAAGTTGGTTTTCTTCCCTTAATTCAGAAGTTAATTCTGACAGATGGTGCAAGCCATTAGCAACTTTTAGTTGCATGATCAGATGTCTTTTTTCTTAATTTATCTACCTGACCCCAATACGATAACAACAAAGTTTTAAAATAATAATAATAAAATAAATAAAAGTTCTATTGAAAAGGTAGTAGTGAGTTTCTTTTACCTAATTTTTAACATGTTTTGTTTGAAAAAAAGAAGAAATTTCTATACATTAAAACGATACGAGTGTTAGAAAATTTGATTTCCTAGCAAATATATTCTATGATATATTTTATCATCATATAGAACGTGTGCAAAAATAATTACATGAAGAAATACGTGAACAGAAATAAAAAAGAAACTTTACCAAAATATTCTCGTTGTATAAAATAAATTACGTTGAAATTTTATTTTAAATTGAAATTAAAAAATCATAAATACCCTAATCTCGTTTATAATACATATAGAAATATATAATCTTTGCCCAATTAGTTTTTAGGCTTTTTTTATATGATGATTGTATTAAAGAAATTTTTTTTAAGGAATATGTTTAAAGTAAAAAATTAACAGAAAAAAATAAAAGAGTTGTCAAAACGAAAATAATATTGTACGATCCAAAAAAGTATTCAAACGAAAATAGAGGCAAAAAGGAAAGAAGAAGAATGTCAGACGAGCCGCCAGACAAACAACGGAAAACAATCCGAAATAGAGAGAAAGAATACAGGGTGGCCAATCCAGAAACCCAAGTATTACGATTGCATTCGGTAGAAATTTATTGCCCCATCGGCCTTCGCGGCAATGGCTGAGCGGTAAGCACGTGGTTGGAGCTTCAAGGTCGCACTCAGCTTAGCCTAAACCAGTCTAGACCAGTCTGATGATGGCCGGTCAGGTGGCTACAGGCGTTGACTGCTCCCGCCGCCCCAACTTCTCTGAGCACGAGACTCAAGTCCTCCTTTCCGAAGTCCGAAAATATCAAGATCTTCTTTTTTCAGTTCGTACAGACCGGGAAACCAAACGTCATGTATGGACATCTATAACAGGTACTGTTAATTCACTTAATCCTGATGGCAAAGTCCGTGAAGTTCGAGAAATTAAGAAGAAATGGCTTAATCTAAAAAATCTTAGTAAAAGAAGATCAGCAAAACAGGTAGAGAAGATGAAAGAAGCGACTCCTGAATCTCCACAAAGCGGTGAGTTAGTTATTGATTGGCCAGGTGAAGATGTTGATACATCGCGAGAATCAACCGTTTTACCAACTAGACCTGACCTTCAAATCATCCCTATACCTCAAACACAACCACAACCATCACCACCAATGTCGGAATTTGATTCTGTCGAGGTCGAATGCAAGCTTGAAATACCTGGTGAAGATGAAAAAATGTCAGAAAAAGATGACTTACCCAAATTATCCATTGAAGAACAAAGATTAGAAGTTGAAAAAGAACGATTAGTAGTGGAACGAGACATTTTAGGTGTACTACAATCCATCCTACAGATTCAGTGCCAACTCCTCATCTTCAAACAGAAGAAACCAAGATAGTGTGCCTTAGGATTTCAACCTTGAGGTGATACCAACCTGCCCAGTTCTGGTGGCAGGCTGCCAGTTCTTTCTCTCAGGTGAGTAATCTTTTTTATCTCAAATGATGGCCTCCCTTTTTCCCCCTAGCTTAGCTTACCTTTTTTCCTGGTACTTGTTATTGCCCTTGTCGCTGGCATCCCCCCTTCCCTGTAAACCAATTACGTTATTTACCTATTCTATTTATATTTACTTCTATAAGAGCTTTTCGAATGTTTACTGTTGTTATTAAATCGTCTGCGTGCCATTTAGAAGGTTACATAACGCCAAATTTGTTTACATTCATAAAAGAAATACGTTTAAATGTGACATATTTAAATTGAAAAATTTTACGTTAAATTATAATTAGAATTTATACGTTATATTTGTGTTTTCTAAAGAGAATTTATAATTTCTAATTAAATAAAATTGTTTCAATTTAATTTGGAGATTAATATTTGGGGAATATATTTATACTAAAATATTTCTAAGACATGTTATTTACGAGATAAATGTGCATAGAAATGATTATTTTTTATTCCTGAAATAAATATGCTATTGTTTTATCAAAATGCTACTTTTTCCGCGCTTTTTTTTTTTTGAAAATTAATTAGTTTAAATTAAAATTATAATATTTTATACGAATTATATCTTTAATATTATTTCTATGTGAGAATTTAATGATAAAACATTACTCCACACAAGTTGTTTCAATTAAATACAATAATTTAGAAGAAAAAAAACAATAAATATATATATAATTAAAAAATCTAATATTAAATTCAATAGCTATTAATGTAATGCAACACATTCTAAACGTTATTATGCGTGTAAAACATTTAATTTTCTTTTCCAATTCATATTAAGAAAGAAATAATTGCCAGTTAATATTTATCACAAAACATTTTTCAAATATTCATTTATATCCAAATGTTTGAGCCAAAAAAAAAAAAATCAACAAACCAAAGAGAATTATGTTTTTATGTGCTTCCATTATTACATTTACACATCATCTTTTTATTTTAATTATTGAGACGATAAATATCACAGACGATCTTTTAATATATAAAAAAAAAAAAAGTGAAAATGATATTGGCATAAAGATGCTCAATAAGTACTTAGGGGGAAAAATCTTAACTAATTATAATTAGAATTGATAATTTCAATTAAACAACGATTACTATATTCATTTAAATAATGAAATGTTTTAGAGTATTAAGAGAGAGGTTTTACATTTTAAGTGCAATTTAATGAGAAAAAAAAACTGGCAAAAAAAAAAAAGGTTTCAACAATATAATATGAATATAGATTAGCTTCTAGTAATAAAAAATAATATAAATTAGTTTTAGAAATTTTTAATTAATGTTATTAATGAAACTTTGGTGAAACCTTTGTAAAATATATGCAAGATATATATTTACTAATTATATATATATATACTAAATTCATTTAAAAATGAGTACTTACTATGAATTAAATATATTCAAAAAAAGAATTATGGCATGTTTTGTGCTTTTACTATTTTTATATAAGCCATTTATTTGTATTGTTTTCATATATTTTTTCATAAATATATATGAGATTATTATGCATAATAAATTATTCAAAAATGTTTAATTCCTTTTAAATTTCAAGTTAATTTTAAACATATATTTCATTGAAAATGCATTGATATTTTACGATATTTGTAGATATAGATAGCTATAATTTTTATGTTTTATAATAATCTATTTAGTGAAAAGGTTTTAGCATCTCAAAAAAATAAAATAGTAGAAAATTCGATTTTAATATTTTTATTTACTAAAAATATAATAGCAAATTTAATTGATCTATGTTAATTGTTTTGTTGTCGTCTTTGCAATATTATGGCAAGTCGCAAAATGAAACTCATTTTATTTTTAAACAACTTCTTTCATTTGCCATGAAGATACTCACCATTTTACAAAAGTTGTATATTTTCATACATTAAAAATATTGCCAAATGCATTCTCTTTTGATATATCCTTTTTTTTTTTTTTTCAATTATATACTCGTTTATACATAAAAATCGCTCATAATTTTTACTCATTTTACTTTTAATTTGACATTTTTTACAGTGTATATATTTGATGTATAAATGATTTATGTGTATATATTTTTTGATATTCTTAAATGAATCTCTACAGTTTTTGTGATACTTATACAAAAGCAATTATATCATTTATGATACCATGTCCATGGCTCGTTCTTTCATACAAAACAAAACATTTTTAGTCACATTACCGGACATATTAAACATTTTTATTTGCTATTACCTTATGTGGTAAAAAAGGTTTTGCGTCAGATGTCATGCCAAATATTAATATTAATATGAGATGGAAGCGGATCCCCCTGTATTCCGCCTCCCTCTTGGTCAATTCTATACTTACATACTACATTTGTAAGTATATAACATGGTACATGCTCTTGGTTTGCGTAACGTGGATTATTTCCAAATTCTCCTGTAATATTCTTGTTTAGTTTTTGATACGTATAAATATATGGTAAATTTATTATTTTATATATAGTTGTGTGTGTCTTGGCGTTTTTTTTTTTTTAGGGTTATCACGTTTAAGTATAGATAAAGGAGATTTCAGGTTCGAATCCTGACATGACCTTTTTTTTTTTTGTAGGGACCCATATTTGCCTTAACGTACACGCTTGTTCGGCGGTACATATACTACAATAGGAACGATACAGAGAAGATTAGCATGGCCCCTGCGCAAGGATGACACGCAAAATCGTGAAGCGTTCCATATTTGCCTTAACAACTTCGTGTCATAGTTACACTCATGGACAAAACTCTTAAGGAAGTGGTACCTTTTAGCATGTATATCGGTATTTATGTGTTAAGACACTTTTTTTATTTAGAGAAAGGTAAACGATAAACTGCCGAAACCGCTGGGAGGGTTTATCATTGTGATAAGGGAAGTATGTTTTATTTGAAATGTCCGCACTATAAATAGTTTATATATCGTAATATAAATGGCGTGACAGTGTATGAAGCTCATCCAATCACATGAGCTTGGCAAGAAAACCTGATTATCGTAAAGATAGAGGCTGCCTGGCCGGCATTCATATTTCTTGAAAATAAAGATACTTCGTCCAGTATAAATCTTTTTATTATCTCGACGTTTCAACAAAAAGCTTTTGTCCTCGTCAGGAGCAAACAAAAATGAAAACATTTAGCAAGGCGTTAAAAATTATTCTAAGGTTCTAAGGGCGTTCTCACGCGATCTTGCTCCTGACGAGGACAAAAGCTTTTTGTCGAAACGTCGAGGTAATAAAAAGATTTATACTGGCCGAAGTATCTTTTTTCAAGAAAAAGAAAACCTGATGGATTTAATAAATATAACGAGAGATAGATGAAAATTTTACGCCGGTAGGGAATTGATCTATAAAAATAAAGGTCAACTCTCCCGGCAAGATAGACGCTAAATCTTAGCGCCATATATTGACCATCTTCATAAACTAGCGGCCTCGGGTCGGTGACAAAGCCACAACACCAGCTTTGGCAAACTGAGAAACCTCCACCTAGAGACCATGGTTTCGGGTTAATGGTCCTCGTTAGCCCAGGTCGAACTTTATTCCATGAGATTTACAAGAGATATTTGTCTGGTAGATTGGCTAGGCCTAATCTAGACTGAAAAGGGCCATTAGCCTGAAAGCATGGTCTCCAGATGGATGCTTCTCAGTTTACCAAAGCTGGTGTTGTGGCTTTAAACCAACCCGAGGCCGCTAGTTTGCTGAGACGGTCAATAGATGGCACTTAGTTTTAACGTCTATTTTGCCGGGAGAGGTGACCTATATATATATCAATTTTATAGGTTCTGGATGCCCTAAAAATGTAAATTGACATATTCCATAACATTGTTAAATTACATATCAATTTAAAATTTTCAGTTGTAAATATCCATGCTGCGCGTGTATGTTTTTGTAAATATTTCTTGTAAGATATAGTCGATGTTTTATTAAGTCCGTTGAAGAGCGATTATCACTTGAAAGCTAGCGTTTTGTAATAAAAAGAAACTCATTGTGAAAAAATATTTTGTAATTTTAAAACGTTTTTCACATTTTTATCATGAATACCATGGTTTCAGTAAAAACAATTCTATGTCCGTTTGGGATTAAAAGACCACGTGTTATTACATACACACAAAAACCTTTATTAAGACACACAGGTCTTACAGTGGATTCTCCTTGGGGTTAAAAGACGGAGAAACCTATGAAAGTGGGAAATATACAAAGGGGTAAAAATGGAGAAAGATTATATACACATGATAAATATATACAGTTTTTAAATATTATTTTAAATATATATTAATAATAATAAATATTATTAGATTTTTTAATATTTATTTATTTTTTAAATTTCTCTCATTATAAATATTTATATAATTTATTTAAAAGATCATAGTCTTTTGTGAGTTAAATATTTGTTTTTTGACTTGTGTTTAGATGTTGTACAAAATTTGAAATATCGCGTGAGAACGCCCTTGCAGCCTTAGAATAATTTCTAACGCTTTGCCAAATGTTTTAATTTTTGTTCGCTCCTGACGAGGACAAAAGCTTTTTGTCGAAACGTCGAGACAATAAAAAGATTTACTGGCCGAAGTGTCTTTAATTTGAAGAACTATGAATGCCGGCCAGGCAGCCTCTATCTTTACGATAAATATATACAGATTATTATTTGAATAATCCTATGGAAAAAAAAATATGGATTTGGAAGAAAAAAAAATATATATTTTTAAAAATATGGATGGAAGAAGTGGAGAGCGAAAAGAGGAAAAAAACAGGTATTTACATATGGAACATACATATAGACCATGTGTTATTATTAAATACTAATTTAAAAATATGTTCACATCTTAATAGCTACTCAATGTGAAAACATAGAAACAATGTACTATTTCTAATTAGCTTTCAACTAGAGATCTATTTAGAATTCAAGATTAAAAAATAGCGTTTTTAAATACACTACACCCATACCTCGCTTTGCGTCGGGGTTACGTTCTAAAAAAACACGACGCAAATTGAAACGACGCAAAGTGAAAATATGTGAAGGCGCAATCAAAAACAAAGGTGTTGCCATATTTTAGGAAAAAAAAAATTAAAGACTCGAATCCAAAACAACGCAACTTCGATAATCTAACGACGCACAGGGAAAATGAGTAAAAATTAGGCAGCGACGCAACTTCGAAAAAAACACAAAACGAAACGACGCAAAGCGAGGTATTGGTGTATATCTTAAATTTAATTTATTTACCAGTTGCAAACAAGACATGCTATATCCGATCTGGATAATTTCGCGTGAAACTATTTACAATAATTGTAGTAGAGTAGGTAACAGAATTATCAAAAAGAAAATAAACAATTGAGAGCATTGAATAAACATGTACATTAAACAAATAATATAATGCACTAGCGCGCCATCTGTTATCAAAATTCGAAACTATTTTAAAGGCGTAAGATTCTTTTTGAAATTAAACAATTTCTACTTAATGGTAGATTAAACTGGCGAAACCGCTGGGAGAGTTCACCACTGATGAGCCAGGCCCTTCCATAAATTTTTCCATTGCAGTAAGGACAGTATAAATTGTTTAATTTCAAAAAGAATCTTACTCCTTTAAAATAGTTTCGAATTAAACAAATAAGCAACAACATATCTTAAATTAGGAATCAATTATATTTTGTATAAGTAAAATTTCCTAAATAGCAATGATTTACTTTTATTAACATGCTTTCGAGGATATGATATTTATTGGACTAAAAGGGATTATAAAAAGCCGAATGCGAAACGCTTGCCTTTTAATAACCTAATTATTAAATCTCACTTCAAATATTTTACAAATTATTTAAGGATCTTTTAAAATTTTACTTCATATATTGTGTCTGTTGTCCCATACACAATTTTACTAGGTATCACAAAATATATTTCAAAATCTAAAGAGACATGGGTCGCCTCTCCCGTCAAAATAGACGTCTAAAACCAGACGCCATCTATTGACCGTCGCCGCAACTAGCTACCTCGGGTCGGTGACAAAGCCACAACACCAGCTTTGGCAAACTGAAAAGCTTCCACCTAGAAACAATAGATCAATCGGTCAATAGATGGCGTCTGGTTTTAGACGTCTATTTTGACGGGAGAGGCGACCCTTGTCTCTTTAGATCAATTTACTCCCGGCAAAATCTACATCTATATTTCAAAATGTAAAAAATAGTAAAAAAGTGAAATTTTACGTTCTCGCGTTCTTCATGCCTGAATACCCATTTCGTGATTTCTCAAGATGCCCCAAAGACCAGATTTTTTGGTCGTTGAGGTACAGCTTGCACCACGCTGATGAGGGCCAACAGCCCGAAACGCGTTCTTGGTTAACTTTTCTTGATTAATCAAGAATGGGTCAATTCTGAAATAATGGAAAATCAATTATATTTATTCCGATAGATGGCGTAAGCTATCAACAACTTTTATTTGCATAATCAGGAGATGCCTTTTTTTTATTATATTTTAAAATGTAAACCATATTGCGAGGATGTTTATTTTTTAATAAAACAATTTTATTTTGTCCTTACTGTCATGATAAAAAGTGGCTCATCAATGGTGAACCCTCCTAGCGGTTTCGCCAGTTTAATCTACCATACCGCTATAATATTGTTTCGTATTGTCCAATACATCATGTTGAATTCAAATTTTATAATCCCTTGCGTTATATATCATATGACAGAAAGAATCCAGTTATCTGTTTGATACACAGTGACCTTTATTGAAGACACACGAGATAACCAAGTGTGAACAAAATTGACTCCTTCAAAAAAAAAAAAAAAAAAAAACAGACGACCGGCGAAATCAAAGTTTTTCCACTTCCTTAAGTTTTGTCCATGAGTGTATATCGATATATTTTACGTTTAATTATTCTTGGAATGCTCTGTTACATGATTGACAGGCTCGAGTAAAATCATAATTCGTTATTCACACATCCCTTACAAAAATTTTTATTTAATTTTTAGTGTAATTTTAATATTTTATTGTATAACCCCCTTCCCTTTGTAATATTTTACAAAACTATTCCAACTGTAATTTAATCAGTGAATAAAATCGTCTCTGTCTCCTTAAAAAAAAAAAAAATAGACGACCGGCGAAATCAAAGATTTTCCACTTTCTTAAGAGTTGTCCATGAGTGTATATCGATATATTTTAGGTTTAATTATTCTTTAAATGCTTCGTCACATGTACGACGGGCTCGAGTAAAATCATAATTAGTTATTCACACATCCCTTATACATTTCACCACCCCATAACCATCAAATGAAGATATCTCCTCTGAATAGCAAACTCGATAGGCACGTGCAATGAAGTCTTGATTCTGCATTGAAACAAATGTAAACACCTAAAGAATTTTATTTAACTCTTTATTTTATTGGCGATTTTATGTAAAATATACTCTCCTGTAGAAGGGCTTTCTTACCCGAAAGCTTGAGAGATTTTTAAATGAAAAATATTTTAAAAAGAAACTTTTCCCTGGAGGCTTAATGTTCTTATTAAAAACAAAAAGCCTTTATTCAGGGTCACTGACCCTATACAGGATTCACCAGAGGTATGCATAAGAACAAAGCAGTGAGACAAAGGAAATAACGATATATACGGAAGAAAAGAAAAAAAAAACAAGAAAGAGAAAAAGGGAAGCAAGAAAAACAACACAAAAAGAGTAGCAGTAAGAAAGTGAGGAGTGAGTGTCACTTGGCCTTCTTCTGAGATATGGACTTGTGGAAACCATAAAACGCCGTAGCAATATACTTATTCTGGGTCATATTGTCAATTATTGATGGAAGTGAAGCACAGAGTTGCCCAGTTTAATGTTCTTATTTTAATATCCCTTATAAAATTTGAATTAAATAAAACATTAATCTCCTGATCGTGTTACTAACAGTTGCTGATGGCTTACACCATCTATCGGAATAAATATTAATTAATCGTTGATTTTTAATTATTCCCGAATTTTCCAAATACCGTTTCTTGTTTATATCCTTCCCTTTGTATATTTTACAAAACTATTTAAACTGTAATCTAATATCACTATGTGACGCTGAGTTTGTTTATACAAAAATGTAATGCCATGACAAAGGTTGGCATTCAGTCAACCGAAATATTGGCAAATAAATCCTTGTATTCAATAACACATACAAGCCTTTATTAAGACATTCCGTCTTTAACAGACAATTCTCCTGTTAGAAATGAATCTAAAAAAAATAAGAAGCAGGGGAAGAAATTGAATCCTCGCTCAGAGAAGAGAAAAGGAAAGAATATCTATGTACAAAAGACTATATACATCGTTTTTCGTGCATAAAACACAGTGAAGAAGTAGATTATTGAGTAAATGGTTGCATCTTGTGAAGGAAAAATATTTCCACACAGTCCTTTTATTCAATCCAATATACGCCTTTATATTATCTAACTAATTATTTATATAAAATCCTCGTATATTAATTAGAGGAACTCGACCACAAAAGAAATGAACACTAAATCATATATAAGTAAATTAAGTCCATATCTCAGAAGAAGGCCAAATGACACTCACTCCTCACTTTCTTACTGCTACTCTTTTTGTGTTGTTTTCTTGCTTCCCTCTTTCTCTTTATTTATTTTTTCTATTCTTCTGTTTATATTGTTGTTTCCTTTGTCCCACTGCTTTGTTCTTATGTATACCTCTGGTGAATCCTGTATAGGGTCAGTGACCCTAACTAAAGGCTTTTTGTTGTTGTTGTTGTATTAGTAAATTAAATTTAACTGCCATCTATCGTTAAAATTTTACACGAATTACTGGCAATGCGTTTCTTTTAAATATCATCAAATATTATCTCTACAGGTAGATGTACAAACAGATAGAGATATCCAATTGTAGAGATAATATTTGATGATATTTAAAAGAAGCGCATTGCCAGTAAATTTATATCTGTAAAATTTTAACTAATTCATATAATCGAATTTTATTTTTTTAAAACCGAATATTGTAAAACTTTTATTTTTCATCACTTTTTTTTTGTATATCTCTAAATATATATCTATAAAATTTCGGAAAAGTATATATTTTTAGGTGAATAATAATGTTTAGTTCTAATTTATTCCTATAGATAGCAGTATATTCAATGTTTCATTATATGATCAGACGATAGCTTTGTTAACCAAAAAAAAAAATCGGTTTATTTATAAAATATTTAAAAACTGATGTTCTTGATTATTTTCACTCATAGACAAAACTTAAGGAAGTTGTACCTTTTTGCATGTTTATATATTTTTAGTAATATATTTTACTTTTTTTTTTTTAAGGAGAACGAGAAAAAAAGGTATAAGAAATCCACAGTTATATATGCAAATAAGGAATGGTTTAGGTTTAAAATATAAACTTCCTTCAAATAAATGCATTTTATTAAGCTACCTAAAATTTTGATAAAAATGATGTATTGGAAAGACTTATAAGAAATTTCTCCTGAATTGGTTATAATAGATGAAAAAATAAGGAGAAAAACGTTTCTTTAATGAACGGATTCGTGACGAAACGTTTTTCTCCTTATTTTTTCATCTATTATAAAAATGATGTATTTTGAAAATTTTTACACGGCCTTTCAAGCCGAACGCCAGTAATTGAGGGTTAAGTTTTGTCTATGAGTGTATATAATGGAAAGGTCTGATTTCGTTGTTTTTGATGGAGACTCAAATTGGCAATTCCAGTCTAAAGCTACTATGTTGGAATGTGGGAGAGAAGTAGGGGGTCTTTGAGGAGATACAGGGGAGAGATAAAACCCGTGGGGGTGGGGAAGGAAGTTTGTCGTAGCCCCCACCCCTCGGTGGCTGTCTAGGCAACACGCTAAGTCCAAACCTGCTCTAGCTAGAAAAAAAAATAAAATTCAAAAATCTTTTATTTACACTTTTAGTAAATTGATACAAAAATTAATAAGAATTACAAAAATTATTAATGAGAATTTATAATTTAGTGATCCCTATATATTGTTGGCGCGCGAAGAAATAATTTATTATTTAATTTAATTATTCAATGAAAATATTTGGAAACAGATTTAAAATTTAAACGAAAAAACATGGTGAAGGAAGACGAGTTTCTTTTATTGATGCATAGGTGCAAGCTTTCGGGTAAAAACCCTTCAACAGACGAGAAATGAAGCGCGAGTTATAAGAACTATGGTACAAATTCTTAAGTCTTATAAGTCGCGCTTCATTTCTCGCCTGTTGAAGGTTTTTTACCCGAAAGCTTGCACCTATGCATCAATAAAAGAAACTCGTCTTCCTTCACCATGTTTTTTCCTTTAATTTCAAATCAGGAAGAATTCTTTATCTAGATTTAAAATTTTACATTTCCTAAATCATCATTTAGTTGCCTAGCTTGCTTGCTTGATATTCTCTAGCTGTAGATAGTTTGGTTGATAATTGTCGACTGGTCGTGGTGACGTCATCAATAAATACTTTCACACCTTCAGATATATACAAAGACTTGATTTCTATGCTACAGAATATATAGAAATCAGTGTATGTATGTATGTCTGTTTGTATGTTTGTCGGCTATACACGTCCACAATACGTAACTAATCTGATTGAAATTTTAAAAGTATATAGAGTAGAATCTGGAAAAACGTATAGTGAAAATTTCAGGTCTCTATCCCGAATATTCGTCGAGTTATTTGCAAATTTGCTCTTTCGCTCGTGAGCAGCGCCTATAGCGGTGAAGATGGGAGGTAATATCACCTGACCTAATGTACATGTAAAGTTTGGAGCGGGGCGTTTGGTTCAAATCACATTAATAGGTAGCGCTCAGCAAGAGCAACCTAGTTCATGATAATTGAACAATGGATAATATGTGAAGGTTATTCACATATTAAACAATTTTTAACGCGGGATTCAATCCCGGTTCATGACTGTCGGGAATCGAGCGTGTTACCCTCTCATCCACCGACTTATTGTCGGGAATCGAGCGTGTTACCCTCTCATCCACCGACTTTTTTAGCGAGGCGTTTCACAAGAGTAACATCCACGGCGCCAATTTATAATTGTTACGAATAGTATTTGAATAAAAACATTTAATCGGGTAAAACCTGGGCGTTACTCGGGTCATTCGGCTAGTTAAATAAAAAAAGTTGTTCTAAGGAAAAGAAGTTCCTCCATCTTGTCCTCCTCCAGACAAGGATAGGATCTCTCAGTTCAATGTTGAGATGATACTTATAGAGACATGGTGGAAGGATGGTCTAAACCGTTGATTTGCGACCGCTACGACCCGGGATCGAATCCTGCATTGGACACTTTTTTCTAATAAAAAAAAAAAGGCTCCGATGGCTCCCGATCCTTTCAAAAGTCCAACCCCACCAGCAAGTGCAAGTAACCATAACGTAGCTCTGACACATTTGTAAGTGCAAAAGTCGAACTGCTTTTCACATGTGTAGACATGTGGTGCACTTACAGTAAAAGCAGTCGCTAACCATTACCCACCATGATTATCATGGTCTGTACCACGTGTACTAGGAGAGAGAAAATAATAATATCAACAACAACAACAACAAAAAGCCTTTATTTAGGGTCACTGACCCTATACAGGATTCACCAGAGGTATGCATAAGAACAAAGCAGTGAGACAAAGGAAACAACAATATAAACAGAAGAAGAAAAAAAAAAAGAGAAAGAGGGAAGCAAGAAAACAAAACACAAAAAGAGTAGCAGTAAGAAAGTGAGGGGTGAGTGTCACTTGGCCTTCTTCTGAGATATGGACTTGTGGAAACCATAAAGCGCCGTAGCAATATACTTATTCTGGGTCATATTGTCAATTATTGATGGAAGTGAAGCACAGAGTTGCCCAAAATAATAATATCGTAAAGATTAGAATAATTTTTAACACTTTACCAAATGTTTTAATTTTTGTTCGTTCCTGACGAAGACAAAAGATTTTTGTCGAAACGTCGAGATAATAAAAAAGGTTTACTGGCCGAAGTATCTTTAATTTAAAGAAAATAATAATAGTTGAAAAAAAACTAATTTAATGATGTGCAAATATACAAAATATGATGTAAAAGTTATGTGCTGATTGTCATCCATCTATTCATATTAACAGAATCTGGTCGGTGACAAAGTCACAACACCAGATTTTTCCATTTTCGGAAGATTTCATCAACGTGAAATGGAAAGAAAGTCTTGAGGATCAGATGAAATCGAAGTTGGCCTTGACTAAACGATCACCATAGACCAAGATCTCCAGGAGGGATAAACGTTTGTGTAGATATGTGATGCACTTACAGTAAAAGCAGTCGCCAACTTCTACCCACCATGATTATCATGGCCTGTACCACATGTACTAGGAGGGGGGGGGGGGGGGACGAATTTAATGATGCAAATATACAAAATATGATGTAAAAGTTATGTGCTGATTGTCACCCATCTATTCATATTAACAGAATCAGATCGGTGACAAAGTCACAACAACAGATTTTCCCTTTTAGGAAGATTTCGTTAATGGAAATTGAAAAGAAGAACTCTTGGCGATCAGATGAAATTTTAGCTGGTCTTGACTAAACGATCACCATAGAGCATGGTCTCCAGGAGGGATAAACGCTTGTTCGGCCGTACAACTACTAAAATTGGAACGATACAGAGAAGATTAACATGGCCCCTTCGCAAGAATGACACGCAAAATCGCGAAGTGTTCCAGGAGAGAATTTTGAATTTAGCAAAGCAGTTATTATGGCTTATCATTTACCCAAGATTGTTTTTTTTTTTTTTTTTGCTTATCCTTAGTACACGTGGTACAGGCCATGATAATCATGTTGGGTAGTTAGCGACTGCTTTTACTGTAAGCGCACCACATGTCTACTACACATATGAAAAGCAGTTCGACTTTGCACTTACAAATGTGCCAGAGTCCCATTTGGTTACTTGCACTCGCTGGTGGGGTTGGACTTTTTGCAAGAATCGGGGACTATTGGAGCTTTTTTTTTTAACAGAAAAAAGTGTCCAATGCGGGAATCGAACCCGGGTCGTAATGGTCGAAAACCAAACGGTTTAACCAGCCTTCCACCGACCCCCCAACCCAAGATTGTAAAGACGTTCACTAGATGGCTCAGTTTTTAATTCTCTTTTAACGGGAGAGGTGGGGGGGAGAAGACCGACCACACCTCCCTGCGGTCCCCCCTGGACCCTTGGAATATTCGACCAAATTCTGGTTCGTTTCCAAGGTGACTAACGAGGTAACGGCACCCATTTTCCAATGAAGAGGATATTCTCATGCCCAGCAATGGCCGCAGCCTTGCAGAAAATTGACTTAGACCCAGAGCAGCAGTTTTACACACCCAAGATAGTGGATATTGCTGCTGCTGTAGTGGAGATGCATGGAGACATCTGAGACTCTTATTTGGACACGACAACAACAACAACGGAAAAGGTGTGTTTATTTAGAATCGGTTTACCAACTACGTAATTTTTATTACAATATGCAGACACTTTTCTAGAACGTCTCAGAGATACATCAAAACGTATAAAGAAGGTTTCAATGTATAGCAGACCGTCAGTATATAGAAATAAAGAAGGTTTCAATGTATAGCAGACCGTCATTATATAGAAATAAAGAAGGTTTCAATGTATAGCAGACCGTCAGTATATAGAAATAAAGAAGGTTTCAATGTATAGCAGACTGTATATAGAAATAAAGAAGGTTTCAATGTATAGCAGACTGTATATAGAAATAAAGAAGGTTTCAATGTATAGCAGACTGTCTGTATATAGAAATAAAAAGGTTTTCAATGTATAGCAGACCGTCAGTATATAGAAATAAAGAAGGTTTCAATGTATAGCAGACTGTCAGTATATAGAAATAAAGAAGGTTTCAATGTATAGCAGACCGTCAGTATATAGAAATAAAGAAGGTTTCAATGTATAGCAGACTGTCTGTATATAGAAATAAAGAAGGTTTCAATGTATAGCAGACCATCAGTATATAGAAATAAAGAAGGTTTCAATGTATAGCAGACTGTATATAGAAATAAAGAAGGTTTCAATGTATAGCAGACCGTCTGTATATAGAAATAAAGAAGGTTTCAATGTATAGCAGACCGTCAGTATATAGAAATAAAAAAGGTTTCAATGTATAGCAGACTGTCTGTATATAGAAATAAAGAAGGTTTCAATGTATAGCAGACTGTCTGTATATAGAAATAAAGAAGGTTTCAATGTATAGCAGACCGTCAGTATATAGAAATAAAGAAGGTTTCAATGTATAGCAGACTGTCAGTATATAGAAATAAAGAAGGTTTCAATGTATAGCAGACCGTCAGTATATATAAATAAAGAAGGTTTCAATGTATAGCAGACTGTCAGTATATAGAAATAAAGAAGGTTTCAATGTATAGCAGACCGTCAGTATATAGAAATAAAGAAGGTTTCAATGTATAGCAGACCATCAGTATATAGAAATAAAGAAGGTTTCAATGTATAGCAGACCGTCAGTATATAGAAATAAAGAAGGTTTCAATGTATAGCAGACCGTCAGTATATAGAAATAAAGGTTTCAATGTATAGCAGACCGTCAGTATATAGAAATAAAGAAGGTTTCAATGTATAGCAGACTGTCAGTATATAGAAATAAAGAAGGTTTCAATGTATAGCAGACCGTCAGTATATAGAAATAAAGAAGGTTTCAATGTATAGCAGACTGTCAGTATATAGAAATAAAGAAGGTTTCAATGTATAGCAGACTGTCAGTATATAGAAATAAAGAAGGTTTCAATGTATAGCAGACCGTCAGTATATAGAAATAAAGAAGGTTTCAATGTATAGCAGACCGTCAGTATATAGAAATAAAGAAGGTTTCAATGTATAGCAGACTGTCAGTATATAGAAATAAAGAAGGTTTCAATGTATAGCAGACCGTCAGTATATAGAAATAAAGAAGGTTTCAATGTATAGCAGACTGTCAGTATATAGAAATAAAGAAGGTTTCAATGTATAGCAGACTGTCAGTATATAGAAATAAAGAAGGTTTCAATGTATAGCAGACCGTCAGTATATAGAAATAAAGAAGGTTTCAATGTATAGCAGACCGTCAGTATATAGAAATAAAGAAGGTTTCAATGTATAGCAGACTGTATATAGAAATAAAGAAGGTTTCAATGTATAGCAGACTGTCTGTATATAGAAATAAAGAAGTTTTCAATGTATAGCAGACCGTCAGTATATAGAAATAAAGAAGGTTTCAATGTATAGCAGACCGTCAGTATATAGAAATAAAGAAGGTTTCAATGTATAGCAGACCGTCAGTATATAGAAATAAAGAAGGTTTCAATGTATAGCAGACTGTATATAGAAATAAAGAAGGTTTCAATGTATAGCAGACCGTCAGTATATAGAAATAAAGAAGGTTTCAATGTATAGCAGACTGTATATAGAAATAAAGAAGGTTTCAATGTATAGCAGACTGTCTGTATATAGAAATAAAGAAGTTTTCAATGTATAGCAGACCGTCAGTATATAGAAATAAAGAAGGTTTCAATGTATAGCAGACCGTCAGTATATAGAAATAAAGAAGGTTTCAATGTATAGCAGACTGTCTGTATATAGAAATAAAGAAGGTTTCAATGTATAGCAGACTGTCTGTATATAGAAATAAAGAAGGTTTCAATGTATAGCAGACCGTCAGTATATAGAAATGAAGAAGGTTTCAATGTATAGCAGACCGTCAGTATATAGAAATAAAGAAGGTTTCAATGTATAGCAGACCGTCAGTATATAGAAATAAAGAAGGTTTCAATGTATAGCAGACCGTCAGTATATAGAAATAAAGAAGGTTTCAATGTATAGCAGACTGTCAGTATATAGAAATAAAGAAGGTTTCAATGTATAGCAGACCGTCAGTATATAGAAATAAAGAAGGTTTCAATGTATAGCAGACTGTCAGTATATAGAAATAAAGAAGGTTTCAATGTATAGCAGACCGTCAGTATATAGAAATAAAGAAGGTTTCAATGTATAGCAGACTGTCAGTATATAGAAATAAAGAAGGTTTCAATGTATAGCAGACCGTCAGTATATAGAAATAAAGAAGGTTTCAATGTATAGCAGACTGTCAGTATATAGAAATAAAGAAGGTTTCAATGTATAGCAGACTGTCAGTATATAGAAATAAAGAAGGTTTCAATGTATAGCAGACCGTCAGTATATAGAAATAAAGAAGGTTTCAATGTATAGCAGACCGTCAGTATATAGAAATAAAGAAGGTTTCAATGTATAGCAGACTGTCAGTATATAGAAATAAAGAAGGTTTCAATGTATAGCAGACCGTCAGTATATAGAAATAAAGAAGGTTTCAATGTATAGCAGACTGTCAGTATATAGAAATAAAGAAGGTTTCAATGTATAGCAGACTGTCAGTATATAGAAATAAAGAAGGTTTCAATGTATAGCAGACCGTCAGTATATAGAAATAAAGAAGGTTTCAATGTATAGCAGACCGTCAGTATATAGAAATAAATAAGGTTTCAATGTATAGCAGACTGTATATAGAAATAAAGAAGGTTTCAATGTATAGCAGACCGTCAGTATATAGAAATAAAGAAGGTTTCAATGTATAGCAGACTGTATATAGAAATAAAGAAGGTTTCAATGTATAGCAGACTGTCTGTATATAGAAATAAAGAAGTTTTCAATGTATAGCAGACCGTCAGTATATAGAAATAAAGAAGGTTTCAATGTATAGCACACCGTCAGTATATAGAAATAAAGAAGGTTTCAATGTATAGCAGACCGTCAGTATATAGAAATAAAGAAGGTTTCAATGTATAGCAGACTGTATATAGAAATAAAGAAGGTTTCAATGTATAGCAGACCGTCAGTATATAGAAATAAAGAAGGTTTCAATGTATAGCAGACTGTATATAGAAATAAAGAAGGTTTCAATGTATAGCAGACTGTCTGTATATAGAAATAAAGAAGTTTTCAATGTATAGCAGACCGTCAGTATATAGAAATAAAGAAGGTTTCAATGTATAGCAGACCGTCAGTATATAGAAATAAAGAAGGTTTCAATGTATAGCAGACTGTCTGTATATAGAAATAAAGAAGGTTTCAATGTATAGCAGACTGTCTGTATATAGAAATAAAGAAGGTTTCAATGTATAGCAGACCGTCAGTATATAGAAATGAAGAAGGTTTCAATGTATAGCAGACCGTCAGTATATAGAAATAAAGAAGGTTTCAATGTATAGCAGACCGTCAGTATATAGAAATAAAGAAGGTTTCAATGTATAGCAGACCGTCAGTATATAGAAATAAAGAAGGTTTCAATGTATAGCAGACTGTCAGTATATAGAAATAAAGAAGGTTTCAATGTATAGCAGACCGTCAGTATATAGAAATAAAGAAGGTTTCAATGTATAGCAGACTGTCAGTATATAGAAATAAAGAAGGTTTCAATGTATAGCAGACCGTCAGTATATAGAAATAAAGAAGGTTTCAATGTATAGCAGACCGTCAGTATATAGAAATAAAGAAGGTTTCAATGTATAGCAGACCGTCAGTATATAGAAATAAAGAAGGTTTCAATGTATAGCAGACCGTCAGTATATAGAAATAAAGGTTTCAATGTATAGCAGACCGTCAGTATATAGAAATAAAGAAGGTTTCAATGTATAGCAGACTGTCAGTATATAGAAATAAAGAAGGTTTCAATGTATAGCAGACCGTTAGTATATAGAAATAAAGAAGGTTTCAATGTATAGCAGACTGTCAGTATATAGAAATAAAGAAGGTTTCAATGTATAGCAGACTGTCAGTATATAGAAATAAAGAAGGTTTCAATGTATAGCAGACCGTCAGTATATAGAAATAAAGAAGGTTTCAATGTATAGCAGACCGTCAGTATATAGAAATAAAGAAGGTTTCAATGTATAGCAGACTGTCAGTATATAGAAATAAAGAAGGTTTCAATGTATAGCAGACCGTCAGTATATAGAAATAAAGAAGGTTTCAATGTATAGCAGACTGTCAGTATATAGAAATAAAGAAGGTTTCAATGTATAGCAGACTGTCAGTATATAGAAATAAAGAAGGTTTCAATGTATAGCAGACCGTCAGTATATAGAAATAAAGAAGGTTTCAATGTATAGCAGACCGTCAGTATATAGAAATAAAGAAGGTTTCAATGTATAGCAGACTGTATATAGAAATAAAGAAGGTTTCAATGTATAGCAGACCGTCAGTATATAGAAATAAAGAAGGTTTCAATGTATAGCAGACCGTCAGTATATAGAAATAAAGAAGGTTTCAATGTATAGCAGACTGTATATAGAAATAAAGAAGGTTTCAATGTATAGCAGACTGTCAGTATATAGAAATAAAGAAGGTTTCAATGTATAGCAGACCGTCAGTATATAGAAATAAAGAAGGTTTCAATGTATAGCAGACTGTCAGTATATAGAAATAAAGAAGGTTTCAATGTATAGCAGACTGTCAGTATATAGAAATAAAGAAGGTTTCAATGTATAGCAGACCGTCAGTATATAGAAATAAAGAAGGTTTCAATGTATAGCAGACCGTCAGTATATAGAAATAAAGAAGGTTTCAATGTATAGCAGACTGTCAGTATATAGAAATAAAGAAGGTTTCAATGTATAGCAGACTGTATATAGAAATAAAGAAGGTTTCAATGTATAGCAGACTGTCAGTATATAGAAATAAAGAAGGTTTCAATGTATAGCAGACCGTCAGTATATAGAAATAAAGAAGGTTTCAATGTATAGCAGACCTGTCAGTATATAGAAATAAAGAAGGTTTCAATGTATAGCAGACTGTCAGTATATAGAAATAAAGAAGGTTTCAATGTATAGCAGACTGTCAGTATATAGAAATAAAGAAGGTTTCAATGTATAGCAGACTGTCAGTATATAGAAATAAAGAAGGTTTCAATGTATAGCAGACCGTCAGTATATAGAAATAAAGAAGGTTTCAATGTATAGCAGACGTCAGTATATAGAAATAAAGAAGGTTTCAATGTATAGCAGACTGTCAGTATATAGAAATAAAGAAGGTTTCAATGTATAGCAGACCGTCAGTATATAGAAATAAAGAAGGTTTCAATGTATAGCAGACTGTCAGTATATAGAAATAAAGAAGGTTTCAATGTATAGCAGACCGTCAGTATATAGAAATAAAGAAGGTTTCAATGTATAGCAGACTGTCAGTATATAGAAATAAAGAAGGTTTCAATGTATAGCAGACCGTCAGTATATAGAAATAAAGAAGGTTTCAATGTATAGCAGACCGTCAGTATATAGAAATAAAGAAGGTTTCAATGTATAGCAGACTGTCAGTATATAGAAATAAAGAAGGTTTCAATGTATAGCAGACCGTCAGTATATAGAAATAAAGAAGGTTTCAATGTATAGCAGACCGTCTGTATATAGAAATAAAGAAGGTTTCAATGTATAGCAGACTGTCAGTATATAGAAATAAAGAAGGTTTCAATGTATAGCAGACTGTCTGTATATAGAAATAAAGAAGGTTTCAATGTATAGCAGACCTGTCAGTATATAGAAATAAAGAAGGTTTCAATGTATAGCAGACCGTCAGTATATAGAAATAAAGAAGGTTTCAATGTATAGCAGACCGTCAGTATATAGAAATAAAGAAGGTTTCAATGTATAGCAGACCGTCAGTATATAGAAATAAAGAAGGTTTCAATGTATAGCAGACTGTCAGTATATAGAAATAAAGAAGGTTTCAATGTATAGCAGACTGTCAGTATATAGAAATAAAGAAGGTTTCAATGTATAGCAGACCGTCAGTATATAGAAATAAAGAAGGTTTCAATGTATAGCAGACTGTCAGTATATAGAAATAAAGAAGGTTTCAATGTATAGCAGACTGTCAGTATATAGAAATAAAGAAGGTTTCAATGTATAGCAGACCGTCAGTATATAGAAATAAAGAAGGTTTCAATGTATAGCAGACCGTCAGTATATAGAAATAAAGAAGGTTTCAATGTATAGCAGACTGTCAGTATATAGAAATAAAGAAGGTTTCAATGTATAGCAGACCGTCAGTATATAGAAATAAAGAAGGTTTCAATGTATAGCAGACCGTCAGTATATAGAAATAAAGAAGGTTTCAATGTATAGCAGACCGTCAGTATATAGAAATAAAGAAGGTTTCAATGTATAGCAGACTGTCAGTATATAGAAATAAAGAAGGTTTCAATGTATAGCAGACCGTCAGTATATAGAAATAAAGAAGGTTTCAATGTATAGCAGACTGTCTGTATATAGAAATAAAGAAGGTTTCAATGTATAGCAGACCGTCAGTATATAGAAATAAAGAAGGTTTCAATGTATAGCAGACCGTCAGTATATAGAAATAAAGAAGGTTTCAATGTATAGCAGACTGTCTGTATATAGAAATAAAGAAGGTTTCAATGTATAGCAGACCGTCAGTATATAGAAATAAAGAAGGTTTCAATGTATAGCAGACTGTCAGTATATAGAAATAAAGAAGGTTTCAATGTATAGCAGACTGTCTGTATATAGAAATAAAGAAGGTTTCAATGTATAGCAGACTGTCTGTATATAGAAATAAAGAAGGTTTCAATGTATAGCAGACCGTCAGTATATAGAAATAAAGAAGGTTTCAATGTATAGCAGACCGTCAGTATATAGAAATAAAGAAGGTTTCAATGTATAGCAGACCTGTCAGTATATAGAAATAAAGAAGGTTTCAATGTATAGCAGACCGTCAGTATATAGAAATAAAGAAGGTTTCAATGTATAGCAGACCGTCAGTATATAGAAATAAAGAAGGTTTCAATGTATAGCAGACCGTCAGTATATAGAAATAAAGAAGGTTTCAATGTATAGCAGACTGTCAGTATATAGAAATAAAGAAGGTTTCAATGTATAGCAGACCGTCAGTATATAGAAATAAAGAAGGTTTCAATGTATAGCAGACCTGTCAGTATATAGAAATAAAGAAGGTTTCAATGTATAGCAGACCGTCAGTATATAGAAATAAAGAAGGTTTCAATGTATAGCAGACCGTCAGTATATAGAAATAAAGAAGGTTTCAATGTATAGCAGACCTGTATATAGAAATAAAGAAGGTTTCAATGTATAGCAGACCTGTATATAGAAATAAAGAAGGTTTCAATGTATAGCAGACCTGTCTGTATATAGAAATAAAGAAGGTTTCAATGTATAGCAGACTGTCAGTATATAGAAATAAAGAAGGTTTCAATGTATAGCAGACCGTCAGTATATAGAAATAAAGAAGGTTTCAATGTATAGCAGACTGTCTGTATATAGAAATAAAGAAGGTTTCAATGTATAGCAGACCGTCAGTATATAGAAATAAAGAAGGTTTCAATGTATAGCAGACCGTCAGTATATAGAAATAAAGAAGGTTTCAATGTATAGCAGACTGTCAGTATATAGAAATAAAGAAGGTTTCAATGTATAGCAGACTGTCTGTATATAGAAATAAAGAAGGTTTCAATGTATAGCAGACTGTCTGTATATAGAAATAAAGAAGGTTTCAATGTATAGCAGACTGTCTGTATATAGAAATAAAGAAGGTTTCAATGTATAGCAGACTGTCTGTATATAGAAATAAAGAAGGTTTCAATGTATAGCAGACCGTCAGTATATAGAAATAAAGAAGGTTTCAATGTATAGCAGACCGTCAGTATATAGAAATAAAGAAGGTTTCAATGTATAGCAGACTGTCAGTATATAGAAATAAAGAAGGTTTCAATGTATAGCAGACCGTCAGTATATAGAAATAAAGAAGGTTTCAATGTATAGCAGACCGTCAGTATATAGAAATAAAGAAGGTTTCAATGTATAGCAGACCGTCAGTATATAGAAATAAAGAAGGTTTCAATGTATAGCAGACTGTCAGTATATAGAAATAAAGAAGGTTTCAATGTATAGCAGACCGTCAGTATATAGAAATAAAGAAGGTTTCAATGTATAGCAGACTGTCAGTATATAGAAATAAAGAAGGTTTCAATGTATAGCAGACTGTCAGTATATAGAAATAAAGAAGGTTTCAATGTATAGCAGACTGTCAGTATATAGAAATAAAGAAGGTTTCAATGTATAGCAGACTGTATATAGAAATAAAGAAGGTTTCAATGTATAGCAGACTGTATATAGAAATGAAGAAGGTTTCAATGTATAGCAGACTGTCTGTATATAGAAATAAAGAAGGTTTCAATGTATAGCAGACTGTCTGTATATAGAAAAAAAGAAGGTTTCAATGTATAGCAGACTCGTATATAGAAATAAAGAAGGTTTCAATGTATAGCAGACTGTATATAGAAATAAAGAAGGTTTCAATGTATAGCAGACTGTCTGTATATAGAAATAAAGAAGGTTTCAATGTATAGCAGACCGTCAGTATATAGAAATAAAGAAGGTTTCAATGTATAGCAGACCGTCAGTATATAGAAATAAAGAAGGTTTCAATGTATAGCAGACCGTCAGTATATAGAAATAAAGAAGGTTTCAATGTATAGCAGACTGTCTGTATATAGAAATAAAGAAGGTTTCAATGTATAGCAGACTGTCAGTATATAGAAATAAAGAAGGTTTCAATGTATAGCAGACCGTCAGTATATAGAAATAAAGAAGGTTTCAATGTATAGCAGACCGTCAGTATATAGAAATAAAGAAGGTTTCAATGTATAGCAGACTGTCAGTATATAGAAATAAAGAAGGTTTCAATGTATAGCAGACTGTCTGTATATAGAAATAAAGAAGGTTCAATGTATAGCAGACCGTCAGTATATAGAAATAAAGAAGGTTTCAATGTATAGCAGACCGTCAGTATATAGAAATAAAGAAGGTTTCAATGTATAGCAGACCGTCAGTATATAGAAATAAAGAAGGTTTCAATGTATAGCAGACCGTCAGTATATAGAAATAAAGAAGGTTTCAATGTATAGCAGACCGTCAGTATATAGAAATAAAGAAGGTTTCAATGTATAGCAGACCGTCAGTATATAGAAATAAAGAAGGTTTCAATGTATAGCAGACCGTCAGTATATAGAAATAAAGAAGGTTTCAATGTATAGCAGACCGTCAGTATATAGAAATAAAGAAGGTTTCAATGTATAGCAGACCGTCTGTATATAGAAATAAAGAAGGTTTCAATGTATAGCAGACCGTCAGTATATAGAAATAAAGAAGGTTTCAATGTATAGCAGACTGTCAGTATATAGAAATAAAGAAGGTTTCAATGTATAGCAGACTGTCAGTATATAGAAATAAAGAAGGTTTCAATGTATAGCAGACTGTATATAGAAATAAAGAAGGTTTCAATGTATAGCAGACTGTCAGTATATAGAAATAAAGAAAGTTTCAATGTATAGCAGACTGTCTGTATATAGAAATAAAGAAGGTTTCAATGTATAGCAGACCGTCAGTATATAGAAATAAAGAAGGTTTCAATGTATAGCAGACTGTCAGTATATAGAAATAAAGAAGGTTTCAATGTATAGCAGACTGTCTGTATATAGAAATAAAGAAGGTTTCAATGTATAGCAGACCGTCAGTATATAGAAATAAAGAAGGTTTCAATGTATAGCAGACCGTCAGTATATAGAAATAAAGAAGGTTTCAATGTATAGCAGACTGTCAGTATATAGAAATAAAGAAGGTTTCAATGTATAGCAGACCGTCAGTATATAGAAATAAAGAAGGTTTCAATGTATAGCAGACCGTCAGTATATAGAAATAAAGAAGGTTTCAATGTATAGCAGACTGTCTGTATATAGAAATAAAGAAGGTTTCAATGTATAGCAGACTGTCAGTATATAGAAATAAAGAAGGTTTCAATGTATAGCAGACCGTCAGTATATAGAAATAAAGAAGGTTTCAATGTATAGCAGACTGTCAGTATATAGAAATAAAGAAGGTTTCAATGTATAGCAGACTGTCAGTATATAGAAATAAAGAAGGTTTCAATGTATAGCAGACTGTATATAGAAATAAAGAAGGTTTCAATGTATAGCAGACTGCCTGTATATAGAAATAAAGAAGGTTTCAATGTATAGCAGACTGTATATAGAAATAAAGAAGGTTTCAATGTATAGCAGACTGTCAGTATATAGAAATAAAGAAGGTTTCAATGTATAGCAGACTGTATATAGAAATAAAGAAGGTTTCAATGTATAGCAGACTGTATATAGAAATAAAGAAGGTTTCAATGTATAGCAGACTGTCAGTATATAGAAATAAAGAAGGTTTCAATGTATAGCAGACTGTATATAGAAATAAAGAAGGTTTCAATGTAGAGCAGACTGTCAGTATATAGAAATAAAGAAGGTTTCAATGTATAGCAGACTGTATATAGAAATAAAGAAGGTTTCAATGTATAGCAGACTGTCTGTATATAGAAATAAAGAAGGTTTCAATGTATAGCAGACCGTCAGTATATAGAAATAAAGAAGGTTTCAATGTATAGCAGACTGTCTGTATATAGAAATAAAGAAGGTTTCAATGTATAGCAGACCGTCAGTATATAGAAATAAAGAAGGTTTCAATGTATAGCAGACCGTCAGTATATAGAAATAAAGAAGGTTTCAATGTATAGCAGACCGTCAGTATATAGAAATAAAGAAGGTTTCAATGTATAGCAGACTGTATATAGAAATAAAGAAGGTTTCAATGTATAGCAGACTGTCAGTATATAGAAATAAAGAAGGTTTCAATGTATAGCAGACTGTATATAGAAATAAAGAAGGTTTCAATGTATAGCAGACTGTCAGTATATAGAAATAAAGAAGGTTTCAATGTATAGCAGACTGTATATAGAAATAAAGAAGGTTTCAATGTATAGCAGACTGTCTGTATATAGAAATAAAGAAGGTTTCAATGTATAGCAGACCGTCAGTATATAGAAATAAAGAAGGTTTCAATGTATAGCAGACCGTCAGTATATAGAAATAAAGAAGGTTTCAATGTATAGCAGACTGTCTGTATATAGAAATAAAGAAGGTTTCAATGTATAGCAGACCGTCAGTATATAGAAATAAAGAAGGTTTCAATGTATAGCAGACCGTCAGTATATAGAAATAAAGAAGGTTTCAATGTATAGCAGACCGTCAGTATATAGAAATAAAGAAGGTTTCAATGTATAGCAGACCGTCAGTATATAGAAATAAAGAAGGTTTCAATGTATAGCAGACCGTCAGTATATAGAAATAAAGAAGGTTTCAATGTATAGCAGACCGTCAGTATATAGAAATGAAGAAGGTTTCAATGTATAGCAGACTGTCAGTATATAGAAATGAAGAAGGTTTCAATGTATAGCAGACTGTCTGTATATAGAAATAAAGAAGGTTTAATGTATAGCAGACTGTCTGTATATATAAATAAAGAAGGTTTCAATGTATAGCAGACTGTATATAGAAATAAAGAAGGTTTCAATGTATAGCAGACTGTCTGTATATAGAAATAAAGAAGGTTTCAATGTATAGCAGACTGTCAGTATATAGAAATAAAGAAGGTTTCAATGTATAGCAGACTGTCAGTATATAGAAATAAAGAAGGTTTCAATGTATAGCAGACCGTCAGTATATAGAAATAAAGAAGGTTTCAATGTATAGCAGACTGTATATAGAAATAAAGAAGGTTTCAATGTATAGCAGACTGTCTGTATATAGAAATAAAGAAGGTTTCAATGTATAGAAGACCGTCAGTATATAGAAATAAAGAAGGTTTCAATGTATAGCAGACCGTCAGTATATAGAAATAAAGAAGGTTTCAATGTATAGCAGACTGTCTGTATATAGAAATAAAGAAGGTTTCAATGTATAGCAGACTGTATATAGAAATAAAGAAGGTTTCAATGTATAGCAGACTGTCTGTATATAGAAATAAAGAAGGTTTCAATGTATAGCAGACCGTCAGTATATAGAAATAAAGAAGGTTTCAATGTATAGCAGACTGTATATAGAAATAAAGAAGGTTTCAATGTATAGCAGACCGTCAGTATATAGAAATAAAGAAGGTTTCAATGTATAGCAGACCGTCAGTATATAGAAATAAAGAAGGTTTCAATGTATAGCAGACCGTCAGTATATAGAAATAAAGAAGGTTTCAATGTATAGCAGACCGTCTGTATATAGAAATAAAGAAGGTTTCAATGTATAGCAGACCGTCAGTATATAGAAATAAAGAAGGTTTCAATGTATAGCAGACTGTCAGTATATAGAAATAAAGAAGGTTTCAATGTATAGCAGACCGTCAGTATATAGAAATAAAGAAGGTTTCAATATATAGCAGACCGTCAGTATATAGAAATAAAGAAGGTTTCAATGTATAGCAGACCGTCAGTATATAGAAATAAAGAAGGTTTCAATGTATAGCAGACCGTCAGTATATAGAAATAAAGAAGGTTTCAATGTATAGCAGACCGTCAGTATATAGAAATAAAGAAGGTTTCAATGTATAGCAGACCGTCAGTATATAGAAATAAAGAAGGTTTCAATGTATAGCAGACTGTCAGTATATAGAAATAAAGAAGGTTTCAATGTATAGCAGACCGTCAGTATATAGAAATAAAGAAGGTTTCAATGTATAGCAGACCGTCAGTATATAGAAATAAAGAAGGTTTCAATGTATAGCAGACCGTCAGTATATAGAAATAAAGAAGGTTTCAATGTATAGCAGACCGTCAGTATATAGAAATAAAGAGGTTTCAATGTATAGCAGACTGTCAGTATATAGAAATAAAGAAGGTTACAATGTATAGCAGACAGTCAGTATATAGAAATAAAGAAGGTTTCAATGTATAGCAGACCGTCAGTATATAGAAATAAAGAAGGTTTCAATGTATAGCAGACTGTATATAGAAATAAAGAAGGTTTCAATGTATAGCAGACTGTCTGTATATAGAAATAAAGAAGGTTTCAATGTATAGCAGACCGTCAGTATATAGAAATAAAGAAGGTTTCAATGTATAGCAGACTGTCAGTATATAGAAATAAAGAAGGTTTCAATGTATAGCAGACCGTCAGTATATAGAAATAAAGAAGGTTTCAATGTATAGCAGACCGTCATTATATAGAAATAAAGAAGGTTTCAATGTATAGCAGACTGTCTGTATATAGAAATAAAGAAGGTTTAATGTATAGCAGACCGTCAGTATATAGAAATAAAGAAGGTTTCAATGTATAGCAGACCGTCAGTATATAGAAATAAAGAAGGTTTCAATGTATAGCAGACCGTCAGTATATAGAAATAAAGAAGGTTTCAATGTATAGCAGACTGTCAGTATATAGAAATAAAGAAGGTTTCAATGTATAGCAGACTGTCAGTATATAGAAATAAAGAAGGTTTCAATGTATAGCAGACTGTCAGTATATAGAAATAAAGAAGGTTTCAATGTATAGCAGACCGTCAGTATATAGAAATAAAGAAGGTTTCAATGTATAGCAGACCGTCAGTATATAGAAATAAAGAAGGTTTCAATGTATAGCAGACCGTCAGTATATAGAAATAAAGAAGGTTTCAATGTATAGCAGACCATCTGTATATAAAGACTGTCCTAAAATTCATGTAACACAGTTTTATAATTAAAATGGCAGACAACATACACGAAGCCATACTGCCAAAGGTCTCAGCAGTGGACCAACCAAGCACAGGTCATAGCTCGGAAGCCTACCAACAGCTGATGACGCAAATCCAAGACCTGCATACGCAAATCGAAGCTTTGAAGTCATCCATGGACACCCCACAGATTCATAAACGATAAAGAACAATTTGGATTATAGATTAGAAACACAATATATTAAGACCAAATCCAAATAAATAGCATGTGATGTTTCAGTAACACCATTGTTAACAATAATCGTAACAATGTAGTTACCGAAAAGTCACACACTCTTTTTTATTTGGATTTGGTCTTATTACCTTGTATTACTTCATAAAGTATATAATTCAGAGTTAATACACTCATAGACAAAACTTAAGGAAGTTGTACCTTTTAGCATGTATATCGGGATTCTCAGACAATAACTCTGAAAGATATTACAGTGACCTTTATTGAAGACACACTATATACACTCATGGACAAAACTTAAGGAAGTTGTACCTTTTAGCATGTATATCGGGATTGAGACAATAACTCTGAAAGATATTACAGTGACCTTTATTGAAGACACACTATATACACTCATGGACAAAACTTAAGGAAGTTGTACCTTTTAGCATGTATATCGGGATTGAGACAATAACTCTGAAAGATATTACAGTGACCTTTATTGAAGACACACTATATACACTCATGGACAAAACTTAAGGAAGTTGTACCTTTTAGCATGTATACCGGGATTCAGACAATAACTCTGAAAGATATTACAGTGACCTTTATTGAAGACACACTATATACACTCATGGACAAAACTTAAGGAAGGTATACCTTTTAGCATGTATATCGGGATTCAGACAATAACTCTGAAATATATTACAGTGACCTTTATTGAAGACACACGAGATAACCAAGTGTGAACAAAACTTAAGGAAGTTGTACCTTTTAGCATATATATCGGGATTCACACAATAACTCTGAAAGATATTACAGTGACCTTTATTGAAGACACACGAGATAACCAAGTGTGAACAATATTGCCTCTGTCTCCTTCAAATAATAATAATATTAAACAACACACATACACACACAGACGACCGGAGGCATCAAAGAATTTCCACTTCCTTAAGTTTTGTCTATGACTACAGTCGGGGTATAATTCCATGACACATGCCATATAACCCAAGAAACAATTCCATTCTGCATGAGTCATTTCCTGAACACGCTATTTCCCTTTTTGGATGTCAGAATTGGCCGCACAGAACATACGATTTGTCATCTTTGGACTTTTTTTCCGAAGTCAAAGGTGTCTAAGACCACCCATACTTTGAAAGAGAAAAAAAAGTAGGGCAATGAATCAACTAAATTCATCCACACTTATGCAAATTGATCGTTGAAATTTTATCAACGGTTCTCCCAATCTCCAGACCACAATTTACCATTGTAACAGACTGAATTTCTTGTATATCTTGCATTTGTATTAAAATACAGTAAATAGATGTTCTAAAAAAAAAACTATAGATATATGTTTTTAGGACTATAGTTATATTTAAAAACAAAATAGGCATATCTTGACCAGGAGCACATATGCTTTTCAGAAGGCAGAGCGCCATCTGGTGGAACAGATATAAACTATTCATTGATTTAACCTGTTCCCTGATATTTGGCCAACCCAATTTCTTGATAAATCAAGAAAAGCCATCCACGAACGCGTTTCGCGCTGTTGGCGCTCGTCAGCGTTGAGTAGGCTGTACAACTGCGACCAAAAAAAAAAGATTTTTGGTCCCAGTGGCTTCCTGAAAAACCAAGAAATGGGTATTTAAGGCCAAACTTGCGTAAATACGTTATATAATATTTATTTATAAATAACCGATATATTGCCAAATAAATCTATTTATTCCACCATAAATATGCCTTTTTATTTCCTAAAATTGTATATAAATATTACCTAAATTATAAAATAAATAAAGCTTCCAGGGTTAAGTTTCTTGTACAACTTTTTATTTCCAAGCTTTCGGACTTGTGTCAATCCTTCAACAGGATTATCACTTTAACAACTTAATAATAAATACACCTATCCCCCGATTTACACGGTACTTGTTTTACACGTTTTCGCTTTTACACGGTTTTCCAAATAAGTTTTTTTTTTTATCGCACTATACTAAATGCTACTGTGATTGAACCCATGCGCTGTGTACACATCTCACGAGGAATCCCGAGCTTATGTGCTGACTACATATTTTAACCTGTCAATGCATTTTATTTCTGTGTACACCTATCCCCCGATTTACACGTTTTTCTCAGGAACGTATCTACCGTGTAAATCGGGGGATAGGTGTACATTTTTTTTATATACACGTTATTATATACATAGTTTAAATACCTACTATATACTGAGAGAAAAATATATTACATTATTTCTGTTTGAAAATCAAAATCTATTGGAAATATACTTGCGTGGTGGGTGGATGATACGTGCTGGTTGAATGATATCTCGAGACTTCAGAATAAATTATATAAATTCGTAGCATTAAATGACAAGTAAACATTTTTTTTAAACATTATGCAATTTATAGAATTGGCAGAATTGATTCTTCAATCTGCTTATGTGACCAAGAAGATCACAACCCTGAGCATATTTTAATCCGGTGCCCACTTGTTGCTGATTTGAGAGTACATTGTCAAATGAACAGTTCTAGTTTAAGCCAAATGGTTTCCAGTAAAGAAGAATATAGAAAATTTAACAAGTTTTGTAGACTCTATCTCAAATGCCGTGGACTTGAATTACATTAAGAATTGAAATTTCTAGTTTTAATAATATATTTGTGCCACTGGTTTAGTGGTTGTAATTCTAAAGATATATTGGACTTTTGATAATATGTATGTAAATAATCTTTGTTTCTTGTATAATTTATTGTTCTAAAATGTAAATTTGAATAAATTTCACTCTCTCTCTAAAACTATAAATAATTTGTATATATATATTTAAAAACTATGTACATAAAATAGTTTAAACATTTACATGCAAATATCCACATAGGATATAGCGTGTTTTTGTAATAAATAAATAAATAAATAAAAAATGCAGATTTAGTTATCATATTTAAATTTTTCATTAGAGTAAGGGCAATAGAAAATTATTTTATTTCAAAAAGAATTATATGCGTAAAAAAATAGTTTAAATTTCTTATATCACATTTTTTTTAAGTGAATAAAACCATATAAAAAATTTAGAATGGGTGTAACAACATTTCAGAAAATTATCATAAAGTATAAAATAGAGGTAGGTTTTATTAAGAATTTCCACACTTTAGGAAATGTTTTGTATTTTGTAGGTAAAAGTATACAAATTGATTCTTTTGATAAGGCACAATTTGGATAATAGATTAAATGGCAAGTAGTGGAGATGATGATATATGATAGAAGCTTTTTGAGAATTAATGAGTTGAAAATCAAAAACAACGTTTTTTTAAGACAGAAAGAAGTACAATTAAAAATTAATTTTATTTGCACTTAGTCAATAGTTAAATAAAGGTAAAAAAAGAGAAGATAACAAACAAAGATAAAAAATTATCCTATATACAATAAGGTAATGTTACATTTTTAGTTTTCCTCATCGAGGGAGGTTCCTTCACCTTGAAAGAGTTTTCCTCCAGATAAGGAGAGGGTCTATTTGAACCCCTCAGTTCTACATTGAGGAAATAGCCATAGAGGTAACTCTTGGTAGACGTCAGGATGGCCAGAACGTCATCTTCCAAGCTCGCCCGAAGAGAAAACCACCGTAGGATAGAAGAGAAAGAGGCCCTATCCATATATATCCTAAATGATGTTTCTTTATTGCAGGGATAAGAAAAGATTAGGAAGATAGAATGGATACGTTCACTAATCTTACACGAGATTGCTTCTTATCTATACTTAGCTATTTCCCAATCTAACTTCTTTATTATCTTCCACAATATAAACGGCAGGAAATTTTCCACTTTGGTACACAATACAAACTCAAGGTTGCTGCTACAGACAAAGGATGATAATTTACAAGCATCTTTCCCTTTCTAAAATGTATTAAAGATTGATATGGTCTGAAAGAAATTATTTTATCAAAAAGGTAACGCATGGCCAATTTGTATTAAAAGGAATTATGAAGAATAAAACGGCTGTGATAGAGATGTACGTAGACATCTGGGACTCTTCATTGGACACGATAACAACAAGAAGTCATTATAATTGACATGGACCCAGAACAGCAGCTTTACACACCCAACATAGAGAACATTGCTATGATAGAGATGTACGGAGATATCTGAGGCTCTTCATTGGACACGACAACAACAAGAAGTCATTATAATTGACATGGACCCAAAACAGCATCTTTACACACCCAAGATAGAGGACATTGCTGTGATAGAGATGTACGTAGACATCTGGGACTCTTCATTGGACACAACAACAACAAGAAGTCATTATAATTGACATGGACCCAGAACAGCAGTTTTACACACCCAAGATAGAGAACATTGCAGTGATAGAGATGTAAGGAGATATCTGAGGCTCTTTATTGGACACGACAATAACAACTAAACAATCTAGGTATATGTTCACCATGTATATAAACTCTATTTCATATATATATATATATAGGTAGTATTATAAAGAATATACTTAGGTGGTGCGTGTTGTAGGACATAATAAAATTATTTTAAATATCTCCCAAATGATAATATCCAACATTATGCTTTATATTGTCCTATTCATATCACTAATACAGCTTTAAAACATACATTTGGGGGGAAAGAGACACTGCACATAGCTTCATATTGAATGTATTACCTGAAGTCTGTTGTTGGGTGCTGCGCTGCCTGGAGTACAGGAGCTCTATCTATGCTTCCTTTCTTCCTGTGTTGAATCTGTAAGACAGGTGGTCTTAATAAAGCTTTGTATGTGTGAATTTATTGAATAATAAATCACACACACACAAAAACCTTTATTAAAACACACAAATCTTACAGAGGATTCTCCTTGGGGTTACAAGACGGAGAAACCTATGAAAGTGGGAAATATACAAAGGGGTAAAAATGGAGAAAGATTATATACACATGATAAATATATACAGATTATCATTTGAATAATCCTATGGAAAATAAGAATATGGATTTGGAAAAAAAAAATTGGAAATATGGATGGGAGAAGTGGAGAGAGAAAAGAGGAAAGAAAACAGGTATTTACATATGGATTGAATAATAAATCATGTTTGCGGAAGAAATATAGATTCACATTTTTAATTTGTTATAATAAGTAAAAATACATTTTAAAAAAACCTTAGATGTATCTGAGTGAAAATAAAAAGCGGCGGGGGACCATCATCATGAATTTCGAACCTAATGTGATTTAATATATAGCAACTGATTAGCGATTTTATAAGTGTTTGCTATATTTTTACCTCTTCTCTAAATATGATTGTCCCCCGCCGCTTTTATTTTCACTCAGATACATCTAATTATTCAATGACAGAAGATACAATATTTTATTTTCCCGATACCAAAATATTTCACGCCCAAGTACCCCAGTTTGGGGAAGTGGCCAGGGTCATATGTGCTGTAGTGATCTTTCCAGTTGGTCTCAAGAACCACGCCATCTCTTCAGCAGTGAAGTACGCGATCTACGTATTCTTCGTAGATCGCGAAATACGTGGTTTCGCTGGAGACTCACTGGCGATTCTCCACCAAACTCTGCAGCGCTGGCAGAGGCGCCATATTCATAGTACATAGTGTATATAATCCATATTATCTTTTTTTAAATAGTGCAGACTGTGTACTTTGCATGTATTGACAAGATGTCAATACAATTATTTTAATTGTCATAAAAAAAATTGTCTATGCTGTAGTGTAATGACAGGTAGGGCCTCTCCTGAAGGAACCATATACATATTATATAATTTAAATACAATTATTTTATTTTTTTAAAACATATTTTTTATTTTCATTCATTGACTGTTTTACATATTTGACCATAGATTAAAAAAACATACCACTTTAATTATTGTTGTTGTAAATATGAATATTTAACCCTACCTATCTTTTATTCACGATTATAGAATTCATTTTATAAATTCTATATTACTGTGATAAATAATTTTATGTATATTTTTACTTCAAGTAATTCAAAATAAAATCTACTTGAAAGGTAATTAATTATCTTTATTTTTTACGACTGCACCTCTTTTCAACAATCAAACACACAAAAAAAAAATTCTAATCGTAATATACATATAGACCATTAACCATTTAAAAAGATTTATTATAAAGCAATAACACACCATCTATATATGTGAAATAAAAACATTTATGCCTGCATGTTTCTTTTACACATGAACAAACTTCTACTATCAAAATACGAAACTATTATAGACGCTAATGATTCTTTTTAAAATAAAATAATTTCTACTGCCCTTACTGTAATGGCCCTACCAACAATTTTTCCATTGCAGTAAGGACAGTAGAAATCGTTATATTTCAAAAAGAATCATACGCGTCTATAATAGTTTCGTATTTTGATAACAGATGGCGCGCTAATGCATTATAAACTTCTACTATCCTTACTACGATGAAAAAAATATTGGGAGGGCTTTGCTCATCATTGGTGAAACCTTCCAGCGGTTTAGCCAATTCAATCTACCAGACCGCTTCTTAGAGCTCTAATACTGTATTGGATCATTCTGCTTATATATGGTACATTGAAGATTGGAATCTCTGTTATGGTGTTAACTATGGACATCAACTTTAAAGACAGTGGAGTTACATATAAATATTTAAATATAAGGCGATAACCTGCCATCTATCTATAGGGAATGAAATCATTTATGCATGGATGTTTCTTTTATACATTAACAAACTTTTAATATCCTTACAACAATAAAAAATATATCTCTCTCTATATATAAAAATGAATGTTTGTATGTCTGTTTGTCTGTCTGTATGTCCGGTATACAAATTCGCGGTAGTTCACTAATTCAAACCAAAATTTCCATACATAGGTAAAAAAAATACGGGGAAGACGATAGGCTATTTTAAAAAATATATAAATCAATTATTAAAACTATATTTTTTTTAGTCAGAAAATGATGATGACGATATTGCTGTATCATGTTTGATTATCAGATACAAAATTATATCGGGAAAAATTCCAAAAAGCAGAGACCACGGGTGAAACCAGTTCATTATTTTGTACGCAGGAACAAAATTCTAACAGAAAAACATTCATTCGAGCAGAAAACAAAAGCCAGATCATCTTTCTATAAAAATATCGCTTCTCAGACACAAAGTTTGGAGCGGGACGTTTCACAAGAGTGACATCCACGGCGCCAATTTATAATTGTAACGAATAGTATTTGAATAGGGTACATTTAATAGGGTAAAACCCGGGCGTTGCCCGGGTCATTCGGCTAGTGTTATATAAAAATGAATGAGATTTTCTGCTGATTTTGGAATTGTTGAAATTATGCTATGGTGATGCAGTCGTGGGAAAAATAAAATAATTTTGATCAGAGATTTCTTTATTCGAGCTGAGGAATATATAAAAAAAAAAACATAATTTGATAAAAGTAATGCCTGGCTTAAGGCGAGTAGAATAAGGAAAACAAAAGATTATTTAAATAATGTACAAAAGTTTTGAGCCGGCCATCGGGAAACAATAACAATCGGTTTTATATAGGGAAAGTACCGACATCTGGTGGTAGATTTAATCAGAATATTTGAATCTAAGAAATATATTTTTAAATAAAATAATATTTTTTAATATAACATATATATATATGTTTTGTGCTTGTTATTAAAGTTTAAAACACATTTAAACTTTATATATTTTATTCAATGAAGATCAAAATTACATAAACATCACGATTAATTATATATCATAACTACATAACATTAAGCCATCTATTTTCAGTTTTGTTTTTGTCACCGGTCCAATATTTTTATTTTCACAGACTAAATTATGAGATTAATTTATAAAAGAAAAATATGCAAAATAAATAAACAACTATATACATCAATATATATTGGGAGGGCTTGGCTCATCATTGGTGAACCCACCAAGCTGTTTTTACAATTTAGCAACTCTCCGATAAGAGGACACCTCTACCTAAAGGACACTTTGGCTCTGCAATTAGATGTTCTTTACAGAGAGGTTCTACTGTATGTCTAGGTCTGAAGATATCGTGGAGGGTAAACTAGAAGAGAAAGGTAGAATAATCTCTCCGTAAGTAAAATAATTTGCTTCTTTTTTTTCATAAAATTAAAAGTTAAATTTTAAGATGACGATCCTCTACTTGATATATTTCAATTTGATAATGTTCTCACGGCTAGACAATGACTTAGACCCAAATTTCCCTATACCCAAATCGATTTCATGCTACGTTACAAATAGGTAGAAGAATTGGACTTAAAAATAGAGAATCGTGATGCTACCAGAACCTATTCAAGACAAGAAAACCTCAAGACTTCCAGGCCATCGTCACGTCAGAAAAGGGAACTGGCGGGAATGGTACAAGAGGAAAACTGGAGGGGCAGGTCCAAGGGCTGGTGGTATTCCACCCCAGACCCCCTTCTCCCATAAATCTGTCTTGAGTCAACATCGTCTTGTCTCACCTATTGTCAGGTATTTCGGTCTGAATGTGGGCTCCATCTCTTTCGTTCTATCTTGGTGGAGACTCTGTGGAATCAGTTCTCTTGTTAGTTGTGGTCTTTTTGTCTAAGTGAGGTCTCTTATGGAACCATTCTCTTTTGTTAGTAGTGGTCTTTTTGCCTAATTGTGGTCTTTTATAGAACCAAATTCTCTTGTTGTAGTCTTTTTGTCTATGTCTCGCATGGCACCATTCTTTTTTGTCTAGTTGTGGTCTTTTTGTCTAAGTGAGGTCTCTTATGGAACCATTCTCTCTTGTTAGTAGTGGTCTTTTTTGCCTAAGTGTGGTCTTTTATAGAACCAAATTCTCTTTTTTAGTCTTTTTGTCTATGTCTCGCATGGCACCATTCTTTTTTGTTTAGTTGTGGTCTTTTTGTCTAAGTTTGGTCTCTTATGGAACCATTCTCTCTTGTTGGTAGTGGTCTTTTTGTCTAAGTGTGGTCTTTTATAGAACCAAATTCTCTTGTTGTAGTTTTTTTGTCTATGTCTCGCATGGCACCATTCCTTTTTGTTTAGTTGTGGTCTTTTTGTCTATGTGTGGTCTCTAATGTGGAAGAACTATTTTGTTTGGTGTGGCATTTTTGTCTAATTATGGCTTGCATCATTTGTCTATTTAATATTTATTACTAATACTATTTGTACTATTAATACTATATATACTATTTGATATTTATTCCGAAAGATGGCGCAAGCCATCAGCAACTTTCAGTTGTACAATGAGGAGATGTCTTAATTTATCCATCTTATCCCAGTACAACAACATATAATCTGTTTTGTAATTATAAAATCCGGTTTAGGTAAGATGTAGTCATAAGAAAGAGATGAAAAACATGTTGACAAATGTTTAGCCTTTGTTCCGGTCATTACGGGAGTATGAGAAGGGCATTATCTCACTAAGGTATTTCTCAATGTTTTACAATCCTTAAATGGCTTGTTTTGGCTCCTCATCAAGATTTTGTTAGATAGCTCTCATGGCATTTTCCTGTCGACATCGTCAGAGATCTTTAGCCTTTTGGTCGATGGTCCATTTTCAGGATTCCAGGAATTCTTGATAGATCATAGGATGGATCTACAAATTTAACAATTAAGATCTATAATCTGTTTCTCTTAAATTGTAAGAATTAAAGTCATGCTTCCAATCAAAACAATACATGATTGACTAAACGGTAGATTGAAAGGAATCCTTTAGATTATATGCATTTTTAGATAATATTATAAAATAAATAAAGCTTCCAGGGTTAAGTTTCTTGTTTAACTTTTTATTTTCAAGCTTTCGGACTTGTCAGTCCTTCAACAGGATTATCATGTTATAATTTAGATAATAAAAAGGTATATTAAATTAAGGAAGTTGTACCTTTTAGGATGTATATCGGGATTCAGATAATAACTCTGAAAGATATTACAGTGACCTTTATTGAAGATACACGAGATAATCAAGTGTGAACAAAATTGCCTCTGTGTCTCCTTATAAAAAAATATAAAAAAACGGACGAACGAGGCATCAACGACTTTCCACTACCTTAAGTTTTGTTCATAAGTGTAGCTATACTTCTTTTCCCCAATATTTTCCTTCAAAACCAACCTCTTCTCTATGTCTTTATTGTTCTACTTCAAAATTCAATATGAAATATATTAAAACTTCATTTATTTTATCAAAATATTTTTCTAAAAGTATACTTTGAAGGATATAAATCAATATCTCTCTCATTAAGAATTACCTCTTCAAACAACACCTCATTACAATACTTGATTATTGATTGTTCTCAAAATGTAATTTATAAATTCAATTTCCATCTATCAATAAAATACGTAACAATTAATCATTTTGGAAATGTGTGTATGTTTATTTTAAATAATATCATCATATATTATCTCTACATACCTTATTACAACGATAAAAGTTATTTAATGAGAGAGCTTAGTTCATCAGTGGTAAGCCCTCTCAGCGATTTCGCCAAATTAAACTCCAGACCGCTCGTACGTGGTTATAATTTTTTTAATTATTATTAATCAAGAATGGGTATTTGGCCCCAATTCTGGGATAATTAAATATCAACGAATAGTTGATATTTATTCCGATAGATGGCGCAAGCCATCAGAAAACTTTCAGTTGCACGATAAGGAGATGTCTTTTCCTTAATATATTGATTGTTTAATTTTATAAGCATTTTTCTCTCTTGGAGACTAAAAACATAAAATCAATTTGTAAATATTCTGTCTATATAATAGAGTCTTATTTATTTATTACAAAACACACGCTATATCCTATGTGGATATTTGCATGTAGATGTTTAATCTATTTTATGTACATGTGGTCGCCTGCCGGTCTCTGCCACTAACAACTTCTTGGAAAGGTTGACATCTTGGTGCACGATGTACGGTCTTAATATAAACCCCAGTAAGACTCAAGCTTGCCTGTTCCAATGGCGTAATGTCCACCCCAACTCCGAGACAGGGCTTAAAATCCTTGGTCAACCTTTAAACATCAAGAAGACAATCACAATCTTGGGAGTAGAATTTGACCAGACCCGCGGATTTGTCGCCCACCTACGCAATATCACACGTAGATGCAGATCAATAATCCCACGACTCACCAACTCCATACAGGGTAAATTTGGAATCTCCTTTTCAGCTGGAACTAGGATTTTCGACGCGGTGGTGGTACCTGCCTTCCTTTACGGAGCGTCAGCAAGGGGACGTCGTGCTCTCTCCAGCGAAGGCATTAGGCAGCTTAGGAGCCTTCACTACAATTTTGCGAAACGCGTACTGAGAGGAGGTCCTCGCACACCAACAGTCTCAGCTATCTCCATCACCGGCAGCCCTCCTCTCGATATTATTGTTAGGTCTCGTACGGCGTTCCTAAAGGAAATAAATGAAGGAAATTTTGAATCTAGACCAGGCCCTGCTTCCTTGCCATACCCTCCAGATAGACGTCAATTGTCTTTCAGTCAAAGCATCGAGGAGATAACAACACCCATAATATTTACAGACGGATCAAAAAATGAGGCTGGGGTGGGCGCTGCAATTGTTCCCTCATCAGAAGATCAGCAGACCGTTCTCTTACGGCTCCATCCAGACTGCACAGCCTTCCAGGCTGAACTTCTGGCAATCCGCTGGGCGGTCCGTCTGGTGGAGGAAGGTTATTCTAGAGATGAAATCACTATCGCGTCGGACTGCAAATCAGCTCTGTCAGCCATATGTACGTAAGGTCCAGTTCGATCGACCTTAGTTGCTGAGATTGTTCTCGCACTGAACACCAACCAAAATGTAAAGCTGTGTTGGGTGCCGGGTCACTGCGGCATCGATGGAAACGAAAGAGCAGACAGAGCTGCTAAGAACGCGGCCGTTTCTACCTTAGAGCCAACATTTTCCATCCTGCCTAGAAGCCTGGCCCGTAACCACTCACGCGCGGCAGCCCTAGACGCATGGATGGAGGTTTATTGCCGGGACCACTCCAACAGACACCTGAGGAGAATAGCCCATACTCCAGACCGGTTGCTCCAATTCCTCCCTAAAGTCTGTCCTGGAGAAGTCACCACCACCTTACTTACAGGACATGGCCATGTTCGGGCAGACTTGGTTCTCTGGCAGCCTGGGGAAGACCCATCTTGCCCACATTGTATGGAGGAACAACAGACTGTGGACCACCTTCTGTTCAGATGCCCTGCTTTCATGCGACACAGAATGCAGACAGCCCTGCTGCTTGGGAGGACCTCCTTCGACACAGTCTCGTTGGCTGGACTCCCGGATTCCCTGCAGGCATGGAACTTCTTGACCAGCTGGTTCGGCCCTGCAATTGGCTTGGTGTAAATATAGTCTAGAGTGGCTGGTTTCTACTGGTTAGCTGGACAGCCCGGGCAGTTGGCCTTTTTTGCGCTCCAGGGGCCTGGGGAACCCTTATTTCTCTCTCTCTCTTTATGTACATAGTTTTTAAATATATATACAAATTATTTATAGTTTTCGAGAGATTGAGATTGAAATTTATTTAAATTTACATTTTAGAGCAATAAATTATACAAGAAATAAAGGTTATTTACACACATATTATCAAAAGTCCAATATATCCTTAGAATTACAACCACTAAACCAGTGGCACAAATATAGAACATTCCATAAAAAAAAAACTATACTAATAAAAACTAGAAATTTCAATTCTTAATGTAATTCAAGTCCACGGCATTTGAGATAGAGTCTACAGAATTTGTTAAATTTTCTATATTCTTCTTTACTGGAAACCATTTGGCTTAAACTAGAACTGTTCATTTTACATTGTACTCTCAAATCTGCAACAATATATCAGAGTCTTAAAGGACCAAGCTATAAGGTATTTTCAAGCAAGTTCTGTCTCTTTTCAGCGGGGATTTGTTTCCTGGTAGGAAAGGGCGAGGTAGGTCGAAAATCTAATACTCCAGGCAGGCCACCCAAGGCGCGAAGGCCGTTCCACCACGCCCAGGTAAATGGTAGCAGACGAATATAGTAGCTGAGTCGAGGCAGGAAACTCTGTGATATAAAACTTCAATACCAAGATGTTAGTAAGGGTTAAGACTAATAGATGAAATGACCAATATACTCTGTAATAGATGTGAATCTCCTAGATCAGCCCTGGCCAACCTAAATGACGCCACGGGCCTTTTTGATTAGGAGCAATATTACAGGGCCGAATTTTAAGGAAACGCGCTTTAAGAAATGTAAATTTCTCTATTAATTACCATTATTCCTAACTTTTTTCTTCCTTTTTATGGATTCAAATATGTATTTTAAAAATTATGGGACATATTTAAAATAAAAAAAAATATTATTATTATTTCAATATATTTTCTGTTTTTGAATATACAGACGAGAAATGAAAGTTAGAAAATAAATATAAAGTTAAATGGCGAGCCGCAAAATTTTTTACGGCGTTCCGCGGGTTGGCCAGGCCTTGCCTAGATATTGTGTCAAAGAAATAATTTATTATTTAATTTAATATTATTCAATGAAAATATTCAAAAGATTGTAAAAATATATATTACTCTGTATTTGTAAAATCATCTTTAAAATATTTCTTTGCTTGCTTGTTCAAGATTCTCTAGCTGTAGATAGGTGGGTTAATTTGTTAATATTTGTCGATTGGTCGTGGTTGTTGGAAAAAAAGAAGAATAGTAAATCAATGATCTTGAAATACTTTTAGACTGACAACATTGTAATATAAAAACGAGAACAAAGGAGTGTTTTTGTTTTGTTTACAAAATTAATAATTGTAATGTAAATTGTTAAATGTTCTTTTCTCTCTCTCTTTGAAAATAATAAATTTAAAATACTTTCATAAAAGGTAAAATCGCCTAATTCTTTAAAACCACTTCAGCTGTAAGTAAACTTGTTATTTGTTGTTTCATTGTCTGAACCATAAGAGATTCCCAACATGGTAGCAGAGGTCCGTGGTTTTTGTGAATCGCGGTAAAATATATGTAAAATATAGGATAAAATATAAATTAAAAATGGCTGTCAGCGAAGATATCGCAAATATTGTGAGACTTAAAAGTCCTGAAAATTTTTATTTATGAAATTTTCAGATAACAATTATTTTTAAAGCAAATGGCCTTCTAGATATTGTAAATGGAAAATCGTTGTTTGAAGACTTGAAAGATGAAACTGGAAAAGATAAATGGAGCCTAAAAGACGCCAAAGCACAAAAATACATAATGTTAACCATTGAAAAGAATGTTTCAACACATATTCTAAATTGCAAAACTTCAAAAGAAATGTATGAAAAACTAGTAGCCATTTATCAAAGAGAAGATGAGCAATTAAAATGCAAATTACTACAAGAATTTCATGGATTCAAATTTGACAAAAATACAGATATGGCAAAAAATATGAGCAGAATACAAAATTTAGTATTCAAACTAAATAATGTAAAACAAGAAATTGAGGAAAGCTTTGTAATTTCTAAAATATTGAGCATTTTGCCAGACTACTTTAATTACTTCAGCACAGCATGGGACTCGACACCAAAAATTGAGAAAACTTGAACAAACTTAATATCAAGACTATCACTTGAAGAAACTAAACAAAAAGTAAAGCCTGAAGAGGGAATAGCCATGAGTGCTACTAAAGTAAAGCAGTGCTTTAACTGCAAAAAGAGCGGGCACTTAGCAAAATACTGTAGACTAAATAAAAAATGGTGTACCATCTGTAAAAAGACAAATCATACTCAAGACCAATGCTTCTTTAAGAAATCTCAAAATAAATTCCAGGAAAATATTCCTTGCTGAATTTGTAAAAAGACAAATCATAAAGAAAAGGATTGCTTTTTCAGAAACAAAAATGAAGAAAAATTGTCCTTTTTTGCAGGAGAGACTTTAAAATGTAAAAATGAGGAATTGCTAGAATTCATTGTAGACAGTGGCTCAACAAGCCATATGATAAATAGTAAAAAGTTTTTACTAGATGAAGTAGATTGCAACTCAAAAATATCAATAGCAAAAAAGGAAGAAACTCTAATAGCAAAATCAGTCGGAAAAATTCAAGGGAAGAAATGTGATCTCAAGGAGGTGATGTTTGTACTAAACTTGACAAATAATTTACTATCTGTAAGTGCCATTACCAGAAATAAAGGCAAAGTCATCTTTGAAGATGAAAAGGTGTTTGTCGTAAAAAATGGAATAAAAGTTTTAGAAGGAGAAAACAGGAAAATGGACTCTATACAATAAATATAGAAACAGAAAATCCCGAAATTGAAGAATCTCACCTAACAGCAAACCAAAATGAAGAAATGCTAAAATAGCACAGAAAAATGGGTCACATAAGTTTTTCAAGCTTAAAACAATTAAAATCTATGGTAAATGGAATAAACATAGAAAACATAAGTCAAGTGAAAAAACTGTTGAATGTGATAAGATCACTGATTTAAGAGGGAATGTTGGAAAAAAAAAAGAAGAATAGTAAATCAATGATCTTGAAATACTTTTAGACTGACAACACTGTAATATAAAAACGAGAACAAAGGAGTGTTTTTGTTTTGTTTACAAAATAAGTAATTGTAATGTAAATTGTTAAATGTTATTTTTTCTCTCTCTCTTTGAAAATAATAAATTTAAAATACTTTGATAAAAGGTAAAATCGCCTAATTCTTTAAAACCACTTCAGCTGTAAGTAAACTTATTATTTGTTGTTTCATTGTCTGAACCATAAGAGATTCCCAACAGTGGTGACGTTATGAATAAATACTTTCACGCCTTCAGATATACAAAGACTTGATTTCCACGCTACAATATTAATTAAATAATACAATAGGTTTCTGGAGATGAGTTTCTTCTGATTTTTTATTCCATTATCAAGCTTTCATGCATTTCCACCCTTCTCTACAGAAGTACAAAATGAACAAGAATGAAAAGCCATTAGATACTAACTAACTATGCTAATTTTACCATTTTTAATGTCAATATTTGGAAGGTTTTTTTTCTACAACATTGTAAAGCCTAATAATAAATACGTTTTCAAATTTTACTGTCAACATTTTTGATACTTTAGTAAAAATTATTTTAAATGCTTCCTATTTGGTAACTTTTGATATCCGTTTTTTTCTTTTAATAAAAAGCATTTGCATTAACAACAAATAATTGTAATTTTATTTAGAATGAAAGTACAATGTTTTTATGATATATTATATTAAAATTTGACAAACAAAATAAAGGTTTCATATGTCGCACATAACATCATCTGAGAAAATATTTTACATTTACATATAACATTTGAAAATAAACGTAATATTAGTCTAAATAAAATTGTTAAATGTAAAGTAGCGGAGTTTTAAATATGATATTTAAATAAAAATTGAAGCTTAAATTGTTGGCATATAATTACTAAATATTATTTTTAAATGTTAAAATAAATGTAATTTTCAGACTTTTAAACATTGATATCAAACTTTGAAGTTGTTAATCTTCGAATAATTGTGATAAGAGATCTTAAAATATTCGTTATTAAACTATAAAATGTTATTATGCCACAAAATGTTGTTGTTAAATTTTAAAATATGCTTAAGAGGGCAGAAACTTTAATATACACACTAAAATCAAAAATGTACTTATTAAAATAAAAAATAACCTTAAAAACGGTACTAAATAAACTAATTAATAAAACTAATAAACTAAATTAAATGTCATTTTTACGTCAATTAGCTATTAAAAATAAATATAAACAATATATTTTTTAAAAATTAAAATTATATTTTTATTTCTTATAATATATATAATTCAAGCCATTTAAAAATATTATTGTTTAACAATTATTTTTATTATTCTTTTTATTTTAAATTTTCGATTTAAATACACTGTAATTTTTAGATGAAATAGAATATTTTTAAAAAGGGTTGTCGTAATTCGAAAAAAAAGTTTTCATTTTAGAATTAATTAATATGTTAGTTTTAAGGTAAATGTATTATTGTATTTTTTAAGAAACAACGAGAGAATAAAAGAGCAATGTTTTTAAATCATATAAAAGGAGAGAATAGCGTTCGAATTATAAAGCAGAAGGTCACGGCCCGAAAATGTTAGGCTTCTATATTTGAAATGGAGCCGCAAAAAAAAAAAAGAAAGAAAATTTGAGAGTTAATGAAAATAATTCCATTCTTGCGGTACAAGTTTCATTTTTAATATATTTAACTTAACAATAAATATATTTTATACAAAATCCAATATAAATTTAGAATTTTGTAAAAATAATTTTTGATCAAATAAAAAGTGAACATCCAGTTGTTATCGGCTCAAGAACGTTACTGAAAAATGTACAAATTTTGCAAGAAATGAATGGGAACTAAATCTTTCAAAATGAAAATATAAAATTCTAAAATAAAAAATGAAAAATTTCTAGCGTATAAAAAAATATTTTTAAAAAAGTACGCAAACAACTTGAAAAAAAAAAAATGCAGAACGCTCATTGGTCGCTTAATTGGCCTGGTGTGGTTACTTCGCTTCGTATTTACGCCGCGTAAAAAAAAAGTTCTTCAAATGAAAATAATAAATAGCCAAAAAGACTAATCAAAATGTAGCCGAAAAATTTCCTCAGGTTTATAAAAAGCGACATGCAAAATTTGGTACCAATTGGTTTAGTAGTTTTGAGTATATCGCGAAACAGACATTGACTTTTATGTATAAGAAGATAAAGATAATAAAAGGGAATCAAAATATTCGAATTCTTAAAAATATATCAATAAATTCTTTTAAAATAACAAAAATTCATTTAATTTTATCAAGTAGCTTTCATGTTACAGCTCAATAAAGAAAATTGGAATATGCAGTCCATATGTTCTGAAAGGCTCTCCAGAAAAAAATATTATAACTAGAATTTGAGGAAGGAAGAAGAGGGAAGACTATTTTGATTTTGTTGACCATTGACCTCATGGACCGGAGTGAATCGAGTTACTTTTTATTCAAAAGAAAATCCCTGGATCAAGGCCGATAGAACTCCATGAACTACTAGTCAATCTTCACATCGGAGATCCCACATAATGATAATAAGGTATGTCCTTTATAAAATAGAGAATTATACCATATTCATCATCATCAAAAATTATGAATTTTAAACGAGTTATCTTTTTATAACATGCATGTGATTGCTATAATATGCTGAAAGGTAGTCAAACTTCCATGTATCATATTCCAATATATCCATATTTTATACAATTAAAGTTGCAAGGCTTTTCTATTAAGAGTTAAATGTTAATTTTCAATTGTTGTCTTTTAAAAAAATGCAAATAATATTTAATTTAAATGATAAGGCATAGTTTAGATCAAGCATGTCAAACTCAAATCCTAACACGGGCCAAATAAAAAAGTAATAAGATTATGTGGTCCGCAAAAAAAGAAAACAAGTAATTATATTTTTATAGTAACATTTATGTAGGTTTATTTGAAAAATACTAATAAGAAAAAAGAAAGTCAAGTTAATATTTTCTCCCTGATATTTGGCATCTCTTTTCTGCTACCATCTTTCCTACTTCGGGGGAAATCTTGTTCGCAGTGATTAATTTTAAAACTGACCCAAGGTGGACGTCAGTAATTCTCGATCTGATTGGAGACTTATTTCCTTTCATAAGTGAAAATAACTGCTCGCACCAATAAGTACTTCCAAACATGGACATAATTTCATATGCTAATTTTCGAGTGTTTTCAAATCTGGCTGGCAAATATTTTTAAAATTCAGAAACGCCAACTTCAATGAATTTTGCCTTTAAATCTGAATCGCACTGGATATCTATTTTTAAATTAATATATATTTTTAAATTAAAATATATTGTCTGATGGGCAGCAAATTTATTCGTTGTGGGCCGCATGAGGCCCGCGGGCCGCGAGTTTGACATGCTTGGTTTAGATTATATTATAAATACAAGGTAATAAAACCAAATATAAATGAATAGTGTATGAAGTTTCGGTGACAACGCGGTTACCGGACGTATGTCACACACTATTTATATATCTAGATTTGGTCTTGTTACCTTGTATTTATAATTTAAAGTATGATAATCCAATCCAAAGATATATTAACAGATATCGATAAACGATCAATATTACTTTAGCTAAAAGTTTCTTTTATTACAAAACATTTTAAAGTTCGAAAACCTGTTTATATAGATTGTATAAATTAATATGAAACTTTTATCCTAAAGTAATATATTGATCATTTATTGATATATCAGTGTCCAAATAATCTATATCGAAATTTAATTTTAAAAACAACATATTATATATACGATTAAAAATATTCTTACCTATGTAAAAACAATTTCTTTATATTCCGATTTTTTTATGAAATGAAATTCTATGAAATGCGTGTTGGTGTTATAGATTTAAAACGTTTCAAATAAGAAAAAAAAAGTAGTTGAAATGAAAAGAGTAACGGATAAAAATTTTGTGGGGATAAAGAAAAATATGTCAATGTTTTTTTGTTCTGCCAACTTCGACTGCATAAACGTCAGTACTTGTAGAGGAAGAGATAGCCTTCAGGTTTCTGGTTTATGTTTACATGTCTTAAGCTATATCTCTATAAAAAGAAAGGTAACCTCTCCCGTCAAAATATACTTAAGTCTATGCGCTATTTATCGACAGTCTCTGCAAACAACCCGTTAAGAAAGCCACAACACCAATTTCTGAAAATTCAGAACGCCCTCCCGAATGACCCTCATCATTCTAGAGTCTAGCGACTTTGCCAGATAAACATTTCTAAGAATTCCATGAATCCCGTATATTTCTCATCAAATCAGAGTAGGTCCTTGACTGACGAGGGCCATAACAGAAACCATGGTCTCCCACTGAACCATCTGAATTTGCTTTTGTTGTGTCTTTGTAACCAACCTGAGTATGCTGAGAAGTCAGCTGATGCATAGTTTTTGTGCCTATTTTCACGGTAGAGATGACCTTTCTTTATATCAATATCCTCCCGTCAAATTTCCATCTAACCCTACAGTTATAAGTTTGAAATGCAGAAAAGTATAAACACGTATGTGTGTGTGTGCTAAATATATATTCTTTTAAAGTTTATCACCCTTTTTTACCTGTGTTTGCTTTAATACTGTGTACACAATATATACTCTGCAGTGATAAACATACTATTTTATGAAGTGTATGAATTTATACCATTTTTCTATATCCTTAAAAATTATTTATCGTAATTGAATACAGTTATTTTCAATATATTTATATACTTTTAACTGTTCTATCCGCTTGATTGTTTTTTGGTGACACGATTCAATTTTTAAATTAGAACTTTGTTACATTCAACTAGAAAATTATGGTTTTCATACGCACGCTATTTTTTGTTAATCTTCTCTTATTATTTGCACCTTTTTTAAATTTAGCTATAGCAATGGTCAAAAACACGTCAATATTTCTTCAATTCAATTAATATCCAGGAGATATAAATCGATAGAAAATTAAATAAAGCTGAAAAATGCGAAATACTACATTTATATATATGCTACAAAATATGAAGAAAATAAAATCAATACAACAACAACAACAAAAACCTTTATTAAGACACTATTGTCTTAAAAGGGGATTCCCCTAAAAGGTTATATATGTACATGAGTGAGGAGGAAAAGCAGTTTAGAGGGGAGGGGGAGCAATCAGCCGTTGTCTGTGGAGTTGAGCACTTCTTCTCTCATTTTATCAATCGCCTTGAAAAATTTAAAATATTTATAAACAAATGTTTTATCCAGCAGGAGAGCAGTAAAGATTTTATATACATGTTGTTCATTGTAGTGAGTTAGCTCCGAAATTTCGCGAATTTCCATTCTCTTTTCATGTAGGAATGGGCAATGGAATAGATAGTGGACCAAATTGTCTTGGATGCCAACATTGCAGAAGTAGCAATTTAAAGGGTCGCTGTTCCAAAATCCTGTGATATCCTCGCGGAAAAGTAGCCATAGAATCCTTTGACGGGCTATAAATCGTTTAATTTTCAAAGGGAGGTTTGATAGTAAGTAGTCCTCCGTCATAAAGGAGCTACTTAGAGATTGGTAGTGAATAAAATGAGTTGAGTTTTGTATCTTAGCTCGGTCAAATTGGAGTAGCTGGTTCACTGTGGTTTGAATAATTCTAGGCATTTCTCCTCGCACAACCATATAATCTTCACAGTTCTTAAGAAAAGAAAAACCCCTAGAGTCAATGATGCTATTCAAGTTATGAATAAAGTTGTTTCCCGCTTTTCCCACAATTGAAACTTTCCAGAGCTGGGACAAGCAAACATAGGGTAATCTTGTCCTGTCCATTTTTAAAATCCGTATCCAAAACTTTAGAATCAATTTCGTAATGTTTAATTCAAGGGACATCCTTCCGGTTTCTGTTCGTAAGATGTAGCCCGGAGTATATTTGGGAAGGTCAAGAAATCGCCGTAGGAAAATATCCTGGATCTGGTTTACAATTCCTATCTGATTTGTCGCCCACAGGGGGGCCGAGTATAACAACGTGGATAAAACTATGGAGTCAAGAAGTTTCATCACTGCTCCGAACGATTTGGTTCTTGACTTAGATAGTATTCTCCATACTGCGTTTGTAGCAACCAATGCTTTGCTTTTAAAGTGCTGCGCCACGTAAGCAGTTGGGTTCTTGGTAGTTAAGGGGTAGCCAAGATATGTATATTTTGAAGATACTGTCAAGGGTTGTTGGCCCCAAAACCAAACGTCAGATCTGGCCAAGCGGCCTCCATTTCGAAACACTACGATTTTAGACTTGGATTGGTTCAGAGTTAAACCATTTTCCTCAAAATATATTTTTATTAGATTAATCTTTATTTGGAGATTTATCTTGGATTCACCAAAGAGGACTATATCATCCGCGAACAGGAGGAGGTGTATAGTTCCATGGCCCGGTAAGTATATACCTGGCAGGTCAGAATCATCCAGTGTAGCAACCAGATCGTTAATGAAAATAATAAATAAATACGGTGAAAGAGGTTCACCCTGAAGAACACCTGATTGTATTTTGATGAATTCTGTAAAAGAGCCGTTCCATCTGACCGCTGCCATCATTTGAGCATAGTAGTTCTGTATGAGTTTGATAAATCGCCCACTTAAACCAACAAGCGCAAGCTTTCTCCATAATAGTAGATGTGGAACTGTATCAAACGCTTTTTTAAGATCAACAAAGAATGCGTAAAGTTTCCTTCTTTTGCGGTTTAATGTCATTTGGATTAGTGATGTAAGCGTGAAGATATGGTCTTGGCACGAGTAACCCCTTCTGAATCCTGCCTGGTTTTCCGCTATGAGTTTTCTATTCTCAATCCAATTACTTAGTCTATTTTTTAATATGGATGTAAAAAGTTTTGACATGTTGCTTATAAGGGCAATGCCCCTATAATTTGATGGTGCATTCGGATCACCATTTTTGAATATTGGTTGGATTATGGTTTTTGACCACTGTGAAGGAACTTGGGATTTAGTTAATATTTTATTGAATAAGTTAGATAAAAGGATTAAACCATTCTCAGGTAAGGCTTTGATAGCTTCATTTGGTATACTATCGTAACCTGCTGCTTTATTGTTTTTTAAGCTAGCGATTTCCCTCGCAATTTCCAAAAGTGAAATTTCGGCATCCAGCTCGGGGTCAATAGGAAGTAGTAGAGTAGGTATATCAGCCACAATTCCCTGAGGAGGCGACAATAAACCCTGATAAAAGGATTCCCACTCTGAGATGTCAATTTTTCCTTTTGTGCTATTCCGTTTCTTAAAGGACGCAATTATTTTCCAAAATTCGGCAGAGTCCCTAACATTGCTAAGGGCAGCTTGAACAGAATCAGAGTATTTGTTCTTGTTGTATTTGAGCAATGATAAGTATTTGCGTTTACTCGTAATAAACAAATCTTTATAAGTAGGAGTATTGAGAGTCAAATATAACTTAAGATTTTTTTCATATATGTTTTTGCTGTATAACATTCTCCGTCAAACCATGGCTTAGACCGCGAACTATCCGCTCTTCCCTTTGTTAGCATTCCTGCTCTCACCATTGATGTTTGGATCCTGCTAGTAAGAGTGTCAGCACATAGATCTATTGAGGTGTCTTCCGGTAGTTGGAGAGCATTTAGGTCTTCGAGACAAAGTTCATATGTCGAAGCTTTATTTATTGACCAGGTAAATTTGTTTACAGGAATATACTCTAAAGATAGGCTTTTCGCTTTTGTATTGTCTGATCCGTTTAGTTTTAGAAGAAGTGGCAAATGATCGGAGTAAGGCAAACTTTCTATAATTAGGTCAAGAACAAGTTCCAGTAGTGCAGGAGAAACCATGAATAAGTCCAAAACTGAAGACCCCTGATGTGAGATAAAAGTATAGCATCCGTTTTTATCACTAATAGATCTTCCGTTTAGTATAGTGAGGGAGTTATCATCAAGGAAATCGACAAGAGTCTCAGCCAGAGGGGACACGGTAAATAAAATCAATATAATTTATCCACTATGATAAATCATGAATCTCACTACTTGTGTTGGAGGCTGGCGATAATCATAGACGGCTGATATTGGAATCTTATGGCTTCATCCTCGGTAACTTTCTGTTGGTGTATCATTAGGAAACCGATGATTCAAATATAATAATCTGATGTTTGTTGGGTACGTTGTCGTAATATGGTATTTATATTGCCACGTGGAAAATTAGGGAAGAACACAACTTCAGGATGAAATATCAATTTATTTCAGGCAAGAACAAACTATGAAATGGTAAACAAAAGATAAGCCACGAGGGAAATTCACAGAGTAGCAAAATATAAACATAAAAATGACCACTCTGTTAATAAAAATAATAAAAACTTTGTTTCAATATTCTCTCAAGCTAAAAGTGTTTCTTGGATATGTGTTAGCGTCTCTTGTTCCTGTTTCTTGGATTTCGTTGATGGTCAGTTCTTCGAATTCCGATGGCTTGTTCTTCCTATTTTTACCCTGCCTGGTTAATCCAAATTATTAAGCCGTTATCTTTTGGGGAAATTTTGTCCATCTTATTCTTTTGTATTTTATTATATGTTTTGAAGATATTGTTCTTTTTTATTAAAACAAAAAATTCTATTGGTATTTTGTCTGTCTTGAAAAATCTCTTTTTTTTTTCAAAGTGCTTCTTGAGGTAAGGTCACTTTCTGAAATTGAAAATTAATGATAATCGTGTTTGTTTTTGTTCTTTCAGAATGGATACTACTGGAGTTAATGTTTTTTTTTTTTTCAAAATATCCAAGTACTTCCTTTCTACGTAATATTCTTGAAATAATCGCAAAGGTAGAAAAACAATATAACAATAGGGATAATTGCAAAAAGTTTCTTTAATAAAAAACTTATTTCTTCAATTTCTTTAAAAAAATAAAGAAACTTATTGCAATTATATATATCCTGAGATTGATATATTGTGACTTTCTTCTCGGTTCTTAATACTGAGTGTTCCTTTTTATCACCGACACATTTCGAAATATACGGAGGAAAGATTTTTCGTTTTACACTATGTGCATATGGTGAAGGTTTAGCTCCTTTTTTTAAAATATAAATTTCAATATGGCTAAATGGATCATTTTATATTTAATTTGGGAAAAGAGGGTTGTTTGTTTAATATTTAATACCATAAGCGAATGAGTTGAGGGACTCTGTTTTGCTTACATTTGCCTAATGTTGCTACAGTTGCAGTTTGCTTAATGTATTCGCTTCCTGAAAGATGGGTTTCAGGTGCCATGTATTGAATCAAGGTATCCAGCTGTTCATTCCTTGGTATTTAGTCGGCTTCTTCATCCCCAGTCTCGTTGCTCTCTGAGTTTTAGTGCTTGTAGTATCGCGCTTAGTTCGAATCTAAGCACCGATATGTTCTTGTGTTTTTTTTTTATTTTGTATTAGTTTTGTTGATGTAATAAATTTTATCAAAGAACCCTCTTCCAAAAACATCAATTAACCGGTCGTGTCTTTTTATCTGTTTTCTAATTGTCTCCATTTCAAGGCTCTTTAGAAGTTCCGTATATTCATGACTTTGAATATTCTTGCTTTAGATCTATATTGTCGGTGATTTCTGGCTTTGATGTGGTGCATGTTGGACTTGCGGTATTTGTGATCGTTGTCAAATTTGACAGTTGTTCTGATAAGCAAGTTGAGTTTCGGTTTGTCTTTTGTGGTTAGTCTTTAGTTGCATACCCTCTTTGCAACACAAAGATATGTTGAAAATCCTTTAGTTTCGTGCTCGGTTATTTGAACGCTGACGTCTTTTTCCAGAAAGATTTTTTCTGGCATTTTTTTTTAATTTCTGATTTTTTCTCTAATCAGGGTGACTTCCAAATACTTTTCATCTTTATATATAAAAAAACTAATTTTCAATTTATTTATTGTAGAATTTAAATTTTAACATTTGCGTGTGTTGAATATGTTTCAATTTCTTTTCCGCTTACTTCTTAGAAGTTCTTTTCAGATGCAACTTAGTCCCTCCCTCCCCACTTTTAAAAACTGCCCAAATTATTGGGATATTTGACACAAAGCCGAAATATATGACCATTTCATAGAATGTCAAAAGGTACAAATATGTCAACACGGTTTCACATATATAACATTAAAAATATTTTTAAATGAAATTAACTTTGAAAAGTTCTACAGTATTTAGATACACTTAGATACGATTTTTTGTACAATTGCTTGTTGCATTCATTTATTATAATGCCGGTAGAAATAGAGAATTTAAACATCTTCTTTGCAAGAGTGACTCCATGAGAAAATCTAATAATTTCTGCGAACTTTACACGCGACCTTTTATTCTAAAACATAACAAATAATATCAAATATCTTTCAATAGAGATGAGAGTAAAAGATAACAACAAAATAATATATATATACCGTAATATATATAAATATTTGAATATGTACATTTTTACCAATTCAAAATACAACGCGCGATCTTGTACATTTATTTATTTATTTAACAGTTGCAAAGACACGCCATATCCAAAATTAGGATGATTGCGTGTAAATATGAAATTATATACAAATCATCGTAAAATTTACATAATTAAACATTGGAAAGCACTCAAATTACACATTCGATGTCAAATTTTCGCATATAGTGATATACAGTATCTTGTACATCTTATTACTCGTATTGTCCAAGAGGTTGCCCCACTCAATATATCTTATTCTTTTGCGACATAGCGACTAAAATCTTATATTTTGTTTTCAATTTTAATTAGGGCGGAAGAAAAGTCTGTTAAAACTCCCCAATTTTACTATAAAGATTCTTATTGAAGAAAATCTGTCGTTCTCTCCTTAACATTTATCAATTTAGCATAATTTGGATTATATATTATTCTAATTAATCAATGGTTATATATTACATACCCTTTCTTTTATAACGGTTTTTTTTTGCCCCTCCCTAGTACACGTGGTACAGGCCATGATAATCATGGTGGGTAGTTAGCGACTGCTTTTTACTGCAAGTGCACCACATGTCTACACATGTGAAAAGCAGTTCGACTTTGCACTTACAAATGTGCCAGAGCCCCGTTTGGTTACTTGCACTCGCTGGTGGGGTTGGACTTTTGCAATAATCGGGGGCCATTGAGGATTTTTTTTTTTTTTTTTAACAGAAAAAAGTGCCCAATGCGGGAATCAAACCCGGGTCGTAGCGGTCGAAAACCAACGGTTTAGACCATCCCTCCACCGATCCCCCCTTTATAAGGTTTTAAATATATAAGTATATAATGTATTATGTGGGTTCTCTTAAGATTCTTTCACAGAGCATTATGATTTATATTAATAGAAAAACCGGCTGGGCTTCAGTGCTATATAAACCCGATTAGACTCAATCGGATCTTTGAGATAATCTTCTCTGAAAATCAATCCCTCTTTTTGGCGTCGAAACAATGAGTATCTTGGAGCTTTATCATTTCTAACTAAACTTGAGATGTGAAATCCGCGATCTTTTTCTTTCTTTAACGATTCAAAGCTCTTCAGTTTCTTGTGTGACTCCAGGAGTTTTTTTTTTATCTATAATATTTTAAAAGTTATTATTTTTGGTAATGTTTTTAGAAGAGTAAAATTTTGTTATGAATTCTCTTCGCATTAAAAGAGTTGCTAGAAACCCAATATTTTCTATTGTTGTATATCTAAATTTCAAAATGTATTCATTTTTTTTTTTTGTTTTTATGTTTGAAAAATAACTTTTTAAATTTGAACATATTCCTTTCTATCAATCAATCAAGATCATTAGATTTTTTGGTTAGAAAATACTTGACATCTCTCAGATGGTTAAACTCCAATTTTCTTTCAAAAGTATCAAACAAATTAATTGTGAATTGGGGGACCATTATCTCAGACGAAACAAACACTTCGGCCAGAATTTTTTTTTGGAACGTTTCTACAAAAATCTTTTGTCCTCGTCAGAAAAAAAAAAATATATATTTTCGTCTAACTCATTTTTGATGGTATATTGAGGTATTTTTTAAGCATAAAACTCACAAACAAATATTTGTCCAAAATTATTGATATCCTATATTTCCTTATAACGGTTTCAGCTTTTGTGCCCTGAAATTTTCTAATAGAAAAATCTTAATTACAGCATTTAACTTCGTCTTTTCAAAAATATTAATTCAACTTTCATTTACAAAAAGAAACGATCCCTGTTTTACTTGTCTTGCTTTGATTTTTCTTGCACTTGCACTAGTTCCTATTTGATCCATCATTGACATTTGATACCATACAGTTCCACACAATATAGCTATTATCCTTGGAGCTCGTTCAATACTTGTATCAATCAATAGTAAAATACTGCTCTGAGGTAATGATAAGTCATTATGTTTCCTATAGAATACCTATAACTGTAAATAAAAAGATTTCTGATTGGTGAAGGTCGTGCTAACGTACTAAACCTATTAGGTCGGTTCGAAGATTTTATAGGAGATGAAAAAATTAGAACTCTTGTCTTAATGGTAAAGATACGTTTCTAGCCTGAATATTTACCTCTCATTAACATTTGTTTATATTTATTTCGAATATTTTTAATATTAATTTTTGACTATATATGTCAAATATTTGTTTATTTGAAGATATAGGTTACAAATTTTTCTGAATTAATTTGCTAAATTTGATTTACCAAAATTGTCGTTGATGGGTACGATTGGATGTTTAGCCCCTGCCATATAGTGCCCACTATTTATGATACCATAATGGTCAAATATCTTAGTTAATTTATCACCTTTGGGTTAAATTAAGATAGGTTTGTTTTAAGAGAACATTTTAATCCAATTTATTCATTTTCTTAATCCTTGTCAAATGGTAAATTATATTTAACTTAATGAGATTGGTGTTTAATCAAATTCTTTATTTTTAAACTTTTGTTGAAGGTTGTATTCTTCTCACATTTATGAAGGCAAACTGAATTATCTAATTCCAAAATTTCTACGTTGCATGTTTTCAAAGCAATCTAATAGGGATATTTTTGTTTAATATTCAACTTATATATATTTGGAGGATGGAACCATAATGACAAAATATTAGCATCTTTTACACAAAAATAAAGTTTATCAGCTTTTTTCACATTGGGGATTTGCTAAAATGCTGAAACAAGTGATTTTACAATTTGCAAATAATGTCTTAAAATATATATAAACTTCCTCAACTGAGAATTCGTTCAAAGTTTTGGAAAGAACAGTGTTATATTTGGCTGTAAGAATAACATGCGTTTTGCACCTCTGTTCTTATGTTGGGAAGTATATATAAAAGCTAAAAACCTAAAGAAAAACGATAGTAAAAAAAAAGGAAATAATGTCCTAATGTAAAAAGAGTATGACAAATAAAGTGTTGTGTTACACACTTCTCGTTTTTCATTATGATATGGTCACAATGGAATGCTGTCTCCATGACTGAATTGGTCTAGAATCAGAAATTTATATTAGAAATTACAAAATCAATGCCTGGAAAAAGAGAGCAATGTAAAGACAACTGATTAATGATTGATCAGTCTTCTTGGGATTGGTATCTTTAAAAAGTCTAGGCAAAGTCAACAAAGTACTGCATCTTCTCGTATTTGTAAATACAATAATAAGGTTTGCCATTAGAGTACTGATATTGCAGATATATCTATTTTACAATTTAATTTTTCAAAATAAATGTCAACATTCAATTTTCCGTTAGAAAATGGAATTTATTACTTATAGAAGCTTGAAACGTATATAGAAAGAATTTCAAATTGATTTCATATTTCTCTAATTTAAGATATATGTTTTTAAGCTTCTATTACTTTATTGATTTAAATTGAGAAACCTTCTTACTCATCAAATTTCATATTTTAAATTTATGAATCCGTTTGTTATCGTTAAAATTTGTATTTTGAGCCTTAGATCATTTGGGAATAGGTTTGATCAGAAGGCATATCTAAAGCAAATCAGTTATTATCAGAAATTCTCTACTGAAATTCCTTATATACTGTCGTCTTCAAAAAAAGTATTTTTGTGCAAATATCTATTTAACGATTTAATTAATCAATGTATAAATACACATATATATATATAAATGTTACTATAATAACACTTTATATAGCAAGCTGCTCTATGCAAATAATTACATATTCGTTTTTTTTTTAAATTATATCGAGAGAAAATCTTCAAATCGTCTTAGTCACCAGTAAGTTACATGAAACTCTATGAAAGGTGAGAGAAATGTACAAAGCTCGCTCCCAAAGTAAAATGAGTTTAAAACATAGTTGTTCAAATATTACTTCGGAAAAAAAAAAGGTTCAAATGTCTTTTTTCTTTAACAAATTTAGAACATTGTGAGACTTATAACATGTTCATAAAAAAGCAGAAAGTCACTTCGTTGAATAAAAAGAAGTATCAAACATTTAGAAAATTTCTTCTACAGCTTTACGCTAAGTTGAAAAACATTGGGCGGAGTTGCACACATTTTGGGTGTGCCGAAAACTAACATATGGAAGAGCAATAACGTAATATACAGTTATCCATAACATTTTCAGACTCTTCAGACTTTGAAAGAAATGGAAATTAAACATTCAGAGAGGGGACAATTGAAATTATTATTTTAATCCTTTATATATACTTGAAATTTCAAGATAAACTTGTAATATTTGTTTATTAACCTCTCCAAAAAGCATCCTTACTTTGTAAAATTATATTTTTTAATTGAAAAGTGACGGTAAAAATATATATCGGTTTCAAATAAGACTTTCTCTCTCTCTCTCTCTCTCTCTCTCTCTCTCTCTCTCTCTCTCTCAAGAACGTATCTATGAAGAAACTGTCACATTGAATATATTGGATGTTGAAACAAATAAGGTTATAGTTTGAATCTCATACGATGATTGACAATAAATTCAAAAAATAATCATTTTTGAATTAACAAATTACCGTGACTTTCATTAATACAAATAGTGTATTGGACTATATACTTCACTAATAAACTTTCAAGTCTTTTTGAAAAGGGCGACAGTGGGTTGCCGAAACGTTAAGAGGACAATTAAACTTTTATAAAAAGAAAAAAGCATATCCTGATCTTTTCAGCTAAAGGTTGTGATGGCTTGCACCATCTGTCGGAATCGTTGAGTCATCAAAAAAGTCATCTCTCTCTCTCTCTCTCTATATATATATATATATATATCTTATATAAAGAAAAAAGATAGAGATTTTCTGCTTGTATTTAAGTATCTTGAGGATTATACTATGTTAGTTATTTGCTGGTTCTTTTTTAGGACTAAATGGTATTGGTGATGCAGTCGTGGTTAAATTCTTGATAGAATAATAATAAAAATGGTTTTGATCAGTAATTGCTTTTATTGTGCTAAAGGAATATATAAAAACATAGTTTGGTAAAAAGTAATGCCTGGCTTAAGGCGAGTGAACAAAGAAAACAAAATATTATTTACATAATGTACAAAGTTTTGAGCCGACCAACGGGGAACAACAACAAATGAGTATTTATAGGGAAAGCGTGACCTCTGGCGGTCGATTTAACAGAGTATTTGAATCGATGAAATATATTATTAAATAAACTAATATTTTAATATAACATTTTAAATAATACCTTTATATAACATTTCCCCCCTGTGAAGAGAATAATATGGGATATAGAGAAAAGTGAAAAAAATATAGTTAAAAAAAAGATAAAATGATGATAAAGAGAATAAGGTGAGAAATAAAAAGGTGATATTCCATGATCATATTGGCTTGTTGTGAGCCAATAGATAGGGAAGATAAATAATAAAATTGACACATGATAATAAGAATCAAGAAAGAAAATAAAATGCATGATTATTAAAAGTTGAGAAATATGTTAATTTGTTGTTGTTTTCTTGGCCGACTGTTTTACATAATATAGAATTTTTTAAAATGATATTTTTAAATGGTTTAAATTATTTGAAGATAAAAAATGGCATGAGATATATTATGGCATTTAGGAGTTAACTAGACAAAGGAAAATAAGGATTAAAAGGTGTGATGTAATTAAAATGGCAAAAAGAGTTATGGAAAAATTGATATTTAAAAATAATTTGACAAAAGGAATATATCTCTAAATATGCGAATGAAAACTATTGAGAAGCATGGGTGAGAATTGAAAAGTTAAAATGGAGAAAACTACGAAAAATGGTTGATACAAAGTACCTTGAAATGGCTGATGATGCTGGCTGGAGTTGATCTCCGGGAGATGACTGGCGTTGAGCGGAAGATGTGATGGCTGGAGTTGGCTGTAGATGGAGATGACTTGTTGAAGCTATGGTTGTTTGTGGAGAATGCTATTTTTGATTGTTGTTGAGGCTATGTTTGATTGAAGATTGTATTTTTGAATGTAGAGGGCTATTTTTGATTGTAATTTGTCTATGGTTAGTAAAGATGTTATGGTTGTTTGCGGAGATGACTATGTTTGCTTGTGAGGAAGGCTATTTTTGTTTGGAGATGGGTATGTTTGTTTGGTGATCTATATTTGTATGGATTGGCCTATGTCATTTTGCGTTGATGAAGATGATTGTTGATTGTAGAAGATTTGCATATTGGTTTTGCTTTTGCGATTTTGAAAAAAACAAACAGGTAAATATCCTGTCGACTAATCTTATATAAAGAAAAGAGATAGAGATTTTCTGCTTGTATTTAAGTATCTTGAGGATTATACTATGTTAGTTATTTGCTGGTTCTTTTTTAGGGGACTAAATGGTATTGGTGATGCAGTCGTGGTTAAATTCTTGATAGAATAATAAAAAAAATGGTTTTGATCAGTAATTGCTTTTATTGTGCTAAAGGAATATATAAAAACATAATTTGGTAAAAGGTAATGCCTGGCTTAAGGCGAGTGAACAAAGAAAACAAAATATTATTTACATAATGTACAAAGTTTTGAGCCGACCAACGGGGAACAACAACAAATGAGTATTTATAGGGAAAGCGTGACCTCTGGCGGTCGATTTAACAGAGTATTTGAATCGATGAAATATATTATTAAATAAACTAATATTTTAATATAACATTTTAAATAATACCTTTATATAACAAGATCGATCTTTATTTAGTCATATAAACGACGATACAGTTTTAAGTGTTAGTAAGGGAGGGGGTACATTCAAAATCTTTTCTTATGAAGAATTTGTAAATATCGTACTTAGTCCTATTAAAAAACCGTCGGAGCTCTGGCTTGGCGCGGTCCATGACGAAGTCGGCGGGGCTGTGTCTGTATAAAGGGTCGGTGTTTCGGCAGTCGTTCTTCATTTGTTCGATCAAATGCCGTATCTCAGGGAACTCTACGTAGCGGTGTAAAATGTCCGGCGGTCCTAGGCAGGCGGAGCACGCTTGTTTTCCATTCCTGGTCGGGTAGGGCAAGGCTCGTATTTTCAGGCGCCATGCTATGTCATCATAAATGTTTCGTTTTTTGTGCCAGCTGGGTGCGGCGTTAAAGAGCCATTTCGAAGCCTTTTCGTTTGCAAATTTGAGATCAAAGTAAGTCGAGATAATTATCTCGCGTAGTGCGCTGCTCGCGAATCGGGAGAAGAGTCGTGATTTGTGGGTGATGGGCAGGTGCATGCAGGAACCATTATCTCTCGCTTTAAAATTCGTATTTTTTTGTTTTGTTGTAGAGCTCAGTTAAGCTTTCAAAATCCTTCTTTATGTTCCGCGTGGCATGAGAGAAAAAGTCGTGTATTTCGCGCATATCACCGTTCTCATTAATAAAGTCTTTGAACCGTTTTAAGCGTCGGGTGCTAAAGACGGCGGGATTTTCGAGATATAGACTGTGTAGAAGATAACATTTCGGTAGAACAAGGTGTAAAAAATCGTTGCGCGAAAGTTGTTTAAAATCGATGCTGAAGTTGGGCGCGATATTTTTCCAGCTCGATAAAATTTGTTTTTCGCGCGGCGATAAAAAACTATGTAAATCGTAGTTAAACAGATTGTAATAGTTTGTCGAATTTTTGTTTATAAAAAGAAAATCGTTTTCGTTTTTTACACCGTTTATGGACCTTTGTATACGTTTTAAAATGAAGAGGTCGCGCTGAGTAGCTAAGTGCAGCAGGCTGAGGCCACCCCTTTCGACGGGCAGGCAATTTATTGTCGATGTCGTCCAAGTTGTTTCCATATAGAGCGCGTCATCTAAATCTCTTTGTAATACGTTTAATATAGAATCGTTTGGCAGGATGGCGTTTATCAAATAGGTAAATTTTGGTATGAAGTTCGAATTTAAAAATCGCGTCTTGAGGTGGAGGGGGAGCGTTAAAATGTTTTGTTTAGCAATTACGGCTGTGTGGCGGAAGTAGGAAAGAAGATTTTCTGTTTGCATTTTGAGAGGCGTTTTAGAATTTTCAAAATGTATACCGAGGATGTCAATTGCGTCGTTCCGCATTTCTATATCTTCTGGCTTATCGGTCCTGCCGCTCCAATTGCCGCACCACAACCCCTTATTCTTCTTAAAATTAATAGCGATGCCGGATATTTTCTCAAAATTTTTGAAACAATTATAAATACGTTTAAAATCAGTTTCGTCTTTTAAAAATAAGATAAAATCGTCGGCATATGCATAAATCCCGGACGTAGAGCTGAGGTTTCGACGAAGATGGTATATGAGAGACGTCGTGGCAAATGAGAAAAGCAGCGCGGATAAGCCGCAGCCCTGTCGCACGCCTCTATTTACGTTGAATTCTGGAGAGCATTCGCCGTTCACGTCGATTTTTATTTTATTACCACTAAAGATTATTTTAACCCATTTCAAGAAAATATCGGGGATATCGAGCCTTTCCAGCGTGGCAATAATAAATGGTCTGTTGATCGAATCGAAAGCTTTTTGTAGATCGATTGTTACGATTGCGAGGGACGTATTAAATAAATTCGATTCGTAAATGTTCTTCTCAATTTCGGGGATGATATCGAAAATAGAACGGTCCGGGATGGCGTACTTCTGTTCTGCTGGTATCATGCGCGCGGAGTACGGCTTTATTTTTGTAAGTAAGATTTTCGATAGAATCTTATAATCCGTGTTCATGGAGGTGATCGGGCGCCAATCGTTCAGAGTTCGCGCATTAGGAGTTTTAGGTGTTGGAAACATTTTTCAGGCCCTCATGTGTTCAGGTAGGGAGGTTTCTAATTGCGTCTCATGAAAAATTTCGAGTAGAGAGTCGGCGGCGATGTCGCAAAAGTTAAAAAGTAGTTTCAATCTCAATCTCTCTCTCTCTATCTACTGTGTATTTGGGATATTTACCAAGTATAAAGTTAATTACTTTATATGTTATATATGTATATTATATACCATAGAGACATAATTTTAAACAATTCCAAAAATGAATAAAACGTTAGGTAAGATATTTTTTTAGAATAAGTTTGAGCATGCCAGTTAAAGGCTACGAACCATTCATATAAACGCCCATCTCTCAACACTGGTTAAAATAGACATGAGTCATCATGTTCCTGGGAGAGAGAAAGAAAACTTGCATCTTCGTATACCTAAGAACAAAGGGAGAATGATTGTCATAAATACTGATTTGAATTGTAGACCTCGCATAGTTAACTAAAACTTCTCTCCTGGGAACAAAACAACAAAATAAATAAGCAAATCAGGTCTCCCTGTCTTAATGGCAGAAGTATTTGCAATGAATCTGGCAAGTGTATTTCACATATCAAGCCGCTTTTTTGAAAAGGCAAAATTCTTCTGAATATTCTTCTATAAGATATATATATATATTTTTTTTTTATTTTATTTAATTTTTTTTTTTGAAAATAGAGCAATCCATAAATAAATCTTCAATTAAAAAGGCATATATTGGATCAAAATATCATTTATTTTGTTAAGGGGATATCATAAATTTATAATTCCAAGTTTCTAAAGGAAAAATAAGTTTTGAAATAATACACATTAAAGATAGTAAGAAGTTAAACATAAAAGATCCAGAGAAATTAAACGTATATTGATCACTAATAAAAAATCATGACATAGAGGGTAACATTTTAAGATGTCATGTTTGTGTCATATCAAGAAAGTTATTTTTTTTTATTATTATTTTTTGCTTATCCCTAGTACACGTGGTACAGGCCATGATAATCATGGTGGGTAGTTAGCGACTGCTTTTTTACTGTAAGCGCACCACATGTCTACACATGTGTAAAGCAGTTCGACTTTGCACTTACAAATATGCCAGAGCCCCGTTTGGTTACTTGCACTCAGTGGTGGGGTTGGACTTTTGCAAGAATCGGGGGCCATTGGAGCATTTTTTTTAAACAGAAAAAAGTGTCCAATGTGGGAATCGAACCCGGATCATAGTGGTCGAAAACCAAACGGTTTACCAGCCTTCCACCGACCCCAAAGTTATAAATATAAGAACCCATTCTCTTCTTAATCCAAATTTTGAAATATAATGAAATAAAAGTTATAGTCATTAAATATAAGGTAATAACATTTCTAGAACACACACACACACAAACAACAATTTAAAAAGGAAACTATCGTTCTATGAAATATAACGTATCTTCATAGCTAATATCTGATAATGGTCTTTAATTCAGAAATAATTGATTACAAGTTTGGAAGGAAAGATGAGATTTTAAAAATTTAACGTCAGGTCCTTACTATCCCAAGTATAATGAATAGACTTGTAGAAAAAAATGTTTAGACTATTTAAAATCTGATTTTAAATAAAAAAAGAAAACATTCATATTTAAAATTTTTGAGTTTTATAACTACAACAATCGTTACATTGTTATCCAGAATTTGTTTTTATATGAAGAGAAATCAGAACAACAAAGTCTTCTTGTTCCAAACAACATCTAAGACGAAAGATAAATTCAACTAACGTTCATAAAATATGGTGATAAACTTTAAAATATTACCATAACAGAAGATCAAAGAGTTGTGAAGAAGGAGATGTTTTGAATGATAGAAAAAGATACTGGATTTACTCCCAAGTAGATTAAGCTGTTAAGGTTTCAAGATCTTCATTGTTTCGACTCCACAAAGAAAGACTAGATCTAAAAGATTGACCTTCACTGAAGACTGAACATGATAAAGGGAACTCTTAAGAGGAACACCAGAGCTGGAAGATCTGAATATGTCAAAGCCGGGTCTGAAGCCTAGCCGGACTTGTCTATAAATGTAAGTCCACCCGCTCTAAAAGAATCTTTCAAATCCTTACTAGAGTTACAGGCATAATTGTATTTAAAATCTTGAACGAAAGGGATATGTGTGATATAATTATTAATTAATTGGGATTATGTCAATATTTGAAGAGATATTCATTAAATTCTTCCTAATTAGATAATCACCAACCTCTTGTATGTGTTGTGTAGGCAATATTAATGATATACAAGAAGCTAAGATGAAATATTATTGTATTTTGATATCTTCGTGTCTGATCCCAAGGTTTCTCGAAGGAGAGATTCATCATAATTTCTTCAATGAGATTGTTGGATTCACGATGAGAAATATCTTTAAAGGCTCGTATTTTCAGGCGCCATGCTATGTCATCATAAATGTTTCGTTTTTTGTGCCAGCTGGGTGCGGCGTTAAAGAGCCATTTCGAAGCCTTTTCGTTTGCAAATTTGAGATCAAAGTAAGTCGAGATAATTATCTCGCGTAGTGCGCTGCTCGTGAATCGGGAGAAGAGTCATGATTTGTGGGTGATGGGCAGGTGCATGCAGGAACCATTATCTCTCGCTTTAAAATTCGTATTTTTTTGTTTTGTTGTAGAGCTCAGTTAAGCTTTCAAAATCCTTCTTTATGTTCCGCGTGGCATGAGAGAAAAAGTCGTGTATTTCGCGCATTTCACCGTTCTCATTAATAAAGTCTTTGAACCGTTTTAAGCGTCGGGTGCTAAAGACGGCGGGATTTTCGAGATATAGACTGTGTAGAAGATAACATTTCGGTAGAACAAGGTGTAAAAAATCGTTGCGCGAAAGTTGTTTAAAATCGATGCTGAAGTTGGGCGCGATATTTTTCCAGCTCGATAAAATTTGTTTTTCGCGCGGCGATAAAAAACTATGTAAATCGTAGTTAAACAGATTGTAGTAGTTTGTCGAATTTTTGTTTATAAAAAGAAAATCGTTTTCGTTTTTTACACCGTTTATGGACCTTTGTATACGTTTTAAAATGAAGAGGTCGCGCTGAGTAGCTAAGTGCAGCAGGCTGAGGCCACCCCTCTCGACGGGCAGGCAATTTATTGTCGATGTCGTCCAAGTTGTTTCCATATAGAGCGCGTCATCTAAATCTCTTTGTAATACGTTTAATATAGAATCGTTTGGCAGGATGGCGTTTATCAAATAGGTAAATTTTGGTATGAAGTTCGAATTTAAAAATCGCGTCTTGAGGTGGAGGGGGAGCGTTAAAATGTTTTGTTTGGGAATTACGGCTGAGTGGCGGAAGTAGGAACGAAGATTTTCTGTTTGCATTTTGAGAGGCGTTTTGGAATTTTCAAAATGTATACCGAGGATGTCAATTGCGTCGTTCCGCATTTCTATATCTTCTGGCTTATCGGTCCTGCCGCTCCAATTGCCGCACCACAACCCCTTATTCTTCTTAAAATTAATAGCGATGCCGGATATTTTCTCAAAAATTTTGAAACAATTATAAATACGCTTAAAATCAGTTTCGTCTTTTAAAAATAAGATAAAATCGTCGGCATATGCATAAATCCCGGACGTAGAGCTGAGGTTTCGACGAAGATGGTATATGAGAGACGTCGTGGCAAATGAGAAAAGCAGCGCGGATAAGCCGCAGCCCTGTCGCACGCCTCTATTTACGTTGAATTCTGGAGAGCATTCGCCGTTCACGTCGATTTTTATTTTATTACCACTAAAGATGATTTTAACCCATTTCAAGAAAATATCAGGGATATCGAGCCTTTCCAGCGTGGCAATAATAAATGGTCTGTTGATCGAATCGAAAGCTTTTTGTAGATCGATTGTTACGATTGCGAGGGACGTATTAAATAAATTCGATTCGTAAATGTTCTTCTCAATTTCGGGGATGATATCGAAAATAGAACGGCCCGGGATGGCGTACTTCTGTTCTGCTGGTATCATGCGCGCGGAGTACGGCTTGATTTTTGTAAGTAAGATTTTCGATAGAATCTTATAATCCGTGTTCATGGAGGTGATCGGGCGCCAATCGTTCAGAGTTCGCGCATTAGGAGTTTTAGGTGTTAGAAACATTTTTCCAGCCCTCATGTGGTCAGGTAGGGAGGTTTCTAATTGCGTCTCATGAAAAATTTCGAGTAGAGAGTCGGCGGCGATGTCGCAAAAGTTAAAAAGTAGTTTCAATCTCAATCTCTCTCTCTCTATCTACTGTGTATTTGGGATATTTACCAAGTATAATGTTAATTACTTTATATGTTATATATATATATTATATACCATAGAGACACAATTTTAAACAATTCCAAAAATGAATAAAACGTTAGGTAAGATATTTTTTAGAATAAGTTTGAGCATGCCAGTTAAAGGCTACGAACCATTCATATAAACGCCCATCTCTCAACACTGGTTAAAATAGACATGAGTCATCATGTTCCTGGGAGAGAGAAAGAAAACTTGCATCTTCGTATACCTAAGAACAAAGGGAGAATGATTGTCATAAATACTGATTTGAATTGTAGACCTCGCATAGTTAACTAAAACTTCTCTCCTGGGAACAAAACAACAAAATAAATAAGCAAATCAGGTCTCCCTGTCTTAATGGCAGAAGTATTTGCAATGAATCTGGCAAGTGTATTTCACATATCAAGCCGCTTTTTTGAAAAGGCAAAATTCTTCTGAATATCCTTCTATAAGATATATATATATTTTTTTTATTTTATTTAATTTTTTTTTTAAATAGAGCAATCCATAAATAAATCTTTAATTAAAAAGGCATATATTGGATCAAAATATCATTTATTTTGTTAAGGGGATATCATAAATTTATAATTCCAAGTTTCTAAAGGAAAAATAAGTTTTGAAATAATACACATTAAAGATAGTAAGAAGTTAAACATAAAAGATCCAGAGAAATTAAACGTATATTGATCACTAATAAAAAATCATGACATAGAGGGTAACATTTTAAGATGTCATGTTTGTGTCATATCAAGAAAGTTATTATTTTTTTATTATTATTATTTTTGCTTATCCCTAGTACACGTGGTACAGGCCATGATAATCATGGTGGGTAGTTAGCGACTGCTTTTTTACTGTAAACGCACCACATGTCTACACATGTGTAAAGCAGTTCGACTTTGCGCTTACAAATATGCCAGAGCCCCGTTTGGTTACTTGCACTCAGTGGTGGGGTTGGACTTTTGCAAGAATCGGGGGCCATTGGAGCATTTTTTTTAAACAGAAAAAATGTCCAATGCGGGAATCGAACCCGGATCATAGTGGTCGAAAACCAAACGGTTTACCAGCCTTCCACCGACCCCAAAGTTATAAATATAAGAACCCATTCTCTTCTTAATCCAAATTTTGAAATATAATGAAATAAAATCTCTGCAGTAGAATTATAAAATTTCTCTATGAAAAATTTATTATAGTCATTAAATATAAGGTAATAACATTTCTAGAACACACACACAAACAACAATTTAAAAAGGAAACTATCGTTCTATGAAATATAACGTATCTTCATAGCTAATATCTGATAATGGTCTTTAATTCAGAAATAATTGATTACAAGTTTGGAAGGAAAGATGAGATTTTAAAAATTTAACGTCAGGTCCTTACTATCCCAAGTATAATGAATAGACTTGTAGAAAAAAATGTTTAGACTATTTAAAATCTGATTTTAAATAAAAAAAGAAAACACTCATATTTAAAATTTTTGAGTTTTATAACTACAACAATCGTTACATTGTTATCCAGAATTTGTTTTTATATGAAGAGAAATCAGAACAACAAAGTCTTCTTGTTCCAAACAACATCTAAGACGAAAGATAAATTCAACTAACGTTCATAAAATATGGTGATAAACTTTAAAATATTACCATAACAGAAGATCAAAGAGTTGTGAAGAAGGAGATGTTTTGAATGATAGAAAAAGATACTGGATTTACTCCCAAGTAGATTAAGCTGTTAAGGTTTCAAGATCTTCATTGTTTCGACTCCACAAAGAAAGACTAAATCTAAAAGATTGACCTTCACTGAAGACTGAACATGATAAAGGGAACTCTGAAGAGGAACACCAGAGCTGGAAGATCTGAATATGTCAAAGCCGGGTCTGAAGCCTAGCCGGACTTGTCTATAAATGTAAGTCCACCCGCTCTAAAAGAATCTTTCAAATCCTTACTAGAGTTACAGGCTTAATTGTATTTAAAATCTTGAACAAAAGGGATATGTGTGATATAATTATTAATTAATTGGGATTATGTCAATATTTGAAGAGATATTCATCAGATTCTTCCTAATTAGATAATCACCAACCACTTGTATGTGTTGTGTAGGCAATATTAATGATATACAAGAAGCTAAGATGAAATATTATTGTATTTTGATATCTTCGTGTCTGATCCTAAGATTTCTCGAAGGAGAGATTCATAATAATTTCTTCAATGAGATTGTTGGATTCACGATGAGAAATATCTTTAAAGGCTCGTATTTTCAGGCGCCATGCTATGTCATCATAAATGTTTCGTTTTTTGTGCCAGCTGGGTGCGGCGTTAAAGAGCCATTTCGAAGCCTTTTCGTTTGCAAATTTGAGATCAAAGTAAGTCGAGATAATTATCTCGCGTAGTGCGCTGCTCGTGAATCGGGAGAAGAGTCGTGATTTGTGGGTGATGGGCAGGTGCATGCAGGAACCATTATCTCTCGCTTTAAAATTCGTATTTTTTTGTTTTGTTGTAGACCTCAGTTAAGCTTTCAAAATCCTTCTTTATGTTCCGCGTGGCATGAGAGAAAAAGTCGTGTATTTCGCGCATATCACCGTTCTCATTAATAAAGTCTTTGAACCGTTTTAAGCGTCGGGTGCTAAAGACGGCGGGATTTTCGAGATATAGACTGTGTAGAAGATAACATTTCGGTAGAACAAGGTGTAAAAAATCGTTGCGCGAAGGTTGTTTAAAATCGATGCTGAAGTTGGGCGCGATATTTTTCCAGCTCGATAAAAATGGTTTTTCGCGCGGCGATAAAAAACTATGTAAATCGTAGTTAAACAGATTGTAGTAGTTTGTCGAATTTTTGTTTATAAAAAGAAAATCGTTTTCGTTTTTTACACCGTTTATGGACCTTTGTATACGTTTTAAAATGAAGAGGTCGCGCTGAGTAGCTAAGTGCAGCAGGCTGAGACCACCCCTCTCGACGGGCAGGCAATTTATTGTCGATGTCGTTCAAGTTGTTTCCATATAGAGCGCGTAATCTAAATCTCTTTGTAATACGTTCAATATAGAATCGTTTGGCAGGATGGCGTTTATCAAATAGGTAAATTTTGGTATGAAGTTCGAATTTAAAAATCGCGTCTTGAGGTGGAGGGGGAGCGTTAAAATGTTTTGTTTAGCAATTACGGCTGAGTGGCGGAAGTAGGAACGAAGATTTTCTGTTTGCATTTTGAGAGGCGTTTTGGAATTTTCAAAATGTATACCGAGGATGTCAATTGAGCCGTTCCGCATTTCTATATCTTCTGGCTTATCGGTCCTGCCGCTCCAATTGCCGCACCACAACCCCTTATTCTTCTTAAAATTAATAGCGATGCCGGATATTTTCTCAAAATTTTTGAAACAATTATAAATACGCTTAAAATCAGTTTCGTCTTTTAAAAATAAGATAAAATCGTCGGCATATGCATAAATCCCGGACGTAGAGCTGAGGTTTCGACGAAGATGGTATATGAGAGACGTCGTGGCAAATGAGAAAAGCAGCGCGGATAAGCCGCAGCCTGTCGCACGCCTCTATTTACGTTGAATTCTGGAGAGCATTCGCCGTTCACGTCGATTTTTATTTTATTACCACTAAAGATGATTTTAACCCATTTCAAGAAAATATCGGGGATATCGAGCCTTTCCAGCGTGGCAATAATAAATGGTCTGTTGATCGAATCGAAAGCTCTTTGTAGATCGATTGTTACGATTGCGAGGGACGTATTAAATAAATTCGATTCGTAAATGTTCTTCTCAATTTCGGGGATGATATCGAAAATAGAACGGCCCGGGATGGCGTACTTCTGTTCTGCTGGTATCATGCGCGCGGAGTACGGCTTGATTTTTGTAAGTAAGATTTTCGATAGAATCTTATAATCCGTGTTCATGGAGGTGATCGGGCGCCAATCGTTCAGAGTTCGCGCATTAGGAGTTTTAGGTGTTAGAAACACTTTTCAGGCCCTCATGTGGTCAGGTAGGGAGGTTTCTAATTGCGTCTCATGAAAAATTTCGAGTAGAGAGTCGGCGGCGATGTCGCAAAAGTTTATCTACGAGTATTTATATCTATATCTATCATTATTAATCTTATTTATTTATTTTATGTATTTAACCTTATATAATCTTATATGGACTTTGAAATAAAAAGTAGTTTCAATCTCAATCTCTCTCTCTCTATCTACTGTGTATTTGGGATATTTACCAAGTATAAAGTTAATTACTTTATATGTTATATATGTATATTATATACCATAGAGACACAATTTTAAACAATTCCAAAAATGAATAAAACGTTAGGTAAGATATTTTTTAGAATAAGTTTGAGCATGCCAGTTAAAGGCTACGAACCATTCATATAAACGCCCATCTCTCAACACTGGTTAAAATAGACATGAGTCATCATGTTCCTGGGAGAGAGAAAGAAAACTTGCATCTTCGTATACCTAAGAACAAAGGGAGAATGATTGTCATAAATACTGATTTGAATTGTAGACCTCGCATAGTTAACTAAAACTTCTCTCCTGGGAACAAAACAACAAAATAAATAAGCAAATCAGGTCTCCCTGTCTTAATGGCAGAAGTATTTGCAATGAATCTGGCAAGTGTATTTCACATATCAAGCCGCTTTTTTGAAAAGGCAAAATTCTTCTGAATATTCTTCTTTTTTTTTTTTAGTTATCCCTTGTACACGTGGTACAGGCCATGATAATCATGGTGGGTAGAAGTAGGCGACTGCTTTTACTGTAAGTGCACCACATGTCTACACATGTGAAAAGCAGTTCGACTTTCACTTACAAATGTGCCAGAGCCCCGTTTGGTTACTTGCACTCGCTGGTGGGGTTGGACTTTTGCAAGAATCGGGGCCATCGGAGCATTTTTTTTTTTTTATCAGAAAAAAGTGCCCAATGCGGAAATCGAACCCGGGTCGTTTCGGTCGAAAACCAATGTTTTGACCATCCTTCCACCGACCCCCCTCAAGATAAATGAAGTAAAGGAGAGGGAATGTTACCTGACAACTCCCTGGGTGATCTTGAAGGAGTGAGTGTACTGGTGCCGCAGCAGGTCATACACATTCACCTTGAAGTTACCTCCTGTGGCCAGATAGAGGGAGCTGGAGTCTACGTCCATGCAGTAGATGGGGCCGTCAAAGTGGGTCCTCCAGGACCTGCGGAGTTGCCCAGTCTGGGAGTCAAACTGATGGATGTAGTTACTCTCGCAGGCCAGCAGGACAAAGGCTTCGCTGGGAGGGAGTGCAAAGGTATGCACCATTTCAGCTTTCTTCTTGAGAAAGAAGATAGGTTTGCCAGAGGCCAGGTCGATGACTGATACTTGGCAGCCATTATGGCAGTAGAGACGGCTTCCATCCTTGCTCACCAAGATGGTCTTGTTGGTGTAGAAAGATTCATACTTGGCCTGTACCGCATACTTTTGTTTTAGAAGTTTTTCACTCTTACTCATGTTTCGCTTCGTTTAATTGTAATTAATTAATAATAATAATAATAAAACAACTTGAATATTCTTCTATAAGATATATATATATATATTTTTTATTTAATTTAATTTTTTTTTTTGAAAATAGAGCAATCCATAAATAAATCTTTAATTAAAAAAGGCATATATTGGATCAAAATATCATTTATTTTGTTAAAGGGATATCATAAATTTATAATTCCAAGTTTCTAAAGGAAAAATAAGTTTTGAAATAATACACATTAAAGATAGTAAGAAGTTAAACATAAAAGATCCAGAGAAATTAAACGTATATTGATCACTAATAAAAAATCATGACATAGAGGGTAACATTTTAAGATGTCATGTTTGTGTCATATCAAGAAAGTTATTTTTTTTTTTATTATATATTTTTTTGCTTATCCCTAGTACACGTGGTACAGGCCATGATAATCATGGTGGGTAGTTAGCGACTGCTTTTTTACTGTAAGCGCACCACATGTCTACACATGTGTAAAGCAGTTCGACTTTGCACTTACAAATATGCTAGAGCCCCGTTTGGTTACTTGCACTCAGTGGTGGGGTTGGACTTTTGCAAGAATCGGGGGCCATTGGAGCATTTTTTTTAAACAGAAAAAAGTGTCCAATGCGGGAATCGAACCCGGGTCATAGTGGTCGAAAACCAAACGGTTTACCAGCCTTCCACCAACCCCAAAGTTATAAATATAAGAACCCATTCTCTTCTTAATCCAAATTTTGAAATATAATGAAATAAAATCTCTGCAGTAGAATTATAAAATTTCTCTATGAAAAATTTATTATAGTCATTAAATATAAGGTAATAACATTTCTAGAACACACACACACAAACAACAATTTAAAAAGGAAACTATCGTTCTATGAAATATAACGTATCTTCATAGCTAATATCTGATAATGGTCTTTAATTCAGAAATAATTGATTACATGTTTGGAAGGAAAGATGAGATTTTAAAAATTTAACGTCAGGTCCTTACTATCCCAAGTATAATGAATAGACTTGTAGAAAAAAATGTTTAGACTATTTAAAATCTGATTTTAAATAAAAAAAGAAAACACTCATATTTAAAATTTTTGAGTTTTATAACTACAACAATCGAGACATTGTTATCCAGAATTTGTTTTTATATGAAGAGAAATCAGAACAACAAAGTCTTCTTGTTCCAAACAACATCTAAGACGAAAGATAAATTCAACTAACGTTCATAAAATATGGTGATAAACTTTAAAATATTACCATAACAGAAGATCAAAGAGCTGTGAAGAAGGAGATGTTTTGAATGATAGAAAAAGATACTGGATTTACTCCCAAGTAGATTAAGCTGTTAAGGTTTCAAGATCTTCATTGTTTCGACTCCACAAAGAAAGACTAGATCTAAAAGATTGACCTTCACTGAAGACTGAACATGATAAAGAGAACTCTGAAGAGGAACACCAGAGCTGGAAGATCTGAATATGTCAAAGCCGGGTCTGAAGCCTAGCCGGACTTGTCTATAAATGTAAGTCCACCCGCTCTAAAAGAATCTTTCAAATCCTTACTAGAGTTACAGGCTTAATTGTATTTAAAATCTTGAACGAAAGGGATATGTGTGATATAATTATTAATTAATTGGGATTATGTCAATATTTGAAGAGATATTCATCAGACTCTTCCTAATTAGATAATCACCAACCTCTTGTATGTGTTGAGTAGGCAATATTAATGATATACAAGAAGCTAAGATGAAATATTATTGTATTTTGATATCTTCGTGTCTGATCCTAAGATTTCTCGAAGGAGAGATTCATCATAATTTCTTCAATGAGATTGTTGGATTCACGATGAGAAATATCTTTAATATTCTAGGAAGACCTATAATTTTTTAATTAGTATTAGCAATTAACTTTATTATTTTTGTGCTGGGCAATGTAAAAACTAAAGTCGAAGAAAAACGATATTCAAAATAAAGATGACGACTTTGGGATAAAAGATGTTAACAAAATAAATATGTTATGTGACTTTATACATATTTTTTCATTATTTCTCATTTACATGGAAAGTTTCTTCCCTAAATAGATTTACTTAAAATGGAAATTTAGCGCTGAAATTATTTTACTGTCCAATATATTTTTATTTAAACCGCACACTATATTTTCACAATTAACGAACAACGTTATTTTGATATTTATGCTTAAAGGCATAGTCATCAGATTATCAAAACGAGACTTCAAGGAATCAAACAAAACATAAATCCTTTTTTAAAATAACTATTATATTCTTTAAAATAAACAGAGCGAAATGTTCCTTCATTATGCTAAGAGAGAGTATGGGTATAAATCATATTATCTAGACAAAACAAGTTTTAAATATCAAAATATATTTTTACTTTTCATATTGTAAATTTTGAAAATAGGGCAATCCATAAATAAACCTTTAATTAAAAAGGCATATATTGGATAAAAAAATAATTTATTTTACCAATATTTCAGTTGGCTGAACGCCAACCTTTATCAAGGTATTAGTATTAATATGTTATAATATCTTGATAAAGGTTGGCGTTCAGCCAACTGAAATATTGGTAAAATAAATGATTTTTGATCCAATATATACCTTTTTAATTAAATATTGTAAATTGTATGTAGATAAAAAAAATACTGTAGAGTTAAAAAGAGATAATATTTTCCTTCTCTCTTACATCTCAATGTATATTCCAGAACTACCTCTACAAGACACTTTACAGGCTGTTTTAAAGGAAACTTCAAACACGTATTCTGATATACGAATAACTCGTAGAAAAATACTAGGCTAATATTGAGCCATGTTTATCAATTATCACTTTAATCATAATTCGTCATATAAGGGTTAAGGTTTCTCAATGTAATTTTTATAAGTTACTACCTTGATCACAACACAACAACAAAACACATCTTTGTAGACCCGTGATTTTTAGAGCGGGTTTTCCACTTCTACAAGTCGCAATGACCTCCTCTTTCTGTCTCCCGCCACTCTTCGCCAAGGCTATCCCTCATTCTAGTTATGAGTCGGGTCTCTATCTCTTCATTCTATCATATATTGAAAATGCTTTGTTCATTTATATTTCTAGAGTTTCTTTCCAAATTTTTCATCATATTTCTTGGTGCAAAACGACCATTCAATCATCCTTCTCTGATCATCGTGAAGTCGTTTTTGGCATCCTTTCTTTGAGAATTTAATTTTAAACTAGTTTTAAGGCTTCTCTATACAGTTTCTTAATATGAAAGATCTCCAGAGAGAGAGAGAGTTTACCTTAAAAAGATGGACTACTAGAATTTATCACTATCACTGTTGATCATTTCTCCAGTTCCTCAAAATTACTAGACAAAACACTATGTCAGTCGCGCGCGACGAATCTTCTTTTTCTAGATCTTGGACATTAGTGAATTTATCTGATTAAATAGGGACTTGATCTGATAAATGATTGTCATGTTCTATCGGTGGCCATTTGTCCTTAGTTGATACTAAAAATAAACTTTTTAGTTCCTACTAGTAAAATGCCAAACTGATATGGGGAGGGGAAAATCTCTAATATATTCCCACTTCATATAATAAATTCTAATTGTAATTGATGCTTTTGTGAGATAGGTCTCCAAGTGACTAATTCTAGTTAAAACTTTAATTGATTTAATAATATATTTCAAATTTAAAAGATTGAGAGCTGATATTTCTTTGAATCGTCTCTTGATAGACTCAATTTATTATGTAGGCGTTTTAACCTTAGAAGACTTCCAGCAAAATTACATATTCAGACTTCAATTTTTGTTTGCGATGATTAAATTCGACCCGAGGTAATCGGCTAAAGTCTTGAAGTGCGTCATCTGTTAACGGAGGTTGTAGCTGTTTTCTTTTCTAGCCCAATGCCTGTTACACTATCTATCAAGACGAGATCTCCGATTTCCTCATCTCTCAGACTTAAAATGCTTATACCGAAAGCATCGTGATGGCTTTATTTGCTGGATAGAAATATAGTGTGAGGGGGACGACTAGAAAACGAATTTCTATGTCGTTAGAAATAACTATCTCAAACCAGTTCTTCAAATATCTATCATAAAATCGACCACTTCTTCTAAACGAAAATGTAAATGAAGATTTCTCAAAAAAGAGCACGAGTGACGTGACGCCTGCGTTCCAGTAACTGTTGTTGTCTTGAAAACTAGAAGCGATAGAACGTGTTTGGGATCCAAGATCTGCAGAGGGGAGACGACACGGCTGGTGATCCACGGCGGAAGAAGCGGCGTTGTTGCATAAAGGAGCAAGAGGCAACATACGATAATGTTTTACAGAAACAATTTTGAAAACATTAGTGCTTTTGGAATATGTTAAAAAGGTACTCTATTTTCCCTCTTTGATTTTGAAGATACAATGGCCGAAATGAGGCAGCACAAGCTGATACTAGCAAAGGTAATAAAAATGGCAATGTATAATATTATAAAACTTTTCTTGGACCATGGTTTAAAATGGGGCATGCATTTACCATATTGGCCACATGTACCTATACCATTGAGACAAGGTGCTCCTATGTCCTTTGCAATTTTGTCGTACTTCCAAAATAGGTCTTTCCTTTTAACTATGTAAGGTTTACATATAAGATCCTTGCCCATGCAACACTCGAAACATGTAAATATCTTTTCTTTACAGTTGCATGGGTGTAGGTACTCCGAGGAGCATAGAGACTTATGTCTGGTTCTTCCCAAGATGTTGATGGGGGCAGAAAGGGCGAGGTCCAAGAATATCAGGAGCAATAGCAATCGCATTTTGTCTTTTTCACAATCTTATTTCAATGTGGCATTCAACAATTGGTATTTATTTGGGCTTCAAGAGGTGGTATCTAATAGTAATTTTCAATCTCTTAAACCATCTTCAAATCTTGTGTGATTAGAAAGTTAGGGAAATAAGAGAAACTGTGGAACGCATACGTGACTCGGAAAATAGAAAAATCCATATTTAAATTTTTAGAAAACAAAAAGGCATATATATTAGATTGAATAAAAATATTTATTTGTCAGTATATTCCTGTTTTCAAAATTCAAAACTATTTTAAAGGCGTAAGATTCTTTTTGATATTAAACAAAATCTGTTTGATAACAGATGGCGCGCTAGTGCATCATATTTCTGTTTGTGAACGCAAACCTTTGTCAAGTATATACAAAAAAAAAAAGATAATTTAGGAATATATAAATTCTCTATAGATTTCTGGCGAGTCAATTTTTCTGTTTATGATTTTTATATCTTCTATAGAGGTCCAGCTTTCTAAAAAATAATATGCAATGTTTTTCTTTTCTGGTATAAAATAGATGCTTTGTTAAATTCGGGTGTGTGACTATTGCTTAGTACGCGGTTTACTAGGATGTTTACGAATATGTAGAGCTGCCTTGTATTGGTTACTACGTTGTTAAATGGTTTCTGGTTTCTCCGATGTAAATGGTTTTGTAAGTATTTCATTGAATTTTGTAAATATAACATTGCTTTTGTTTTCCTGTTTTCTCTCTTGCTAGGTGGTGTCTAAATGGCGTATGATTGGTTTTAAAATTGGTGCAGAGATTGATATGTGGTAATTATATTTCTTCAAAATTCTGGCAAGACTTTCAATTTGTAACTGTAAGGGAGAGAGCAATACCTTCTTTCGGATTGATCGCTGGTATGGTGACAGTATATGGTGACAAGCACTTTCATTTTTAAACCACGATCTGGAAGTTCACAACTGAAAATTTCCCCATGGTTTTTAATATATATCTTCAAGATTGAATTTTTTTTTTAAATTGATCTTTCTAAAGAAAAAATAGAAATAATTAGTAAATAATAAACTTTATTGATATGATGCAATAATTGAATAGAAAATTTGATCGCAACCTGCTATGGTCTTGAATTTATAATAGAGAACGTTGAAAAGGTTCGCTTTTAAAGCCATAATATTTTATTGGCGAAAAAATAGGAGTAGCCATTGGGATCAAGAGTGACATTTGGTAATCAATATATCATTTAAATATTGATCAAATTAATAGAGAATAGGTCAAAGGTGAAAGATCACCATGACTGAATTATGGCCAAAACATCGAAAGAACTCTTGGAAATATGGTTTAGGATGGAATTTAGTTCTAGGAAGAGCGAGAATAAAGAATTGTTCATCATGATCAATTTAAAAATATGTTATTTAGAAGGCGCCCATTTCTTTAAAAATAAAACAATTTACTACTTCCCTTACTGTGCAATGCTAAAATTATTGGAAGGTCTCATCAATGATAAGCTAAGACCTCCCAATTACTTAGAATTGCAGTAAGGTTAGTAGTAAATAATTTCATTTTCATACACACAACACAAACGAGTGCTTTAAAAATAATTTATTGGAGTAATAGTTACCCAGAAATTATTCGAAAAAGAAAGAATAAATAATATTAAGGTAAAGGGTTTCTTTTAAATTTCGCAAGTTTTCGAGCAAAATTTCTGCTCTTCAACGGGCATATACTTCTATGTACAATATCAAGATGAACTTTGTACAGTAATAATTGAAAATGTGTTATTGGCATGTGCTCTCTTGGGCGTGAATCAAACTGTTTATGTTAAGTCGGATTTAGGACGTGTCGAAATACGTTGTATTGATAACTAATTGATAAACTAAACTCACCAAAAACTCGCCACGGCAAACACACAAACAAAAAAATACAATATACGATTAATTAAACACTTAAATATAAAGGATGGAGAATTTCATTCAAATCCTATGTTAACATACTTACAAGTTTAGAAATTTATTTAGTACATCAAAATCTATCTATGTGAAGTTCAACCCCCCATATCACAACATGGTACCGAGGGTAAACCTCAAAGTGAGTTAGCGATAAGAAAATCTTAATACAACAATATTGTTGGGTCAATTTCTATCATGATGAAATGTACAATCATCACCTCTACGATTTGAATAACATACACCTCATTCCGATACACTTTAAGGGAATTTACAAATATGTTAGACTATTGGAAACCTGACCAAAATGGAAAACACACCAAAGCATGATACACACAAACACAGGTTCGTTTCTCAATGGGATGAGTATAAACCACCACATGTTTAAATTTAAACAGTATATATATGCATACACAATAAAATTAGGGGAATGAAATTGACTTGAATGTTAGCATGAGCTATATGATATATATATGAGCATATGTAATTGTTTATTGGTAGAATTGACCATGGAAAATACCATTGTATGTCTAGTCTGGTATAAAACACACAAAAAAATACAAATTGATAATAAGGAAATATATATGAAATTTTATTATAGCTAAAACTATCTATATTTTGAGACAAAGGGAAGATTATATAAAAGATAAAAGGTCCTTTCTTTGTAAGTAGTTCGTTACTTCTAATCTCATCGAAATATATAAAACAACCAAATTTTTTATTTGGAATATACTATATAGTAGAGATTGCAACTTTACAAAAACAACTTATTAAATGTGATATGAAATTTCTATTCTATAAACGGGCCTTTTGGCCCACAAAAAAAAATAAATAAAGGGTAGTTGACGTACCATATAAAATAGAAATTTCATATCACATTTAATAAGTTGTTTTTGTAAAGTTGCAATCTCTACTATATAGTATATTCCAAATAAAAAATTTGGTTGTTTTATATATTTCGATGAGATTAGAAGTAACGAACTACTTACAAAGAAAGGACCTTTTAAAATAATTTATATTTTGAAATATTTAATCTCTTATTCCCGCACACACACTCCTTACTTACACGTTAAATATTTCCTCCAATTAATTGTTCTCTTATTCTTCGACGAGTCTTATTCATACAGGGTAATGTTCATTCCCACATGGCCTTAGCATCATGGTGGTTGTCTAAGGCGGTCTAACTCTGTACTGATTTTATGGATCAAAATATGAATGTTTTTCATAATTTAAAATATATGTCTATATATGAATCAATATTGTAGCATATTGTCTTCTCAAAATCTCGCAGGAGGTCGTGAAAATTGGAGATAACTGAGTGCTGCCTGTTAAAACTATGCGCCATGTGTTGATCTGACCATAAGATCAGCTTGGGCAATCACAGAACTCTCACCTGGGGCTCAAGGTCAGCGTTGATTTTGTGATTCAGTATGTACTCATTAACGCTTCCAATTTTCTGACAATGTGGTTAGATCAATTTCCAGATAGGCGAGGTTTAAGAGCGTTTTTTGTAGCTTTGTCACTGACCCGATTCAGCAACAGAACAATTAAATGTTTAATAATAAAATGGTTTCGTTTTAAATTGATACTTTGGAATGGGAACTATTGGTACGTCTGAAATATGAGTGAAGAGTGCCAAGGAGGTTCTCCATTTGAAGAATTGAAGGGAAAAATAAACTCGTAGAACAGAATTGAGAGCTAAGATTTCGATGAAACTACTCCTGGTATACTTTCTTCAAGTATACGTTCTTCTGGTATACGTTTCACATTCATTATTTTATTCATGAACTCAAATGTAGAAATTTAGATAATCTAGGATATTTAGAGAGAGAGAGTTTTCCTTTTGGGTCGCCAAGGGATAAGATATAATCAAAATTATTTGGTTGGTTTGATTGTTTTTTTTTTTTCAAATTCCATTAGGTATAATGGTTTAGAAAGGACACGTTCTTGAAATTATTTTATTAGAAACCTTCGCTATTCTTGATCTTCTTTATAGGAGAATTTTTATAAGGTTAGCAACAGAAGCACTATCGCGGCCGAACAGCTTATTGCGATCCCTGCAAGAACACTCGGATTCCGGGATAATTTGATGGTTAAGATTGATGCATACTTCTTAAATCTTCAGATCAAACTGTTTTTCAATTTCTCTTCGGTGTATCCATTCCTAGTAAAGGTTTCTTACACAATCTTTGGGACGTTTTGATCTAATCAAGCTTCAACAAGATTATTTATATCAATTTCTGGATATTCCAATACTATTTTAGATACTTCTACTAATTTTCAGGGTCATCATTTATTCTCAGATTGAATGGATATTCAACCTTGAGTTCTATTCCCTTGCCCACAAAGGATCGGCAGTATCGTAGGAAAAACATTTAAATCGTTATTTTCAAATTAGATGAATATTTTTATTTTATCTTCCAGTTCCTTGCATCATTTCAATTACATTTAATGGATACTTAGGTTCATAGGAATCCTTTCTAGTCGTCCAGACTATATCACCATAGAGGATATAAGCCATTTTGACTCTTCGCTTATCTTCCCACATCTACCAAGGGAAAAAGATGTTAAGAGTGCTGCATGGGAAGGGCGTGCTAACTGAATGGGCTTATCAGGACTATGAGAAAGAGGTCGTTTAGGAATTTTGACCGGGCTATTGCATTTAGGGAGTGTATATGTGATTAAAATGGAACTACACTGGGTTTCTCTGTTATTGAAGATACGCAGGCTGAAATTAGGCAGGTGAATGATATGGCGGCAAATATGATGAAGATAGAAATATATAGGAAGGCTGTGCTTTCCCGAGACAGTGGTTGCAAGTGTGGCCGGCATTTTCCATATTGGCTGCAGGTTCCTCTGCCATTAAGACAGGGAGCACCAATTTCCTTCGGCACTTTGTTGTGACTCCAAATAAAATTTTGTTTTTCCTTTTTGATGAAAGGTTTACACTCTAAATCCCTTCCCATGCAGCATTCAAAACACCCAAACCTCTTTTCTTTGCAGACACATGGATGTTGGTACACCAGTGAACATAATGACCTATGTCGGTCTTCCCGTATGATGTTAATGGGGGCTGTGGTTGCCAGCTTGATGCAGATTAGGAGCACTAGGAATCGCATTTCTCTTTCTTTAAAAAAAAAAATTAATGTGACCTTACAACAATGGAGGTTTGAGGATGGGATTTATTTTTCTTGAGTACATTGTATACTTGGTGTTTATGAAATTAAATACTACATCCTGTTTTTCTCTTTTGTTAACAGCTAATATATCGTCAACATAACAGATCCAAAATTTGCATTTCACTTCAATATTCACATTTTTCTTTCTAACCAATCCATGAAAATAATCGCCACATGCAGGCTATATGGACATGTATCCCAATAGTATTCCTTTCTTCATTTTATATTTGTCCCCCCTGCATTAAAGTATGAATTGTATACACATATATACATATCCTGCTCAGGTGCTTTCCATGGAATTTTCTGGAAGTTTTCCCCATTAATTTTGTCTTTAATAAACTCCTTTATTGTTGTTTTCGATGTTTCCAATCAGCGTGCTTTTGAAAAGTGAGATTATATCATACGAAACAAAGATATCGGTTTCTTCTATTGCCAATTTTTTTTTTTCAATTTTTACTTCACATATGCATATAAAATCCCTTTTCTTCGTGCACTCATTTATTCAGTTTGTTAATTTTCTTGTGTTTCAGATTTCCTACTTAAGATTATCGGTCAGGGCGGAATATCATCTTTGTGATTTTGCATTGGGTTAATGCACTATTAGACAGGTTCCTATAAATCGGGCTGTTTCCACAACATATAAAGCATCACATTATTCAAATAAATAATTATTAGCAGTCTTTTAGGATATGCCATTAAGTTGGTGTTATTGTACAATTGTAATGCTATTTAGTTTCAATTTTTCTTTAGTAATAATTGCTAGAATTAATTAAAATTCAATGCCAATTGAACTTTCCTGATGAAATATTCTGGAAAGTCAGAAAAAAAGCTCCTTATTTGAAAATTTGTCAGACTTCAGCATTTCACATCTCCCCAAATTCAATACACAACAGTATTCGTCGAGTTAGATGGCCAAGACGTGGCAACATCTTATTCACATATCTAATATATCGCTACAAGAAAAGCTATTTTTTGAAGCAGTCCTGCATATTATAATCGCCAAGGTTTTAACCACCAATCCACTCCCTGCACTGCCTCTAAAATCATAAAAAAATTTAAAATATATAAAAAAACATTTATATATAAAGTAAAATTTGAACGAGAGAGAGAGAGATTGAATAAATTGAAAATAAAAAATATATATATTTGGAGATGACTTCGAGCATATAGATTATTATTAATGATATTGGAATCATATTACTGAAATATGACAGATGAATTGAAATATTAATTGAATTTTGCCAGATTTTTGCTTGTAAAAAAATTAAAAACAAAGTAATTTGGTGAAAATATATGAATTAAATATATAGAGAAAAAAATCTATGATTGGAAGTTGAATAAAATAAATATAACTACTAATATATTAGAGAATAAAAATAAGTGTGACACAAAAATATATATATATGGGGGTCGGTGGAAGGATGGTCTAAACCATTGGTTTTCAACCGCTACGACCTGGGTTCGATTCCCGCATTGGGTACTTTTTTACCCCTCCCGCAAGGTCCGGGGGGGACCACCTCTACTCCACCAACTCGCCATGTGTAAATAGCCAGGACAAGGTGACTCAAATGTAACACCTGTAAATTGAGACGAAAAAAATAAATGAAAATATTGAAAATTTTGGTATATAGAATGCTATGTATAGTTGAGTATCTTTGGAGGAGATAGCTTAAAATTTTACAACTGAAAACTCTGTTAGTGTATTATCTATATAGATATGTGGCGCTTATAGAGTTAGTGTAATATTGATTGTATTTCCTATATTGAGGGTGATTATATACAGTAAAACCCCGCTAATACGAACCCTGGATATAGCGAACCTTCCCTTATAACGAACCTAAGGCAATTCCATTCCATTGAAAATACCATCCTTATAACAAACTTTGCGATTTTTAAAATAACGACTACCACTATAACAAATCTATTTTCGGTCCCAAAATAATAAAATCTATTTAAAATACTATACTTATAACGAAGTTGGAATTGTAATTTAAAAAAAAATTAAAACAACAAAATTTTGAACATGTTTTAGCTCGCGGATCGCGATATCAAAACAATAAATTTAGCGTTATTGTTTGATTTTTGCTGTATGTTGTATAAAATTTTAAACATTATACTTTTTATTAAATAGAATATCTTTGCTTCCATTAAATTTGAAATAGAAAAAAATGCAAAATGGCTTCCAAAATAAAGAAAACAAAGGCATTCTAGAAACAAAAACGTTGTTCCTTTTAAAAAAAAGGCCATTTTCAGAACTTTTCAAAGTGAAACAACACAGGCAAAATGTTAAGAACATATTAAAATAAGAGAATATAACTTTTCTATTATAAGAGATAAAATATAAGGCCACTAAAAATTGTTACAAAGAGGAATCCCCTCAACTTTTGCCACGATCGCGAGTGTTAGGGCTAAAAAAAAAAGATCAAATGGGGCCGTGATGAAACAAAAATTATTTTTATGCCATGAAATATGGTGATTTTAAAGCCAGCAGTATTTTGCATGACAGTTTAAAAAAAAAAACGAAATCTAGACTTAGAAGAATATGTGGAAACATGAAATGGGAAGAAAAACACTAACATTATTTGAAAGGTACATGCTTGAAGAGTGCTTTGAAGCAACAAGGTGTTAGAGTCATTTTCCCAAGTAATCATTGTATTATATAATGTGATAAAGATGTTTTAAAATAATTTTATATCTTTGAATATATATTTAATAAAACTTTGCCTAGGATTTGTCTTGATTTTAAAATTAGACATAGAGGTACATGTATGTTAATGATAAGAAGAACCTATCATCTAATGATTTCTATTATTATTCAGTATTAATGTAAGGAAATTGGTCAATTAAGGGAATTAAAACAAAGTGACCACTATTAAGAGGAAGCCTCTTCTTGTGTGTATGGCTGTGCTTTAATTATACGGTCTAAAAATTTTGAAAAATAAAAAAAAGTGCCAGACCGTGGCTATAGTGAACCAAAAGCTCTGTCCCATTGGAGTTCACTATAGAGGGGTTTCACTGTATGTTCAGAAGTATAAAAAATGGTGCTGTTCTTACTCTGCATTTTCAACTGGACTTCTTGTAAAGTTCCTGTAATACTTCTTAAATAATTTTGTATACTTTTCTATATTTTTATTCCTCTTAAACATGCTTCCTATTTATTTCTTGTATTATTATTGTCTACGAGAAAACTTGATGTCTATAGTTTATTTACTTTTTATATTTCTTTTCAAATTCTCTTGGAAAATCCTACAATTGTTATCCGACATCTGTGGGTCTCGGCGAGATAACCCCATGGTGCAGAGAGATTGTTCGCTTGTCTCAGAGCTGCTGCCAAATAATTCAACAAGACCTGACACCATATAATGTTTCTTCTTTCCTTGCCTTAATCTCTTTTATATTTCACCTTATATGAATGAAAATATTGTAAAAAAAAAAAAAAAAAGCTATGCTTCAAATTCATATAACCTTCATTCATCAGCTGAGAAATTATTTTATAAGACGAAAAATCTTAGTATATGTATCATATGTAAATTCCAGTGTTTTTTTTTTTTTTTAATTACTTTATTTTGTATCTTTTTTATTTTCCTCGAATTTACCCTTTCAAATATGTTTATGAGCTCAATTGTCTTAATTACAATGTATAAATTGCTTTTGCTTTTTTACCTTCATTTGCGGTGAATCCGCAGTAAATCCATGTATAATAAATTTCTTTTCCTCCAATTTACCCAGACTAATCTATTAGCTTGATTGTCTTTATATAATTTTTCCTGTATATAAATATCATATTACCATTAAGGTACTATTACTTTTTTTCCTGCATGTACCCTACATTTCTGCTTGGAGAATCTGTATAAGACTAAAAGGTTTTAATAAAGCTTTTTGTTGTTGTTGTTTATATTTCTTTTCTACATTTGTTCCCCCCTTATACACCTCACCTGTAATTCTTCTCTCTTCTCAACCTGCAACCCCAAAACACATTATTGACTGTATTGACTCATCCATTGATGAGCTCTACTCTTCCCCGGCAGACACCATCAAAAGTCTCAAGCTTTACAAGCTTGATATCCTAATGTGATTGAGTGGAGATAAGAAAGAAGAAGATCTTTAATTCTTGGTCCTTTGGTATACTTGTATCTGTTGTTGTTTCTTATTCCCTTGTGTAAATATTACATAAATTCCATGAGTCCATGCTCCTCGAGTTGTTTGATGATAAGTAGTGACCTCTCTCCATACTTGTATCTACTTCTTATAAAGCTCGAGGAGCATGAAAAACGGGTAGAAAAACTGAAGATTATGGGAATAACTTTTTAAAAATCATAGAAATAAAAACAAATTGGATTTTGTGCCCCATATTGATGAGATTATTACTAAGACAAATAGAGCTAGTGGATACCTAATTGGATTAACCGGGAAAGCATGGGGACTGGACAGTAAAAGAAGAATAGAACTCTATAAGACACTGTTTCGAAGTTCACTAACTTATGGTTCCACGATCTGGTACAACTTTATACCCAAAAAAGTCAAAGATAAATTAAACTCTCCGCAGTACAAAATTTTGAAGCACAGTACACAGGTTTATAATTCAACATCTTCAAACTGTACTCATATTGTTGCTAGAACACCAAAGCTCACGGATTTTATTGAAACAAATATACTAAAAATGAATATTGGATACAAAAAATCAGATCCAACTAAAAGAAAAATTATATCTAATTTTATAAACCAGAAATTTGAGGAATACTATGGAGGTGCCAATGATAATTTCAAGGGATTCTTTGATACTTCAAGAATTCCTAACTATGTTCAACCCAACTTCTATAACGTTCAATTTTTTACTGGACATGGTGACTTCAACACATATTTGTTTAGAATTGGCAAAATTGGTTCACCTGCATGCACATGTGGAAACGAACAACAAACCCCTGAACATCTTCTGATAGACTGTCCATTAACTTCTGATCTAAGGGAAGAAAACCAACTTTACCTGACTAATACAAAACAAGCTGCTTGCAATAAAGACCAATACATCAAGTTTAATAGATTCTGCAGGATGTATATTTTGAGGCGAAAGCGTTGACTGTACATATTTCAAGCTACTACTTATAATTGCTATATGTAAAATTTGACATTGAACGTTTAATTTTAATGATTTCCAATGTTCAATTGTATTAATTGTATATAATTTAAAATATACACGCAATTATCCAAATTGTGGATATGGCGTGTCTCTCCCAACTGTTAAATAAATAAATAATGAACTCATGGAATTCGTGTAATCTTTACACAAGGGGATAAGAAACAACAACAACAACAACTTCTTATAAACTTGTTTATTTGATATACACTTGTGTTGTGTAGGCTTATATACCTTTGTCTACTTTTATCTATCAATAAATAGGGTTTGAAAGTGAATATGTTGAACACAGAAATTATTACAAATTCAACAATATCATATGAACTGAGCTGGTATGAACCCATAGAGAGAGAGATACTCATGGACAAAAGGAAGTTTCATATTTTGATGTCATCTATTTTTTGAAGGAGACAAAAGCAATTTCATTCACACTTGGTTATCTTGTGTGTCTTTAATAAAGGTCACTTTGTATCAAATATCTTTCAGTGTTTTTGTCAGAATACTGATATACATACTAAAAGGTACAACTTCCCTAAGTTTTGTCCATGAGTGTAAATAGAGAGTTAGTTTTGAAAGTAAATAATGGTAGATATATAAATAATTTTCACATAATATGGTTATACATAATGGAGATAACGTCACATATACAAACATAAATAGTCACATTTGAAAGGGAGATTGAGAGAATCATAAAAACCACTATACTACATAAATAGAAAACAAAAATTTTAATAAAATTTGTAAAATGTCATTTACAAAATGTCAAAAAGTGTAAAATATATACAAAATATAATGAAATCTAAGTTTCATGTTATAAGGTTATAAAACTTTCCATTGTGGTAGAATGGTCCTGCAAACACACAACATAAGTTTAAAATTAAATATGGAATTATATTAACTATATGGGAAAACAATTTTATAATTAACAGAATATGCAATAGAAATACTACAAAATATTGAGGAAGTGAATTAAGGGACTCTGCTTCCCTATCTAGGAATATTTCACAAGGTAACAAGACCAGATGTTTTTACTATCTTCAGACACTCACTAAAAAAACCTGGGCTCAGCTGGCCAGGCTGATAGTACCCTGTAAGGGCTCCTAATCCAGGGATACAGGATGAGCAGCGTTTGTACTCATGTTAGGGGCTGTACATGGCGTCTGTTCCTCATGTCAGAGGCGGCCATTTCTTTTGGGGTTAAGTCGGCTTGCCAATGAGTAGTGTTCTCAGTCTTAATGACAAAGGCAGACGCATTCTACTTCACCCAGTCATGATCTCAAGCTTTACAAGCTTGATACCCTAATATGATTGAGTGGAGATAAGAAAGAAGAAGACCATCTTCAGACAAAAGTACTGATTGAAGATAGTAGCAATGCTAATATTGAATCATCCCCTAATATAATTTATTCATTCAGAAAGAGTCTTATTACCTTGTGATTCTTATCTCTAATTCTGTGAGTCGATGGAAGGGTGGTCTAAACCATTGGTTTTTGACCGCTACGACCAGGGTTCAATTCCTGCATATTAAGCACTTTTTTCTAAAAAAAAAAATGCTCCAATGGCCCCTGATTCTTGCAAAAGTCCAACCCCACCAGCGAGTGCAAGTATCCAAACGGGACTCTGGCATTATTTGTAAGTGCAAAAGTTGAACTGCTTTTCACATGTACCAGGTCTATTAGTATGAAACGCGAAAATTTTCAGTGAATTCAAAAGTTCACCAATTCTATACAACAAAAGATTTTTCATTCAAAGTAATTGCCCTGATTAGCTATACACTCGGACCACCTTTCAGGCATTTTTCGAATTCCTTGTCTGAAAAATCCTATTCCTTTTGAGTCGAACCAGTCAACAAGCCATTTTATGGTGTTTTTGACCACCGTAGCATTGTGGGCTGGAGCGTTGTCATGCTGCAGTATCAGCTTGTTGTGCTTTTCACGCCATTCCGGTCTTTTTTCATTCAATGCCTCTCTCAAACTGTGCATTTGTTGTTTGTAGCGACAAGTATTGACCGTTTCGCCAGGTTTCAGGAGCTCGAAATATACTACGCTGGTCTGGTCTCACCATACGCAAAGCATTGCCTTTTTTTCCGAAGCGATTGGGCCTAGGCGTTTGTTTTGAAAATTAGCCGGGCAGGCCCCATGACTTTTGGCGCGTAGGATTGCTGAGTGGATCCATTTCTCATCAGAAGTTACAATTCGGTGCAAAAATGACTTCTTTTCATGCCTGGCGAGCAGTTCTTCACAGGTTACCAGACGCCGTTCTTGCTGCCTTTCTCTCAACTCGTGGGGGACCCATCTGGAAAGCTTTTGGGTCATTCCGAGGCTGTTTAAACGTAGGGAAACAGCACCTTGAGACACCTGGAGCTGTTTCACGAGTTTCTCCTGCATTTGGGTACTGTCCTCATCCAACAAAGCTTGCAGTTCAGCGTCCTCGAACTTTTGGGGCGGTTTTCCACATGGTTCATTATCAAGTTCGAAAATCGTCACTTTGGAATTTTTTAAACCACCTGTAACACTGCGATTTGCTCAGAGCGTGGTTGCCGTAAACTTCCTCGAGCATTCGGTGGGCTTCAGTGCACTTTTCTTCCAGTTGAAGGCGAACAACAAAAATTCCTGCAAATGGGCACTTTTCGGCTCGGAAATCGCCATTTTCCACGGGCTCCAGAAATTTTCCACGATTTAAATTTTTCTAAAACTGCATGCGTGCTGATGTCACGTGAGTCAAAAAACAAACCACCTTCAACAGCGCCACTGTCGGCTCAAATAAAGTTGCACAGCGCCCTCTGGCGACCATTTTCGCGTTTCATACTAATAGACCTGGTATAGACATGTGGTGCACTTACAGTAAAAGTAGTCACCAACTTCTACCCACCATGATAATACACAAATAGAATCATTTTGGGATAACTTGGACAATTTTCTTTTCAGACAAAATTGCTATCAAATTCTGATATGTAAAATAATGACAACTATCCTGGGAACTAACCAATAGGATGTAAATGGGAGAGAGAGAGTACTCAAGGTGTGTGACAGAACTGTACAAATGAAGGAAAGGTACTTACTGTAAGATGTCCAAATGCAAATCTTTTAGAAGCACTTCCTTCTTCCCAGGAATAGCTGCTGCAGTTTTCAGGATCTCTGCTGACATTTTCTAGAGAACACACAGTGTATCAGTCAGATTAACTACAGTTTAATATTCTGTATCGTGTTCAAGAAACCATGATACTGACTAATATTGAAACTTGAAATAGAAAATAGTTTATAAACAACAAAATGTCGAATTTGACTTGATGGAAGCTAACAACAATATACAGTTAAACCTGTCTATAGCGCCCCATCTTGGGACTCACCAAAATAGGATGCTATAGAGAGGGGGTGCTATAAACAGGTCACTTTTAATGTAAATCGCATCGTACTACGTATTTAATATCGGGTGCTATAGAGAGGAAGGTGCTATTTAGAGGTAGCGCTATAGACAGGTTTAACTGTATATACCAAAAGAGATACTCTCTTTAAAATAAATACATTAAAAGAATACATTTTGGTTTATTACCCTAGTACAAAATGGAATGGTGGTGATAAAAAAAAAAAGAGCCAGTTTTGGCAAAAACTCATGAAAAGCCAACTTATATAACATGGTTTCAACTATGGTCCCATTAACATTGGTTATTTGATAGGCTGGAGGTTGGGACATGAAAAATGTTTGAATTATCGTTAGTCAAATTAACAAGGTGAGACTGTATTAAAAGAACTATTTTAATTAATGAAACATAGAGCAACCAATAACCAATCATTTAGTTTTTTTTTTTCATGTTATAAAAACCCAAAATTATTGAAAAGTCTGCACAATCGGGGTAGGTATTAAAAAAGTATTGCTCTCTAAATACAAGGTAATAAGACTAAATCCAAATAAATAAATAGTGAGTAACGTTTGGGTAACAACGCTGTTATTGAAACGTCGCACACTATTTATTTATTTGGTGTTATTACCTTGTGTTTATAATCTATAATCCAAATTGTGCCTTATCGTATTACTCTCTAATTGTATTTGTGGAGAAAATTTTTGAGTTGTTTCCTGATATTGTGAAACTGATGTGAAATAACTGGCGTTTACTAGAATTTAGAGGGAATGTTTAGTTATATGGTTAAATAATAGTTAAATAATGGTTAAATTTAGTTATATGGTTAAATAATAGTCAGATCGGCATTTTAAAAAGACATTAATGGCTTGAAAGTGTATATCTAGCTGAAAAAGTAGTCTCTCAGCTTTGTAGGTCTCTCCTGGGAGGATGTACTCTATATATGGCTAGATGATGTTAAAGTAGTGAGTCCAGTGTGGTACCTTGGAGTAGTGTGAGGTCTGTACACTGAAGATACGGTGCAGCAACAGTTCAAACACATGTTTCTTGTGGCACATGTCAAAGTCCAGGGGAGTCCGGAGTCCATCTAGCAACAGGCTTAGGACCCATTCTTCTGTTTCCTTTTTCTGGAAAACCACATCCAACCTCTGTTAGTCCTAGAGTCATAGGCACATGATGGTCCATTATAGAGTGACAAGTTCTGCCTCAGTAGACTTCAGAAGGAAACAGAACAATCAAATACAAAGGAGCAAACTACAGGATATATATATATATATATAAATTTTTAAATTATAGATAATTGCAGGGAAAAAAAACCCTCCTCAAAATTATCTAAAATTCAAAAATTTGTTGTTGTTTCTTATCCCCTTGTGCGAAGATTACACAAATTCCTTGAGTCTGTGCTACTCGAACTGTTTGATGATAAGCAGCAGCCTCTCCCAAAGGTCCTGTTCAACATTCCCTTAAGTGTTGACAACAAAATGCCCTAGAAAAATGTCCATTAGCATCAAATGTTGCGATGAATTGATAATCATCTTAACCAACTATAATTCAACACAATTTATATATCTACTGAAAGTTTGGATCCTTTGGGATGTTGAATTAAAAAAGCTGGAGGAGTGTGTATGTAATTTGATTATGCCTATATACATTGTGATATGCCATCATGTATAGCCTATGTAGGGGGGTCGGTGGTCTAAACCGTTGGTTTACAACTGCTACTACCCGGGATCAAATCCTGCATTGGGCACTTTTTTCTAATAAAAAAAAAAAAAAGCTCCAATGGTCCCCAATTCTTGCAAAAGTCCAACACCACCAGCAAGTGCAAGTAACCAAACAGGGCTCTGGCACATTTGTAAGTGCAAAGTCGAACTGCTTTTCACATGTGTAGACATGTGGTGCACTTACAGTAAAAGCAGTCTCCAACTTCTAACCACCATGATTATCATGGCCACGTGTACTAGGGATAAAGAGAGCATGGTAATGACTTACGTGGGAGATTTCCCCAGTTTGAAAGACAAAGAACACCTGGAAAGTTGTCAAGTTCAATTCTTGTTTCATGAAAGTTTTCTTCAAGTAGTTGTACATGGGATGTTCTGGAACACACACAAAGATGATCATGAATCTCATCGTCAGATCTGTAGATTGTCAAGTTGGTCCTAGAATTGATTTCATATATCCCATAGTATGCCAGGAATACAGTAAAACCCCGCTAAAACAAACCATAGCGAACCTTCCCTTATAACAAACCTGAAATAATCCTTCTTTTTAAAATTTTATAATACAGTGAACACTATGGCTATAATGTTCCATGGCGATAGTGAACTGAAGGTTCAGTCTCGTTGGAGTTCCCTATAGAGGGGTTTTGTTGTTGTTTCTTATCCCTTTGTGTAAAGATTACACAAATTCCATGAGTTCATGATCTCATGGAATTGGGTATAAGGGTGCAGCTTTCGTTGATCATGGTACTATGATCCAGGCACACTTTGGTGAAAGTCTGACTTTGCCTGTAATTTGAGACTGTTCCTAACATGGAAGCCTTTGCTGCTGACTCTAACATAAGTACAGACACAGCTCCTCTGTATCCCTGGAGTGGTACCCTTGCTGAGGTCCATCAACCGGGTCAGTTGAACTCGGGATTTTTAAAGAGGGGTATAATAGGGATATAGAGGGGTTTTACTATGTATATGTATAATCAAATCTAACTCCGCCATTGCCGGTCCCAAGCCTGGATGTAAAAGGAGGAAGGGGAGCAGTAACAAGCTCGTTAAAAACCAGGTTTCAGTTGGCCCGACTGATAGCACCCTGTAAGGGCTCCTATTCTTGGGTTACAGGATATTCAGCAGCGTCTGTTCTCCATGTTAGGAGCGGCTACACAGGGCGTCTGTTCCTCATGTTAGAGGCGGCCATTTAATACCAGGTCAAAGTCCAAGTTACACCTCTCTGTAGGTGACCTCGGGGAAATGTTGGATAAAACCAGCGCTCTAATGTAACTGGCATATAACCTATATGGAGTCGTGCACAACAGAAGAGTTCTTGAGCTTCTTTACGAGCACGACCTCCAAGATCTTGTCTAATTTAGACAAAGGATAAGTAAAAAAAAATAATAATAAATAATAATCAAATCTCATTATAAAAATATCAACCTGAGACCAAGAACTATATTATTATAACCATGGTTAAAACAATCGGAACTTTGTGATGTGATAACCAAGTTGCTGTTATAACAAGGTTCCACTATACCTCCTATACATGAATACAATCCTCTCACACTTTGTACAATAGCAAGTTGTTGTTGTTTCTTATCCCCTTGTGTAAAGATTACACAAAATCCATGAGTTCATGCTCCTCCAGTTGTTTTATGATAAGCAGCAGCCTCTCCCAAAGGTCTTGTTTAGTGCATCTAATGCAAGCCAAAATGTGTTCTGGAGCTGCAGGTGCCAAGCTACATTTGGGGCAAGTGGGGTAGATTTTGTTGTTATTTTCTATCTTCAATGGCTTGAGATGTCATGTTCTAAATCTTGTTAGTGTTGTTTGATGCTGTCTGATGTTCAGAGCTTCTCCTGGGTTCACTCCATTGTACCAACTGTGCTTAGGTGGGATCCTCCAGTTCTTTTTTATTTTTGTTTTGGCTACTGTTTCTATTTCTTTAAAAGTAAGTTTATTTTTCTGTGGCAAGGATTCTTTTGTGTTCCTTTTTTTTTGCTAGCGCATCAGCAACTTCATTGCCTTCAATGCCAACGTGTAAAGGTATCCATTGAATTTTTGAGGTTTACAATAGCAGGTTATGTGAGTACTGTACCTGTGTTGGACATAATGGCAGGTAGGCGAGCCAGCAACTGGGCGGTGAGACAGGGTAGCCTTCCAACCAGAGCCTTAGACAGGGAGTTGAGGAGATAGTGCCAGAACTCCATATTCTTGGGATCTTTCTCAATGTGAGCGTTGAACCGGGACAGGCACACCATGGCAGAGTCCTGTATGGACTTCTGGTAGGAGGACAAGGCGGCTAGGGTCAATCCCAAGCAGCCAAGCACCACAAACTTACGGGTCCACATATTGGTGTCTAAACACACATTACTCTCTATCAATATTCTATCGCAATGTTCAACAATACTGGAGAATGATGATAATTTACATGTTATATACACATTATTGACTGTATTGACTCATCATCCATTGATGAGCTCTACTCTTCCCCGCCAGACACCATCAAAAGTCTCAAGCTTTACAAGCTTGATACCTTAATGTGATTGAGTGGAGATAAGAAAGAAGAAGAAGAAGATCTATCACAATATTCAACAATACTGGAGAATGATGATAATTTACATGTTATATACACATTATTGACTGTATTGACTCATCCATTGATGTGCTCTACTCTTCCCAGGCAGACACCATCAACAAGCTTTACAAGCTTGATACCTTAATGTGATTGGGTGGAGATAAGAAAGAAGAAGAGTCTTGCAGTAAATTCTTATAGATTAAACAAATTTTGTGATATGAACGAAGACAAAATATTTTTTGTTTGAAACATTGATAAAATAAAACTAACTGGCCAAAGTTTTTTAAAGAAATATGAATGCCGGCCAGACAACCTCAAGATAATGAAGAGCCATATAGAAAAAGATCTTACTTGAATGGTGAAGGAGCTCCTGGAATATCTGGAGGAGGAAGCGAGGGTCGTAGATGGCTTCTCCATTTTCTACTTCATAGATGGTCTCCTCATATGTGGCCGGCTGCAACAACAGTGGCTCAGCTACAGAAACCAACAAATAGCCAGGAATACTCTGTTGTTGTTGTTGTTTCTTATCCCCTTGTGTAAAGATTACACGAATTCCATGAGTTCATGCTCCTCGAGCTGTTTTATGATGAGCAGCGGCCTCTCCCAAAGGTCCTGTTTAGTGCATCTAATGCAAGCCAAAATGTGTTCTGGAGCTGCAGGTGCCAAGCTACATTTTGGGCAAGTGGGATAGATTTAGGAATATTCTAGTACTCCTATGTACACAATCAGTGCCCTTTGGCAGAGCTGACTGCTATAGGGTGCGTCCCCAGGTGGCGGATAGGGGAACGACCTTCAGATATGAAGGCCAGCTGCGAAACAAGAAGAATAACTCTGACAAATAAGCAGTCGCGGACCAACAGCAGCATTGTTAGAAGAGGAGTAGACCTCTTTAAAAATCCTGACTTCAACTGACTCAGTTGATGGACCTCAGCAAGGGTCCCACTCCAGGGATACGGAGGAGCTGCATCTGTACTCATGTTAGAGTCGGCAGCAAAGACGTCTGCTTCCATGTTAGGAACGACCTCAAGCTACAGGCAAAGTCAGACTTTCACCAAAGTGTGCCTGGATCATGGTGCCATGATAAACGAAAGCTGCACCCCTATACCCCATTCCATGAGATCCTCATGGAATTCATGTAATCTTTACACAAGGGGATAAGAAACAACAACAACACAATCAGTTGAGAAACTAACCCTATCTATCCTGTAGGAATTGAATTAAGTGTACTCATAATAATCCCTAGTTTGGTCCAATTGGGTACAGTTAAACCTGTCTATAGCGCCCCCTCTTGGAACTCGCCAAAATAGGGTGCTATAGAGAGGGGGTTCTATAGACAGGTCACTTTTAATGTAAAATGTTTACATTTTAATATTTAAAATCGGGCGCTATAGAGAGGAAGGCGCTATTTAGAGGCGCTATAGACAGGTTTAACTGTATTTAGTTTTGAAATTTAAGTTAAAAAAAAAAATTATCATGATTAATAATGCTATTTTCAAAATGTATCTGTGCTTACACTTCAAAGTCAATGCAAAAATCAATATTTTCTTAACCTGGCTGAAATTTTAACAGGATTATGAGAAATGCAAACTATTTTTTTTTTATATGTGCGATTCTTTTTAAAATAAAGCAATTTTCTATTGCCCTTACTGTAATGATAAAATAATGGGAAGGCCTGGCTTATCAGTGGTGAACCCTCCCAGCAGTTTCGGCTGTTTAATCTACCATAACATTGGGAGGGTTCACCGTTGATGAGCCAGGCTTACCCAAGTTGCTGTTATAAAGTAGGTTACTGTGCGTTATACCAAGGTTTCACAGCATATTGAACATTGAGTATCAGAAGGCGATAATATATAATAACTCCGCCTTTGCCGGTCCCAAGCCCGGATGAAAAAAGTGGAGGGGGAGCAGTAACAAGCTCACTAAAAAACCTGGGTTCAGCTGGCCCGGCTGATAGTACCTTGTAAGGGCTCCTAATCCAGGGATACAGGATGAGCAGCGTAGGTACTCCATGTTAGGAGTGGCTGTACATGGCATCTGTTCCTCATGTCAGAGGCAGCCATTTCTTTTGGAGCTAAGTCGGCCTGCCACTGAGTAGTGCTCCCAGTCTTAATGACAAAGGCAGAGACATTCTACTTCACTCAGAGTCATGATGGTTGTCAAGTCTCAAGCTCTACAAGCTTGATACCTTAATATGATTGAGTGGAGATAAGAAAGAAGAAGGCGATACTTTTGTTGCTCTGATTGAAGAAGTGACATCAGCAATGAACACTCTGCAGATATTCTCCCATTGCAGAGTAGAAAATATTTTGAAAATTAACAGTACAAAAAAATGATAAAGCACAATTTGGATCATAATTACAATAAAATAAGACCTAATCTAAATAAATTGATAGTGTGTGATGTTTCAGTAAGAGCATTGTTACAATCATCAGACAATATAAATTTATTTGGATTAGGTCTTATTTTCTTGTAAGTACACAAAAAAAAGTTTAATATTTGTATCACTATATGGCACCTTACAACTCTGAACACTCAGATTTTCCTGGAAAATCTCTTAAAGATTTCTTGAAAAAAGCCATGGTCCACCTGTGCTGTGTGAGCAGAAGAGCTTAAATTTACTTGTTCCATTATATGTATGTTCCATATGTAAATACCTGTTTTCTTTCCTCTTTTCGCTCTCCACTTCTCCCATCCATATTTATAAAAAAAAAATTTCTTATTTTCCATAGGATTATTCAAATAATAATCTGTATATTATTACCATGTGTATATAATCTTTCTCCATTTTTACCCCTTTGTATATTTCCCACTTTCATAGGTTTCTCCGTCTTGTAACCCCAAGGAGAATCCTCTGTAAGACCTGTGTGTCTTAATAAAGGCTTTTGTGTGTGTATCACTATATGGCATGCTGATAAGTGGTATATTAAAATCAATTGTAAATAAAGGATCCAAAATATAAAGTTGTAAGAACACAAGCAGGACTTACTTCCATGTCCAGAGTGAGGGGGAACTTGCGGACGGTGAGAGCCAGTTTCTCCTCATTAAGCAGCTCAAAGATGTTGTTAGAACTGGACTTTGTCTTCAGCTCCGCTTCACTCTGGTAGTGGGACAAGGCCTCTGGACCCCAGAAGAATGGACTGCATAACACACCGGGTCAGTTGACTGCTAATCTAGTCCGTAGACAACATTATTTTTTTGTTTATCCCTTGTACATGTGGTACTCAGGGAGTGGGTGGAAGGGTGGTCTAAACCGTTGGTTTTCGACTGCTACGACCCGAGTTTGATTCCCACATTGGGCACTTTTTTCTGTTAAAAAACAAAAAATGCTCCAATGGCCTCCGATTCTTGAAAAAGTCCAACCCCACCACTGAGTGCAAAGTAACCAAACAGGGCTGTGGCACATTTGTAAGTGCAAAAGTCTAACTGCTTTTCACATGTGTAGACATGTGGTGCACTTACAGTAAAAAATAGTCGCCTACTTCTACCCATCATGATTATCATGGCCTGTACCACGTGTACTAGGGATAAGCAAAAAAATAAAATAAACATAGAGGATTTTATGTCATAAATTCGTGGACAAAACATGGAAAAAAGTGGAAAGTCTTTTTGTCACCGGTTGTCTATTTTTTTTTTTTGAGGAGACACAGGTAATTTTGTTAACACTTGGTTATCTCGTGTGTCTTCAATAAAGATCACTGTAATATATTTCAGAGTTATTGTCTGAATCCCAATATACATGCTGAAAGGTACAACTTCCTCGTTTATCATTTTATATCTTTCTTTACTAATACAGTAGAACCTCTTCCATGTGAGGACATCTCTCTACACAAAGGATAGTTTTCACTTTCAAAATTATCATTTTTAATATTTAGCTACTCTTTGGTAAGACACACCTTTCCATAAAGGACACTTTAGCTCTACAACTAGGTGTCCATTACAGAGAGATAGTTCTATTGTATCTCTTTAAATATGTCCATAGAAGAGTTCTCAATACTCAAAGTTTGCCATATCTTTTTTTGCTTATCCCTAGTACACATTGTACAGGCCATGATAATCATGGTGGGTAGAAATAGGCGACTGCTTTTACTGTAAGTGCACCACATGTCTACACATGTGAAAAGCAGTTCGACTTTGCACTTATCAAATGTGCCAGAGCCCCGTTTGGTTACTTGCACTCGCTGGTGGAGTTGGACTTTTGCAAGAATCGGGGACCATTGGAGCATTTTTTTTTTTGCCATATCTTTATTTTTATAATGAAATAAAGCAAGTTTGTTGCAGAAAAGTGAAAGGGTTAACATAAACATCAGTGTGAAGACAATATAGCTACATACCTATAAGGTTCCAGGTCCACTCCTTTGGAATTGTAGAGGATGAGGAGACGGAACAGCTTCTGATCTGAAAAATCATCACAAATGTGTGGGTCAGAAAGAACAACATACAATAGAGAATCCATAGAAGAATAGGGCGCCACTCCCGTCAAAATAACGTCAAAACCTGACGCCATCTATTGACCATCGCTGAAAACTAGCGGCCTCGGGTCGGTGACAAAGCCACAACAGCAGCTTTGGCAAATTGAGAAGCGTCCACCTAGAGACCATGGTTTCGGGCTAATGGCCCTTGTCAGCCTAGGGCAGACTTTATTCCATGAGATCCACACGGGATCTAATGGAATCTTCACAATCTACCAAAGAAGACGTTATTTTGATGGGAGAGGCGCCCTATGCTTCTATGGATGAATTTCCTCCCGGCAAATTTTCCATCTATATACAATAGATAAATTGAAGTAAGTCAAAACACACACCCCACATAAATTCAAATCTCATGATAACAACCTCAATTCATGATAAAATTGTGAAAAACGTTTTAAAATTACAAAATATTTTCTCACAATGAGTTTCTTTTTATATTATTAAGCTTGTTGAAGGGAGCGATTATCGCTTGAAAGCTAGATAAGGCACAATTTGGATTATAAATTATAAACACAAGGTAATAAGACCAAATCCAAATAAATAAATAGTGTGTGACGTTTCGATAACAGCGTTGTTACCATCATGAATGGAAGAAAGAGGAAATATAAATGATATTTATAGATATGCTTTTAATTATATTTGAAAAAACTTTTAATTCTAAGAATAATATTCCTCATGTGTTTATCTCATCTGTTTATCAGATAAATATATTCTTCTTATCTGTTATCTTGTTTACACACTTGATAACAGGAACTATTTAAAAACATGCTGTGGTAAAATTTTCTCATTCACTCATTCACTCTTACTACAATGCTGTTACCGAAACGTCACACACTATTTATTTATTTGGATTTGGTCTTATTACCTTACACTTGAAAGCTAGAATTTTAAAATTTAAAGAAACTCATTGAGAGAAAATATTTTGTAATATAACAACCTCACTTGGGACTGTTGTTATAACAAGGTGGACCTCATCAGTGGATGCAGACACAATGACCTCCTCCCTTCAAAGTAGCCAGATAAATCAGTGTAAGGGTTTTTTAAGAGACAAAGGAGAGAATTGTAGAACAATTTTTTTGTCACTTATGGATGTGAGACCTGGACTCTCTCTGAAAAGAAGGAAAATCATTGAAGTTTTTCTTCTTCTTCTTTCTTATCTCCACACTGGGTGAAGTAGAATGCGTCTGCCTATGTCATTAAGATTGGGAGCACTACTCAATGGCAGGTCGACTTAGCTCCAAAATAAATGGCCGCCTCTGACATGAGGAATAGACGCCATGTGCAGCCGCTCCTAACATGGAGTACAAATGCTGCTCATCCTGTGTCCCTGGATTAGCAGCCCTTACAGGGTACTATCAGCCAGGCCAGCTGAGCCCAGGTTTTTTAGTGAGCTTGTTACTGCTCCCCCTCCTTTTTTTTCATCCGGGCTTGGGACCAGCAAGGGTGGAGTTTTTGAAATGTGAAAATGGAGAAAGCTACTCAAAGTGCAATGGACAGAAAAAAGACCAAATATTGAAATTTTAAATTAATTCTGATAGATCCCTAGAATCCCTAATAGGCAAACAAATAATATTTTGGACAAATAATGAGAGCAAAATAGATTAAAAAATATGTCCATGTTGGAAAAAATTAATGGAAGACCTCCAATGAGCTGGCTGGAAAGGGTCAAGAAAGCTACCAGAAGGTCACTAGATGAGCTATGAGTGTTGGTCACCAACAAATATTATTGGAGAATATTTGCCCATATAGTCATTAAAAGCCAAATTAAATTTGATGAACGCTAACAACGACAATAAATAGAGGTAAAAAAAAAATACCAGAATATACTTTTAAAACGTGAAATATTTTTTTTTTTATTAAAAGTTAGTTTTTTTTTGTTAGACTCAGAAAGAGCATAAACAGAGAAAGATAAAAATAGTAAAGAAATCATCCCTGAAAAAAAAAATACAAAAATATTATAGAAAGAGAGGAATTTTTAAATCAGCACAACACTTCAAGTTTACCTTTGGAACAAAATGCAAACATGTTTTCAAAAAGATTTATGATAAAAGATAGAAAACCAGTTTGCTTATTTAAAAAAAAAGATTGTAATAATTATATAGTATTTATAAATCCAAAATTATATGGATAAGTAAGTAGAACATTTTAAACATACAAGACCTTTGGAAGAGGCCACTGCTTATCATAAAACACAGCTTGAGTAGCATGAACTCATAGAATTTATGTAATATAATATTTTTAACTCCGCCTTTGCCGTTCCCAAGCCCGGATGAAAAAGGAGGAGGGGGAGCAGTAACAAGCTCACTAAAAACCTGGGTTCAGCTGGCCTGGCTGATAATACCCTGAAAGGGCTTCTAATCCAGGGATACAGGATGAGCAGCGTTTGTACTCCATGTTAGGAGTGGCTGCACATGGTGTCTGTTCCTCATATCAGAGGCGGCCATTTCTTTTGGAGCTAAGTCGGCCTGCCACTGAGTAGTGCTCCCAGTCTTAATGACAAAGGCAGATGTATTCTACTTCACCCAGTTATTATGGTTGTCCAATTACCCCAATTTGATTGAGTGGAGATGAAGAAGAAGAAGTGTAATATTTACATGAGGGGATAAGAAACAACAACAAAAACAGTGAAGTTAGTTAGTCAAATCCAAAAGAGGTGACTTACCAGAAGGAGATAGGGAGGCTTTGTAGCCATTCAGGAGGAGAGGGACGTGGTCCTCTGACAGTCCATCGGAGTCCAGGGAGGTTAGGAGCAGTAGCAGATCTATCAGACTTTCTGTAACATCCCAAACATAACATTACATCTCTCACATAGCAGAAGTTCTTTGTTGGACCTTTGTCCATTTTCATACATGGACAACACTCATGGACAAGACTTAGTGGAAGTGGAAAGTCTTTTAGGTTACCAATCATCAATTTTTTTTTTTTAGAAGACAGAGGCAATTTTGTTCACATGGTGGCTATCTCGTGTGTTTTTAATAAAGGTCAATATGTTTCAAATATCTTTCAGAGTTATTGTCTGAATCCCGATAAACATGCTAAAAGGTACAACTTCCTTAAGTTTTATCCATGAATGTATCTTGTGTGTTTTCAATAAAGGTCACTGTAATATCTTCCAGAGTTATTGTCTGAATCCCGATATACATGCTAAAAGGTACAACTTCCTTAAGTTTTATCCATGAATGTATCTTGTGTGTTTTCAATAAAGGTCACTGTAATATCTTCCAGAGTTATTGTCTGAATCCCGATATACATGCTAAAAGGTACAACTTCCTTAAGTTTTATCCATGAATGTATCTTGTGTGTTTTCAATAAAGGTCACTGTAATATCTTCCAGAGTTATTGTCTGAATCCTGATATACATGCTAAAAGGTACAACTTCCTTAAGTTTTATCCATGAATGTATCTTGTGTGTTTTCAATAAAGGTCACTGTAATATCTTTCAGAGTTATTGTCTGAATCCTGATATACATGCTAAAAGGTACAACTTCCTTAAGTTTTATCCATGAATGTATCTTGTGTGTTTTCAATAAAGGTCACTGTAATATCTTTCAGAGTTATTGTCTGAATCCCGATATACATGCTAAAAGGTACAACTTCCTCAAGTTTTATCCATGAATGTATCTTGTGTGTTTTCAATAAAGGTCACTGTAATATATTTCAGAGTTATTGTCTGAATCCTGATATACATGCTAAAAGGTACAACTTCCTTAAGTTTTATCCATGAATGTATCTTGTGTGTTTTCAATAAAGGTCACTGTAATATCTTTCAGAGTTATTGTCTGAATCCCGATATACATGCTAAAAAGGTACAACTTCCTTAAGTTTTATTCATGAGTGTAAACACAAGGTAATAAGACCAAATCCAAATAAATAAATAATGTGTGACATTTCAATAACAATGCTGTTACCGAAACACCACACACTATTTATTTATTTGGATTTGGTCTTATTACCTTGTGTTTATAATCTATAATCCAAATTGTGACTTATCATTCATGAGTGTAAAAATTTGTTTAGTTTTTCTTTCTCTCTCAATAGAAGGACTGGCTCAGAAGTACACACCTATCCCCCGATTTACACGGTAGATACGTTCCTGAGAAAAACGTGTAAATCGGGGGATAGGTGTACACAGAAATAAAAATAAAATGCATTGACAGGTTAAAATATGTAGTCAGCACATAAGCTCGGGATTCCTTGTGAGATGTGTACACAGCGCATGTGTTCAATCACAGTAGCATTTAGTATAGTGCGATAAAAAAAAAAAAAAAACTTATTTGGGACACTGTGTAAAACAAGTACCGTGTAAATCGGGGGATAGGTGTATAGACTAAATAAGCTTTTATTATTGTAATATATATATAGAGAATAAATAATTGAAGTTCTTACAGAAGAGAAAAAAGTAAAAAAGCGTGTACACAAAACTATGCACCAAGGCAACAACTTCTTTTATTATTATTATCCCTAGTACACATGGTAAAGGCCATGATAATCATGATGGAAAGCAACAACTAACTACCATATAGTCATGCCTTCATTGTTGTGAGGACCTATCAAAGTTGCATCACATGCCATCAAAACTAAGGTACAATTTGGATTTTTAAATTAGAAATATTGAGTTACAAGACTGAATCAATAAATTAGTGTGACATTTAATTAACAACCTTATTAACGAGGCATTACACACAATTAAAAACCTTGTGTTTCTAATCTATAATCCGAAAAATTGTACCAAATCATTCTTTCTTGCACACATGTCTCTATTTGTGTTTGGTGCAAATAGAAACTATATAGGATGGTTGATTGCATTCATACACAAAAGATGTTCCTCATGTCAGAGGCGGCCATTTCTTTTGGAGCTAAGTCGACCTGCCACTGAGTAGTGTTCCCAGTCTTAATGACAAAGGCAGACACATTCTACTTCACTCAATCATGATGGTTGTCAAATCTCCCCACTATGCTGCATCGGCCGTCGTGCAGGAACATATTATTGACTGTATTGACTCATCCATTGATGAGCTCTACTCTTCCCCGGCAGACACCATAAAAAATCTCAAGCTTTACAAGCTTGATACCTTAGTGTGATTGGGTGGAGATAAGAAAGAAGAAGATACACAAAAGAGGTAGTGAGGAAAGTTTTAGAACAGATGCCTAAATAAATCCCTTTTCACACAAAGACTCGCATGCACAAGGGGAAAGGGAGAAAAAATTACTGTATTGTTTTGTTGTTGTATGGCGAATCCATACAGGGCAATGGGCCCTAATAAAAGCCTTTTTGTTGTTGTTGTTGTTGTTTCTTATCCCCTTGTGTAAAGATTACACGAATTCCATGAGTTCATGCTCCTCGAGCTGTTTTATGATGAGCAGCGGCCTCTCCCAAAGGTCCTGTTTAGTGCATCTAATGCAAGCCAAAATGTGTTCTGGAGCTGCAGGTGCCAAGTTACATTTTGGGCAAGTGGGGTAGATTTTGTTATTATTTTCTATCTTCAATGGCTTGAGATGGCCTGTTCTAAATCTTGTTAGTGTTGTTTGATTCTGTCTACCACCCTCCCGCCTCCACGTGGCTTCCCCGCGTCAACCTCGGAACCTCAGAGGTCCTGATTCGACGGCAGATTCAGGAGTACTGTGACCAAAGGGTACGAGGGCCAAAGGGAGGGGAGTCCTATTGGTGCGTAGGACTGATTAGACCAAGTCTGAACGGGAGGGCTAGGACAGCAACCTTGCCATGAACTCTCGGAGACGCCTGTGGGTTGACTGGTCGCGCCCACGAAGCCAGACCATAATGGCGGGCGCGAGGAGCCAAACAATGGCTGCTCGGTGCATGGAGAATGCATCTTTCCTACGGCACGGTGGCTATATGGCAGCAATGGGTGCATGCTACGCATGCAGGCTTATGGACCTTCGAGGTCTGGGTAGCCATTGCTGCTCCAAGGATGTACCAACTGTGCTTAGGTGGGATCCTCCAGTTCTTGTTTATTTTTGTTTTGGCTACTGTCTCTATTTCTTTAAAAGTAAGTTTATTTTTCTGTGGCAAGGGTTCTTTTGTGCCTTTTTTCGCTAGCACATCAGCAGCTTCATTGCCTTCAATTCCAACATGTGAGGGTATCCATTGAAGGTGAATTTTTGAGGTTTTTGAGAGTTTTTGGAGATAGCCAATTATTTTCCTGCTTACTTTGTCTCTGAGTTCCCCTGTGTGACTCAAGTGTTGTATGGCACTTCTACTATCAGTAAGAATCCAGATATCTTGATAATTAGTATTTCTTATGGATTTTAAGGCTTCATAGATGGCTATAAGTTCTGATCTGAAGACTGAGCAAAAATCTGGGTTTCTTCTGTTCATTTTCTCAATGCCATTTGTGGTTTTGATGAGACAGCCACTGCCAGTGTGTCCTAGCTCGTCTCTGCTACCATCGGTATAAATAGTTATTGCATTTTTAGGAATGTTATTAATTATTTCTAATGATAATTGTTTTAAGTATTCTGGATTTTGGCATTGTTTGTTGGTGGGTTCATTTAAAGAGGCATTAAAAATAACATTTTGTAGTGGTTCGCATGGAGAAATTTTTTCTGCTAAATAATTTTTTTCTACTTTATATTTTAAAAATCCATTTCTTTTGGCCAGGTGGAGAGGGCCTTCTTTTTTGAGTCTTAGATTGGATTCCCAATTAAGTATGTAATTGGAAGTTCTGTGTTTGTTTCCATAACTCTTGATTTTGTTTATATATTTTGGCAGATTGTAGCTTCTTCTATCCTTTAAGGGCATAATGTCTGCCTCGTAAAGTACAATATCGTTAGGGCAGGTATTTCGAAGACCTGTAATAATTCTAGCTGCACTTAGTTGTATCCTTTCCAGTGATTTTAGATTTGTTTCAGATGCTGTACCATAGATTTGATATCCATATTCCAGGATAGGTCTAATTAGAGATGTGTAAGTTAATTTTAGTGTGGTTGCATCGGCTCCCCACTCTCTTCCTGAAATATATTTCAGGATTTTTAGTCGGTCTCTTCCTTTTCTAATAACTTCTTCAATATGTTTACTGGAGTTAATTTCTGGATCCAGGGTGTAGCCAAGATATTTAGGATGTTTATTATATTGTAATTGTTGTTCTTTCAGAATAATTTTGGCCTTATTTTGTATGGTTTCTTATCGGTAGTAAAAAGACAGGTTTCAGATTTTGTTGTTGTTGGTTGATTGATTGCTACCAATGCCATCCACATGGAACTTACCCTTGTGCTTAGAGTGGAGAGAACGGAGCAGAGGCTGGAACTGCGGATGTTCCATCACTGAGGACCTCAGTTGAGAGGGGGCCAAGATGGCGGAGGAGGATTCTTTGGAGTAGAACTTTCTGCAGGCTGTGTAGAAGCCATCCAGGAGGAGAGCTCCCAAGTCTTTCCCATCATCATGACTGCACACACATATACATATGGCAACCAGATTGAATAGATACAGTAGAACCTCTTTAACCAACTATAACTCACTCCAACTCTTTTTCAAATCCTGATCAGCCTATTTACCTTAAGGCAAAGTCAGACTTTCACCAAAGTGTGCCTGGATCATGGTGCCATGAATCAACGAAAGCTGCACCCCTACACCCCATTCCATTAGATCTCTCGAGGAGCATGGACTCATGGAATTCGTGTAAACTTTACAAAAGGGGATAAGAAACAACAACCTTAATTTTGGTCTTATTACCTTGTGTTTATTATCTATTTTGGTCTTATTGTGTTTATAATCTATATTTGGTCTTATTACCTTGTGTTTATAATCTATATTTGGTCTTATTACCTTGTGTTTATTATCTATTTTTGTCTTATTACCTTGTGTTTATAATCTATATTTGGTCTTATTACCTTGTGTTTATAATCTATTTTGGTCTTATTACCTTGTGTTTATAATCTATTTTGGTCTTATTGTGTTTATAATCTATTTTGGTCTTATTGTGTTTATAATCTATTTTTGTCTTATTACCTTGTGTTTATAATCTATATTTGGTCTTATTACCTTGTGTTTATTATCTATTTTTGTCTTATTACCTTGTGTTTATAATCTATATTTGGTCTTATTACCTTGTGTTTATAATCTATTTTGGTCTTATTGTGTTTATAATATATTTTTGTCTTATTACCTTGTGTTTATAATCTATATTTGGTCTTATTACCTTGTGTTTATTATCTATTTTTGTCTTATTACCTTGTGTTTATAATCTATATTTGGTCTTATTACCTTGTGTTTATTATCTATTTTTGTCTTATTACCTTGTGTTTATAATCTATATTTGGTCTTATTACCTTGTGTTTATTATCTATTTTTGTCTTATTGCCTTGTGTTTATTATCTATTTTTGTCTTATTACCTTGTGTTTATTATCTATTTGTCTTATTACCTTGTGTTTATAATCTATATTTGGTCTTATTACCTTGTGTTTATAATCTATAATCCAAATTGTGCCTTATCAATATAGATTGCAAATTGATTTTAAGAAAATAATGGAGAACAAGACCAATTCATATAAGGGTAGCCTCTTTTTTTTTTTTTTTCCTGAAAATTTTTAAAGTGAACCAAAATCTTACCTGAGGCACTCTTCAACTAAGTCCTTCCAGATGGGAGCAAGGGCCTTCCTAACCCTGGAATCCTTTCCCTCCATGTCCTGTGACAGCATTCAGGGTTAGAGAAAGAGATGAGGGATTGGAGAAACTGCTGCACTCACCAGATCTGCCAGGCCGTACTTCTCCAGAATGGACTGCAGGGGTCGCTGGCAGGGTTGATGGATTTCTTCTGTTATCTCCATAGCTTCTTCTTCCTCCGGGCATTCCTGGGATGTCTGGGACAACAGGTTCAACGTTAAATGTGAAATTGTACTGGGATCAGGTAGATAAATTAAGGCATCTCCTGATCGTGTAACTAAAAGTTGATATTTATTCCGAGATGGCGCAAATCATCACAATTTTAGTTGCATAATCAGAGAAGACACCTTTTTTTTTTATTTATTGTAAAAGGTTTTTTTTTTCTTTTAATCTTTTTGTAAAATTGATAGGGCACAATTTGGATTATAGATTATAAACATAAGGTAATAAGACCAAATCCAAATAAATAAATAGTGTGTGACGTTTCGGTAACAGCGTTGTTACCATCTTCAGACATAAGTACTGAATGAGAAAATTTTTCCACAAAGAATAATATTCATCATGTGTTTATCTCATCTGTTTATCAGATAAATATCTTCTTATCTGTTATCTTGTTTACACACTTGATAACAGGAACTATTTAAAAATATGCTGTGGTAAAATTTTCTCATTCAGTACTTTTGTCTGAAGATGGTAACAACGCTGTTACTGAAACGTCACACACTATTTATTTATTAGCATTTGGTCTTATTACCTTATGTTTCTTTTTGTAAAAGTGTATAGCAAATTTCTTATATTTGGTAACATCAATGTTGAACCATAAAAGTTCTTCTCCACATAGGAGTAAAGGGATTTTGAAAGAAGTATCTAAGAACATAGGTAAAAAGATCACATCCAAATGAATTAAATTGTAGTTTCCAGTTTAATTCCAGTTTCAAATGAATTAACACACAGTTTTATTTACTTGGAGGTGAATTACAAGATAAAAAGACCATATCCAAATAAATGAGCTCATACTCATTCAGTCTTTTGTCTGATGATGATGATAACAAGGTTGTTACTGAAACGTCACACACTATTTATTTGAATTTGGTCTTATTATCTTGTAGTTCTAATCTATAATCCATATTGTGCCTTATTATTACTTGGGTCTGGTCTTGTTACCTCATGTTCCCAAGCTACCATCCAAATTAGGTCTTATCAAGAGACATATCTTGTGCGTAATTTTTTGTGTAACAAATAGTATTTGAATAAAAACATTCAATCGGGTAAAACACGGGCGTTGCCCGGGTCATTCGGCTAGTAGATTATAAACACAAGGTAATAAGACCAAATATAGATTATAAACACAAGGTAATAAGACCAAATATAGATTATAAACACAAGGTAATAAGACCAAATATAGATTATAAACACAAGGTAATAAGACCAAATATAGATTATAAACACAATAAGACCAAAATAGATAATAAACACAAGGTAATAAGACCAAAACGTCACACACTATTTATTTATTTGGATTTGGTCTTATTACCTTGTGTGCAATCTATATTGTACAGTCAAGCTTCTCTAATTCATCACTCCAAGGGAACAGAATTTTCGATTGAATTAAAGTCTTGTGTTGAATTATAGTCGGTTAAATTAAGGTTGTTGTTTCTTATCCCCTTTTGTAAAGTTTACACGAATTCCATGAGTCCATGCTCCTCGAGAGATCTAATGTATCAATTGATGAAAATTTGACCATGATGTTACAAGTGAAGTGTCTTCATTAACTCATCACTGATTTTAAAAAATTCCCCATCTACAATTGCCTACATTCTCTATTACGGTAGAACCTCCATGAGGGGACAGACACTCCAGCTTTCCAATACCAAAGATGGCCATCCTCGTATATGAATCTTCAATCTCAACTGGAAGTATTGATGAGAAATCTTCCAAGATATGTGCACTCATGGACAAAACTTCAGCAAGTGGAAAGTATTTGATGTCGCCGGTTATCTTTTTTTTTAAGGAGACGGAGAAAATTTTGTTCAAACTTGGTTATACCATGTGTTGTTCAATAAAGGTCTCTGTAATATATATTTCAGAGTTATTGTCTGAATCCCAAAATTCGTGCTAAAAGGTGCAACTTCCTTAAGTTTTGTTCACACTTGGTTATCTCATGTGTCTTCAATAAAGGTCACTGTAATATCTTTCAGAGTTATTGTCTGAATCCCAAAATTCGTGCTAAAAGGTGCAACTTCCTTAAGTTTTGTTCACACTTGGTTATCTCATGTGTCTTCAATAAAGGTCACCGTGAATCAAATATCAGAGTTATTGTCTGAATCCTGATATACATGCGCAAAGGTACAACTTCCTTAAGTTTTGTCCATGAATGTATATAGTGTCTTCAATAAATGTCACTGTAATATCTTTCAGAATTATTGTCTAAATCCCAATATACATGATAAAAGGTACAACTTCCTCAAGTTTTGTCCATGAGTGTAAATCTGCTAGATAAAAACTAAGGCTTCTACGGCCATTGTAAATAAAACCAAAAAGACTCTGATCTGAAGGACAACCCAGATAGTTGGAGACATGCTTGTGTGCTCCAGGAACCTGGGTTAATAAAAGATCTTAAGACCCTGATGATCGCTAAATTACGCTACCAACTTGGACACACACAAAAAAATATATATATATATACATTTAGTGTCAAAAGAGAGCCAAACTTACCACTTCATTGGTCTTCTTGATGATCTTGTAGAAGGCACGGAAAACTGCAGACAAACAAACAGGGTAAGTCACCTGACATATAGAAACAATACCATATTCATGTACAGCTGAAACACCTCTATTAAGGTCTTCAATAGGACCGAAGTTTCAGGCCTTAATAACCAAGTAACCTTATTAACATTTTTGAATGGATTAATAAAAGTGGAACAAAAGTTCTTGACTGTAATAAAGGGGGGGATACAAAAAGACTATCATTTAAGACCTAAATCAGATTTAGGAACTAGATTTTTAGTTTACAAATTCAATTTAATCTTTTGAATTTATGATATTTATAGAACTAACCTATATGTTTTCAATTAGGTTATTTTTCAGACGAATAATTGGTACACATTACGAGGGTGAGTAGAAAAGTAAGGTCTCCTATTTTTTTTTTTTTTCATAGAAAAACACATTTAATCACAACTTTTTATACATCATTGGAAAGGTTGGACACTTTGCTATTTTTCTACATAGTTGTCTTGATGCGCAATCACTTTTTTCATCCTGTCAACCAACTTTGTAATTCCGGTGTTGTACCACTCTCCCGCCGCCTCTAAACATGTCTAAACATGTGAAAAGCAGTTCGACTTTGTACTTATAACTGTGCCAGAGTTCTGTTTGGTTATTTGTACTCGTTGGTGGGGACTAGTTCTTCTTGGTTTCCTCTAATCTGATGCCGGGAGTTTAACGAGGGGCGGATAAACGTCCACGATGAACAGCGGTCTGGGCGGCCGAGTTTGCCGGAATCAACCGTGGCTCGAATCGACGAAATGGTGCGCGCAAACCGGCGGATAACCCTTGAAGAGATCGAGGATGGCCTGAATGAAGATTGCAGCCACTTCTCCGTGCACAAGATTGTGTCTGAGACCCTCGGCTACAGAAAGGTGTCCTCCAGGTGGGTCGACAAGTGGCTCAAAGAGGCGGCGGGAGAGTGGTACAACACCGGAATTACAAAGTTGGTTGACAGGATGAAAAAAGTGATTGAGCATCAAGGCGACTATGTAGAAAAATAGAAAAGTGTCCAACCTTTCCAATGATGTATAAAAAGTTGTGATTAAATGTGTTTTTCTATGAAAAAAAAAATAGGAGACCTTACTTTTCTACTCACCCTCGTATTTCTAATTTACATACACACACATTTCAAGTACAGGTAAACACTAAAGGAAAAGGATATAGGAGAGGCATAATTCAAAACGAAAAACATATTCAGTCTGATATATATATATAACATTAGATAAGGCATATATTGGATTTAATAAAAGATATAACACTTTAAAAATGAATGTGGACATGGAGAAACTACTCAAGAGTGCCATGGACAGATAAAAGGACAAATATTTCAATCTCAAATGAAATTAACCCTTAGAATCCCAAATATGCAAACAAAGGCTAACCTACTTCAAACACATAATAAGATCGGGGGGTCGGTGGAAGGCTGGGTAAACCGTTTGGTTTTCGACCACTAGGACCCGGGTTCGATTCCCGCATTGGGCACTTTTTTCTGTTTAAAAAAAAAAAATGCTCCAATGGCCCCCGATTCTTGCAAAAGTCCAACCCCACCAGCGAGTGCAAGTAACCAAACGGGGCTCTGGCATTTGTAAGTGCAAAGTCGAACTGCTTTTCACATGTGTAGACATGTGGTGCGCTTACAGTAAAAGCAGTCGCTAACTACCCACCATGATTATCATGGCCTGTACCACGTGTACTAGGGATAAGCAAAAAAAAAACATAATAAGATCAAATGGTTTAAAAAAGAGGCTGATGTTAGGAAAAATTTAAGGAAGAAGATCTGCAATGAGCTGGCTAGAAGCGGTCAAGAAAGCAACCAGAAGGTCAATAGATGATCTGTTGGTGACCATCACTCATAGCTCATCTTGTGACCTTCTGGTAGCTTTCTTGACTCCCATAAAAAAAATCTCTATTAAAATATACAAGTATCAGAGTCATCAATCAATCAACAATTCTGTCACCGTTTGCTTTTGTGAATGGAATAAATACCCAAATATGGCCATTTTTTATAAGCATTTGACAGGTTCTGGGCAAAAATAGTTGTTTTTTTTTTTTTTTAGTCAGAAAATGATGATGACAATATTGCTGTATCATATTTGATTATCAGATACAAAATTATATCTGGAAAAATTCCAAAAAGCAGAGACCACGGGTGAAGCCAGTTCATTTTTAGTATGCAGGAACAAAATTCTAACAGAAAAACATTCATTCGAGCAGAAGACACAAAGCCAGATCATCTCTTTATAAAAATATCACTTCTCTGACACAAAGTTTGGAGCGGGACGTTTCACAAGAGTGACATCCACGGCGCCAATTTATAATTGTAACAAATAGTATTTGAATAAAAGCATTTAATCGGGTAAAACCCGGGCATTGCCCGGATCATTCAGCTAGTCTATATATAACACTGTGGTAAAAAATATCTGTGGTGAGGCTATGATTTAGATGACAGAAAAAAATACTGGATTAAGGACCTAAAAATTCTTGTTCTCTATAGCTTAGTCTCAAACCAAGAATCAAGTTGAAGATGCTTTTTTCTATATAATTCTAAGCATAGATTCAGCATTCCCCCCTAAATACACTAAAACCCTGCAAACCCAAATGGGACTGAACCTTTGATTCACTATAGCCATAATTCACTGTATTATAAAATCAAAAAGGGGATTATTTCAGGTTTGTTACGAGGGAAAATTTTCGATGCTCCAGGTTTGTTTTAGCAAGTTTTTACTGTATATATCTTATATAAAGAAAATAGATTCTGTTGATTTTGGAATTGTTGAGATTATCTTAATTTTGATTATCTTGAGAATTAAGCAATGGTGGTGCAGTCGTGGCTAGAATCTTGAAAAGTAAAATAATAAAAATAGTTTTGATAAGAGATTGCTTTAATTGAGCTTTAGGATAAACATAATTTGATAAAAAGTACTGCCTGGCTTAAGGCGTAAGAATAAAATAAATGAAAAGATTATTTACATAATTACAAAGTTGTGGGTCGACCAACGGGGAAGAACAACAATGATATTTTATAGGGGAAGCCTGACCTCTGGCGGTCGATTTAAACAGAGTATTTGATTCTATGATATATAATTCTAAATAAAATAATACTTGAATATAACAATTTTAAATAATATATTAATATAACATATATATAGTCTTCTCTCTTTTTTTTTTTCTAAAAGATATCTCTTTCCTTTATAACAGCCTTAGGATATAACAGACAAAATTGAGGAGTATCTTCAAAATTACATTGAAGTCATACTTTATAAAGGATATAAATTATAACAGACAAATTGTCTGGTCTCTTGGGAAGGTTGTTATAAATTGAGAAATATTTTTTGTTTTTTTTGCCTCTCCTAGAAATAAAAAAGATTAAAAATACTTAAAACACCATTGATGTACTCAGATTAGAGCATCAAATGGTTATCTATAAGAAATTAGACATGAGCCAAAGGTTAGTACATTTCATTAGACTTAAAACTTTCTACCCACCTTTTTTATCTTGTCCTTCCAAGGAATGTAGATATTCCTTGGCTCTGACATGGCAGGAAGCTGTTGTTGTCCTGCACAGAGATATTTGGTAAATTTCCCTCCACACAGAACTTTGTACAGCAGGGCTACTTACATCTGATCATCCATAGACTCCACACAGCTGAAGTCTAAGTTCACCATGAAGGTCTCTAGTTCTGGAATAACACACACAATTTAGATATTTTCTGCAAAATGTTGTCAATCCTTACTTTAAGATATATATATAATTTTGCTTATCCCTAGTACACGTGGTATAGGTCATGGTAATCATGGTAGGTAGAAGTTTGTGACTGCTTTTATTGTAAGTGCCCCACATGTCTACATATGTGAAAAGCAGTTCGAGTTTACACTTACAAATGTGCTAGAACCCCATTTGGTTACTTGCACTGGCTGGTGGGGTTGGACTTTTGCAAGAATCGGGGGCCATTGGAGCATTTTTTTTTTTTATTCAGAAAAAAGCTTTAAGATATAGAGTAGAACACCTCTATGAGAGGACACTCCAGTTAGAGGACATCTTCCTACAAAAGACAGTTTTCATTGCCAAAATGATCATTTTTTTACTATCTAGCAACTCTAATACTTTAGGCAATTATATTTGTGCATAGAGTTGGAATGAAATTCCTCCAATGCTTATCGCAGCAAGCAAAGCATATTGAAGAAAACATTAGAAATAGAAAACTTCACATAAGTTAGCATAAACAAGAAGAGGATTGGTATGGACCAAAGTTTAAAAGGAAGTACAGTAGAACCTCCGTGAGAGGACACTCCGGCTAGAGGACACCTCTCTACAAAGGATAGTTTTCATTGTCAAAATTACCATTTTTACTATTTAACAACTCTCCAGTAAGAGGATACCTCTTCATAAAGGACTTTTTTTTTCTGCAACTAGGTGTCCTTTACAGAGAGGTTTTACTGTATCCAGTCAGTTAGTTTTAACAAAGTAGACTTTACCTTCCTCTGTAACATTGGCAGACAGGGGCTGGGCGGAGGTGACGGATTCTGCAGATACCAAAGACATGAGGAACCCAGCAACCACCTCGTTCTGGTGGTCATTCAGCACAGAGTCCGTGAGAAGTCCAACTTCCTCCTCTGGGAGATGTGCTACATGCCTCAGGACCTGAATACACACATGGGCAATGTAATATATAATATGTATATATGGTTTTGACAAAGGACTTGGTTGTTGTTGTGTGATGTAATCAATATATAGCGTGAGATATTCATGTTTTTAGTTCTTATGATAATTCTGTAATAATATTATACAAATATATAACAGTAGCATACAATCTCTTTTAATAGAAACTACACTACCTATTGAATATTAGGTAGAAGAGTACATAACAGGCAATATTATACCCAATCTATTTCTTGCTTATCCCTAGTACACATGGTACTGTCCATGATAATCATGTTGGGTAGAAGTAGGCGACTGCTTTTACTATAAGTGCACCACATGTCTATACATGTGAAAAGCAGTTCGAGTTTGCACTTACAAATGTGGCAGAGCCCCGTTTTGTTTACTTGCACTCGCTGGTGGGGTTGGACTTTTGCAAGAATCGGGGGCAATTGGGGCATTTTTTAATCAGAAAAAAGTGCCCAATGCAGGAATCGAACCTGGGTTGTAGCGGTCAAAAACCAGTGGTTTAGACTATCCTTCCACCGACCCCCCTATCTACCAACCTAATCTATACTTTGTGGGTCGACACATACAACACAATGCAGGAGAAATACATTTAAAATAAACCCAATCATTTACAATGGAGTTATTTTTAGTCAAACTTTTGAGCTGGCATTCTATGATGGATCACTTTTTAAAAATTATGAGTTTATAGGCTGTCAAAATTATGTTTGTCCCTCCTGCTCTGTACCAGTCATGTGCAGCATTAAATTTCCATTCCTGCAGGCATTGGGTTTTGATGGTATGGAGGAGGTATCTTTCATCTAGTTGGGCAACCCCACTAGTGAATGCAAGTAACCAAATGGGGCTTTGGAGACACTTGTCTTCTTCTTTTTCTTTCTTATCTCCACTCAATCACACTAAGGTATCAAGCTTGTAATGCTTGAGATTTTTGATGGTGTCTGCCGGGGAAGAGTAGAGCTCATCAATGGATGAGTCAATACAGTCAATAATATGTCTTGGGGTTGCAGGCTGAGAATTGCACTTAGTACATAGTGGGAAAACCATCATGATTGGGTAAAGTAAAATGTGTCTGCCTTTGTCATTAAGACTGGGAGCACTACTCAGTGGCAGGCCGACTTAGCTCCAAAAGAAATGGCCGCCTCTGACATGAGGAACAGACGCCATGTGCAGCCGCTCCTAACATGGAGTACAAACGCTGTTCAAACGGAACACTTGTAAAGGTAAAAGTCGAACTGTTTGTAGATGTGTAGATGTGTGGTGCACTTACAGTAAAATCAGGCGCCTACTTCTACCCACCTAAATACCATTGTAGGGTCAGTAGACAAGTGGTCTAAACCTTCAGTTTTATACAGCCATGATTCACGATTGAATCCCACATTGGGAAGTTTTGTGCTTACTTGAAATCTAGCACGATCCTCAAAACACCACTTTGGTGTTACCAATGAAAACATTCAAGTTCATATTTGCTTTCTCTGAACACCTTTTATTATTATCCCGTATAAATGTGGTACAGGTGATGATAATCATGGTAGGATAGAGAGAGAGAATATGATTTTATGGGCTAAATAACCAAAGTGTAGGATTGTCGAGCATAAAACTTCCCAATGTGGGGTTCAATCCTGAATCATGGCTGTATAAAACTGAAGGTTTAGACCACTTGTGTACTGACCCCACAATGGTATGTAGGTGGGTAGGAGTAGGCGACTGTAAGTGCACCACACATCTACACATCTACAAACAGTTCGACTTTTACCTTTACAAGTGTCTCCGTTTGAGCAGCGTCTGTACTCCATGTTAGGAGCGGCTGCACATGGCGTCTGTTCCTCATGTCAGAGGCGGCCATTTCTTTTGGAGCTAAGTTGGCCTGCCACTGAGTAGTGCTCCCAGTCTTAATGACAAAGGCAGAGGCATTTTACTTTACCCAATCATGATGGTTTTCCCACTATGTACTAAGTGCAATTCTCAGCCTGCAACCCCAAGACATATTATTGACTGTATTGACTCATCCATTGATGAGCTCTACTCTTCCCCGGCAGACACCATCAAAAATCTCAAGCTTTACAAGCTTGATACCTTAGTGTGATTGAGTGGAGATAAGAAAGAAGAAGACAAGTGTCTCCAAAGCCCCATTTGGTTACTTGCATTTACTAGTGGGGTTGCCCAACTAGATGAAAGAGACCTCCTCCGTATCATCAAAACCAAATGCCTGCAGGAATGGAAATCTAATGCTGCACATGACTGGTACAGAGCAGGAGGGACAAACACCAATTCTATCCTCCCAAGAGAACAACAGTCTTTGATTTCCAGACTTAAGTCTGGTTATCTACGGACAATGACTTTCCAGAATGGTTGCAAGGTTTTCCCACTATGTACTAAGTACAATTCTCAACCTGCAACTCCAAAACACATTATTGACTGTATTGACTCATCCATTGATGAGCTCTACTCTTCCCCGGCAGACACTGTTACAAGCTTGATACCTTAATATTATTGAGTGGAGATAAAAAAAGAAGAAGACTAGTGGGGTTGGATTTCTTGAAATAATTAAGATCATTGATGTCATTTTTTTCTTCGGAAAAAAAAAAGTGCCTAATGCGGGTTTTGAATCCAAGTCATGGGTGTCAAAAATCAACTGCTAGAGGACACCTTTATTTAAAGGACAAGTTTCATTTCCATAAGTACCTCATTTTTACTAATTACCAGCTCTCCAATAAGAGAATACCTTTAGGAAGGATACCTTTTTAGAGAGTTCTACTATAATAATTTGGCCACAGACAATAAATCTAATATTGAAAAATATATACAGTAGAACCTCCCTGTAAAGGACACCTAATTGCTGAGCCAAAGTATCCTTTAGGGAGAGGTGTCCTCATATCGGAGAGTTGCTAAATTGTAAAAAAATGGTAATTTTGCAAGTGAAAACTGTCCTTTGTGGAGAGGTGTCCGCTAAAGGGAGGTTCTACTGTATAAAAGTGGCCTGATAAAAAACGAGAGTTAGAAAGCTTGTGCCTCAAAACAATAATGTCAATATGCACTGCAACTTATACCTGGCACCTTGGCACCTTCAGCTCCAGAACACATTTTGGCTTGAATTAGATGTACTAAACAGGACCTTTGGGAGAGGCCACTGCTTATCATAAAACAGCTCGAGGAGCATGAACTCATGGAATTCGTGTATTCTTTACACAAGGGGATAAAAAACAACAATAAGGAGGGTCAAGCTATGATGATTTCATCTATAAGAGAAAAGAAGATACGTACCTTCTGAATACAATTAGAGAGAGCAAGTTTGGGGATGGAAGAGTTACAGATAGCATTCTGTAGGATGGCTGCAGGGGTCTCCTGGCCTTCCTGGAACATAGCAACACAAACCTAGGACACTAAACTGATACATTGAGGTTGAAAGATAACAAGCCCATCACAAACCACTGGATAACTATCTGACAATAAGATGATAAGGCACAATTTGGATTATAGATTATAAACACAAGGTAATAAAACCATATCCAAATATATAAATAGTGTGTGACATTTCGGTAACAGCGTTGTTACCATCTTCAGACAAAAATACTGAATGAGAAATTTTACCACAGCATGGTTTAAATAGTTACTGTTATCAAGTGTGTAAATAATAACAGCAACTATTTAAAACATGCTGTGGTAAAATTTATCATTCAGTACTTTTGCCTTAAGATGGTAACAATGCTGTTACCGAAACGTCACACACTATTTATTTGGATTTGGTCTTATTACCTTGTGTTTAACTGACAATAACTAAAACTCAAGACTTTAGAGCAAATGAAAATTGCACAAAAAGAGAATTTAATCTTTTAGATAAGGATTTATTTTGCTTAGTGTTTGTCAAAGTGTCCCTAAAAGACTTAGATTGTGTTTGGAAGCAAATGGAGGGCATTTTGATAAACTATTAAATATAAAAAAAACAAAAATATGAATGCCGGCCAGGCAAACTCTATCTTAAAGATATTAAATTTAATCTTCTTCTTTCTTATCTCAAAGCCATGATAATCATGGTGGGTAGAAGTTGGCGACTGTTTTTACTATAAGTGCACCACATGTCTACACATGTGAAAAGCAGTTCGACTTTGCACTTACAAATGTGCCAGAGCCCCGTTTGATTACTTGAACTCGCTGGTGGGGTTAGACTTTTGCAAGAATCGGGGGCCATTGGAGCATTTTTTTTTTAACAGAAAAAAAGTGTCCAAAGCGGGAATCGAACCCGGGTCGTAGTGGTCGAAATTAAATTTAATTAATTTACCTAATTAAATTACCTAAAATAAAAGGGTTCAGGACTTATACGCCTCCCTGTATAATAGACTTTTCTTTCTCATCAAAAATGTCTAAAGGATGAGCCCACCATAATGAATAAAAAGTATTTCAAGCTAAACTTGGTAGTTATCACAGTTATAGATGGAATCCCAAAGCAGATTTGTGTTATCACTCTATATTGATAAACGATAATGCACGATTTGGATTATCTATATCAATCTATCTATATATATAAAATTAAATGTCTGTGTGTCCTCTATGGATTCAAAAACCATACATCCAATCGCCGTGAAAATTTGGGATATTATTAGGCATATCCCCGGAAAGGTTTACGAAAAATAATTTCTTGAATATCTTAAATATCCTTAGAGTTATTTGCAGATTTGTAGCTTTAACTCGCAAGCGGGGGGCGGGTGACCTCCGGGAACTACGTCCATCTTCCATAAACGACCATGATTTTATTCAACTTATCGAGTATTTTTCAAGGGACCGGGAAAATATGTAGATAAAACGATGATTTTGTAATGTAGAAAATTAGGAAAGACAAAATTCAGGATGACACGGCACACAGGGACCGGGAAAAAATAATCACTTTATCGAGAGATTCACGACCATGATTTTATTCAACTTATCGAGTATTTTTCAAGGGACCGGGAAAATGTTCACTAGATAAAACGATGATTTTGTAATGTAGAAAATTATGAAAGACAAAATTCAGGATGACACGGCACACAGGGACCGGGGAAAAATGTTCACTTTATCGAGAGATTCAAATTTACGAGTTTCAAATTATCAAAATATATCTTTTTTTTTATAAGTTTATAGAGAATTGTTTTAACAAATGTTCGTTAGACAAACCTTTACTCGGGTAAAACCTCGGGCGAAGCCGGGTATGTCTGCTAGTATATATATATAAAAATGAATGTATGTGTGTGTGTGAGTGTGTGTCTGTCTGTCCTTTATGCCTGACCAAACCACTCATTGGAACGCCATGAAACTTTGGGAAGTTATTTAGTATAGTACTGGGAAGGTTTCTAGCAAATAAAATTTTTGAAATAACTTTTCGCCTAAAAATAATCAAGATAAATATTCTAATTTATCTGTTATAATTCAACAATCTGCTCTAAATATTATCATGATGATACGATGATTTTGTAATGTAGAAAATTAGGAAAGACAAAATTCAGGATGACACGGCAATTTATTTGAGACAAGAATAATGATACAATTCCAAGGCAAGATACTATTCCTTTAACTTCCAATTACCGAGGGAACCAATTAATATTGATTTTATTCAACTTATCGAGTATTTTTCAAGGGACCGGGAAAAAATGTTCACTTTATCGAGAGATTCGTTAAACAAACCTTTACTCGGGTAAAACCCGGGCGAAGCCGGGTACCGCCGCTAGTAGATTATAAACACAAGGTAATAAGATCAAATCCAAATAAATAAATAGTGTGTGACCATTCGGTAATAACGCTGTTACTATCTTCAGACTTGTACTTTTGTCTGAAGATGGTAACAACGCTGTTACCGAAACGTCACACACTATTTATTTATTTGGATTTGGTCTTATTACCTTGTGTTTACATTGAAAAATAAAATTTCTAGTCACTTGAACATTTGTATTTATTTATTTATTTATTTATTTATTTAGTCTCAGTTTACAGATGTTACATTCGAGTCACCATGTCCTGATTATTTACATATGGTGAGTTGGTGGAATAGAGGTGCCCCCCCAGACCTTGCAGGAGGGCTCAATCAATTGAATGTCTTATAACAGGCTTTAAATACAGTTAAACCTGTCTATAGCACCCGATTTTAAATACGTAGTAAGATGCGATTTACATTAAAAGTGATCTGTCTATAGCACCCTATTTTAGTGAGTCCCAAGAGGGGGTGCTATAGACAGATTTAACTGTATATAAGCTGATGCAATATTTATATATATAAAAATCAATGTATGTATGTATGTTTGTTTGTTTGTATGTTTGTTTGTTTGTATGTCCGGTATACAAATTCGCAGTAGTTCACTAATTCAAACCAAAATTTCCATACATAAGTAAAAAAATACGGGGAAGACGATAGGCTATTTAAAAATATATATAAATCAATTATTAAAACTATATATTCAAATTGTTCTACTTAGCTCACGAACAGCGCCCTCTATCAAAGATTAGATTAAATTATGCTGATGCAAACAAATAGATAATGCTAATAACAAACAATTATTTTAAAAAATCTTATCTAAATATATATCACTCGGGTAGATATGCACACGGGTCAATCCCGGGGCGAAGCCCGGGTCACCCGTCTAGTTTAAGATATTTTTAAAGATAGATTAAATAGACCACCTTCTTTCCTGAGATACAATCCTCTTCAGTCCAAAGGACAGTTTTCATCACCAAATGTTCGCAATAATGTTATCGAAATTCTTAATTTTCACACACAATTGATTTGGTCTTTATTACCTTGTGTTTCCATCTATAATCTCTAAATTGTATCTTGCCACTATAAAGAGAATAAATACTCCATTATAAAGAATAAAGATAAATATGCAGACACAAGGAAGACTTGAAGTAAAAGAGAGGCTGTGAATAAAGGAAGACCTACCTGTAGGACCGTGTGTAGGAGATGGGGCACACTGACTGCGACCAGCTCCACAATGAGGAGTTCCAGTTCCAGCCTGGTCACCTCATCAAGATGGTCCGAGGTCTGTATGTCCTTGAGCAAGGAGTCTGGGTTGAAAGGGCGGCAATGAAGGTTCCCCAGGTAGAGGACCAACACTCTAAGAATCTGCTTCAAGATGTCTCCCAAATTCAACTCTGAGTCTTTCTTCTTAATCATCAGTGTCCACGCTTCCAGAATGTCTTCTTCTTCCACCAGGTTGGCGTGGAAGGTAGTCCTGAGGTTGTTGATCACCCACTGGGCCAGGAGAGAGGCTGAAGGATCGTACCTGACAAGAGACTGCAGTTTGAGGAGAATCACCTCCATGTAGTGGAACAGCTGCTGCGAGACCATGGGATCACCCTGCCGCAGGAACGTGGACAGGGTGGTGCTGGGGAAAATGTGGTGAGGAAGGCACAAGGCCTCGATGTGATCAGCCAGTATTCTGGCTTCTTCTGTTGGCATGGCTTGAAGGACCATGGAGACTGGGTCCATGGCTGCTAGCACACGGCACAAGAGAGTCATGGCATTGCACCAAGCTGTTGTGGGACGGGGCTGAAGAGCATCTTTCATGTGATCGTAGAAGGCCGGTGCATGGTTGGGACTGGCTGAGAGGATGGCGACCACCAGGTTGGCAGTCACCACGTTGCTGTAGGGCTGTTGCAGGCCCTTCAGTATGGTCAACACACTGTTGTTTTCTCTGGAGCCCACTGCAGGTCTCTGCACTGTAATGCCATGCTGGGGATGCTCCGAGCAAAAGAGGCTTTTCAGAAATGAGTTGATAGCTCTGCCCACAGCTTGCCTTTCAAAATCATTTGCCGAGCGGTAGCTTATCTTTGAAGGCTCTTCTCCTCGTTTCCTTTTAACTGCCTTGGCGAACCAGGTTCCCAGTTTGGGTCCCTTCCATTGGTAGAGCTTGATGAGGTTCTTGAGGACATAGGGGCTGAAAAGGCGTTCCTTCATGTCCCTGGGAATATCCTTGTTCTCCACCACGCTGGTCTGGAGGGTGTTGAGGAGTCTCCTGATGGCGATGGCGTTGTCATCCTTGATGTTCGCCAGGATCTCGTTAAGAAAGCCGTGGTGCTGGATCAGTTGCTTCTTGTTGGTCTTGTCCCCAAACTTCAATATGGCACACACCAGGGTGACAAAGATGGTGCGGACATCATTGTTGTCCTTCCCACTCCGCCAGTTGGCCACCTGCCTCAGTTTGGGGGAGAAAAGATCAAAGTTGGCCAGGAATTTCTTGACAGCCACTTCCCCCAGCTCGCAGAGGGCAACCAACAGGGAGAGGACGGACTTGACCACCTCTGCCATCTTGTTCTGGAGGAAGTACATGAGCTTGCCAGAGTGCTGGGTCAGAATCTGGTGGTAAATGGGGGCATAGGCCGCCTGCACCTCTGGCTTGGACTCCGGGACCTTGGAGAAGAGGAGGGCCAGGAAGGTGAAGAGTTTCTTACTCTGCAACCACAGGTACAACCATCAGTCCGGACTTTCACACATGGACTTATCCCTACATCAGTGGCCTGATCTACTTCCACAGACTCCTTCATAACCCCTCTCCATCCTATAAGAGAGGCTTAGAAACCAAAAATGTTGACTTATCTGCATTGAGCTTGTTACTGCTTCCACGTCCTCTTTTTTCATCCAGACTGTTTCTTATCCCCTTGTGTAAAGATTACACAAATTCCATGAGTTCATGCTCCTCGAGCTGTTTTATGATGAGCAGCGGCCTCTCCCAAAGGTCCTGTTTAGTGCATCTAATGCAAGCTAAAATGTGTTCTGGAGCTGCAGGTGCCAAGCTACATTTTGGGCAAGTGTGATAAATTTTGTTATTATTTTCTATCTTCAATGGCTTGAGATGGCCTGTTCTAAATCTTGTTAGTGTTGTTTGATGCTGTCTATTTCTGATGTTCATCCAGACTGGAATTGGCAATAGCAGACTCCTTAGAATTCATATTTGCTCTATTGTGTGTTTGCGCGGGGGGGGGGACTACTTTTAAATAAGAATAATCAAATTCAACCAACACAACTCTTACATTATTTCACTTTGTGTACAAAATTAGAGATCAACTGAGCTGAGAAAAGCCAGATCATTCCTTCTAAATTTTATATACAACAACAACAACAAAAAACTTTTTTAAAAAAGCATTTAAAAAAAAATTATTATTCTTTTGTCTGATGATAATGACAATGCTGTTACCGAAACGTCACACACTAATAAATTATTTGAATTAGGTCTTATTTTCTTGTATTATAATCTATAATCCAAATTGTGCTTTATCAACAAAAAGCTTTATAAAGACCCTTTAGTCTTATACAGATTCTCCGAGCAGAAATGTAGGATACATGCAGGAATAACAGTAATAATTCTAAATTTTTCAACAAATGAAATTAGATTTTTGCTAGGTTTTACTAGATCACTGATTCTAAACACAAGGTAATAAGACCAAATCCAAATAAATAATAAATAGTGGTAAAATTTCTCATTCAGTACTTTTGTCTGAAGAGGGTAACAATGCTGTTACCGAAACGTCACACACTATTTATTTATTTGGATTTGGTCTTATTACCTTGTGTTTATAATTTATAATCCAAATTGTGCCTAATCAATCACTGATTTTATTCACAATTTTGTTATTTATTAATTTGAAGTTTAAAC